>VBSM01002608.1:156042280-156081387 GCA_008086735.1 Cheirogaleus medius | reverse complement strand
CTTGGCCTCCTAGAGTGCTAGGATTACAGGCGTGAGCCACCATGCCTGGCCTAGGTGATGTTTTGATACAGGCATACAATGTAAACTACTCAAAGCAGGGTAAGTGGGGTATCCATCACTTCAGGCATTTATCATTTCTTTGTGTTAGGAACATTCCAATTCCACTCTTTTATTTTAAAGTATACCCTAACTTATTGTCGATTATAGTGGACTCATATATATTGATCAAAACCAAAAGGATATCAGATACTTATAAATGAATCCTGCCTTTTATGTGTCTTTTGATAAAAGTTCTTAATGTAAATGAATTTCCCAACTTCTTTCATGATTAGTAATTCTGAGAAATTATTTTCTATTCCAAAATCCTAAAGAAATTCTTCTACATTTTCTTCTAGAAGTTTTAAAGTTTTGTATTCATGTTTAATCTATCTGCTGTTTATATATATAGTGAGATAGAAAGCCAATATGTTTGTCCACATGCATAAATAATTGTTCCAGCACACTTAATAAATAGTCCCGCTTCTTCAGTGATCTAGAAGCTGCTTTTGAGACTAAATACTTTGATTTCTCAAACTGTAAACCCTCCTTAGATCTTAGGTCTTAAATTCCTGCTTCTTGCTGCCTTTTGTAATATTCCTGGACTCCACTCTGTGCCTACGAAATTTATTAATATATTTTTGAGATCCTTCCAGCTTAACTGAGCACTTTTAGCAATCTCAGTTCCAGTAAGAGACTAACAGACTAAGGATGACAGAGTTTTTTTGTTTTTCTAGATATAAAAATAGTCACTTGTGCTTGAGCTGAGGTGGGGACAGACAACAGGTATATCTTATGCTGATACTCTAGACTTACAATCTGCCCAAGTTAGCAGCATTCATTTTCCCATCCTTCCTAGCACGACGTGAACTGTACTAATATCACAAATGTGCAGTCATGAATCACAGAGCAACCAAAATTTCATCCCAGCTAAATTTAGAAACTAAATAAATTTTTAGGAGACTGGAATCTCTATACCACTAATGATTTTCATCTGTACAGTTTAAATTACTTAATTATTGATGATATAAATCTGAACAGTAGGACACCTATGAAAAAACAATAATCTCCGTTGTCTAGGAAAAGAAAACATGGTTGAGAAACTAAATTATCTAAGCTAAAGGAAGAGCTAAAAAAAATGGTATTCGGCTATACATTAAAAATCGACCTGAACAGAAAGAACCCACTATTTGGAAATCTAGAGATCTGGTGAGAATCAAGTCACTAAACTTAGTTTCCATAATGTCTTTACTTATAGAAGAGTACACACACATCTTTCTAAGATTGACAGGACATAAGACCCTAATAACAGGTCAGATCACACTCATGTTATGTTATTCTGGGAAGATATCCCCACTCCCTCCAAAACAGCATCAAACTAGGAGCTGAAGTTGCTTGTTCCTCCCATTTTGATACTATGCCCTTAGTTTCTTGATCCTTGAGACAGTTTATATTTATGTACAAGTGGGAAGCTACCATAGCCATGGTGCAAGGGATTCCCACTTAATTTCATGTCTCAGAGGATTTGCATAGGAAGCATCCTTCTCCTTCAGTGGCGTCCTGCTCCAACTATGAAGTGCCAGGAGAATATACTCATAAGAAAGGGAAAGCATTATTTCTGCCAAGAGTCTCTAAAGTCAGATTAATTAGCAAGGTAAGAAGAGGGACTGCAGTACAATGGTCTTCTTAAAGCAATCACAGAAGTATAAACACTGCTCTGCTTGTCCTGGAGCTGACACTGGTATTTACCTAGTTCTGTGAGGATGACTGACTTTCCCAGAGTGATTACTAATGGAACCCAACATGTGAAGCAAAAACAGAATGGGTGGCACTCTTAGCAATTTTTGTTCTAATAAGGCTAGGTATACTGATAAATAGATTCTACCCCACTTGTTTGTTTTCCTTAGATAGAAGCTCCCATTGTCCTAGATTACAGTTTGGGGACAGTGGTGCACTATCCCTACTTACCTCAGCAGCCGCAGCTCTGCCAGCAGCGTGGGGTTCTGCTGGGCCTTCTCAGGAGTGGGCTGGGAGGCCTGCTCGTGTTCTAGGCGGAGGCGCTGAATCTCCTGCAGGATCTCTCTAGAGGAGGGATGAGTGAAAGATGGCTGCACAGGGCTTCAGAGCTCCCTCTCTGACCCTGTTAGAGGTTTTTCCTCTATCAGTGCCTCTACCAATCTAGTTCTGATTTCTTCCAGATGATCAAGATATGAAATGGACACCTTCTTAATACTGATTCACCTGACATTCCCTGAATGAAAATAATCCTTTGTGGTAGAAAAGGTCATAAAAATGCTCAAGAACTTGAAAAATCTCCATAAAAGGAAAATGACAACCAGAATGCTTGATTTACTATTTCTCTCTGGGGGAAGGAAAAGAGAACTTGAATCTCCTAATGCAGGCCCTGCACTGACTTCCCCCATGCCCTGCCTTCCCTGGCCCTGACCCCCTGACTGACAGATAGCCTATGCTTATTACTTTAAGTTGGGTCCCTTGTCCTGGCTTCTACCTTTCAGGTATAACGGTGTGCTGTCTGGTCTCCATGTTTCTAAATGGCTTTGTTATGAGGGACCAGTCACACGTAGCATAATAGGTCAGGACAAGATGGCTAGATAGAGCAAAGTGCTGCCAGGAAGGACAGTGGAGAAAGCAGTTGTGACAGGGGAACATACTGGTGGGTGGGAGGAAGCCTGGGGCAAAGAATCTACCTCAAGGCACATGAGCAGCGTTTTGGACTACCAGAATCAACAGCATGCAGATATATACAAATTAGCATCAAGGGCATTTAGTGGACTTGGGCTAGCCTATATTTATGGAGGCAGGATCTTTCTTTGTGGTCAAAAGCCATCTAGTCAGCAAGGAAGAGAATCAGATATTCACATGATAATCCTGCACACTAATAACAGGTTTGGCCCCTGCTTCTTACCTGTTTTTGTTTTCCAGTTCTGCAATAAGCTGTCTTTGTTGTTTGTTGGCATCAAAGTTAAAGCTCAAGTCAGTGGGAGGACGAGCCTAAAGTGGGGAGAAAGTAGTTTTTTTCCTAATTCAAATATATCCAGAGTCCTAGACTGACTGATTTTTTAAAAACAGATTTTGAGGTATAATTTACATACCATAAATCCACCCATTTTAAGTGTATAATTCAACAAGTCTTAGTAAATTTAAACAGTTGTGCAACCAATCACCACACTCCAATTTTAGAACATTTTTCCATCACCACAAAAAATTCCCTCATGCTGGTTTGCTGTCAACTGCAACTCCCACCCCCAACCTCAGGCAGCCACTGATTTGCTTTCTGTCTACAGTTTTGCCTTTTCTGGAAACTTCATATAAATGGAATCATATAGCTTGCAGTCTTTGGTTTCTAGTTTCTAGTTAGGAGGATCGCTTGAGGCCAGGAGTTTAAGACCAGCATAAAGTTTTTGAGGTTAACCTATGTTGCTCCATGAACCAGTAGTTCCTTCCTTTTTATTGCTGAGTAGTATTCCATGGTTTCCAGCTTTTGGTTATTATAAATGAAGCTTCCGTGAACTTCCATTTACAAGTATTTGTGTCCAAACATGTTTTCATTTCTCTTGGGTAAATACCTAGGAGTGGAATTGCTGAGTTATATGGTAAGTCTATATTTAACATTTGAGATACTGTCAAACTGTTTTCCAAAGTGGCTGTACCATTTTACAATCATGCTAATGAATGAAGGTTCCAATTTATCTACATCTTCACCAATACCTGTTATTGTATTTTTGGTTTTAACCATCCTAGTGGGTGTGAAGTTCCTAATAGTGAGTTTTTAAAAAATTGAGATATAATTTATATACCATAAAATCCACCCTTTTAAAGTGTACCATTCAGTGTTTTATTTGTGTATTTATGAGGTTGTGAAATCATCACCATTATCTAATTCCCAAACATATTCATCACCCCAAAAAGAAACTCTATGTCCATTAGTAGTCACTCTCCTACCCCGACAACCACTATTCTTTCTTTCTCTATGGATTTGCCTATTCTGAGTATTTGTTATAAATGGAATCATATATGACCTCTTTTGTTTGGCTTCTTTCACCTATCAAAATGTTTTCAAGGTTCATCCATGCAGCAAGTAATAGTACTTCCTTATTTTTCTTGCCCGAATAATATTCAACTATATAGATATACCACATTTTATTTATCCATTCAACAGTTGATGAATATTTGGGTTGTTTCCACTTTTTGGCTATTCTGAATAATGCTGCTATGAAGATTTATGTTGAGATGTTTTTATTTCTCTTGGGTATTTACATAGGGAATGAAAGTGCTAGGTCATATGATAAATGCCTTTTGAGAAATTGCCAAACTGTTTTCCAAAGTGGCTGTATCATTTTACATTCTTGACAGCAATTCATGAAGGTTTCACTTTTTCCACATCCTTGCCAACACTTGTATTGTCTTTTTGATCATAGTCATCCTAGTGGGTGTGAAGTAGTATCTCACTGTGGATTCAATTGTATTTCCCTAATGACTAGTATGTTGAGCATACTTTCATGTGCTTGTTGGCCATTTGTATATCTTTTTTGGAGAAATTATGTGGTTGTGATTCACATATCCACTGATGTACCTGACCTTCGTTAACTCCTTTAATATGGTAGCCAATTAACACAAAATAGGAAAAGGGATGACCAAGTGACATTTCCCTTTTACTGACTAACCAGAAGAGCAGCTCTTCCCGAGGGCGCTGACACAGCTGTGCTTTACTGTGTAACTTCTCGGCGGTCTGCCTGAAGGCTATGACATGGCTCTGCTTCACTCTGTATCCTCTTGCTTCTGCCAGAAATATGATCTACCTTGAGGCAGACACCTTACTCCCTGTCTAGAGCTTGAAGATTTGGTAATTCTTATCATGTGGCATTTTCTAAATAAGCAGGGGCAAAATATCATAGAAAATCCAGGTAGGAGGCTTTTTACCAAATTGCCAAATACTCTTCTTTTTTAAAAGAAAAAACAAGATGATTTTTCTTTCTCCAGAGAAGCATGGATGGGCAGCCATGTTGTACTGTATTTCTATATTGTATTCAGAGTCTGAGAGAGCCTGACCTGAGCCGCAGAAAAATGGCTTGCTTGAGACTGAACCTGGCTGTGAATGATAAGTTTGCAATGCCTGAAAACTAGAGTTAAAAGTAATGGCTCCTTATTAGAGTTGGACCAGGGAAAACTATAGATGATGACATGAGCTCTGAAAGGAATCAGCTTCATATTGATGGCAAACAAACAGAAACTCTGTGGTATTTCGCTGGAAGTATCTAAAGAATCTTTCCAGTTTTGAGTGTCTGACTGCAAAGCTGAGGCATCTTCCATAGAGGAGGTTAATACAGAAATCAAGTCTCTATTATCAAGAGAGATTCCTAACTAGGTAAGAGTCTCTGGCTCTGAGAAGCACTGCAGCTCAATTACAAAGAAGTAGGGAGGGAGGGCAATTCCATCCTAAGGCAGCAGTTCCACCTGGAGTCACTGGTGCCAGAGCAGAGCTGAGCTCCCTCCACTTGGACATATTAACAGAGAACTCCCCAATGGTGAGATCTAATGATGGCTTATTTCACTCAAACTTTGAACATCATCAAGTATACATAAATAACAGAGAAACTTAGGATTTTATTTATTTACTATTTTAAACACTACAGTGTTCCTTTAGGGGAAAAAAAAAGCCAGGTCTCCCTTCCTAATATGCCTCCAGGACACTGAAGGGGAAAAGATAGAAAGCGAATTATTAGTTCATAAAGACATAGGATACTTTGGTTAGAAGAGACCTGAAGATGATTTCTTTCAAAAATAGACAGTTTGTGCATTCATTTATTCAACAAATATTTCCTGAGCTCCTGATATGTGGCAGGCACTGTTCTAGTAGCCAGGGATGCACAGGTGAATAAGACCCAGTCCCCACCCTCATAGAACTTCCATTACATTGAAAGAAAGATCTAAAAACAAAATAAATATAGACATCAGTAGGGATAACTGCAATGAAGAAATATAGGGTAATGAAATAGAATGAATCAGGACAGAAGACTTTTTAAATGAGGAGGTTATAAAAGGGCTCTCAGAGACTCAATGAAGTGAGGAAGCGAAGCAGGTGAGAGTCTGAGGGTAGAGCCTGCTGGGCAGAATGAAGGGCAAATGCCAAGGCCCTGCAGCTGCTCTGACTTCAGATGTCCAGGTCTAGGGTATGAGCTATGGTGACAGCATGGGTGATGCAGGGGGTGATGAGGCCAGAGCCTAGATCACACAGGTCCCTGAGCCACAGAGAGGAGTGTGCATTTCATTCTTAATGTGGTGTGAAGCCACTGTAGGATTTTGAGCAAAGGAATGAAATCTGATTATATATTTTGAAAACATTGTTCTATGTTTATAAAAATAAATGACTGAATAATAAATGGGAAAGAACAAATTTCCCATACAGAATAATTCCAAAATATATGTACATTACTTGAATCTAGCCTCGGGGAGGTACAGCCTAACTCCCTAGGCCTTAGGTGTGACCTGTGCATTGTGACTTCCTTTCAAAGAGTATAGTGTGGAAAGGGGGAGAAGGAGTAACTTTATAATATGTTGGAGAAATCTAAAAAACACTGCCTCGGGCAAGTGATCAAGGCCAACAACAACAGTGACAAATCATGTTGACAGTCTGTACCTCTGATATGGCATAATGAAAAAGGCACTTTACCTCTTCCTCCCCCATACCCATAACCCCAGTCCAATCAAGAGAAAAACGTCAGACAAATCCTAATTAAGGAACAGTCTACAATATATCTGACTAGTACTCCTCAAAACTGTCAAGGTCATCAAAAACAAGCCAAATCAAAGAAACTGTCCCAGCCAAGAGAAGCCTAAGAGGACATGACAACTAAATTTAATGTGGTGTCTTGGGTGGCATCCTAGAAGAGAAAAAGGACATTAGGTAAAAACTAAGGAAATCTGAATTAAGGATGGACTTTAGTTAATAATAATGTATCAGTATTGGTTCATTAATTGCAATGAATGTACCATTCTAATGTAAGATGTTAATTATAAGGGAAACTGTGTATGGAATATAAAGAACTCTAAATTATCTTTGAAATTTTTCTGTAAATCTACAACTGTTCTAAAATAAAGTTTATGAAAAACAAACAAACAAACAATATTTTTTTGGCTACTAAGTGGAGAATTTCCCATAGTGGGATAGGAATGGAAGTAGACTAGTTAGGAATCCTAGCTTTGCTACTTACTGGCCATATGACCTTCAGTTTTTTTAATTTTTTCATTTTCTTGTCTATAAAATGGGAATATTTACTGAAAGTGATGTGGAGAGGATTTGATGATATAATATAGGGGGCAGCACAATATTCTACAAATGTTGATTATAATAACTCAAATTAAAATTTTATTTAATAACCTTGCTATATACCTTCTGTGTATGAATCTAACAAGCATCAGAGCCAGAACTATAAGTAAATAAAAATAAACACTGTGAAGCTTACCCATAAGGAGGGCATATGGTTCTGGGTTTGGGGAAACCCTGGAACCTCTGTAGTCAAGGCATTATGTTCACATCAGTAAAACTCAAGGAAGCTCCCAGACCCAATGAACAATGCAGGTCTTGTAGCAACTGGAGCAGGAGAGGCCCAGAAAAAAACTATAGGTGGAGGTCTCTTAACTGACCTCTACTTAGCGAACATAGCAGGTATGTATACAGGAAGGTCTCCACTCCCTCTGGAAAACAGTGACTGCTGCCCTGGTTCATGGTTAGCAGCCTACACTTTAGTATTCCCCATACACATCTGTTTCTATCAGTTGAGTTGCATGCTTAACAAGATTAGTTGTTTGTTCCAAGTTGTACTTGCTATTATGTAATTTAATTAAATATCACACAAGCCAATGAAATATGAGGATGAAGAGGGTTGCTATTTCTATAAAAACCAAGTTGAATGAGTTGGAGACTCAATAGAGATAAGCTTCTAAAATACACTACTGCTGAACTAGTTGAAGGTGAGACAACTTTAAACATCTGGAAAATTATAAAGAGGAATTCTGTACCTATGCATTACAAGAGTTTTTAAGTTTTCATTCCACTGTAAAAGACTGAAAATGGAAGCTGCACTTGCATCTTGTGACAGCATCTCATGCAGAGGAGATGACTTGGAACTCCAGAGGACCTAAACTCATGCATGGGCTTGGTCCCACATTAAAATATGCATGACTAGATACAAAGAAATGTTAAAGGATATATGTATCATTTTTATGGTTCCCTATTTTAACTCACTTAAAAATGTATTATGAGGCCGGGCGCGGTGGCTCACGCCTGTAATCCTAGCACTCTGGGAGGCCGAGGCGGGTGGATAGCTCAAGGTCAGGAGTTCGAAACCAGCCTGACCAAGAGCGAGACCCCGTCTCTAAAAAAAAAAAAAAATGTATTATGAACATTTTAAACATAAACATGAAAGAAAATATATTTCTATATTTCCATATACTCAAACTAGCTTCAACAGTTATAAAGATTTCTGACACATTTGCTTCATCTATTCTGTATCTTCTTTCTCTTTGCTGAAGTATTTTTATACAAACTCTTGAAAACTGCAAAGTCAATTTACCCCTACACACTTCAGTAGACATCTCCTTAAATACTTTAAACTAGTTTTTGATTAGCTGACCAACCTCTGGTTCAGATAAGAGGACTTTACTGAGCACCAAGTCATTCAACTAGGGGCCCACCTCTTTCCTCCAATCTAGAAGACCGCAAGACAAGTCAACTGATTCCCAGATCCCGAACTGTTCCTGATTCATGTGGAAGGACACCTGTGAAACTTCAATTCAATGATTACTTCACAAAACCTATTCCTTTTATCCTTAAAATCAAACTACATGTGTAACAGTCCTATTATTTGAAACTTTTCTGGGAATCCAGAGCCAGCCTAAACTTTTAGTGAACACCTTCAGGCAATTCTGTATTAAACTAGGGTTTACTAGAAAAACCCAGTTGGGATCATTTCCCAAGGAGCTCAGAATAGCCTAAGGATTGACTCATGGTTGCCCTAAAATCTGGCAGTGGCAGCAAAAGTAGCATTACTCGTAGGTATCATAGAGATAATTCACTTGCTTCCAGATCCGTGATTTAATTATCTCAATTTTCTTTTATTCAACAACATAAAAAATATTTTGCTTACTGTGATTTTCTAATGTCACATTCTGAATATTATTCTATACCAGTGACTTCATCTCTGGTATATAACCTATTTGGTAAAGTTATACTGACAGCTTTAATAAGGCAATGTCATGTGATCAATGAATTTTCTCTGGTGACGAATGTGGACATTAGCAACTCAATATCATGTATTAGGGCAGTGGAGAATGGGGAAGTCTGGGAATATCTAATCAATTCCTTCATGTAGGTCTTGTATCACTAAGTAGAATTGTTCTTTCAAGAAGTTTCTTGATCACCTCTGAAGTAATAAAAATTTATCAAGGCCTTAACAAAACTTACAAAACTGAAAAGTTGCAAGCCTTTATCAAATTCAAAGCCAGGGTTATTTTTAATCAGTGAAACCTAAATCCTAAGAAGGAACCAGAAATATTTTCTTCAAAGACACTCAGGCATCATAGGCATTACTACAGCAATAATAGGCATTGCTAAGCTGTGAAAATGAAAATAAGGTTTCCTAGAAAGTTAGGATAGAGATGGTATTTAATCTACAGTCTGGCTAGGAAGATGATGACATGCACCTTTTCAGCTTTTTCCTAAGAAGGTTTTTTTCCTCAACCTATTCCAGACCAACCAGGTTTCAGGAATCAAGGAAACTTCAGGGTTTAGATTTTTGAACTTTTAAAATAAGCTCAGAGATTTAGCTTTTATTTGGTAAGCTCAACTAAAGTCTCAACATTTAGTATGTTTTAGTCCAAGGTGAACTCATGAGGGGTCTTCTGAAGGGCAAAACGTGGCACGAAAGAGTAAAAGTACAAGTGCTTCAGCCAGGGGCAGACTATGGAGAGGAACTTGAGGGATAACAAAGAAAGTGAAATGAATACCTTGTGCCCTCTAAAATTAACGGCTCTCAGCTAAGGGGATTGTGTCTTATCCCCAGTTCAGAAACATTGCTCTCAGGCAGTGGTTATCAACCTGGCCACACATTACAATCACCTGAAGAGTTTTAAAAATCTCAGTGCCCAGGCTCTATTATCCAAGACCAATTAAATCGATCTCTAGAAGTAGGCTCAGACATCAGTTTTTAAAACTTCTCAGGTGATTTCAATGTGCAGCCAAGGCTGGAAGCAGTGTTCTAAGCAACCAGAGTTCTTCGTCAAAACAGACAAAACCGGGGCACTATAGAACATCCCCTACACATCTAAGGCAGACCAATTTACTGACCACCAAATAACAAAAACATTGGTTATGTTTAAGTCAAACACCAGTTGTATATATCTGACTGTAAATATGGAAAGTGACCTCAGAGGAGTATTTAAGGAAACTACACTCATATATAAAGTCACATGCCCTGTATCTGAATATCAAGTCTAGCTGGAGGACCTGGGGCAAGGTAATTTAACCTTTCTGTGCCTCAGTTTCCTCATTTGTAAAGTCATATTAGGAATCCTACCTATCTTCCAGAGTTGCTGTGAGAACCAGATATAATGTTTCTAAAACATTCAGCACAAGGTTGTAAACACAAATGGCTCTCAAAATGGTAGCTATTACTTCTCATTTTATTATTAGGCCAAAGCAATCAGGCAGGGTAACCTCTGGAGGGAAGAGACTTCTTAAATGCCATAGAAGTATAAGCTGGATAAGTTTAGGAGACAAAATATGAGATATCACCTTTAAGTTAAATAATAATCAAGTACCTAATAATGAATGCAACTGTTAGGTTGAGTGGATAGATAATTAAGGCTGGGGCAAAAAATGTCAGGGATCAGAGGGCCTTATTTTAAAAGTTAAAGCTTTAGTATTTGAGAATAAAGACTCCCAAGAGTGAGACTCATTTACTATTACATGAGAATAAGGTGTTGAAGTCCCTTTAATCCTAGGAAGGATAACATGCCTCTAAACTTCCCCCATTACATGAGCATGCTCTCAGAGCTCCATCATCTTTAATGAGATAGAGACACATTTGAAAAATACAGGATAAGAAACAAGGCCCTTTTGAGGCAAATTGGGAAAATGATATCAAATCAAGGAAAGCTGACACAGTCAGCAAACTGTAAGCCAGCAGTATGCATGCATTTGGGGAGCCTCCCAAAAAGAGACTGGAGGCTCCCATCTGTATGAACTCGGCAGGACGCGTCCCAAAGAGATGTGCCTGGTATCAACCAGGCTTTCTTCCTATCCCAGGGCAGTCTGTCCAACATCCAACTCACTTGGGCTAACTGGAGGGCTATGGATTATTATTCTCTTTCTCAAAAATGCAACAATGTTGGTTAAGGCTGTGGTTCACAAGCTAACTGTAAATCATAAGTCTGGGACTTTTCTTTGTTTTCTTTTTTACAATAAAGAGCGATGGGCCCTGACTCCAGAGATTCTGATTCAACAGGTCTTAGGCAAAGCCAAGGACCTGTACGTTTTTATAAAATGCTTCATATATGATTATAATATGTGGCCAGATTTAACAATAACTATTCTGAGGGAGGTGGAGTCACTGAATGTGTGCAAAACACCACAGGATACTGTTAATCTTTAATCCCAGGAAGCTATGAGGATACTTCTGGAATGGTACATGCCATAAGTATAAGCTGAAAAATGATCCAGAAGATGATAGGGCTATGAAGGCTGGGAGCCCACTCTCTGAAAGAAGGCTTCTCAGAAACGTGCAAGTGTCGGGTAATGTGACAATGGGTGATGATTTCTCCTTTCTTTCACCCTTTTTCCAAGTTTTCCATAATGAGCTTTAAATGTTTTCATAAAAAAACAAAAACAACCTTAAAGGTAAACCAAACATATGATCACATCTAATGCTGGTGTTTGTGATGAAGCTTTAAGAATTTGCTGTTACTACAGTGATTTACCACACATTTTTGGTTTTTCTTTAAAGGAACTTCGGCACTTCAGGAAAACAAATTAGCTCTCCTGGCTCATGTAAGCAACCTAAAATGTCTTTCTTTAAAGGTCAGCTTGGAGAGGTTTCCGTGGCCATGCTCCCATCTAGGGAGAAGCTGTGGTACTCTACAGGGTGCACTGCTGGCTGCTCAAGTGATGTTATGGTGTGGAAGAAGGTTTTTGAAAAAAAATCAAGTTTATCTGGAAGGCTATAAATAAATTCTTGTGAGCACTACACCCACTTTATGCAAAGCACTTGTATCATTGTGAGATTAGGGGATTAGTAGTCTTCTGTTTAACATGAATCTTAAGAAGAATCCTTTGAGACCCAACATTTAAAAGATAACTACATTTTGCAAAATAAACTGAAGATGAAAGGACCATATCAGTATTCATGCTCAAGACCATTCTATCAATGATCATTTTCATAAGAATAAGAGAACTGGCATCAGACACTATCAGGTATAAGGAGATTTATCTTGTTTGCAGTACAGGGGTACTAGAATCTCCTTTTCAGGGTCAAATGATTTTGAAGCTTTCATTTAGAATATTGAAAAAGTACTATATAAAGTCAATAAGACCATATAAGGCATTTAATATACTTAAGTTTAAAAATTCAATCACAGCATGGCCTATCTCAACAAAATTTATACATTTTAATTTCTAAAATAACTTGAACAGTTGTGACTGAGGACATGTGTAAAGTTTAACTAATCAAATAGCACTTTTCTTTCTTTTTCTCAGACTTTTATTTCTAGTCTGTTCCACTTCACTAACCTTTAGAGTTGTAATGTTAAAGTCAGATATGTGAGCTGACATTAGATTCTCAAGAAAAGGATTTTGAAACTTAAATAAACCCAAGGAGATAAATTACTTTTTTGGGGAGAGAAACAAAGCGAGAATCCCCATTTGCAGCTTTCATAACTCTATTTCCCTATGAAGAAGTAAACACAAATTAATACACATTTCTAAAGTTGATATTCTAAGTTTGTAAAACATGGCCCTGCAGGAGCTGGCGGCCTCTCTTTATTCCAGTGTTGTGCTCTATTGTGCTCTGGCCACAGTGCCATCTTCATGTCATGTGACCTCCAACCTCAGGGCCTTTACATATGCTGAAATACCCGACTGGCACACACTCCATTCTCTTTATGTGGTTAATGCTGGCACAGTCCCTTGTTTTGGCTTCAGATCATTCCTTCTATCTCACTCTTTGTTTTTAGGTTTAATTCCTTTCCTCCTGAACTACAACCTTCAGTAGTTAAATCTCAGAAGTTAGAAGACAGAATACTATTCCAGTCCTAGCCTGACCACTTACAAACTATGTAACCCTGAGTAGTGCCTTTGTCTCTCTGAGGCTTAATTTACTCACAAGATTGTTTTGAATAATAAGTTAGCTAATCTATGCAAAGCACTTAGAATAATGACAGGCATAGGCTAAATAGTCAATAAATATCACCTATTAGTATTATTATTTTTTGTATAAATCTTACTGTGACCTTTCTCAGTTCTTGTTAGAAAGGGTCTTTATTTCTCCTTTTAGTTAGTTCCTTTTGGTATAGTATTTTATTTATTTTGTTGTTGAGACAGAGTCTCATTCTGTTGCCCAGGCTAGAGTACAGTGGTGTCATCATAGCTCACTGCACCTTCAAACTCCTGGGCTCAAGCAATCCTCCTACCTCAGCCTCCCCAGTAGCTGGGACTACAGGCACGTGCAACCATGCCAGGCTAATTTTTTCTACATTTAGAAGACACAGTGTCTTGCTCTTGCTCTAGCTGGTCTCAAACTCCTGATCTCAAGCAATCCTCCTGCCTTGGCCTTCCAGAGTGCTAGGATTACAGGTGTAAGTAAGGCACTGTGCCCAGCCTGAATTCAATTTCTTCAAAAGATATAGAACTATTTGATTTTTTATTTCTTCTTGTGTCAGTTTTATTAATTTGTGTTTTTCAAGGAATTTGTCTAAATTGAAGTTATCAATGTTGTCAAATTTATTGGGAAAAAGTTGTTCATAATATTCCCTTCTCATCCTTTTAACGCCTGTAGGATCTATAGTGATATCTCTTCTTTCATTTCTGATATTGGTAATTTGTATTTTCTCCTTTTTTACTTGATCAGTATTGCTAGGAGTTTATTAATTTTATTGATCTTTTTAAAGAATTAAATTCCGATTATTTGATTTTTCTTGATTCATTTTTTAAACAAAGAGAACACAAAATAAAAGACCCCTTCAATCACCTCCCTAAACATACTCCCTTCTTCCTCTTGTCCCTGAAGTACCCACTCTCCTGAATTTCATGTTTACTATCCCCCTACCATTTGTATATTAAAGTAATGGCAATTTCTGCTTCTCTGCTAGGATCCTCTCTTTACTTACCATGTTTCCTGCTTCTGCAGCCAGCCGGGCAGCATAGCGAGCTATAAGTCGGTGTTCCTCATCCAGTCGGCTAGGACTATCCAGAACACTGCCAAGGAAATAAACATTCAACAGGTATCTCTTAAACATCTCCTATTCATGCTCCATTCTTAGAAAGAATGGATGAAGAGAAGCTTTTAAAAAAAGAATAACAAAAGAAATGGAGGCTGGGGTCATAGGCACTAATGGTCTTCTGCGATAAAAGGGGATTTAGAGAAATGATGAGGCCACACATGTCATTCCTCTTCAGAAGCACATCCCCACTGCTGACCCACCATCTAAGGGGGTACTTCTTTTTTAATGGAAGGACTAAGCAAAGACAGGGCACCCACAAAGTCTGAGACAGGGATTTATAACCAAATGTTTTGAAAACATTTTAGACCTAGACCTAGACTTTTTAGACTTAGATCTTTAATTCAAAAAGACCAAGAGAAAACTAAAGCATCATGAAAAACAGAGGTCTGAGAAAAAATATACTTAACCCTGGCTAAGAAGAAGTGGGGAACCCTGGCCACCGGCAGGCCAAACACATTATACAGTTGGAGAAGATTCCATGGTATCAAAGATTCCCTCTTAATGACTCTTTCTCATTTTTTATTATGCTCATTCTACAACTATAGCCCCATCTTAGAGTGAATTAGTTTAATCCATTACTCTTTAACAAGAATACCAGCACTCTAAAAATTTAAAGATGCCTTCAGATGGGACATCAGATAATGTGGCACCTAGATGAAAGAAGAGTTCTTGAGTAGCAGGCTTGCTCTATGTACACTGGATGCTAATATGGAACCTTTCATGGATTCTGAAATAACTCACTAATTTAGTATGTCATGTCAAGTGCTATTTATCTATATCAAGGCAGTCCTAGATTAATAGGGACTATGGCTACATGATTCTCTTTGTTTAAGACTGGCAGATGCTTTAAGGTAATCATGATGATGATGATGACTAACCGATCAGAGGTGGCTGTTGTGGCTTGCCTCTACTTCGACCCTACATTCTTGGAGTTCCAAAATCCCTTGATCAGAATTTAGCAGTATGAGAAGTAATATGTAAAAATGTAAAGACATCGATACTCATCAAACCTTATTGTAATTACTGAGGGGAATCTGGGAAGGGTGAGGCTAAATCAATACAGAGCTGTCTGACAGCTGTCTGTGTAGAATTGGCTGTATTGTTTCTAGATTTTTTTCCCCTCTGTTTTTATCCCTGTGGCTAATTCTTTAAGCTTAACTTAGTCAAAGTTCAAGGATGAACTTTTTAAAATGTGCTTTAAGTCTTCTATGATATTTCTCAACACTATAACTTCAGGTGTTCAAATGTCAGTCTCCAGCATGTATAATCATCCTCTCAAAAGATGATCTTGTAATAAGAACATGCTACCATCAGTTGGCTTTAATACTGATGGGTCAAGGCCCAACCAAGGTCAGAGATGAACTATAATATTTGTGCCTTAATGGTGTCTGTCTGAAATAAGAGACTTATCTTTATCTTTTAAATAAAAAAACCAACAAAAATGAATGTTTAACAATACAAGCGGATAATATTATGGAGGCACTGGTAGCCTACAAAGTAGGGCCTAAAGTGGCTGGCTTCTCTTATTTGGTAAGGGATATAAGAGGTTCCTCTGTGCAAAACAGCTCCTTTTTCTCTATCGCATTCCATCTCCTTAGGAAGGTTAATCCTATTTGTCTATATATGAGTGTGGATGACATAGCTGCTTTAATTGGCTATGCTTTCTAGCCAGAAACTAGAACCGTATGTTGATGAGAGGTTTTAAGGTCAATGAAAATTATTTGGGGGCAATTAGAAAAGCTCCTTATTCTTCTGTTTGAGTTGACGTACATTTTCAGAATAGTTAACCAGGAAATTTCTGACTTCGAGGAAGTGTGAGGCTCAGTTCCTTAGACTATAAATCAAGAAGAGATGCAGTACTTACCCACTCATCATATTCTCCCAGGGCCACTCATCATATTCTCCTACTGGCCACCCATTTGTGCTCTGGGAGCCTAGGTAAGACTTGAGGACCTGGGCTAAACCTACCATAAATCTTCTTGGGCTAAATTACTAGGTAATGTCAAACATTCTACTGCTATTTTTATCATGGAAACTTTTAATCAGTAAAAGCAAACATAATTTGTCCTGCCTGGGGTGAAACAACTTTATTCCTAGAGACCAAGAGGCTGGGACAGAGTGTACAAAAATCATCTGTTGGATAATGAGAAACTCTTGCTACATTGCACAATTATCAGCCCCTTCCTTCCCTCCTATAGGGTAAGCCTGTTAAACAAACTTGGGATGTTAGAGAACCTACAGTTTCTCTAAGGCTTTAGGGATAGGTTAAATGCCCCAGAATAATGATGTTATTTAGTCATACTGGGAAAACTATGGGAGGTGGTACAATGTAAAATATTAAAAACAGTCCTTTTCATATGTATATTTCTTCACTGATTATTAATTTATTCTTCTGTTATCATGGGGAATAGGAGTAAGGTCAGATGACTTCCTCCAGGAACCAAGGCATGCTATGGACAAAACTAAGATAAAAATTTAAGGCTCCAGGCTCTGTGATGTGTGTAGGTTATAAATTATGTTTTTCTCTCCAAGAATAAGAATCTCAAAGCAGGGTTTTACAAGTTGTTTGGCATCGTGACTCCTCTTTGCTGTTAGGGGGAGGGATGGCTTTAGTTATTTAAACTTTACCTGTCATCTTCCTTGAAGAATGGTGGTGGGTATGGGCCTGGAATGGGCAAGAGGCTTAGGGTCTGCCTACATGGAATAGCACTTTGTTTGGTATTAACTTTTAAAGAAAAGGATTAACTCTACTATAGTTAACAGTTATCAAACGTTTTTCCATCCCAACCCACTGAAGACTAAGTCACATTCCCATATTAACAGTGAGTCACTACCATAGTAGTTTTCAGGGAAGGGGTATGTGGAGCTATTATAATATATGTAATTATTATAATAGGAGGAGGTATATATAGTTTGGGAAAAATGCCCCTTAGGTGATAATGATCCAATACCACTGCTGGGAATCACTGGTCTAAATGATCAACAATGATAGATTTCTGCTAGGTGATGGTATCAAAGCCCCCAGATTAGAAAGTGAGCTATATGTGGGTTGATCAATCTTTGAATGTCAATAGGAAGATTTCATTATTTAGGTAAGTATGAACAGGAAGAGGCTGCATCAGATACCTCTGTGAATGTTACATCTTTGGAACTGCAGATCTCTCTCAGAGGTAGATATACTCTTTAAGTATAAGCTTAAGGAAGAAAACCCCAGTTTAAGGAAGAATTTCTGACTCTATGTTTAGGTAAGTGCCTGGGCTTGGCAAGGCTCTCTCTCTTGTAGAAGCTAATGCTTTTGCCATTATTTTAACTCTGCCAAACATAGCTGGTAGCTGCTCAAGAAAAACCCCACATGCAGAGATTTTTCCAGCTGGCAATCCCAGGCAACATAGCTCTCCCTCCCTCTGATCAACCCCGGGCTACCCGCCTGCTGCTGCTGCACCACCACTGACCGTGCACAGTGCTGCAGACGGGCCACATAGGAGGCTATCAGCGCATGCTCATCGGCCAAGTGACTGGGTATATCCTGGCTATACTGTAACCTAGGAACAATGGAGGCAAAGACAGCAAGGGTGACACAAACACAGAGGAAGAAATGAACATGGATTAAAATGAGCAAATGTCAAAGAAAAATTTAAAAAATAATAAATCATGATAAAGAAAACAATAAAAAACCAAAATGCATAATGGAATAGGATATTAGACCATCAGGTATCTGTCTTGCAAATCCTTTGAACAAAAGCAGTCCTTTAGGAATGGCTCCAGCCAACTGACATCACAGTCCTTAAGAAGGACTTCTTGAGGAGTCACCAGGAGCTTCACTTACCACTTTTGTCCAGGTTCTGGGCTCTGTGATGGATGTACTTTTAAGGGAATGCCCTCTGGCAGGACAACTGAGGCACAGTGAATCTATTAAATATACTACAACCCCCTAATGTTATAAAAGCTATAAAGGCTTTTCTGTATATTAAGAATTTTCAGTATTATGTTACCAGTTAAATATTTTTATTTCTATAAGGAAATAAAATAGTCTTTCGCATCAGACTATTTTCTCCCACATACCTGGTACTTGAACCAAACTCGCTAGAATTGTACAACAACACTATTCATTCTGAGTGAGGCTTTCTCTTATAGATATATGGAAGGTCCTTAAGCACATGGTCTTTTTTTAACTTTTTACTATAGAAATGTTAAAATCTGCACAAAAAAGAGTAATCTAATGACTACCCCTCATGTACCTATCATGAAACTTGAATGAATATCAACATTTTGTCAATTTTGTTTAATTTATTCTTCCTTCCCCAACTTTCTGTGCAGGGAAGGGTAGCTAAAGCAGATTCCAGGCGTGATTTCACCTGTGAGTACTGGAGCCTGTACTTCTCTCAGATAGTGAAAGCATTTCATATAATCTCAATGCCATTATCACACCAAAAAAAAAAAAAAAGACAAAAATGTTTTAATATCCCAGCCCATCTGAAAATGTCCTCAAGTCTTAAAATATGTCCTTTGATAGCTAAAATCAAGATCTAAACAAGGTTCCCATTTTGCATTTGGTTAATATGTTCTTTTATATTTGTATTTGATTGATATGTTTCTGTTTTTAACCTATTCTTTCTTTTCCCTGTTTCTTTTATGTCATTTATTTGTAAAGAAACTAGGTTATCTTGCATACTACCTAACATTCTGGATTTGACTTGTTTCCTGTGGTGTCATTTAACTTGTTTCTCTATCCCTTGTACTTAGATCTAGATGTCTGACTACAGTTTTTGCTTTTACAGATGCCCTTCAACTCACGATGGAGTTACATCTTGATAAACTCATCTTAAGTTGAAAATATTGTAAGTTGAAAATGCATTTAATATGCTACCAAACATCATAGCTTAGCCTAGCCTACCTTAAATGTGCTCAAAACACTTACATTAGCCTACAGTTGGGCAAAATCATCTAATTTTATAATAAGGTGTTGAATAGCTCATGCAATTTTTTGAATACTGTACTGAAAGTAAAAAACAGAATGGTGGTATGGGCACTTGAAGTATAGTTTCTATCACATGTGTTTTGTTTTTGCACTGCTATTAAGTTGAAAAATTCTAAATTGATACATTTTAAATTGGAGACTATCTGTATTTTGTTTTTGGTAAGTGGTAAGAATCTGTTACAGGGAATACAGTATACTTATAAATCAAAAAAGAAGCACATAATGGAATGGAATGTAAATACTGACCTGTAGATTCTGATGTTATTGGTCAACATCTATCTATTATAAAGTCCTCCATCAATTTTTCACCTAATGGGTTTATCATTTACTGATGATTCCTGCCTAGATTCATTATTTCATTAGGGGTAACAAAATACTGACTTTTCCAATTTTATGCACTTATTAACTTCCTCTATTTGTTTATCTTGAAATACTACTCTAAGGAAAGGTAAAACAAATGGTTGATATTTCTCATTATTTAACAACATTCAGAACAATGAGTAACATCCAATGGTTATCAAAGAATTTTTAAGTATCATTATGAATTCATGGATTTTTATATATATGATGTGCTTCATTCAATCCATTCCAATCATCTTTTGGATGCTCAAATTATCCTACCATTGGCCAGTAGGAGCCCCTGTTGGTAGCCTCCTGTGTTCTTTTGATATATTCATTAGACCTTATTAGCTTTCTTCCTTTCTGGCACAATAAGATTCCCCAGTTTTGTCTTGTATCCTGCCCAAGACTTGGAATCAACCATTCTTCTAAGGATCCCTGGTTCCCTTTACTGGGAAAGAGTATTTAGGGACCACAATTAGGGCACTAAGGTACTCAGTGTTCTTAGACTGTCACTACTTCTGGGCTAGGAAATGTACATTTTTGTTTTTTTATTTTTTTTTGAGACAGAGTCTCACTCTCTTGCCCAGGCTAGAGTGCCATGGAGTCAGCCTAGCTCACAGTAACCTCAAACTCCTGGGCTCTAGCAATCCTCCTGCCTCAGCCTCCCAAGTAGCTGGGACTACAGGCATGTGCCACCATGCCCAGCTAATTTTTTCTATATATTTTTAGTTGGCCAATTAATTTCTTTCTATTTTTAGTAGAGACGGAGTCTCATTCTTGCTCAGGCTGGTTTCGAACTCCTGACCTTGAGTGATCTGCCTGCCTTGGCCTCCCAGAGTGCTAGGATTACAGGCATGAGCCACCACACCTGGCTGGAAATGTACATTTTAGATTGAGGAAAAACAAGTTCTTTCAGTGCTCTCAAGGTATTATTCCATTTTATTCTGGCTTGCATTTTTTTTTCTTTCGGTAAAAATTAATGGGGTACAAGTGTAATTTTGTTACATGCATAGACTGCTTAGTGGTGAAATGAGGGCTTTTAGGGTATCCATCACCTGAATAACACACATTGTACCCATTACATAACTTCTCATCATCCAACTCCTCTGACCCCTGCACCTGCCAAGTCTCCACTGTCCATCATTCCACACACTGCAGCCATGTGTACACGATTTAGCTTCCACTTATAAGTGAGAACATGGCTTGTATTGTTGTTAATGAGAAGTCACTGATAATTCTTATCTTTGCTTCCTTATGGGTAGCATGTCTTTTTTTTTCTAGCTGCTTTTAGTATGTCCTCTTTATCACTGGTTTTCAGCAATCTGATTCTGACATGCCTTGGTATGGTTTCCTGTGTTTATCCTGCTTACACAAAGAGCTTCTTATATCTGTACGTTTACAGTTTTTGTCAAAGTTGTAAAAATTATTTGAAAATTTGGAAAACATTTTTCCTTAAATATTTTTTTCTTTCCCCTCTCTGTTAGACTGCTTGATATTGAAATACAGGTCAACAAGCCTCTTCATTTTTCAGCCATTTTTCTCTTTGTGCTTCATTTTGGATAGTTTCTATTGCTACATCTTTAAGTTCAGTGAACCTTTCTTCTGCAATTTCTGATCTAAGTCCATCCATTGACTTTTCATTTCAGGTATTATCCGTTTCAACTCTGGGAGCTCCACTTTTTTTTTATTTTAAAATTTTTACTGAAGTAGACCATGTATGCAGAAAATTCCTATTTACACTTATATTTGGTTCTTTTTTATTTCTTTTTTATTTCTTCTATTTCTCTCCTCATTATGTTCATTTCTGCCTTTACATTCTTTTTTCTTTTTTTGAGACAGAGTCTCACTCTGTTGCCTGGGCTAGAATGCTGTGGTGTCAGTCTAGCTCACAGCAACCTCGAACTCCTGGGCTCAAGCAATCCTACTGCCTCAGCCTCCCAAGTAGCTGGGACTACAGGCATGTGTCATCATGCCTGGCTAATTTTTTATATATATTTTTAGTTGTCCATCTAATTTCTATTTTTTTTTTTAGACAGGGTCTCGCTCTTGCTCAGGCTGGTCTCGAACTCCTGAACTCAAACAATCCACCCGCCTAGGCCTCCCAGAGTGCTAAGATTACAGGCGTGAGCCACCACGCCCAGCCCGCCTTTACATTCTTGATATTTGTCATGGCTATTCTAAAGTCCATGTCTGCTAATTGCATCATGTCTGTCATTTCTGGCCCTGGTTCTATTGACTAATTTTTCTCCTGGTTTCAGGTCCTACATTCCTGCTTTTTCCTATGTCTTCTAACTTTTTATTGGATGATAGAAATAGATGATAGAAATTTATGTTGTTAAATATCTGGATTTTGTTGTCTTCCTTTAAAGAATCCGGTAGTCAGTTAATTTACTTGTAGACCAGCTTGATCCTTTTGAGGCTTGTGTTTAAGCTTCATTAGTACACATTTGGAGTAACCTTTATCTAGGGCTATTTTGGCCCTGTTCCTAAGGTGTGGCTTTTCTTGGGCCTTTACTGAATGTCCCAAGTATTCAATGATGTCTTTTTACTCTGACTGGTTGGAACTCAAACATCTGTGTAAACTCAGGTAGTTGTTCTGTGTTCAGTTCCCCACAAGTTGTTCTTTCCCAGGAAGTTGTTCTTTACCTTGTTTTGTCAAGTCTTGTTCTATGCAAATACAGCTCAGTTTTCAGCAAAGGACTCAAGGGGACCTCTATGCAGAGTTATGGAGCTCATCCTCTGCATAGCTTCCTCCTCTTTGGTATTATGCCTGGGAAATTCCAGCCTTCCCAAACTCCAATTTCTGTGATCTTATTTCAGCAAGACTGCCTTGCTCTGCCTGTATTCTATACTAGAGCTCAGCAAATGCCTCCAGGAAAGAAGCCTGAACAATCAAAGGGCTCTCCTCATTTGCTTCCCTTTCCCCAAAGATCAATCCTACACTATTTATTGTCTAATTTCTTTTAAAAAGTTGTTTCTTATATCAGACCATTTTTCTAGTTATTTGTAGTACAGACTAATTTGGGTAGGAGATCAAATGTGGGATCACTAAAATGGGAGCGTAGGGAAAAAGGCCCAAGACAAAAGTCAGGAAACCCAGGAAGGAAGGGACCAAACATTAGCTCCACACTGGAATTTAGGGTTACTTCAGTCACTTGCAATCCCTTTCGGTCCAGTCTGTTTCAACATAAACTTCATTTATTTGTTTTCCTTTTTCATCTGCTAAAATGTAAGGCTAGGAGGAGAAAAGACCACTGTCACCTTTCACATAGACTGGTCTCCAAAACTTCAAATAAACCAAGACACCTGAAGGAAGATATCACACAGAAGATCTAACAGGAATGCTATGTGAGAAGCTAGAGAGCATTTCAGTGTCCACTACAATAAATGTGCAAAGCCAGCTGATTCCAACAGTAAATTATAAGACAATATTCTGACTCTGGAAAGTCCTGATGTTTGGAGAGATGTCAGTAGTCTTGTCACAGTGGGAGAAATTTGTGGTGGGACCCACCAAGGGAGCAAGAAGATGTATAGAAAAATTCTAGTTAAAATCTAAACACCCAGAATAATTGGTGACTTTAGCAAGAAAACCCTGTGTGACTGAATATAGGATAGGGATTAGCACTGAAAGTGTCATTTTAAAGTAGATTTCTTGTAGAAGACAATGGCTTTGGATCACAGTGTGCCACATTATGTCCTGTTATATCAATATAATATGTAGACACACATTCATTAATGTGTAGTAAAACATATGAACTGCTTTCTAAATGCCTGAGACTCTCAGATCCACAGGGCAAGAAACGTCACTCTTCTCTAACATGTGATCCTGCAGCACACCATAAATAATTCTCAGAGCAAATAAGTTCCTTTTCTCTTCTGTCGCTAAAAAAGCCACAATGTCAAGGCATTAGTGTGGAGAGATCTGTTTGGATTATCCCTTCTCAAAGGACTATAACCTACACAGAGGGAAAGGAGTAGGGGGAGACATCCTCGTGACAGCTCTCTGCCCTATAGGATATAGCCTGATGCAATCAACTCTGTTCCGGGGAAAGAGCGCAGTCTGTATCCTCACTGTATTACAAGCTAATGAGAAAAAATGATGCTGTCCAGTGAGAGCCTGTGAGAGAGACAAATAAGCCCACTGATGTGCCAGGTTCTCTACAGTTTCTCTGTAGAGAGTAAGGACAGGATTAAGTAGCTGGAGTGACATGGGGCTCTGTAAGAGCTGTTCACCACCATTCACCTTTCCTGCATGAATAGACCCAGAGGAATCTCATCTTGATGAGATGGTGAGGTGATGAAGTTACCTAAATTTGCCAAATGACCTCTTTCCCAATACTAAATGCATCAAAAATCTTTGCCAAATAGAAATCATAATGAAAACTTATGTAGTTCTTCTGCTTTCTCCCACCACCTCTTCCCTTCATGTATCATGTATGTTTTCTTTTGAGTAAATAAGCTCAGTCAGGTAAGGGCCCCCTATCAATCAAGTCTAGTACATAAAAGTCTAGTAATCAGTTTGGTTTCCTATAAGACAGTCACGTGAAATTCAATGCAATATTACATGTATATATAACATATATATATATAATAGAAAAATACTAGCTTTCTTCTTTATTTCTCTGCTCTGAATGGAATAAGCAGGCAATGTTATAAGATGTTATTTATTTGAAATATTAATAACTGGAACAGAAAATCCCTTTCCTAGCAGAGGAAGCACTGATTAAAGGGCAGCAGCAGGAAGATATGGAGAGAATGAATTAATTAGTTTCTGGATAAAGCATGGGGAGTGCTGACCATCAAGGAGCTTATCATGTAGAAAGGCATCGAACAAACAGGTAACCACAATACAATGTTGTGTACAAGACACTTCAGCTCACAGAGGAAGAGCACTTAGTATTATTTTAGGGTGCTAGGGAAGGCTTCCTGGAGGAGTCGAGGATAAGCCAAGAAGGAAGAATCAGATGACAAAGAGAGGAAGACCAGTGGAAAGGATGGGGAGGCACCACAGGCAGAAGTGGCACCACAGCCCCCTGCTTGGGGGGCTTCTAAGCATGGGTGCTGAGCAGACAGAGTGGGATGAAGTGGGGCTGGCAAGGGTCAGCTCAGAAATGGCCTTGTGAGCCATGCTGAAGAATGGGGACTTCATCCTGTAGAATTATGCTGCCACCAGTTACACATGGCTACTTAAATTCCAATTAAATAAAACATTCATTTTCTCTGTCACATTAGTCACATTTCAAGTGCTCAGTGGCCATATGTGGCTAGTGGCTCTGTATTGGTTAGCACAAAACATTTCCATGCTATTAGAAAGTGCTGCAGAAAAGAGCCATTGGAAAGTTTTAATCAGGATAACATAATCAGATTTGCATTTCAGAAAAAATTCCTCTGGTTGCAAAGAAAATACTGCATTGGGGGTGAAGTGGCGAGGAGACTGGAGGTTTCCTAATAAAATCCATGAAAAAGTTAAGAGCTGTCCACAGCACTGATTTGCTTTAAATATTTCCTTTACTAGCTGAAGTAAGCAGAAATATTTTAATAGTTTGATATTAAAAGGAGTAAAAAAAAAAAAAAACCTGTAGGAGTAAAAAATTAAATTAAAAGGAGTAAAAAAAAAAAAAACATAGTAGGTCCAGGCTGGATCACCATGGGGATTTCACCATTGCTACAGAAATTGTCATCTGAAGCAAGGCTGTGGTAGACCACCATCACTTGTGAGCTGCAACTACGCTGAGTCAGCTTCTAAAGAGGAGATGAGGTCAATAGGCATTTAAGTTAAAAGCCTCCAGAGCACATGTAGAAATGTGTAAAAAAAGAGTGTATGTGTGTGTTCATGTGTGTATCAGAGAGAGACAGAGACATGCACATAGCGAGAGAGGAAGAGTATGCTGTGGGGGGTGGTGGAAAAAGTAAGTGTGAGTGTGCACGAGTGTATGTTCTATTGGTCATTTGTTGGGACTAAGTATTTGCGTGCCCTTTGCTGATATGAATCTGAGGTAGCTGAAAGAATCTGGATTACAAAAACTCGTGCTATGGTCTGGTTCCCTGGTGTCCCACAGGCACCCCTAACTCAACAAAACCTTGCTATCTTCCTGCCCAAATCTTCCTCCTGCGTTTTGACCAAAAGTACTTTAATTCAAGCCACGAAGAAATCTGGAAAATTATCCACCCTATTCCTCAGCCTCTCACATCCAAAACCTACAAAGCCCATCTTCACTCCTAGTACCCCAGCCATTTCAATCTGAACATGACAACACTGAACTCACTGTTTTTCTCCCCAAAACTGTTCTTTCCACTCTGCTCCGCTGACAGTGTATAATGGATGTGACTCTTGGTCATGTTTAGGACCTCCGTGCAATGAGAGGAAGAAATAACTTATTGGTTACCATGCTTCTGTCAGCTTCAATTTTTCAAACTAAGGTTTCTAAGTATGGACTTGGAAATACTCAAACTTTGTTTGTACTAATCTGAGTTAGAACTGGTGAAAGGTTTCCCTTAAATGCTTAAATGGAAACTGAATCTAATCCCAACCTAGAAGCAGCTGAAAACTGGCAGTCTGCCCAGGCTAGCAGATAGGTTTTGGAAATCTGCCAGCACCGAGGACACTGCGGTTCCCTAAGATTATGTGTTAATTTTCACTCACTCTGCTTTTCCATCTTTCAAAAAAAATTGGAGAGAAAAAAATTTTTGTGTTGACTTCAGATTCTTATAAAGAATTAGAGTACATGCTAGTTGTTTCTTGAAACCCTCATTACTTCTTGCTTTGCAAATAAACTTGATTTTTCTCATTCCAAAGTGAGGAAGAGCATCAGTGCACTGAGTCCATATGTGGATAGTTTCCGGCTTGACCAAATTTCATTTTACCTCCTTTCTCAAGTTCTCCAACATCTCTGTTGTTCTCAGTCTAAAAAATGAGCAGATTGTGATTTTTGTCATTCTACTATTTGTCATTCTACTATTTTTGTCATTCTGTAGATAACAAGATGAACTTTACATGGGCACCCAGGCAAAAAGCCCTTTTAATACAAGCATACCTTGTTTTATTGCACTTCACTTTACAGCACTTTACAGACAATTTTTTTTCTCTAACAAATTGAAGGTTTATGGCAACCCTGAGTGGAGCAAATCTATAATAGGCACAATTTTTCCAACACCACATGCTTACTTCATGTTTCCGTGTCACATTTGGTAATTCTCACAATATTTCAAACTTTTCATTATTTTTATATGTTATGGTAATCTGTGATCAGTGATCTTTGATGTTACTAGTAATTGTTTTGGGGCACCATGAATATATAATCCTATATAAGACAGCAAACTTAATCAAAGAATGTGTATGTTCTGACTGCTCCACCCACTTTCTGTTTTTATCTCCTTGGGCCTCCCTATTTCCTGAGACACAATAATATTGAAATTAGGCCAGTTAATAACCCTACTATGGGCCGGGCACGGTGGCTTACGCCTGTAATCCTAGCACTCTGGGAGGCTGAGGTGGGTGGATTGCTCAAGGTCAGGAGTTCGAAACCAGGCTGAGCAAGAGCGAGACCTCGTCTCTACTAAAAATAGAAAGAAATTAATTGGCCAACTAAAAATATATAGAAAATATTAGCCGGGCATGTTGGCGCATGCCTGTAGTCCCAGGTACTAGGGAGGCTGAGGCAGGATTGCTTGAGCCCAGGAGTTTAAGGTTGCTGTGAGCTAGGCTGATGCCACGGCACTCTAGCCTGGGCAACAGAGTGAAACTCTGTCTCAAAAAAAAATAAAAAAATAAAAAAAATAACCCTACTATGGCCTCTAAGTGTTCAAGTGAAAGGAAGAGTCACACAGCTCTCACTTTAAATCAAAAGCTAGAAATGATTAAGCTTAGTGAGGAAGGCATGTCTAAAGCTGACATAGGCCAAAAGATAGAGGCCACTTTGGCCAAATAATTAGCCAAGTTGTGAATGCAAAGGAAAAGTTGTTGAAGGAAATTAAAGGTGCTACTCCAGTGAACACAAGGATGATAAGAAAGCAAAACAGCCTTATGGCTGATACAGAGAAAGTTTCAGTGGTCTGATAGAAGATCAAACCAGCCACAACATTCCCTTAAGCCAAAGCCTGATATAGAACAAGGCCCTAACTCTCTTCAATTATATGAAGGACGACAGAGGTGAGGAAGCTGCAGAAGAAAAGAAAAGAGGTTGATTCATGAGGTTCAAGTAAAGAAGCTGTCTCCATACATAAAAGTGCAAGATGAAGTAGCAAGTGCTGATGGAGAAGCTACAGCAAGTTATCCAGAAGATCTAGCTAACTCATCTCTTAACTTGGTCATGTTTCTATAGTTCAGAAACAATTTTATACTATGTCATCTTCTGGCCTTTAAAAAACACTTTTCTTTCTTGTGAAGTACAAGTTAAAGTAAAAAAGCTCTAACTGCTAAAACCTTGCCCTTACTTAAGATTCCTAACAATTAGGACTACTCACAGTTGGTGGCTCTAATATTTCCCAGTTACCCACCCAAAGATGGTGTTATAAGACCATCATCAAAAATGTAACAAAACAGGATAGAAAGTATTATTTAACCCTTGAGAGAAATAAAACTGAGGTGGTAGAGGAAAAAAAGATCTCTTGAGACAAATCTATGCAAATGGAGGTGTGATATATTAATATCTACACATACACAGTTTTTTTCCAGGAACTACACAAAAAAGCAGCTTATAGCTGTGTCTTCTGAGCACCTATACCTTCTCCAGGGACTGTCAGCCAATCATTCTGAATCCCCATTTCCAGAGTCTTCTAATTCCTGGGGTTGGTTTTCTTCTGGGCTTCTCTCACTGTCAGCGTAGGTTTTAGTTTTCTCCATTGGTTAAATCAGTTATCACTCATCCATTTACTTTGTTGCTTCCAAAATTTTGTTGCTATTGTCTCCTCTTCCATGTTTCTTTGTCTTTGTTGTTGTTGTTTTTAATCTCTTGACTGTCATTTTAGTGGTATTTCAGGAGAAAACAGGCAAATGTGGCTTAATATGTCCTGTTACCTGTTACTTTCCTTTTCCCAGATTTTATTTTATTTATTTATTTATTTTTTTCAGACAGAGTCTCACTCTGTTGTTTCCTCTGGAGAGGAAAGGCTGTGGATGTGTCTGAAGCTATCAGCAGCACTGGAAGTAGCTGTTCTGCAGCAGGAGGGAGTGAAGACAGCACCATCAGAGAAGCAGCTCAGAGAGGGAGGGCAGCCTGGGGCATTCCAAGCGCTTTTGTGATCTCTGTACACTCCTGCCTTTCCCTTTGCTTTATGGGTTTGTGTCTTTTAAAGTTAGATTTTAATACTTGAAATTAAAAGAGTTGTAACTAATATATCAACTGAATGCATAAAGCAAAGTTTCATATTGAAGGTTTTGTTACTGACATAGTTATTATGAAATTCCCACAGAATGTAAAGGGTTATGTATCCATAAATACTGAAAGCTAAGGCTTTAGAAGACATTTAAAAAATAAAAACACAGAAGCATTAGCATCATTTTCCATATTGATCTGAATAGAAGGTAACTTAGAATAACACAACAGTACAGTATACACTAGCACATTCACATTCTGAACATTGGGGGAAAAGAGGGACAGATGCAGGCCTACAATAAAGTTAGGCAGGGAAGGAGGATTTTAAGCCTGTGTTTTAAAGCTTTGTAAGTTTTCTCTTGTTTTTTAAATGTACTATTCTGATGATTTTAAAAGAAAGCAAATTTCAAGAAACTAAGGCAAAGAAAAGAATTTCTTTTTGTTATAGAATATCAATATGGGGATATTAAAGAATATTATGAGCCAGTGTGGTGGCTCACACCTGCCTATAATCCTAGCACTCTGGCAGGCTGAGGCAAGAGGACCGCTTGAGGTAAGCAGTTCAAGACCAGCAAGAGCGAGACCCTGTCTCTACTAAAAACAGAAAAAATTAGCCAGGCATGGTGGCACGCACCTGTAGTCCCAGCTATTCATGAGGCTGAGGCAGGAGGATTACTTGAGCCTAGGAGCTTGAGGTTGCAGTGAGCTATGATGATGCCACTGCACTCTAGCTGGGGTGACAGAGCAAGACTCTGTCTCAAAAAAAAAAAAGAGTATTATGGAGGGCAAATCCCTAGAGTAGAACCGCAGAAGGATCTCACTTGATAGCCAGCATCTTTGCCATTTATAAGGTCTTCTGTAAAAAGGAATCCTTACATTGAGATAGTCTTTCATTTGTACTAATACAGTATTACTTTTGACTACTGAGGTTATACTGTTTTTATACACATTGCCTATTGAAAAGGTAGAAACTGGATTTCTTTAATTTTGCCTGCACTTTTGTTACTGTGCATGTTCTTATGTGATTCAGTGATTTATGTCTCATGATGAGTTCTAAAAGAAGCTTCTTATTTCTGGCAAGTGGCTCTTCCCCCTGGAGGATCCCTGCCTCAGTGGGGTGAGGCTCCTGGCTCACAGCAGCAGACTCTGGAGACACAGGTCTGACCACATTCAGGGGAGGGAAGAAAAACTGAGGTGTCCCTGAGGACATAAATAGAATGCTACCTGGAAACTTAAAACTATTTGGTTACTGGGGCCATGAAAAGCCAAGTCTATGAATTATGTAATTAATGTATATCACAATCTCATCCTCAAGAGAAATGAAATCTAATATCCTAAGGATTGCATTGGTAGGGTAGGGACATCTTGCTCCCGTCTAGCCCTTACTTAAGTTACTGCTCTTCTTGATCTGTTATAGAGCTCAACCTCATCAGTCCTTAGATAGCCTATGATAACCACCTCTAGGATTGACTAGTTCCATCCAGAAAGAGGTGCTAGCTGAAATGCTGAATTTAAAATAAAATCTTAATCTAGGCTATACTAGATTATCTGAAACAGCTTTCAAAACTGGCAGATAACCATTTTGTGACTGACAATAGCAGCTAGCCACTTATAATTAAGCCTGGAACTTTATACAGCAAGCCTAAGGGTTGGTCCTCTCCAGAGGTGGCTGTGATTGTTAATACTCCTGAGTCCCTTCTTTTAGTTTTCTTAAGCAATAAAACATTGTCTGGAAAGTCGTACTCCCTCTAACAGCCACCAGCAGCTACATTCAGCTGTGGTCACTCAATGTAGCACATATTACATATGGTATCCTGTCACTGGCACTTAGGACTCTCATGTACTCAGGTGACTCAGAGTGACAAAACAGTTCTCATCAGAGTAATGATGAGAAGAACTCAGATAAAGTAAAACCCTACTTAATAGATAGTGTTCTTAAAATTAACATAAAACCTAAGCACTAAATTCTTTCACTAATCTACCTTATCTGCCTAGTTTTGAAATGGAAACATCCCTGATTTAGAGTCTAGGTCTTATACAAAAAACTAAAGACTAAGGACAGCAAGGGTATTACCGTGTTTCCCCGAATAAGACCTACCCATAAAATAAGCCCTAGCAGGATTTCTAAGCATTTGTGCAATATAAGCCCTACCCCGAAAATAAGACCTAGTCATGGGTGTGGCTACGCAGCGTATCTGCACAACCCATGCATTTTGTCATGGAGCGGTAAAGAAGAAGAGCAGCCCTTCTCATCTGCCCCATCGTGACAGCTACTATCCCAGAGGTGACAGGAAAGGTGCCAGCAGCCCCACCAACAAGGTCGGCTCCCCCTGTCAGGTCCCGGCCAACCTGTGCGTGCTGCAAGCTGAGGCTTTGAGGGGAAAATAACACATATCCTGAAAATAAGCCCTAGGGTGTCTTCTTGAGGAAAAATAAATATAAGACCCTGTCTTATTTTCGGGGAAACACGGTATTATAATATCTAGGTAGGTGGGAGATGTTTAATTGCTTTGTATTCTTCCACAAATTTTCTGTTCCTCCGTGAGAGGGTATTATTTGTAAATATTCTGTCTCTTTCTCACTTGTTCTTTCATTCCAGTTTACTTACTAAATAATAAAAATATTAAATCCTCATATAAATCCCACAAGGTAGATATTATTTTTGCCCCTATTTTATAGACAGAGAAGTGAAGATAAGAGCATGTTCAAGGTCTGGTGAGAGCCAGGATTGAAACTCAGACAGTTGGGCTCGAAAGTCTATGCTCCTTGGTTTCATGTCTTCACTGCCAGCAGTTTCCCATCCACCAGTTCTATCCTTAAGTGCTGGATACCAGGAGAAGGGAGAAAAAAGTCTATGCTCTAATGCACTGTACCACTCAACTGTGCCCAAAGCAGCAGCTGGCTGTTTCCCTGCTAGAAGTGTCCTGACGAGGCTATAGGCAAGGGCTCTTACCTGGTCAGCTCCTGAGTCTCCATGTGGATAATGCTGTACCATCAGGTCACTCTGATTTATTAAATCGCACCTAAACCCTCTCTTCTAGGGCAGCCTTTCAGTTTACTCCTTAGCTTCCTTCTAAGGCTATTTCACAAACCTGCTCCATGATAAGAATCACCTGAAATACTTGTCAAAAATGTGGCTTCTCAAGATCCTATCCTTGGAGACTCCGATTCACTAGGTCTGATGTTGTCCCAAGAAATTTGTGTTCTTAACAAGTGACCCAGGTGAATCTTCTCATGATTAAGTTTGAGAAACATTGTTCTAGGAGTTTTAGCCAATGAGAATAAACATTCTTGGTCTTATATACTATACACTAAGTCAAAATATCATTAAGCAGATGATATTTCTATAGCTGAATTAATCCAAAGCAATCAGGACATATGGCACAAAGCAAAGTGTTTTTTTCCCCCAGGAAGGACTTGGGGGGTGGGTTGGAATGTCTTTTGTGGTTTTCTTCTTTTTGAGTGATGACTGTTAGAAAGAATTCTTTAATGGTTGTGCCCTTGAGGAAGTTTCTGCATTGCTCTGGTCATGGAACAGCTTAAATCAAATAGAAAGTAAGCCTTTTTGTATCATTCTTTTTAAGTCTTGCCTAAGAGAATTTTGGAGAAGAGTAAATTAAATAAAGAAGAGAAAGAAGTACACAGTTCTCATTCCTTGAAGGACCCTAAAGCAAACTCCCTATACTTAGAGAGCAGGACTCAAAAGGCCTTTCAACTTAAATGTTTATGAGTCATATACAGAATGATTTAGGAGAATATTTTATAAGGGATTAATTCAATTTACATAGTCTAATCAGAAAGCAGAAATGATCTTTGACACTCAAAGAACTCAAATGAAAAACTGTTGAAACTCATGATTATCAAAATATCGTTTAAGGTAAAAAAAAAAAAATCTCAAACATGCCTAATCTGCTCTGACACTATGTTCATTGCTTGTCACAAATGAAGTTTCCACCTAAGAGACCATTCAAAGCCAAACTTCAATTGCTGCATTTATGAGTCAGTGAGAGAAAAAAAGGAAGATTAAAAAGTACAAAATAACATTAAAAGACTGTCAAGGGAAGAAAAGCAAGCTAGTTCTTTTTGTCCTGTGGACTGATCTGCTTCACAGGCCTCATTTCTGAGCAGGGCAGGTTGCAAATCAGTAGCAGAGGCCTAGACCCAACTCTGAGGCACCAGACATACATACCTCTTGGTGGGAGTAGGCACTCCAGAGGACATGTGGCTAACCATGGTGTCATTCATATTAGTCAGAGGGCGAGGAGGACTGAAAGAAAAGACATTTACCTTATATTAATAATTACCAACACGACTAAGGGAAACAAGTGAAAAAGCGATAAGGGCAAAGTAACCAACTATCATTCCTGATAAGCACAGTGTGAACCTCAGGGAGCAGAGGTAGAAATCGATACTTCAAGCCTAAGTAAATTCAACAAGAAGGGGTTCTCTCTCACAAAGCCACAGGACCACAGCGCTGCGGGGTACCAGGAGAAGCAACTATAAACTCACTAATATAGGACCTAACTTTGGTGACTTTTGCTTTGTAGTTTTAGTATATAAGAATCTGAATTCTGAGACAGCTAATTTCTCTACATTTTAGGTACAGGATTACTAGGTGTTTGGCATTTGTTGTATATTACAAAGGCCATAACACCAAGAAGCATGCTTTTCCTAAGATTTGGTTACAGTTCATAGCCTTCCCTCAGACTTACTCTGCAAATTTTTTACTAAAATAATTAAACTGTTAAATACCAAATTCAAAAATAAGACTCTGAAACAAACAAGCTTTTATCAATCCTTTATTCAAATCTTAACAATGAATCCAAATTTTATACCTACACCCTAATTAGAATGCTGTCTTTTATATATAACCTAATCCAAATTTAAATTTGAAGGTAAGCACTTTTGGTAACTTATCTTTAGCTGCTGATTTTTTGGACTCAGGGTCTATTTCTCCCTCTTAAAGTCTCCTGAATAAAAGAATCCAAACTATCAAAAGGAGCCTATTATCTTGACTTCCAGCCATTCTTCAACCCCTCTCCCTCCACACCAGACAAGTTTCTGTCTTGCATTGGAAGCCACATGATCATTGGTAAATACTCCTCCTGGGAAATCTCTCACTTCCTCTTTTAAACCGGAAGAAGTACAGTCATGCATTGCATAATGACATTTAGGTCAATGATGGACTGCATATAATAGATTATAATACTACATTTTTACTGTACCTTTTCTATTTTTAGATATGGTTAGATACACAAATACCATTTTGTTAAGATTGCCTCCAATTCAGTACAGTCACATGCTGCACAGGTGTATAGCCCAGGAGCAATGGGCTATACCATATAGACTAAGTGTGTAGTAGGCTACGCCATCCAGGTTTGTCTAAGTACATTCTATGGTGTTCCCACAACACGAAATTGCCTAATAATGCATTTCTCAAAATATAACCAATTTCATTTCTGGTTAGGATTTTTTAAAAATGATTTTCCATCTAATGGAGATGATCCAAGATGGAAAGTAATTTGCAGGCAACAGATTTAGGTCTCTTGATTTTTAAGCCATAGTTACGCTTATTGTTCTACATTTCTCCCTTTGTGTGACAAGTCCCTAAGTAAGACATTCAGAATTGAAATGTGCCTTTCTAGGCTAGAATTCAATTCCAAGTTATTTATCTGACTACCTGTCTTTCAGACAGATATCCAATGTCCTTAAACTTTCCAGCCTATTATTGCTACTGGCTTTGCTCAGTTATAATCTTTTAATCAATTGTTTTAGGTTGACTAATGATGGAAGTGAATACAGAGATTAGCTTATTTTTGTCCTAAATTTATATTTTTACCTCTGGTTCTTTTAAATTAATTGTCCAACTGGAACAAGGAGACAATTCCTAGCAAAGAACCAAATCTATCATAACAGCTTTCTGGTCCTGGAAATAGAATGGGCTTTGCTTCTTTAATGTATTATTAAATATTATTATTAGCAACCCATTTTCAAAATAAGATAAGGACATTTTCATGTTGATTTCAGATCTAGTACAATTACCTAGTATATTTCAATATTAAAGATACTACTGCATTCAATTTCCTTTCTGACATTCTCAGAGGAAAAATTGACAATAATTTTTTTTTAATTCCTTAAACATGGATCCATGTAATAAAATTTCATGATTTGTAACATTTTTTTTGGTCTGATGCCACAAAAGTCTTTTTATAATCATCTCCATCTTTTGGCAGACATCATGTTCAACTATCATAGCACATACATATCAAAGACTCTTCTCTAATATTTAAAACCAGATAGTAATGATTACATTGTAAACTGTAAACTCATCATAACTGCCCCTAAATGTCATACCCTTTCTGAACTCCTACCATGTTTTGCTGGAGGGACAGGTGTGTGTTTGCAATTCAGGATGAAAGAGGCATTTGCAAACTTAAAGGTTTTTACCATACGATCTCCACTAGAACCACACTTCACTGTACAAGCCGATAGCTCAGATGCATTCTTAGATGTAACACATCAAAAATGACTTCTGGCTCAAAAAAATCACTTCATGGTTCTTGTAAGACACAGCTAAAAAGAATAATTCCAGGTGTAAGTAGACATTAATGATACAAGTTATAGAAACTTAAAAAGATAGAACTGGCATAACTCATCAGATCAGTTTTGTTAATCTTTAACATTTAAGACCAGTTGAATACACTGAAAATGTCACCAGATGTTCATCATCTTCCTTTGGTGAAGATCTCAGCAAGGTATCTTTAAACACTAATGATACCAAATGGCCACCAACAATCACTTGGCCCAGAAATTTGGGAGGTTCCTTCTTTATTAATAAGACATGCCAATTTGTTTTTCAATGAAGAGATAGAAGCAGATAGATAATATAGGTAGAAGGTAATTTGCTAGTCAGAAGAGGCGGTTTTAAAAAGACTTGGAGAAAATCTGTTACTTCTTAATCAAAGGGAAAGAGACACTCTTACTTATAAAAGATTATCTTTATCTCAATGACCTAACTATAGATGGAAAGAAATATGCAAACAAATCATCACAATGCCATGTAATGAGCTCAGCAATACAAGTACAGTCAGCCCTCCATATCTTTGGGTTCAATCAACTTCAGATATAAGATATTTGGGGAAAAAAAGTTTCCACAAAGTTCCAAAAAGCAAAACTTGAAATGTCATGTGCCAAGTACTATGTTGAATCCACACAAATGAACTGATATACAGGCATTATATTAAGTAATCTAGAGTTGATTTAAAGTATATGGGAGGATGTGCAAAGGTTCTATGCAAATACTATATCGTTTTATATAAGGAACTTGAGCATCCTTGGATTTTGGTACCCATGGAGGTCCTGGAACCAATTCCCCATGGATACTGAGGGATGGCTGTACAGACAGTGCTGAGGAGTCACAGATGAAGAGCAGTTACTCCTGCCTGGAGGAATGATGGTGGAGAACAGTCAAGGAAAGCCTCAGAGGTGAAATAACACTGAGGAGAAGAGTTTTCCAGATAAACGGAAAAAGTTAAGGGCACCCTAGATAGAAATGGTATGAAAAAAGGCACAGAAATCCAAAAGCACATGCATATTGGGTCTAACTTATTTAGACTCAAAGGCACCTGAAGGAGAGTAGTTGAAAATGCATCTGGAAAGGTAGATTAGGGCAAGGATGTGAATGAAGCTTGTTCTATCACAAGCTAAGAAATTTGGACTTTACACTATAGGCAGTGGGGAAGCACTGAATGTTTTTAAGCCAAAACTATTGTTGGGTTTTTAAAAAGATAACTCTAGAAGCTTGTAGAATACTGTTTTTTATCAGGAGTATGCATAGAAATCATCAGGGAAGCTTTCTATAAAATAAGATATCCAAGGCCTACCCTCAGTTTAGTGAATCTGAATTTCTAGGGGAAAGGGGATTCTTTCTAAAGAATTTCTATTTAAAAATCATTTATGGAGGATAGATTTTGAAGAAAGAGGGAATGGAAGCTGGGAGGCCAGGTAAGAGGTTATGGCAATTGTCCAGATCAGTGATTATGAGGGTGGACAGTGGTAGTAAAGGTGGGGTAGAGACAAAAGGAAAGATATGGTGACTGATTAAGTCCACAGGTTGGGGAGTAAAGAATAACTGAGATTTTTACTTTGGCTACTTGGTGGATAGTGATGTCAATATCCAAACTAGGAAAACACCAGAGTAGGAAATAGGAATTTTGTGTTGGATTGATGGGGGACAGAATGAGCAGGTAGATAAGAGTGAATAGGATTTTAGTTTTGAAATTGTTGAGTCTGAAGTGCCATCGATAAGTACAGGTAAGTGGATGTCTAGAAAGCAGCTGGAAATAGAAGAATGGAACCCAGGTGAAATGTCGAGTTTGAAAATATTTGAGTGTCATCATTTAAATAATAGCTATTTATCTGAGTATTCTGATCACTATAAAGGTGCATTTATACTTACTGTTTTTAAATGGAAGTCTGTGGAAATATCCAGTAAGAGGGCGGCTTAGAAAATGGGTACAGAAGTTTTAGTTATTGGGTAGACACACTATACAAGGTAAAAATTTAGCTTACTGGTAGAAATCATTTCCTTGTGATCAGACCACTTCAATTCATTCTGTGGATACTCTTAAAGATAGACTAACTTGAAATTAAAATTTCTACAAAATCTCTCTTAAGGGTTTTAAAATTATCTCTAAGAATAGATGATGAACAACTCATGCCTTTAAAATTTATTCAGGACAGAAACTGTGTATTTTTTTCATTTATCAAATTATTTTTTGTGTTTCCATCAAGTGGTAGGCACTATGCTAGCTTCTGGGGATAGAAATTAAAAAGATGAAAACTTAAGTCTTACAAAGAATAAAAATTCAGAAAAAATAATTACAATGTAGTTCATACTTAATAGAAGTAAGAAAAACTGCTACATGCCATGGGAAAATATTGAGATCACCTTACCTCATAAAGAAAAATATATTTCCAGGGTGTTAAAGAGTTAAATGTAAATATTTAATTATATAAATTAGTAGAAAATATATGGGTCTATGAACTGAGAGGTTTTCTAATATCAAAAGCAATGGTAAAATTAGGAAGGACTAATTAATTTGAATTGGTAAAAATATCAGCAAAGAAAAAAACAAATATGAGGAACTACCTAAATAAATGTGACACAGCAAGAATTAAATGCCTTAATGCATAAGGGATTCACACAAATTTATAAGAAAACTATTAGGATTTCAATTAGATAAATGGGCAAAGTGAAATACATCTTCACAAAGAGAAAATATAAATAATTCAAAAGAAATTTATTTTAAAAGAGACCATTTTCCCTTATAAAACAATGATTTTTTTTTTTTTAAAGGCAATTCTTAAGCCTAAAGAGGGTTTACTGACACAGGTCCTTAATTTATCACTACTCAGGAGTGAAAGTAAAAAGTCAAGCCAAATTTCTAGAAAGCAATTTGGCAATATGTCCACTGAAGATCTTAAAAAATATTCAAACACTTTGACTTAGTAATTCTTCTTCTAGGAATCTGTTCCAAGGAATAATTACAAATGTAAAAATAGATTCATATTAACAAATATTCAGGGAAATATTATTTACAATAGGACAATTTTGGAAGTAACCTAAGCATTCAAATATGGGGAAACAAAAAGCAAACCATGGTATATCCCTAATTATAGGATGATATGCTGTCATTAAAAAATAATGCTGACAGCCAGGCGCAGTGTCTCACACCTGTAATCCTAGCACTCTGGGAGGCTCAGAGGAGCTCAGGAGTTCGAGACCAGCCTGAACAAGAATGAGACTCCATCTCTACTAAAAATAGAAAAAATTAGCTGGGCAACTAAAAAATTAGCCGGTGGCTCGAACCTGTAGTCCCAGCTACTCAGGAGGCTGAGGCAGTAGGATCGCTTGAGCCCAG
>VBSM01002608.1:155990788-156030612 GCA_008086735.1 Cheirogaleus medius | reverse complement strand
AAAAAAAAAAAAAAAAATCAATTAACTGAATAATCATCTAAAGAAATAAGAAACTATTAAATAGTAACAGGGTTTGGTCCTTACATGGCTTCTCTTCTCTATCTAAATACCATCTATAAGTTGCCAATTCCCAAACTTGTATTTCCAAACCACACGTAACTCAAAAATAACTCAACATGTCCAAAATGGAGCTCTTATCCTATGCAAACTTGTTTTACCATCAGTAATCCTCATTTCCATCCTTCTAGTTGTCTGATCTCCCTTTCTCTCTTATTCCACATCCAATCTGTCAGCAAATACCATTGGCCCATATATATTCAATGATCCTATATCTGATCAATTCTTATTATCTTCTGTTATCAATTCTTATTGTTATCTTCTGTTATCCACCTAGTCCACCCAAGTGTTTCTCTTACCTTTTTCAAAAGCTGCCTAACTAGACTCCTTCCTTTCATCCTGACCCTCCTTTAGTCTATTCTCCACAGTGGCCGGAAGAAGCATCCTTTTAAAATGGAAGTCAGATGAGTCAAAACTGTCCAAATTTGTCCTTATTTCACCTACTTCTCACAACAACCTATAAGACCCTATACCATAAGCCCTTATAATATCTTTGATTTCATTGTAACTCGCTCTACTTTCAGTACTTTCCATCTCTCTTTCCCTGTTTTATTGCTCTATAATAGCACTTATCCTTTTATTAATAATATGCTATATAATTTATCTATTAAGATTTTTGTCTGTTTCCTACCACTAGAAAACAAGCTCCATGAGAGCAAAGATATTTTATCTGTTTTTCTTTGAGTGGTATCTGGAAATACTGAGAGCTCAATAAATATTTGAAGAATGATAAACAGAGAAAATCTCCCCCAAATTGGGAAGGAAATAATAAAGGCAAAAGCAGAAATCAGTAATTATTTATTTCATTTCATTATAGTTACTAAAATTTTTTTTAAATTTTTTTAAGAGAAGGGGTCTTGCCATGTCACCTCAGCCGATCTCAAACTCCCAGGCTCAAGCGATCCTCCTGGCTCAGCCTCCTGAGTAGCTGAAACGATTGGTATGTGCCACAGCACACATAAAAATAATTTTGACACACAGAAGAGAGGACTGTTAAATATTACCCATTCTGGATGTTGTATATGCTAGGTCCACCACTGGCTTTCCAATTTATAAACATAGTATATTTCTTCATTTATTTAAGTCTTTTAAAATTTCTTTCAGCAATATTTTATAGTTTTTAGTCTATAGGTCTTATGTGTATTTCATTATATTTATTACTATATTATCTTTTTATGCTATCATAAAGGGTATTGATTTTTAACATTTCATTTTTGCTAATATGTAGAAATGCCATTGATTTTTTTTTGTATATTGACCTATGTCCTGCAATATTGGTAACTTCATTTGTTTGTTCTAGTAGTTTGTTTTATAGATATTTTTTTTAGCATTTTCTAGGTACACAATCACCTCATCTGTGAATAAAGACAATTATAATGTTTCCATTCCAATCTGTATGCCTTTATTTTTCCTGTCTTATTGCATTAGCTAGGATTGCCAGTAAAATGCTGAATAGAAATACTGAGAGCGACATTCTTGCCTTGTTACCAATATTAAAGTGTCAGTCTTTCACCATTAAGTATGATGGTACCTATAGATTTTTCACAGATGTGCATTTTCAGGTTGAAGAAATCATTCTCAATTCCTAGTTTGTTTTTTGAGACAGAGTCTCACTCTGTCATCCCAGGTAGAGTGCAGTGGCATCATCATAGCTCACTGCAACCTCAAACTCCTGGACTCAAGTGATCCTCCTGCCCCAGCCTCCTGAGTAGCTAGGACTACAGGCACATGCCACCATGCCTGGCTAATTTTTTCTATTTTTTGTAGACAAAGATCTCACTCTTCCTCCCATTGTCCTCTGGTTTCTAATGTTGCTCTTGAGAAGACAACTTTCTGTGAAATTATAAATTCTTTGTAAATAATCTGTCTTTTTTCTGTTTCTAATATCTTCTCTTTGTCTCTTCTGTCCTCTAGCTTTACTATGATGTGTCTGAGTATGGATTTTCTTTTATTAATAAAACCTTAATTGGGATTTGTTGACATCTGCTATCAACTTGGTACAACTCACATTCATTATCTTTTTAACTCACCTCTAATTTTTTTGTTTTATCTTTTTGGAATTCTAATTATCTATATATTATAAGATATCTTTGTCTCTGTGTGCTATATTCTGAATAATCTGTTTGTATTTATTTTTCAGTTCACTAATGCTGTCCTTATCAAGGTTTAATCTTTTACCTTATCCGATTGAGGTTTATAAATTATTTTTCAATTCCTAGAAATTGTGATTCTTCTTCAAATTTTCTGGTAATTTTTACAGTTTTTTGTTTCTTTACACTTTTAATATACTCCTTTTTTTAAAAAAGTACTTATGTTATATTCTGTATTTGATAATTAAAACTCTTTGTGGGGTTTTAATGTATTGCTTCTGTTAATTCTCACTCATGCCAGTTTATTTTTTTTCTTTTTTGGGTGAGTTCAAGTTCTTTGGATCTTTATCTGTGGAGATTATTCAAAGCTAAAGTTTTTAATTGTCTTCCTCCAAAGAGAACTTATGATTGCTTATGACAGGTTTCTGGGAGAACTACCCCAAAAGAACAACTTTAAGTTTATTTTTTAAGTTGAGATTGTGGGCCCAAAACAATGGTATAAATTCTTGTTTCAAACCCTTGAGAAGGTGGGCCTGTGGTTAGGAATTTCTCTCATAAGCCCTTGTTCCTTATAATTATAAATTATGCTCTAACTGTTGATTTTCTCATAGGGTCAGGAATAAAATGTTTGTGTTTCCTACTTGACAAGTTGGCAAATGTGAGAAGGAATTTAAGATGATCAGCTTATAAATTAAAATGCCTATAGAATCAGATGAACAGTGCATATTAATGTCTTAAATCTATGTGAAAACATGGAAAAATGCTTAAAATGTATTCTTTTGTGTAGCATTATACCATTTATTTGTATTTGTTCATATATGTGTGAAATGAATATTATAATGTTAATACAAATTGGTTTTATGCCCTAAATTCATGTTCATTCAATTTTAGGGATACCTTTTTCATCCTTCCATATTATACCAGTTTTAGATTTTTAAGTTTGAAAAGGGCTGAGCTCACACAGGTAACATCAATAGCAGTTTAAGTGATTTCTCAGAATGAAGACATTAAATATTAATCTCAATAAACTCTATGGAAAAGCTCTTAAAAAGAATGCTTTTTTGTGAAAAATGGACACAGGAAATAGTGAAAAATAACAGCTGGATTTACACAGAATTAAACATGAGTTGGTAACAGATTGGAAGAAATGACTAAAGAGAAATAAGAAGTCCTCTTAAATTTCAAAAAGAATTCTACTAAACAAGTGTAAATCCAACGAGGTAGATTATTTAATTCAATTTATCAGAATATTTCCTTAAATTCATGCTTGGAGCCAATGTATCCAGTTTTATGCTTAAGATTATTCCATTAACACTGTCCAAAGGGCAAAAGTTAGTAAGACAAAAGAGAAGGGCCACTTTATACCAAAGGGGAAGATGTCTTATTCTGACCTTATCTTGACCAGAAGAACTCTCCAAGAGCTCATAAAAAAATACAGATTTTTACAATATGAGTAACTTCTCTTTGGTTGTTTTCCAAAGCTTCAGTAAGATCAGCAAAGGAATATCAAGTAAACAAGCAAGGTCCTACTATGTGACCTTGGAGAGAGACTACAAGAAAGTTGCCAAATTTAACCTAATTCAACTAGAATTTACAATGGAGTCTGTATAAAGTTCAGTCCTACAAATACAAGGAATTTGCCAGGCACTGAGGATATACAATCCCAGCCCTTAAGAAGTTGATGGTACAACGGAGGTGCTTATAATCTTCAAGAAGTCTAGGTTTAATACATACTCCAGAAATACTTAAAGAAGGAGACTGCATTTTATTGGGTGCTCAAATGACTGATCAAACAAAAAAGGGTAATTAGGGCCGAAACAACACGAGGAATTTAGGAATGGAAAGAAGAGATTCATACAAGTTAGTTACTTCCAGGATTTAAGGATGGTTTCCTGGACAGAGCAGAATTTAAGCTGGGCTCATAGATATATAAAACATGTAAAAAACTGAAAGAAGCAAGCAGGGCATTCAGGAAAGGGATAGCTGGGCTGGGATATCAGGAGCCAGCTCAGTGGGAAGGGACATAAACCTTTAAAAGGTAGGAAGGAGGCAGTTTTGACCAAAGCAGAGGCTTTGTACTGCATAAATTAGTGTCAGAAGATAGGATTCAAAAAGTAAGGTGGGTCCTGATTACACAGGGGCCTTGAATTCCAGGAAGAGGAGTGCCTCTGTAATTCTATAGGCAGTGGGGTTTTGTATATTTTTAAATAGGGAAGTAATATGACAAAAGCAGTGAGTCAAGAAGATTAATTGGTTTGAAGTATGTAAACAGATTACAGTTTGAAGAAGAATGAAAAGGGCTAATATAGTAGAATCTAAACTCAGGTACCAAAGTGGGCAATATAAAGACTTGTAAAGGTGCTAAGAAATATTCAGATTATTCTAAATTACAGCCAGTATACAAATCCTGTCAAGAAATCCCACTCAATGAAATATAATTCTGAGGTTCAATGTCTGCATGAAATTACATAAATTACTTAACAGGTATATTCTAGGTTTAGATAGGGAAGAAATAAAACTCAAAGAAAACAGATTTCTCCAATATTAGGAATGATTATTTTAAAGAATTTAAAAAATAATCATAATAATTATTTTATGGAGAACCATTGTTCCCAACCCTCCCCCCTACCTTTTTTTTGAAATGGGGTCTGTTGCCCAGGCTGGAGTGCAATGGCATGATCACAGCTGTGGCCTCGAACTCCTGGGCTCAAATGATCCTTCTGCCTCAACTTCTTGCCCAATTTTTATATTAATGGCTCTAGCACTGTAAAAATATAGGAAATAAAGGCTGTCTCCTTCTGACATATTGATATCATTTCGATATCAGTGCTATTAGTAAGTCATAAGCACATAAACATATACATTTATTCATTCATTCTATAAGCATTTATTTAAGGTCCACTATTTGCAAGTCTCATTATATATCTGGAGATACAGCAGGGAATAAGATAAAGTCCTTGTCTTCAAAGGGCTTACAATCTAGTAGGGAAGAGATTATAAACAGATACGAAAATGAATAAAATAATGTGACACAAGGGGAAGTGCCATGAAGAAACTGAAGCAAGGTAAGAGGACACATGGTAGCACCAATGGTGCTATTTTAGATAAAGGAGTTACAGAAATCTCTCTGAGAAGCTAATATTTGAGGTGAGACCTGAAGCTAATATTTAAGGGAAAAGCCACATGAACATCAGCATGAGGAATATTTCAGGCAAATGAAAGCAGATGCAAAGGCCCTGGGATGGGAACATAATTGGTATTTGTAATAAACAAAACCAGTGTCACAAAAGAGCACAGGGACCAATGGAAAAGTGGTAGGAAATAAAGTCAGAGAGGTTGCCAGGAGCCAGAACTTATGCGGCCTTGTACAGATCATTATACAGACTTTGACTTTTATTTTAAATGTAATAGGAAGTCACTGAAGGAGTAAGTACCAAAAACATGACATGAACTGGATTATATTATAGGACACATATATTACCATGCTAAACCAATTTACTAGCTCTGAATTTTCAGCCCTGAATTTTCTTTTCTTTTCTTTCTTTTTTCTTTTTTTTGAGGGAGAGATGATGCTGACCTGAATTTTCTTTACATACATCTAGACACTTTTATAAAGAGTTGACTTGTAAGTTCAAACAAAAAGAAACATCTTGGAAAAATCTTGTAAGGATTTTTCATTAATATTATCATTAAGGCAGGATATAAAAATGGACTGAATCAAAGAGAATATATTCATGGTTGTGGCCACTGCTAAGGATTTATCAAATATATAAGATGACTGTGTCCTAGACAGGATTAGCTATTCAAATGCAAACACGGACTGCAATAAAACAAAAAACAAAGAACAAACAAACATACAAACAAAAAATAAGGGAGAAGGCAGGTAGGATATGAGGTGGAAGAGAGGAAGAGAACTGATCAATAAATTTAACAGAATCCCTGTTAAAATTCCAGCAGGTTTTTTGTTAAAATTAACAGGTGTATCCTAAAATTTATATGAAAATGCAAAGGACCCAGAATAAACAAAATAATTTTTGAAAAAGAAGAGAACTTAAACTATCCAATTTCTAAACTTCTATTAAGTTGTAGTAATCGAGATCATGTGCTGCTGACATAAGAAGAGACATGTTATAGGTCAATGAAATAGAACTTAAGTCTGGAAATAAACCCTTATATTTACAGTCAAATGATTTTGACAAAGATGTCAAGGCAATTCAATGGGGCAAAGGATAGTTTTTTCAACAAATGTGGATATCCACATACAAAAGAAGGAACTTAGACTCCCAACTCAAACAATACATAAAAATTTACTCAAAGTTAACACAGAATGGATTACAGTCTGAAATGTAAGGATTAAAACTATAAAACTAGGAGAAAACCTTTGTGACCTTGGGTTAGGCAAAGATTTCTTAGATATGACACCAAAAACACAATCCATAAAAGAATAAATAGATGAACTAGACTTCCTAAAAATTAAAAACTTTTGCTTTTCAAAAGATCATTAAGAAAAAGAAAAGATGAGGCCCGGTGCAGTGGCTCATGCTTGTAATGTCAGCACTTTGGGAGGTCAGGGCAGGAGGATCACTTGAGGCCAGGAGTTCAAGCCTATAGTTAGCTATGATTGAGCCACTATACTCCAGCTTGGGTGAGAGAGAGACCTTGTCTCTTAAAAAAAAGAAAGAAAGAACGAAAATGAAAAGACAAGACATAAGCTGAGACAAATTATTTGCAAATCATATATCTGATATATAACTTGTATCCAGAATATATAAAGAGCTCTTAAAACTCAGTAATAAGAAGACAAGAGGCTGGGTGCGTGGCTCACGCCTGTAATCCTAGCACTCTGGGAGGCTGAGACCAGAGGAATGCTCGAGGCTAGGAGTTCAAGACCAGCCTGAACAGGAGTGAAACTCCATCTCTACAGAAAATAGAAAAGTCAGTTGGGCATGATGGTGCACCTGTAGTCCCAGCTACTCGGGAGGTTGAAGCAGAAGGATCACTTGAGTCCAGTAGTTCAAGGTTGCAGTGAGCTATGATGATGCCACTGCACTTCAGCATGGGCAACAGAGCGAGACCCTGTCTCAAAAAAAAAAAAGGGCAAAAGATCTAGAGAGACAATTATACAAAAGAAGACATATGAATGGCAAAGTGCATAAAAAGGTGCTCTACATCATAAGTCATTAGGAAAATGCAAATTAAAATTACAGTAAGATACCACTACTCACTAACTAGGATGTATAGCCATCCAAAAGAATGACAATATACCAAGTGTTGGTGAGAATGTGGAAAAACAAGAACTCGTATGTATTGCTGGTGGGAATGTAACAACGTATCACCATTTTCAAAAAGTTTGGCAGTTTCTTAAGAAGTTAAAATACACTTACCCTGTATGATTCAGCAATTCTACTCCTAGGTATCTACTAAAGAGAAATGAAAACATACGTCTGCATGAAGACGTGAATGTTCATAGCAGTATTATTCATAATAGGCAAAAACTGAAAATAAGTCAAATGTCCATGAATGAGTGAACGGAAAAACAAATATGATACAATGAAATATTTTCAAAATTAAAAAGAAATGACCTATTTATACTTGCTACTACATGGATAAACCTCAAAAACATAATGTTAACTGAAAGAAGCCAGAAACAAAAGACTACATATTATATGAGTTTGTTTATATGAATTTCTAGGAAAAGCAAAACTATAGAAACAGAAAGCAGATTGGTAATTGCTTTAGGGTCGGAGGTTAAAGCTGGGATTGACTATAAATGATTAAAACATTCTGGATGATAGAATTATTCTAATACTGGATGATAGCAATGGTTGCAAAACTATATAAATTTACTGAAAATCCTAACAGTCACAGTGGGTGAATTTCATGGTACATAAATTTGACCTCAATAAAACCATCAAAAAAAGAAAAAGCAAATCAAAACCATGATGAGATATTATTTCATACCCAGTACAATGGCTACTATAAAAACAAAACATAAAATAACAAGTGCTGGCAAGGATGTAGAAAATTAGAACCCTTGTGCACTGTTGGTGGGATCATAAAATGGTGCAATCTCTATGAAAAACAGTATGGAGGTTCCTTAAAAAATTAAAAATAGAAGTACCATATGATGTAGCAATCCTTCTATTGGATATATATATGAAATAATTAAAAGCAGGGTCCCAAAGAGGTATTTTCACACCTATGTTCACAGCAGCACTATTCACAATAGCCAAGAGGTGAAAGCAACCCAAGTGTCCATAGGTGGACAAATAGATAAGCAAAATGTAGTACATACATACAATGAAATATTTTTCAGCCTTAAAAAGGAAGGAAATCCTGTCTTGTGCTACAACAAAGATGAATCTTGAGGACATTATGCTAAGTGAAATAAGCCAGTCACAAAAAGACAAAATACCAATGCCACTTATATGAAGCATGTAAAGTAATCAGATTCACAGAAACAGAAACTAGAATGGTGGTTACCAAGAAGTAGCAGGGTGGGAGGGTAGGGAGATTTGCAAGATGAAAAAGTTCTGGAATTCGGTTTAACTATGTGAATATAATTAATACTACTGAACTGTACACTTAAAAATGGTTAAGATGGTAAATTTTATGGTTTTTGTTTTTGTTTTTTTACCACAATAAAAAGAGAAAAGAAAACCAAGGGATGATGATCTGGGGCCATGTGAGATTTAGAGTGCTCTCTGGTAGTATAATGCAGAGTACAAAAGCAGAGTGCTCTCTGGTAGTATAATGATAAACAGCGTGAGAAAATCCCAAGGGAGAGTGAAACTGTACACACAGTCACAGCCACTTGTGAATAATTACCCTCCTAAGATTAAAGCTTGATGGTTCTGAATTTTATTTATTAAATAATGCTATTTCTCCTTACTACACCATAATCAATCATCATATTTGCTGTTCACATGACCAATCCCTCTTTATCACACATACGTACACAGGTACATATATACTTAGACATGTGGGTTCATGAGAGTATGCAAGTCCTTCTGCCCCAACACACACACACACACACACACACTCTCTCTCTCTCTCTAAGGTTCAGGCAAAATCCTTATCCTATTTCTAGGACTATCTTAGATAATGCATGACCCTCTTTGCTCTTTCTTTCCTTTTTGAAGAAGTATATTTCCAGGGCTAGCCAGCAACCCTAAGCTCAGAAAAGAATGATTTCTGGGACCTTCAACAGAAATGGAATGAAACAGACAGCACTGAAACCAGGACCTACTGAAGCTCTAAGGCTTTCGGGAATCCTCTATTCCTCAGCTGCTAGATTTTCAAACTGATCCGAGCAAAATGCAGAACTAGTATCAGAAGAGCTATGAGCTAAGAGCCATAAGAGCCTTCACATTCTAGGCTATATAAATAGGAGAATAAAAAGCAACTTTTCTTTTTTCAAAAGGTCAAATTATATAAACCTGCAATTTTAGGTGCCTAATAGCCCACTCATGAGCAGATTAAGTTACCAAGGGCAAGTTTTTCAAAATCATTACAGCAAAATGCAAGATACAATTAATATCAGATGAGCTATCATCTAAGAATCAAAGTACAGGTTGAGTCTCCCTTATCTGAAATTCTTGGGACCAAAAGTGTTTCAGATTTTGGATTTTGGAATATCTACATTATACTTATCCCATTATACTTATCCCAAATCCCCAAATCCCAAATCTGAAATGCTCTAATGAGCATTTCATTTGAGCATCATGTCAGTGCTCAAAAAGTTTCAGATTTTAGAGCATTTCGGATTTCAGATTTTCAGATTTGGAATGTTCAACCTGTCAGAAACAGCACAAGGTTATAATTTTCCAAATAGGTTCACTCTCAGGAGACCAAGATACCCAGAATGAATCCAATACTCCTTTCAAGTGACTAGAACATCAGATTAACCTAGCAGTCTAAAAGGGAAAGTATCCCCGCCAGTTTTCTCAAATAAGACTCTATCCACTGAACAGAGCCCTACTCACAATACATATTCAACAAATACTGTGGAAGACAGTGGTTTCAACCCAGACCAACACATCAATATTATAAACCCCATAACATCTGACAATTTGGGAATACAATAAAACCAATTAATAACCCTCTCTGAAAAAAACAAATTTGGCTTATAAAAAAAGATGCAAGCAGCTAGGCAATTCACCAGAAGTACCCTTGTCACAAAAGCCATTTCCAACTCTGGATTCATCCATTATTTTAAAAGAAGTGTCACAAAAGTGTGCTTTAATAATTAAACAACATAAACAAGAAGCCAGACTTGTTCTTTAATAGGGTTACAAATGGTCTTACATTACACCTGGTCTGGTGAATTCTACTGATTTGCTTAAAGTCATTATGAATAAAGTACAAAACAAGCAGATTTATTGTGTTATACTAAAAAGTTCACAAACACTGAAAGCACTGATGCTTAAAGCATAGTTGCCTAAAGTTCAAAAAGAATATCTATGAGGTTGGTAAAAGAAAAATTAACAAAGAGAACAGATATGTTTTAGATCAAAGTAATGCATATATAGAGTTTAAGTATTAAACAGAAAAACAGTTAAAATAGAATAAATTAGAGCCACATTAAAGTATTACTTTAATTATAATTTTATAATTATAGTATAGTTTAAGTAACAGTTTTGTAATTGTCTAGGTTAATTCTGTTTTGATGCAAAGTATAGAGAAAATTGGTTGGCTTAACTGTTCAGACATGCTATATATTTATGTATGCATAGGCGGCAAGAAACAAAGGAAGGAGTTTCTGTCAATAAGAGGCAGTCTGGTTTCTAGGTAACAAACTTTATCTGAGTGCTTCAACAGAAGAAGTTACCAATTAACCTTTACCATTGGGTAGAAAAACAATCTGGGCCATCAAACCAAAGATGATGATGAGCAGTCAGAAAAAAGAATATCAAGAAGTACAAAGTACCCTAAATTTGCAGTTTTTATCCACTCTTCTTTAAAAGCAGAGGGCAGCAAACTTTTTCTGTAAAAGGCCAGAGAGAAATAAGTTGGGCTTTGAGGGTCATATGGCCTCAGTCACCAATGACTCAATTCTGCCACTATAGACAGAAAGCATCCATAAACAATACGTAAGTGTGGTCATGTCCCAATAAAACTTTATTTACGGACACTGACATTTGTATTTCACATAATTTTCACTTTGCAAAATATTATTCTTTTTATTTCTCTTCAACCATTTAAAAATATAAAAGTCATCTTAGATTGTGGGCCATACCAAAACAGGTGGCAGGCTGGCCTTAGCCTGAAGGCTGTGGTTTGCCAGCCCCTTTTAAGAGAATAGATAAATTCTAGGTGTGTGTGGCGGAAGACTGTTGTGCTCTTTCTTGCTGGAATTCAGAGGAATATTCAGAGCTAAGCTAAGACTGGGAAGTTTTGCTTTCTCTAAGAAATAAATAACCACAAACTGAAATGTAATGGTGACTAACCACTAATTAAAGAGATTAGGTTTAAGGACTCTGTGGTTAGATAATTAGGTCCTAAGCAACAGCAAATTGCTTGAATTAGGATAGCAGAAAGCCTAGAGGTTATATAAAAATGTTTTGACCAAAAGAAGCAACTAATTTCTCTTAGAGACTTAGAAGTATGAAAAGTTGCTAGAGTGTTGATAAACAAATTGGTTTGTTTCAAATATAAGTCTGGAGGTTTATTTGAAAAACCTTGTTTACTCAATATTCTCAACCTCCCTTCGGCTCCCTGAAAAGCAACACAAGGAAATATGCCTGACATCTAGTGGAAGCTTTAGGAAACTGTACAGGACAGACATTACTTTCTGAAAGAAAAAATAAAAACAAATAAGTTGTCTTTAGTATCATTCATACATTCAATATATTTTAAGTGCACCCCATGCACTGTCTTAGGCACTGGGAATTCAGTGGAGAACAAGACAAAGCCTCCAGCCTTTGTGGAGTTTATATTTTTGTGATATGATTTTGAGGAAAAGACTTTAAAAGTTTAAAGTTATTTATAGCATCCTAACCTCTTAGAAGCACTTTCATATATATTATCTTTAAACAATATCCTCAGATAATTTAGATAGGTTTTATTGCTACCATTTTACAGAAAAGCAAACTGCAGTCTCCTGATTTTTATTAAATAATCCAGTTTTCCTACTATCATATCCCACTGCCTCCCTTCGATTATTCAACCGACCAAGTTACAGTTATTTAATATTCTGTCTTGATTCTAAAGCTATCAGGGTTCAAACAACACTTCAATTAATGCATGTTTCTGTAATAACAATTTCTTAGTGTGCCAGCATGTAAGGAGACAGGTGCAATGGAAAGAAGGCTGAGTGGAGACAGGAGCCCTAGACTCTGGTCCCAAAGCCACCACTTTGTAGCTGTGTGATCTTGGGCATGCATTCAACCTCACCAATATTGTGTCCTGATCTATTAAATAGGCTAATGGTATTTATACTGCAAAGGCTGCTGTGAGAGTTAAAGGAAATAATGTATATAGAAGAGGTGAGCCAAGGGCCTGCAACATCGCGGGTTTCAACAAATATCAACAACACTTGAATCTCAAATTTTGAGGATCTAAACACATCTCTACTCTGTGCCAAAAGTGAAACATTAAAATACACAGGACTTTATCTCATACTTAGTTTCCTGCCCCAAATTTCTACTGGGTTTTAATTTTATTTCTGGGCATACAATAATGGTAAAACATAAGATATTTTATGTGTTTACAAACTACTTTCTGTCTCTATTACCACCATGACAGTCCAAACCACCAGTGTTTCTCACCTAGCCTAAGAAGTAACCCTGTAGCTGAGCTTTTCTTCTTCACTCTTGTCCCACACTCCTTATTTCTGCCCAGCAGGTAGTGATATTTTTAAACTCTTCAATTAAAGATAAAGTCCCACATCCTGCAGTGGCTCCTGCTGGCCTAGGCGGCCGACCCTTGTTCAGGGTGCTCTGGCTCTGCTGCTCTCTGCCAGAGGGTCCTCCCCCACCCTCTATAGGCTATCTCCTAGTCATCAGAGGAACGTCGTTCTTCACAAAAGCCTAGCTTAACCTGCCAATATGATAAAGACAGATTATAAGGTTAAGACATCTTGTTAGAGAACTACTTTACATAATAGGCTGAATATATGATTTATATTATTTCTCAGAGCTTCAAATGAGTAGGATTGTTCTTTTGGACACAATGGTACAATCTTGAAACTGGTCAGAAACTATCACACCAATCTAGAAATTCTCAGGAACTTTAAAGAAATCCCTAAGCTTCCTAGTATTTAGACCAGAACAGTATCATAGGCACATGACTGAGGAATATTTAAGCTAACTGAAGCTATGCTTTCAAGTAAAACTATTTCAGACCTCTTTAGAAGGCACTTATTTGGCCCCAGTTATCTGGTACAAAATAAAACTTAATTTTGAAGTGACTGATGATGCCACTAAATAGGCAACTTACTCCTCTTCTAATTTCAAGTTGCACTGACCAAGTGATTACAATGGAACGTTTTAATAAAGCTTCCCTCAGTCTGCAGGGTGCTTCTGAAATGAAGATATCCAATTTCAGAGCATTTAGGAGAATTGTAGATTCCTTATAGGTGTCCAGTTAAAACTCATGAAGATTAGGATGTCATTATTGTTGGAAGTAGAAAAATATCATATTTACATTAAAAATGGAGGATTGTTTCCTGACATCTGACAAAGCTGAAGATAAATAATGATTCAGAACATCTACTCTTTTTGAAAAGGAAGACAACACTTCTGTGTTTTTCTGAGGAAAAGTATGATCCCCAGTGCTTCGGGATCCATAAATACTGACGTGCAAACCCTAGAATCCACACATTTTCTAAGTAGTCAGAATTTGATTTGTATTAATTTTTTATTTTGCAGGCTACACACAATAGGAAATATTGATGAGCCTCTCAGAAAATTCTATGAACAGGATCAACTTTTAATTAAAAGAAAGAGTCTCATGAACTAAGTTCAGAACAGCCTGCTGCAACTATATAAAGCTGACTTCCTCATTCTTACTCAAATCTATTTGCAAATAAGCAAAGTACTAAATGAATTCTACTGCACCTTGCACAGTAGCTAGAAAGTCCTCAATAAATATTTGCTGAATGAATGGATAATTAAGAATCTTAGCAGGAGTTAAGAATTGCTACTTACATGTTTATCTTTTATTTGTACTCTGTGTATATTTTTTAATGCTTAATACTGAATTCTTAGTTTGTTGTTCATATAGATAAAACCATTTATGTTCTAATGCAGTGGTTCCCTAAATTGATCCGATGCACTAGGGAACTTGTTCAAAAGGTAGATTCCCAGACCACCCCAGAATGATGATTCAGTTGACTTAGAATGGAAGTAACTTGGTAATCTGTACTAAATTTTAAAGCTCTCTGAGTGACCTTGATATCAGCTGAGTTTGGGAACAATTTAACATGTGGTGAATATAGAAAAAATCTGTAAGACACAGAAACTCAAAGTTGAAAGGGACTTTAAAAGTTATCTAATCAAGCTAAATAGGACTAATTGCTCAAAATCTCATCAGAATCTAAAAGGGAAGTTATCACGGCTTTTTTTCAAGTGGCCTGGGAATAATTAGATTAATAAATATTTAAACTATAAAACTTGAATTCTAGGTAATATTTAATAGAGTTGAAGACACTTATAGAACATGTTACTAGAGCTGACCAGTATCTAGTTCTCCTCTCCTTCCTAGGTACACAGAAGGCTATTTATGCTTGAAATTAGGTGGGGCTATAAGGGAAGTGACATGTGTCACTTCTGAACCACAGCACAGAAGAATGGCTCTGAGCTCTCCCAATACTGTCCTCCCCCACTGCAGCAATCACTCAGGCCTCCGGTTAAGCTGATGAAGCCAGACGATTGAAGCAGCCTGGACCACTGAGTCATCCAGTCCACAACAGACTGTATGAGTGACAAATAAATATTTACGAGTTGAACTCAGATTTGGGGATTAATTTGCAACTACATTATTACCTGCTCTGTCCTGATTATGAAATATTCATTTTCTAGAATGTCATAGTTACCCTCCTACCTTAGAGAATTTCTCTGTACAAGAATGATCACAGCAGCATTGCAGGTTGTAGCTAAAAACTGGAAATAATTTTAATGTCTATCAGTATAAGAATTGTATATACTACTTGTGATGTATCTTTCAATAGAATACCATTTGAGATTTTGGATAAATCTCAAAAACATATTATTTAATAAAGTAGTAAACTTGCAGAAGGATATGTAGAGCATGATCATTTTTATATAGTTTTAATAAATTTGATTGTATGGGTGCATAAACATCTAGTAAAAGTATAAAAACATGTACAGAGTGATAAATACCGATTAAATATTAGTGGCTACCTTCTGGGAGAGAGAAAGGGTAATTAGATCAAGAAGAGGAACATAGGGGACCACAACTTTATCTAATCTATAATTGTTTTTATTTTAAAAAAGATACAAGGTAAATATAATAAGAACCAATAAAGAAAAAAATTCAGGTTCTAGTTCTTAGTTCTCAGTCCCAGATGGCATTTCCACTTAAATTTCTAACAGAAACTGTATATGAGCAGGGCTTTTTTAATAAATAGAGAAGAAATCTGAGGTCAAGTTCACCCTATGAGGGCAGAATGGAACCACAGAACACCAGGAATGCTCAGAAATTAGAGATACCTGGTACTTCTGAAAGAGGGGTGAGAGGTTGTATTAAAAATAAGTGGACTGGGCAGGGCGCAGTGGCTCATGCCTATAATCCTAGCATTCCGGGAGGCCGAGGCAGGAGGATCACTTGAGGTCAGGAATTCAAGACCAGCCTGAGCAAGAGCGAGATCCTGTCTCTACTAAAAATAGAAAGAAATTAATTGGCCAACTAAAAATATATATAGAAAAAATTAGCTGGGCATGGTGGCACATGCCTGTAATCCCAGCTACTCGGGAGGCTGAGGCAGAAGGATTGCTTGAGCCCAGGAGTTTGAGGTTGCTGTGAGCTAGGCTGACACCACGGCACTCTAGTCCAGGCAACAGAGTGAGACTCTGTCTCAAAACAAAAATAAAATTAAAAAAAAAAATAAGAGGATTGGTTGAAAGTCTGTATAAGAAGTAGCAAATTCCCATCAAATTTCTACCTCTTCCGGCCCCACTCCTCAACACTTCACAGCGAGATGACCACTCTTCTCTGGGCCCAGTAGGAAATCAGAGGAATCAGAGGAAATCAGTAGGAAACCAAACTGATCAGAAAGTCTCTGAACTCAGAAACATCAAGTAAAGGTAAGGGTAGGGCCCCTGAATGAAAATGAGATTTTTTTCCCCAAGCCAAACTGTATTCAGCTTTAGCAAAGATGAAAATGAAGAGATTAACCAAAGTCTACACTAAACTATTGGATTCTCCAATGTACTTCTTCTGGTCAAAATTCACATAGCTTTTGACCCAACAACTGGACCTCTTGTATAGAAGAAAGAACCCAGGAACCAGCCTGTGCATACTTGGAAAATTCATTTTTGACAATGCTGGCATTGCAGGTCAGTAGGGACCCAGTAAATGGTCCTCAGACAAGTCATTATTCAAATCGGGGTGGGGGAAGAGGGAGGAAGAGAGAGAGAAAATTGGATATTCTATATCGCACCATGCACAAAAATCCATTCCAGATAATTGAAAACACATATGAAAGAAACATCTTCAAAACTTAAAGGAAAAAAAAAGGGGAAAACCACTACAATGTTGAGGCAGGCACGGCCTTTTTTTAGTACAACATAAAAAACACTAACCAAAAAGAGACAAGATTAACAAATTTAACAACAAATAATGGATTATAAGCAATAGATAAATTGCACTACAGAACATAGTGGGAGCCGAGGGAGTATATTTTCACCCAACAAGAAGAAAGCAATGGGAAACTGAAGGAAAAACAATAACAACCAAAACTGTTGTTTTGGTTTGTACAACAAAGTCAACCCAGTTAGAAAACCAACAGGCATGATTTTGAGCAATCACTGGTACGTAAGAAAGAAGAGCCCAGTGAACACTGATAGAGAATAAAACTGCACAGAGATCGTGACAGTAAACTACAGAAAACAATACACAGAATCACAGCACACTATTTGTGTAATGAATGATTTTAACTGTAAATGTTGTTATTTGGTTTTCAACTTTTAGAGATAACCACTAATAAATCTCAGAAGACTTAGTTATGGTCATAGAAGAAAACAGAAATACTATCAGTTTTGACAATAAAAAAGTAATGGCATGGATGGCAGAAGAAGTTAGGAGGCAAGCAGAGACAGAAATAGAAGGTACTAATTTTCTCAGTTTACCCAGCTGAATAGGAAAGAAGTTACAAGAAATAGAGTTTTAAGAATATTATTTAAAATTACAAAGGTAACCAATTAAAAAAATGGTGATATAATTATGAAAAACTGGGATGGGTTGGTGTATAGAGTTATAAATGAGGTTGATTCCTTAATACAGGCATCCTCAAACTATGGCCTGCAGGCCACATGCGGCCCGCGCAGGATTTATCCGGCCTGCGGGGTGTTTTTGCTGCCGCTGCCTGTCCTGCTTAGCAGCCAACTCGTCCCGGGCCCACAGTGCGCACTCTCCAACGGTCTGAGGGACAGTGAACTTCCTTTTTATCCTTCCTCTTTTCTCTATTTCTCTAATTTTCTGTTCCCCTCTACCTTTGCTTTATTTAGCATGAATATTCCATTATATATATACATATATATCACTCTAGTTTTATTTGTAAAATAGTCTTATATTTCCTGATTTTCTTTCCATACAAAAAGAACAAATTAAGTTGATTTTCATTTCCATGTTGTCTAAATTAAGTCTCGATGGGCATTACTACCGTAGAGAAGAAATTATCTCTACCACTGATTTAAGGCAAGAACACACAAACAACAAAAGGCAATTCAGCTAAAACTAGCACAATAATTACTCTTCAATTGATTCATGTTTCTGGAGACTACTACATACTTAGGCTTTAGGAATCAGGAGCCAGGTTTCCATGCAGATATTTATGGTGATTTAAAGAGAGGAAAGCTTGAAGTCTAAGTTCCCCAAAAGGAAACTAAAAACCAGAAACTTAAATGTTCATGTTTGTTGATACTTGGTTTTTATCCAAAGGCCCCCATTTTAGCACGATCCACATCCAGGTATATACTTACACTATATGTGCAAGGTCAAGTGGTTTCTCTGGTTGCTCAGGAAAAACAGGATGCGGGGGTTCTCTCGTGGGTACACACCCCAAAGACTTACTAATTGCATGGCTCAGCTTCTTTGCAGGGGATTTCTGTGTCAAAGCAGAAAATAAGGAAATAAGGAATTAACTTTTCAAAAGAACTTGGTGACAAGAGTGTAGAAAATATCTTTTCAAATACAAATCAAGTTTCATAATAGTCAATATTATTGGGTCTTGCAGAAAGGAACCTGCAGTTGTCCCAAGGTCATTTGTAGTTCCTTCATTTCTGCACTTTCTACATCATTTCTATTACAAAGCCACACTATCAAGTAATGTTAACTTCCTTTCTGGACATCTCTATGTACTCTTTGCATGAACTCACCCTTTTGATGCTTCTGAGTCATTTCTGGTAAGATGTTAAAGTTAATTCCTCAATCAGAGTCAGAACTTTTTGATGGGCTATAATATAATACTAAAAGCTAAGAGGACATGGCTTACATATATTAGCAAATTAGCTGACTAAGCTACATCCCAAAATGTTAGGATATTCCCAAATGTGAGGCAGAACATTTGTATTAAGCGCCTGGCTCTGTAGACAGATAGAGAGTCACTCACATACATAGGCAGTCAGCCCCAGAACCATGACTCTCTATTATGATACACTAAAGGCACAAAAATAAATTGGCATCTCAATGCATTTCTCTGGAAGGTAGAGTAATACACTCCAAATACAAAGACTACTAAGATTTAATAGTAAATATGCTCAAAATAAACAATATGCCACAATGAAGGTAAATAGAACATTCACTTCTAAAACCCGTATTTAAAGGAGGCTTTTATATACAGATTATATTGTCCACCCAATTCCCTTAAAATAACACTGCTTTCTCAGATTTTCTTGGCAGGATATTAACTGCAAAAAAGTTTAAATACTTCATTCTACTGACTCTGCAGTTTATTACCATATATGCCACTTTAATTGGAAAATAAAACTCATTTGCAGCCATGTGCCTCATCAACACCACGTCTCCACTTGACTTTTATATGCTGCTTGCTGTAGTATTTTAACACAAAATAAACAAAACTCTGTTTGCCTTTAAGACCATATAAGCAAAGTAAATTAGTATTTGTTTATAATAAAAGCTGAATAATACAATTTTTTCATATACTTCACATATTGGCTCCAAATCACTTACCACTATCCCCTTCAACACATTAAATTGCGGGAAAAGTCGAGATGTAATCTAATTTCCGGCAAATCATATAAAGCTAAACAAAGCAGAAATTCTGAACTTCTCCCCTAACTTCTTTCCATTTTCCCTCTATCCAATAACTAGCTGCAACGTGACTCTGATTCTTCCCTTTTAATCCACCTTCTGTACTGCCCTAGAGATCATGTCACTTTTCTGCTTAAAATCTTTCAAAGGCTGATAATCATTTATAGAATGAAATCTAAGTAAATGACTTCATTTTCCATACAAAAGCTTTCCCACCTGGCTCCTGCTTCTCTTTCCTTTCACTTGTATAAGTAATGAGCTGCTCACAGTTAACCCAATACAACACATTCTTTTAGGTCTCTGTACCTTGGCACCTGCCTTTCTTAGGTCTCCTTTTTCCAACCATATCTTTCTGTAAATTTTTGGCTCATCTCTCAAGGCTGCTTGCAAGTACTCCTCTCTCCGGGAAGACTTTCCTCACTGTTCCCTAAGTCAGCAACTACCTTTCCAAGGCTACCTATATACCTTGTACATATTGTACAAGTGTTTCACTTGCCATGCTATGTTGCAATTTTTAATTTATTTGCTATCTCTGTTATACTGGTGCTTCCGAAGGGTTGGAGCTACATCTTATTTATCTTTGTATTTCCAGAACCTGTCCTACAATAGAATATGTATTTGAACAAATTATTTGCCTAGATGAATTTTCCAGATTGCTTTTTCTTAATCAAACCACATAAACTTTATTTTTTAGAATTATAAGAGACAGAGAATATCAAAGAGAATATCTTAATTCATCTTTATAACTAAATACTACATCTATAATTCAAGTATTAATTTAATGATTTTCTGCTATATATGAGAACCCCCAGGACCATTAATTCATGTAATCTATGTGAGATGGATTATCACACACACTGCTTTAGCTCCATCCCAAGCAATAATAGTGATGAAATCACAGATTTCATGTGTATTTTCTATAATAAACATTAAAATAACTACATAACTATTAAATAAAAAATGTTTGCCTTTGTGCTACCTAATATTCTCTAGCAGTATGTTTGTGATGCTCTTGAAAATACTGTTTTAAATCAAGGTCTGAATTTAGGATTAGATCCAATTTCAAGCCACAAAAATATAGATACAAAGGTAAAATCAATCAATCAAATTGACATCAAGGTCAATTCCAAATAATTAAACCACATAAAGAGCTTGATTTGTATGGGAAGGAAGAAAAACTGGAATAAATACATGTAAGAATTGGACTATTAACTAAAGTCTGGAATCAAACCAAAAAGGATATTACCCTGAAAAATTTAAAGCTATGCATTCAATTGGGTTGTCTAAACATATAAATGATTTTCTTTAAAAGATCTCACGATACAGATCTGAAGTGAATTTTGATAAGGCGTTAGTTTAGGAGGCTAACATTAACAAAGTTTCCAAGCATGATTTTGAAAAATACCCAAAGTGTCAAGACTTTGGAAAATACCAAAAGGACATCACCTCTTCTGTTTACTCAGCCCCAAGATGAGGCCCAGACTTAGGAGTCAATGACTAAATATTTAAGGAAGTGAAGAAGGGGGGATCAAGAAAGAAAATCAGTCTAGGTGTAGGAACTGGCATCTTCTACACTTCATTTAAGCTGCTTTGCCAGAGATGCTCTTTGAGGTCTCTGTACTTTCCCCCAACTTGCACTCTAAAACTGATGTAATGGAGAGGCCTTAACTTAGCAAATCAAATCTTCTCTAAATACTCTTAGGCAATAATTTTCAATCTTTTTGCATTTTCAATACTTTAATCCACTTTAACTAATTTCAAAACATTTCCTACCATTTCTTAAAAATACTATAGGTTATATTTTTTAAATATATAAGGAGGGTATAAAATGTCTATGTACAGTTTAAAAAGTTATAAAACAAATGCCCAACTACCCATTATTCTGCCTGAGAAATAGAACATTACAGTCACTCCAAAGCCTTGTTGTGGGCCCTTACCCTAATGCTATATCCCATTCCCACGGTGCCTCCTCCTCTCCTGATATTCACTGTCCTGGATTTTGTATTAATCATTTCCTTGATTTTATTATTTTAGCAATTATGTATGAAAAATATATTATTTGGATATGTTTAAAAACTATATAAACCTACATATGTGTATTCTTCTGCAGCTGGCTTGTTTCACTCAAAGTTTTGTTACAATTCATCCATGTTGATGCCTATAATTGCAATTCACTCATTTTTTCATGACTTGATAGTGTTTCACTGCTTATTTACATCATAATTTATATATCCATTTCACTGCTGATGAACATTTGGGTTGTTTCCATTTTTGTCCTATCATTCACAATGCTGCTATAATTTTCTTGTCCATGTCTCTTATTGGCCATGGGTTAGAATTTCATAAGAGAGGAATTATTGGGTCATATAGTTATGCACATTCAATTTTACTAAGCACTGCCAATTTGTTTTTACAAAGTGGTTACACTAATTTCTACTCCCATCAGCTGTGTGAGAAAGTTTCTTAAACTCCACATTCTGCAGACATTTTAACATTTGCCAAGCTGGTGGGTGATAAATAGTATTGTGGTTTTAATTTGTAATTCCCTGCTTATTAAAAAGATTGAGAATCTTCTCTTAAGTTTATGGGCCATTTATGTTTCTTCTGTGAAATGCCTGTTCCTGTCTTTGCCATAGTGTTGCACTGGATTGCCTTTTTCTTACTGATTTGTAAGAGTTCTTTGAATTGTTTTTATAGTTTAACTCTAGAAAAGTTATGTCTTACAATGCCTATTTTGAGAGTTATTTCTCACTCTGTTATGTTTTTGATGAACATCTTTAAACTTTGGTAGTCCCAATTTAGCAATCTTTTCCTTTATGTTTTGTGCTTTTTGTATCTTAAGAAATATTTCCCTTCCTGAGGTCATAAAAATAATCTCCATTATCTTCTAAAGTTTTATAGCTTTTACCTTTCATATTTAAGTTTGAATCTACTTAGAATTGAATTTTTGATCAGCGTGAGGAACGAATTCAATTTGATCCTTTATGGATAATGAATTGTCTCAGAATCATTCAATAAATAGTCCATTCTTTCCCACTAGCTAGATACTCTATTACTATCCCTGTAACAATATCAGCCATTTAATTACTCCAGCTTCCTCTTATCTTTTCAAGTACTGCAATTGCCCCAAACTTATGTTCTTTGGGGAGTATCTTCATTGTTCTTGGCCCTTTGCTCTTCCACCTAAATTTTAGAATCATTTTGTCATTTACCACAAAAAAATCCTGTTGAGATTTCAATGGGAGCTGATCAAATCTACAGATAACTCTAGAGAGAACTGACATCTTTACAAACTGAACAGTACTTTCCATGAATGTTCATATTCCCATGTATTTAAACCTTCTTTAATGTCTTCCAATAAAGTTTTAAATTCTTCTCCATAAAGGATCTATGTATCTGTTATTTATTCCTAGTTATTTTATAAATAGATTTTGTATCCAGCAACCCTGTTCTCTATTTTTTTTAGTTGTGGTAAAATACACATAACATAAAATTTACATCTCAATCATTTTTAAATGTACAGTTCAGTAATGTTAAGCATATTCACATTATTGTGCAGCCAATCTCCAGAACATTTTCATCTTGCAGAACTGAAATAATATGCTCATTAAACAACTGCCCTTGGCCCCTACCCCCAGCCCCTGACAACCACTGATGGACTTCTGGGTTGCTTCCACTTCTTGGCTACAGTGTTGTTATGAACATGGGTGTATAAGTATCTCTTGGAGACCCTGCCTTTTTTTTTTTTTTTTTTTTTTTTTTTTTTTTTTTTTTTTGCTATATACCCAGAAGTGGAATTGCTGGATCATATGATAGTTATATTTTTAATTTTTTGAGGAACTGCCCATATTATTTTCCATAAAGGTTGCACCATTTTACATTCCACCAAAGTTCACAAGGGTTAGGATCTAGAAGGACATGTATGTCAGACTGTAAACTGCTTGTGATTATGGATGACTTTGTTCTTTGCTTCTTGTGTTTTTCAGTTTCCTATACTGTGTATATTAACTTTTAAAAAAATAAAGGTTGTTTTAAAAACTTTGGGGGAAAAAAGCTCACAAGGGTTACAATTTCTCCACATCCTCACCAACGCTTACTTTATAATTTTTTTAATAGTAGCCATTGTAATGGGTGTAATGGGTGATAGCTCACTGTGGCTTTGATTTGTATTTCCCTAATGATGAGTGATTTGGATCATCTTTTCATGTTTGTTAGCCATCTGTATATCATCTTTGGAGAAAAGTTCTTTGTTCATTTCTCAATTGAGTTATCTGTTTTTCTTGTTGAGTTGTATTTCTTTATATATGCTGGATATTAACTCCTTATCAGGTATATGATTTGAACATATTTTCTACCATTGCATAGGCTGCCTTTTCACTCTTTTGATTGTGTCCTTTAAGACACAAAAGTTTTACATTTTGTTATAGCCCAGTTTATGTATTTTTGCTTCTGTTGTCCCTGCTCTCTTGTAATTCTAATTATTTATCCAGAGATTCTTTAAGACTTTCTACATTGACAGTCATTGTCAAATAATAATAATTTTGTTTCCTTTCAATTCAAATACCTTTTATTTCTTTTTCTTGTTTATAAGAAAAAGAGATTACCCATAAAATGCTGAATGAAAGTGGTGATAGCAAGCCTCCTTGTTTTCAATCTTTAAACAAATACTTTGAACATTTCACCAGTAAATATATGGGATGCTATCAGATTTTATAAATACACTATATTAGGTTAAGGGAGTTTCTTCTACTCATAGATTACTATGGTTTTCTGGATTTTCTTGATGTTGTGTGTGTGTGTGTGTGTGTGTGTTTAAATTGTCAATGTCCTGAAGCATTTTCCCAATGTTTTCATTTAGTTTCATAGATTTGGAGTCAACCTAAGTGTCCATCAATGGATAACTGGATAAGGAAATTGTGGTAAATAGACACAATGGAATATTATATAGCCATAAAAAGAAGGAAATTCTGCCATTTACAACAACATGGATGGAACTGGAGAACATGTTACAAAGTCAGCAAGAAAAGGATAATTACAAGCCACTATCCCTCATGAACATAAATGAAAACCTAAACAAACTATGCTTCTTTCACTTAAGTGAAATAAGCCAAGCACAGAAAGACAAATTTCACACGTTCTCACTCATATGTGGGAATTAAATATTAAAAAGAATTGATCTCATGGAGAAAGAGAGCGGAATGATGGTTACCAGAAGCTGGGAAGGGTAGCAGGGAGTCAAGGGGATAAAGTGGGGATGCTTAATGCATATATAGTTGGATAAAATGAACAATATTTGATAGCAGAACAAAGTGACTATAATCAACAATAAGTTAGGGTATACTTAAAAATAACTAAAAGAACAGAATTGGAATGTTCCTAACACAAAGAAATGATAAATACCTGACATGATGGATACTCCAATTACCTTGATTTGATTAATTTACATTGTATGCCTGTATCCTTTTCTTGCTGACTTTGTAAGGTTTTGGTGCCAAGGTTATTCTAGTCTCAAAAGGAAATTGGGAATGCTCATTATTTTTTCTAGAATCTGGGAAATTCTGTATAATACTGCAATTAATCTTTCATTTGAATGTTTGTTGAAATTCATGCAAAGTCATTCATTTGGGCCTGGTTGTTTCTTTTGTGTAAAGACATTGAATTAATCCAATTTCTTTAATGATTATGCTACTGTTCTACTATTTGGATTTTCTACTCCATCTTGAATCAGTTTTGGTAAGCAATGTTGTTTTAAGAGTTTGTTCATTTCAACTAGGGTTTTAATAAACAAATGCATGGTTGTTTTCTTATTATCTTTTTGTTATTGATTTCTCAAAGAATATAGTTTATATAACACTAATTCATTTTGAGGCTTCCTTTATGTGGTCAATTTTTGTGTTTGAAAAGAATGTGCAATCATTAATTATTGAATACACTGAAATTTTCTATATTCTTCACTTTTTATCTTAATACTTTTAACAATCGTTAAGAGGGGGTGTTAAAATTACCCATTCTGATAATGTATTTCTCAGTTTCTTATTGTGTTCTTATTAACTTTTACTTTATATATTTTACAGCTACATTATTAGATGTGTATTAGTGTAGAATTATTAATTTCATCTTTTTATCTTTAGTAAATTTATCTTTGATAAAGATTTTTAAAATTGTGATCACATACATATTACATGAAATTTACCATTCTAAACTCTCTGGTAAAAATTTTTTCCTTGAAACCCTTTTTCTAAGATTAATATAGTTTCAACAAATTTCTTTTGATTAGTACTTTGCCTAATACATCTTTTTTTATCCTTTCAACTTTTCTGTGTCCTTTTTTGCTGTCTCTTGTAAACAGCAGAGAGCCAGATTTTTTAAATATTCATTTGACAATTGTTGCTTTTAATCTGGAAAATTTAGTTAATTTACCGATTATTAATATATATATTTTGAGACAGAGTCTCACTCTCTTGCCCAGGCTAGTGTTGTGGCATCAGCCTAGCTCACAGCAACCTCAAACTCCTAGGCTCAAGCGATCGTCCTGCCTCAGCCTCCCGAGCAGCTGGGACTACACGTGCACGCCATGATGCCTGGTTAATTTTTCTAATTTAGTAGAGACGGGGTCTTGCTCTTGCTCAGGCTGGTCTCGAACTCCTGAGTTCAAGCTATCTTCCCACTTCGGCCTTCCAGAGTGCTAGGATTACAGGCATGAGCCACCTCGCCTGGCCACTAACATATTTTTATTCATTATGGTGTATTATGCCATTATTTGTTTCATTTTTTTCTCTTTTGTCCTTTTAAGGTTTTCTTTTTCTCATTTTATTTTCCTCTTTTGACAATTATACTCTGAGTCAACTCTTCTAGCAGCTGCCTTTTTGTTGTTAAATGAAAGTAACGTCTATGCAGAACTTATTGTCAGAGACTTGACAGGTACTTTTCACATATACACAGGCTCATTTAACCCTAACTATAGTATATGAATTAAATGTTAACAGTCTCTATTTTATAGATGCAGAAATTAAAACTCAGTGCAGAAACTAAGGTCATATAACTAGGCCTGTCTTATTCTTTCCGTGGTACAACACAGCCCCTCAACAGGTAAAATTACTCAAAGAAAGAACATACAGGGATTGGGAGAGACAGCCCAGGACAGTAAGGCATTCTAACAAGGAGTTAGAAAGAAACAGACACCCATGGCCCAATGTGGGGACACCAAGTACAACATTGGGGGTGCTGGGGGGACAGGTCATTAAGGTAAGTCAGGGGTGGAAACATAGAGTTTCCAAATGAGGGGCAGACTCCAAGGTGGGGAGCAGGAGGTGACTTGTGCTGTGACTGCTGCGTGTATTCTTGTGCCAAGGTTGAGACTTCTTTTTCCTCAGACAACCATGACCAAGAACTAAGATACTCGGAAAAATTTTTTTCTTGAGCTCAGATCACTGTATTTTCAATCAGCCCCAAGCTAACTCCTTGCACAGCACAATCTTCAGCTCAGGGTATATGCTGACAGGGCCTGACACTTGAGAGCCTAACAGCCTAACGGAAAAAGCTCAGGATTGGTGCCTTTGAGGCCATTCCCATCATTTTCATTTCCAATTACTCTGAGTACATCACCCTGAGTTCCAAGACATATCATCTGAGGGGATCCAGGCAGAAAAATATACCCCAGTGGAGGATCCTTGGTGCAAAGCCCATCAAATCCTCAGACAAGTCAGGAAGCTTCTTTAACCATTTTAATATGAATACTTGCCACAATCTTAATCAGCATCTGTACCCTCATCCTATAACTTAAAATCCTTTAAATCTAATCATGCCTCAATTAGTCTCATGTCATAGTTGTTTACTTCTTTAGCTGAATCTTATTTTAAGCCCACCAAAATTAGTCATTATTTACACTTAAAGTTTATTTAAATGTGCCCACATTTATCAATTCCTCTATGCACCATTTCTTCCTTCTTTGCTTCAAAGTATTTTTTTCCTCAAAGTATATGCTTTATTAATTCCTTCAGCAATGGTTTGTTGGTGACAAACTCATTGCAGCTTTTTCTGAAAATATCTTTCTTCTTTGCTCCTGAATAGATTAGCTAGGTACAGAATTCTGGGTTGTTCTGTTTTTTCTATCCTTCAAACCCTTTAATCGCCTTTCACATTTTTCATCTCCTTGTATCTATGTTCAGTATTCTGTATTCTGGTTAAGTTCATCAGATCTATTTTTCATTCTCTAATTTTCACTCTAGCAGTCTCTAATTTGCTGTTTAACCAACTCCTCCAGCGAGCTTAACTTTTAATATTCTTTATTTCTAGAAGTTCAATTTGGCCTTTATTCATATTAGCTTGTTCCCTTTTTTAATGTCACTATTCCTAATTTCACTTCTTTAACTTTTTAAATGTACCATTTCTAAGGTTCTTGGCATGTGAAACCTGTTTGTTGAGTTTATTTGCTGATTCTCCCTCACAGATTTTACTGATTGGGTTTACAATTTTTGATAATGAGCTCACCTTTAGCAGGGATTGTTTTCTGTATGGAAGTTCCATTTGACCTGAGTTGTAGAAGTGGTATCGCTACAGAGGTGTTTTTTGTCTGCTTCCAGAAGGTGTCCCAGAGTGCTGCTATCCAACAGAACTTTTAGGGATGATGGAACAGTGCTATATCTAAACTAACATGGTAGCCACTAGCCATGTATAGTTACTGAGCACTAGAAATGTTGCTACTGTGACTGAGGAACTTAATTTTAAATTTTGTTTAAGTCTAACTAATTTGAACTTAAAATCAAATAGCCACATGTAGCTAATAGCTGCCATATTGGACAGTACTGCTGAGGTCTCATTTTTCTTGGGTAAATGGTTATGTTGTTTTTTGGTTTGAGAATTTCCATGCACCCTAGTAGTTGAAATTTGTACTTGACATTTTTGCATAACAAAGATTATGGCTTCAATGTTTCAAGGTTGATTTTTTTTTTTTTTCCTCTCAGAGCCTGGCTGTTGTTGCATATTTCTTTGTACTTTCTCTGGGCCCAGTGACATTTTTCTAGCCCCTCTTTCTTAAGAGACAGCTCATCTAAAGTCCTAAGCCTTTACAGAAATATTAATTCTACTTACCTTGAGTGGACCCTCTGTCATGGGGACACTAAACCCCACTCTCTGGGGCTAAATCCAGTATCCAGTCTGACAGAGCCCTGAGACACCACACTTTTGGGTTTAATTCTGATAGCCAGGGATTTCACTTTTATTCAAGCTCAATTCTGCATTTCAACTGTTGTTAACTGTTGTTATATTTAACTCACATGCAAGTCTCTGTCATAAGGGAAAGGAGGCTACATTTAGCTTAGTCTACCATGTTGCTGAGTTAGTCATTAGCCTGGTACAATGGATAGGCCTTCTACTCAATTACCCTAAATGCGACTTGAATTGTTTTTACATTCCTAGGATAAGTGCTAGATCATATTCAAATTACTTGGTCATATTTAAATTAATTTACTAATTTTTTATTGTAGAATTTTTGCACCTGTATTCTTAAGTGAGGATAGCTTGTAGTTTTTGTTTTGTGGTCCTGTTCTTGCCTATTTGGGGATGGAGGTTATGCTGGCCTAGTAAAACTGGTTGGATGGGTTCCAATCTTGTGCTCTGGAATGGCATGTATGAAATGAAAATTATCTGCTCCTTGAAGGTTTGAGACAACTCACCTGTTAAACAGTCTGGGCTTGATACTTTCTTTGGGGTATAGATCTCTGATTCTCATTCCAATATTTTTAACTCACTTGTGGACTACTAAGATTTTCTACTTCTTGTACCAAATTTGGTATTTGGTATATCTATTTTCCTAGAAAATTATACATTTAATTTAGGTCTTCCAATTCATCAGCATAAAGTTGTTCGTAGTATTCTCTTATAATTACAAACAACAAAACTGTACCCAAATCCCTATTTTCATTTCTGACATTATTTTTGCACTTTAAAAAAGTTACAATTGATCAATAAATTATATCTATTTTACTAATTTTTTCAAACAACTATCTTTTTGTTATAGTGGTTAAGTTTACTTTTTATTTCTATTTCAATAATACAATAATTTTTTGCATTCATTTTTATCACTCTTCTACTTCAGGTTTATCAGTTCTTTCAGTTTCAGAGTGTTGACATCTAGGTTCGTTTATTTTCAATCTTTTTACTAGAAAGTACATTTGAGGTTATAATTTTTTCTTTGAATATCATTTGAGATATTCAATAGCTTTAGACACATTGTGCTTTTTCAGTCATTTAATTTTGTTAATTTTGATTATGAATTCTCCTTATTCCATAAAGTTAGAAGTTTATTTTCTTTTTAAATTCCAGATGTGTGTTCAGGTTATTTTTTCCTCTCTGTTGTTAATTCTAGTTATACTGCATTAGGGTCAGGGAGGCTTCTTTTGGAGTAAAGAGCATAAGGAAGGGCAGGAGTGCACATGCACATGTGGGGAATGAGCTTTCCAGGCAGAAGGAAAAGCAAGTACAGAGGCTCTAAAATGAGAGCTTGTTTGGCGTGTTGAGGGACAGCAGGATATCAGTGCAGTGTTCTTGGAGCAGAGTGAGGGTCGGGCAGGAGACGAGGTGAGAGAGGTAAGCGGTCAGGTCTGTAGGGCCTTTGATGCCACTGTAAGGACTGTGGCTTCTACCTTGAGTATATCGAAAAGGTGGTGAGGATTTGATGCTTTTAACAGGATCATTCTGGCTGCTATATTTAGAACAGACTGACAGGACAAGGGCAAAATTGGGGACATAATTTATAAAGCCTCTAATAATTTATGTATGCATGTTTACATACAAACATATACATACACAAACAAGCAATGTCATTAACAGCAGGACAAACAGGCTCGATTTTGAACTCTCCCTTGGTCCTTTCCAATGTTGTCTGCCTTGAATTGTTCTGTCTCATGTTACTATTTTGTAATAGTTGGTATTTGTAATATTTACTGTCAACTGTTTGCATCTTTCTCTAAAATAGCATAAATGTGATTTTTTTGTTGTTTTATTAAATCTGAGAGTTTTTAATTTTTCAGGTTTATTTCCATTTATTTTGATAATTGATATGTATGTTTAAATTTATTCCTAGCAATTTATTCTGTATCTTCTATTTACTGTGATTCTTTTTTTCTACTTTCCTGTCTTCTGTTAGATTGGCCAAGGCTGTTTTTGCTATATTGTTTTCTTCTAATAGTTTTAAGGTTTTATGTTTTACATCTAATTCTTCCAGTAGTTACCCTTAAATTTTTAATGCATACTTAAAATTATATTCTCTTACAAGTTAGAGTTAATTATACTTTATATTCTCCTCCTGAATTATTTTCTATGTTTTATTTCCCTTTATGCTCCACCTACCCACAAATTCTATGTTGCTAACTTTGTTGATTATTAAAAATCACTTTATATTTTACAACCAATGTTTACTTAGATGGAACATTGTTGTTTTCCTGATTTCTTTGCTTCTCTCTTTTTCCTTGGATACCATTACTACATTCTGGGTTCATTTGTTTCTTACTGCAATATATCTTTAAATTATTCTTTCAGCAAAGGGCACTCAAAGTCCTTAAAGTCTGAAAATACTATTGTGGTACCTTTGCTGTTGAAAGATAGTATGGGTGAGAATAGAATTTTAGTTCAAATTTATTTCTCTCAGCACCTTGAAGACATTGTGCTACTGTTTTCTTAAAACTAGCAATTCAATCTACCATTGGAATTTTCATTCTTTTGAAGGCCATCAGCCTTTTCTCTCTAGTATTTCCTAGAAATTTCCCTTCAACATTATAACTATGATGCATATTCTATTTGAAGGCTCACATTTTCTCAGTTCTAGAAATTTTCAGATGTTATTTTTTCAAATATTTTCTCTTGCCAATTTCCTTACTTACAACTGTATTTGAAGGCTCACACTTTTTCAGTTCTGGAAATTTTCAAACGTTATTTTTTCAAACATTGTCTCTTGTCAATTTTCTTACTTACAACTCCCATTAGATAAATAAAACTTCCACAGTGTCCTCAACTTTTCTTTCATATTCTATTTCCTATCTTTTAATGCTGAGTTTTGGAAGAATTTCACGCCCTGATCTTTTAGTTCACTCATTTGTTCTTCAGCTACATCTGGTTTGCTATGCAGCTTACCCAATGAGTTTATTTTAACTACATTTTTCATGTCCACTACTGCCTGTTTACTGTTTTATAATTTCTATTTCTTGTATTATGCATGGAAATTTGTCCTTGGTTCTCTAAGGAAATTATACAAACCCATATCTAAAGTTTCCTTCTGATTGCTTTACTTTCTAGAGTACAGAGAAGCTCTTTATATTTTTAAACTTGTTTAAACTTCATATGTTCATGTTTTATATTGTTGTGCTAGGCTTCCCCTGGGTTTTTGTGGTTCCTGGCCATGCAAACATCCCACAGGACCATCTACTTGAAGTCCTAGTCAACAATGGCCTCCTGAACAGATTCTTGAAGGAATATGTTCTGAAAGAGCTCACAGAGCAGCTTCAGGGTCCCAACAGTAGTGGCCTCCACCAGGCAGTGCAAGCAGCTCCTTTCTGTAACTTCTAATTTAATATACACCTCCTTCACTTAAAGATGTCTTATAACTTCAGGAATGGAACATTTCTTGTTTTTAATATTGAAAGAGGATTTATTAATCAACTTAATGCTTTATCATTTCTATGGGTTTGGTGTAAGAAGGGGGAAGAGGTCAGGATGCGTTTGGTCAACCATCTTCAAACTGGATCTATTACTTCTTTAAATACTATCTCTATGCATTCTCTTTAGCCTCTATCTGGAACCCTTATTAGATGGTACTCCTCAATGTATCCCCCATGCCTTAATTTTTTTCTATTACTTTATAATAGCGATAAGCTTAGGAACAATTTCTGCTCTAGTTTCCAGCCCACAAATTTGATCTTCAGCTATAAATACTGTTAATCAGCTCATCTATTGAACTTCTTATTTTGAAAATCAATATTTTAATTTACAAGATCAATGCTTAATTGATTTTGGTAAAAATATAGCTGCTTATATCTCTCCAAGGATTTATCTATACTTAACGTAAAATCTAGTTCTGCTTATTCTATTAATTCTATATCTGAGAAAAATTCTTCTGTTATCTTCTCAGGTTGTGTTCCTCTCATTTTGAGTGATTTGTAACTAAGTGGTCATCTTTGTAGTCAAGGCTTCCTTGTCAGATGGTCTACTTTATGTGTGTGTGCTGCCTACCTGGAGGGGAGGAATGGGAGTTGTTTTCAGTGAGAGTGGAGAAGGGACAGAAAGTACCACATCATGGAAAAGCTTTGTAGCTAGTCTTAGCAAAGGAGCTTCCTATTCTCCTGGAATCCATCAAGCACCTGGAACCCTGCCGTGTCTCTCCAATCCAAGCTCCTGTATATACTACACCTGCCTGAGAAAACCTCCATCACCATGCTACAGTACCAGAGTCACCCTGTCACTTGCCCTGAGACCCTCACAGCTCCCCATAGTAACTACTTCCAAGTGAGAGCACTTGAAACGCTGTCCACACCTTTAAGCAGCAATATTTTCCTATCCTTGTTTTTGACCAAGGTTTCCTTGCAAATGGTTCTCATCTACTTTTCATGGATATTCTTCACAGTCTGGGGCCTACTAAGGGTTTCCCTTCTTTTTTCCCCTCTAGTGTACTTGCATATTATTTTTAAAATTCTGATCTTTTTATTAGAGATGGGGTCTCACTCTGTCACCCAGGCTGGAGTTCAGGAGCACCATCATAGCTCACTGTAGCCTCAAATTCCTGGGCTCAAGCAATCTTCTTGCCCTAGCCTCCCGAATAGCTGTACCATAAGCCCAGCTAATTTTTTTCATTTTTTTTAAAGATGAGGTCTTGCGATGTTGTCCAGGCTGATCTTGAACTCCTAGCCTCAAGTGATCCTACTGCCTCAGCCTCCCAAATAGCTGGGATCACAGGCATGAGCCACTATGCCTAATTCTAAAAATTCTAATCTATCATTTCTATGTATCAGGAATAAGATGGAAAGGCTATATAACATGTCCTCCATCTGTCACTTTAAAATGGAATTCCTATTTCTTTTTTAAAAATTAAAGTTAATAAAAATTTATTTTGAAAATTTTGTAATATCTGTTGTGATATATCACATTATTATTATTATTATTATTATTTTGTAGAGACCGAATTTAACTATGTTACCCAGGCTAGTCGCAAACTCCTGGGCTCAACTGATCCTCCCGCCTCAGCATCCCAAGTAGCTGGGACTATAGGCACATGCCACCACATACTGCCAGACATACTTTTAAAAGACTTCAAAATAACTGCTTTAAAAAGTGAAAAATTAGAATTGCTAAGCTCCAGTTTAACTTTAACTGGTAAAGCTATAATTTTGATTAATGTATGAAAGAAAAGTAATCCATGTAATTTTTGTTAATCTTCCAAGATTTAAGAGTATTAGCTCTCTGACAGTTATGAAAATATGGCTAGTTAGAATAAAATATAATTGGTTCATATATGGCTTCTGAAACATGCTTATAAATTACAAACCCTCCTTAACCCAGAGAAAAGAAGCCACTGCTATTATTTCAATTGGTTCAACAATAGCCAAGCCAAAGAACAGCAGTATCTTATACTGAGCAGCAAATACCATGTTTCCCCAAAAATAAGACAGGGTCTTATATTTATTTTTCCTCAAGAAGACACCTAGGGCTTATTTTCAGGGGATGTGTTATTTTCCCCTCAAAGCCTCAGCTTGCAGCACGCACAAGATGGCCAAGACCTGACAGGGGGAGCCGACCTTGTCCGTGGGGCTGTCCGCACCTTTCCTGTCACCTCTGGGATAGTAGCTGTCACGACGGGGCAGATGAGAAGGGCTGCTCTTCTTCTTTACCGCTCTGTGAGGAAATGCATGGGTTGTGCAGATAAGCTGCGTAGCCACGCCCATGACTAGGTCTTATTTTCGGGGTAGGGCTTATATTGCGCAAATGCTTAGAATCCTGCTAGGGCTTATTTTATGGGTAGGTCTTACTTTCAGGGAAACACAGTAGCTTCAGCTGCCCTTTAAGGAAAAAAAGAATTAAAAAATTTATTGGAATTCAACATCAACAGACTGACATTCTAGGTATGTCATGACAGCCAATATAGTATTTACAGTTCCACACATAACAACCCTGGGGTGAAGAGGGGTACCCTTGAAGTATGAACAATTGCTACATTAAGTGCTAGTAATTTAAAAATGAAGAAGTTATGAATGTGTATAGGCAAAAACAAAGCTTTTGGCCAGAGTTCAAGGCCAAACTGCTCCTAATTGAGTTATCCTATCAATCTGGCCTGAGTGGGAAGCATTCAGTTGGGGCAGAGGGGTTGTTGGCTCCCTTCACAGTATTCACAACAGGGAAAAAGGCTGCACTGAGTATTAGAGTGTCCAATAAAGCATCAGTTCAGTGTCATGGACAGTATTCCCTTTTTCTACATGGTTGTAACTGACAGTTTGTATTCTCTTTCTTTCAAAGAATTTGTTGAGACTTTTGTTGCTTTATAAGAGAATTAAAAGTAATATATTACTTATAAGTAAGGATATGAATAAACAGTAAAGCTCATATACTGCTGGTAGGAGTGTAAAGTAGTAAAGTTACCTTGAAGAGAAATTTAGCAATAGCCAGTAAAAGTGAAAATGCACACTCCTCTTCTCCCAGGGATTCCACTCCTAAAAACACCCTAGAAAAACTCTCCACACTGCACAAGACCTGTACCACAAAAATCCACTGAGGCTGTGTACAAAAAAGTACAAAATCAGAAACAAGCTGAATATCAATCAACAGCAGGATATGTGTGGTATATTCATAGAACCGAATTCTATATAGCATTGAAAATAACCCGATCAACATGGAGATCATTTTAAAAACAATGAGGTGAAAAAAGGAAGCTGTAGCAGGGCACACACACCATGATGCCACTTTGATGAAGTTTAAAAACATGACACACAACACTATCTATTGCTAATGGTCATACACATATAATAAAAAATACAAAAATATGAATGGAAATACAAAACATCATTTTCAAAATAGAGGTTATCTCTCAGGAGGTTCCAAGGAAAATGGTTTTGGAAGATATATAGGGGCTTCTAATTTTTCTGTTTTATTTCTTAAAAAAAAAAAAGATCTGAAGAAAATCTAGTGAAATGCTAAAATCCAATAAAGTCTTTTCTATATGCTTAAAATATTTTATAAGAAATTACATATTACTTGCTAGTTCATAAAAGGGCAACTTAAGAGATTCCAGGGGAAGACAAATTAAATGAATACTTACTAAACATTACATATCATTGAAAAAATCAAACACAGCAATATAACATTTAAATAATATAACTTGATAAACAGGTTTTTTTCCCTTTTCATACTATTCCAGAGAGTTTCCCATGCATAAATAAGAAAAATGATAAACACATGCAAAATCAAATCTATATTTATAAAAATGAGATCATATACACTATATATACTGCTATCCAACTTGCTTTTCTCAGTCAATAACATATTATGGACTTCCTTCCATATCTGTACATGTAGATCTATTTCATTTATTATGATTGCTACACAGCATTCCATAGTATGCACATACCATAATAAATTTAACCATTTTCCTACTGATGGATATTTTGGCCTTTTGTTTTTTTGGTGATCACAAATAATGCTGCTATGATATCCTCCTATGAAAATTGTAGTATACTTGGTATTAGTGTCTTTCTGGGAGAATTCTTATGTGGAGAATTGTTGGGTTAAAGGTTACATGCATTTTAAATTTTGTCCTTCATACATTGTACAATTCACACTCCTACCAAGAATCTTCAAGAGTCCTCTTCTCTACACCTTTGCCAAAAATTATCAATCTCCTACATTTTCTGCAGGTAGGTGGGCATAAAATGAATTCTACTTTCATCATCAAAAGTAATTTAAAACTGGAACAAGTTGGAAATGCCAACTTTCATAATGTTTTTTAATAAACACTGACAGTGTACCAGGTCATTGGAATATAAAGAATAATAATACACTGAGGACTTATGATCTAATGGCATATACAGACAGATGAACAGATTATGTAAAGGTGATTGTGATAGTGTGGTAAGTGCTTTGAAAGAACTATTCAGTGTGCTGTAGCAGATCATGAAGAGATGCAAAAATCAGCTTGGGGGATCAGAAAAAGAAGTAATACCTGAGCTAATTCTTAAAGGATATAAAGAGGTGAACAAGGGAAAGTTGGAGAATGGGGAGGATAGGAGATAAAGGCAACTAGAAAAGCAGATCCAAAGACATAAAAGTAAGAAAATATGGTTTATCAGGCAACTGCAAATAGTTTAATACCGTCATAGTGCTGCCTGGGAGTGAAAGATATAAATAAAAGTCTCAGACAAAAGACATAACTTTAAAAGCTTTCAAAACATTACTCTGTAAGACAAAACTTTAGTGTGTTATAAGTCATCTTTGTTTTAAAAGTTGCTTCTGGTGTACATTGAGCAGATAATTCTCTGGCACTCAAATGCGGTAATAGGTTCCATGACGGAACCACAACTAAGGAGGAGGAGTGTGACCAGTACTTCAGGTTTTGGCAAATAAAAGGTTTAGATAGCTAAAACAAAAAAGAGAGGAGCACACAAATGCTATGGAAGTAGATTCACAGGCAGCCAGGGTCCCAAAAAAGGAAGGATAGCATTAAAGAGAGTGTAAGGGTTGGCAAACTAAGAGGACCTCCTGTGTACTTCTGTGTGTGGCAGCACTTTCCAGGGCCTAGAACATTAATAGGCACTAAATATGTTACTGAATGAACACCAGGAATGAAAGCACTCTGCCTGGCTCAGATTGCCCACTGTATGACTACACTTGGGCACACAATATCTCCAAAGCTATCACAAATACTGCCACAGACCAAGATAGGAACAGAGCCAGCAGTCAACTGATATCATACATAGTACAGACACACCAAAAGTTAGCAACAAAAGACTATCATAACTATTATTCAGCACTGCTCTGAAACAATGTTTTCGAAATTTGTCTGAAGATTAAAAATTCCTCAAGCACTTGTTTAGAAAAACAAAACAAAGCAGTTACTTAGACCTACTACTCTGTATATTTAACAAGCAGCCCAGATGATTCTTTTCAGGAAAATTTGGGAAGCACTGCTTTCCAAAAAATTAGAAGTTCTTACCAATACAAAAAGATAAAAAAGAGAGAGAGAGGTATAACTACTATAAAGCAATTCAGTTATTGTTTCCTATAGAGGATATAATTATCAACCTAGAAGTCCAAGAAAAGAAACTGAAAAACCATTACAGCCATGTACTGATAGAAGAGCCAGTGAGAGCTGGGCTGGTGGCTCATACCTATAGACCCAGCTACTTGGGAGGCTGAGGTGGGAGAATCACTTGAGCCCAGGAGTTCAAATCCAGCCTGGGCAAGATAGTGAGATCCTGTCTCTAAAAACTTATATATATATATGCATATATATAAATATATAAATTAATTAAATTAATTAATTAAAATAAATTTTAAAAGCCAGTGAGACCTCAAGATGGAAATGTCCATAATATCACTGAATACAGGAGTCTTGACCCAGATAAGAAGCATAGGCTAGAATTGAGAACTATAGAAATTTAGCCGGGCACGATGGCTCACAACTGTAATTCCGGAGCTTTGGGAGGCAGAGGCAAGAGGATCCTTTGAGACCAAGAGTTTGAGACCAGCTTGGGCAACATAGAGACTCCATCTCTACAGGAAAAACAAAAATTAGCCAGGTGTTGCAGTGTGTGCCTGTAGTACCAGCTGTCAGGAGGCTGAGGTGGGAGGATCACTTGAGCACAGGAGTTAGAGGTGGCAGTGAGCTATGATCATGTCACTGCACCTCAGCCTGGGCAGCAGAGTGAGACCATGTCTCTTAAAAAAAAAAACAAAACTGCATAAATTTATCAGTGTCAAGGGCAGAGGAAGGGGGAGGCATCTACCTGGAACTGTATTATAACAATCAGACAGAAGGTACTATAAGAAAAGAGAAGAGAAGAAAAGACAGCTCAGGAAAGAATGCTGGGAAACAAAATCTCTGGTTTATTGAAGGTGATCAAAAGATTTAATGAATAAATACCACATGAATATTTCAAAGTTGGACATTTTGTAGTCACTAAATGGGGATATGCAACATATAATCCACATGTATTAAATTTATTTAGAGAAAGAGTTCTACTCTAAATCTGTATTAATATACAGGCAATAATCACTGATATATTTAAGTTAATGCAGAAACAGACAATTCTCACTGCTGAAGATACAGAACCCACTGATCTTCCCCACACATGGGAGGAAGATCCTCACTCTCCAGCACAGCTCTGGTGGCCATCTGTAAGAATTAACAAAGATCTAAAGTTGAAGAAAGGGCTGTGGGCAAGTGACAACTGCCAAAGGAAATTGCTCATTTGAAGAACTGCTTAGTTTAGGGTAAGTCATACACCATGCAATGGAAAAACCTCCCTGTCATCTCTTTAAGAATAATCAGGCTACAGTTGAAAAAAATGCCTTATTGTTTCATAGACAACACACCAATTCTTTCTTTGATAGACCTATCTTTTTAAACAGCTGGGTCTGTTTTAAATGTTCTCATTTTCAACTCAACACTTTTGCAGTTGTAAATGGGTTTAGGAATAAATAGTGCAGCCAAACACCACAGAATTGGGCAATTTAAAACATTCGCAGCAACCTACTGAAAATGCTAATAAATGTCAGGATACTCCAGCCCATTCCCTTTATCCTTCAGATGCCTCCAGAATGTCCATAATTTCAAAGGGAGGCCCTTGGTCAACAAAGCAGTCAATTACCTCCAGGTCAGCTGGTGGTTGAGAAAACTTCAGAGCACTTCTCCCCAGGCCTCCATGCCACCATCAATAGAAGTACAGAGAGGAACCCAGAGCCCTGCATGTTCTTGGTACCAACACCCTTCTCCCAGCTCACAAGGATGCAGCACCATGATCTGCCTTGGAGACTATCTTGTTATATCAGGTTATGCTTGTTTCACAAGAAATCCAAGACTTTCACTTGGATTCTTATTCCTTTTTTTTTCGATTTAATAAAGTTTTATTTTTCCAAATATACAGTTGGTTTGACTTGTTCATGCATCTTCACCAGCAGCTGGGGCAT
>VBSM01002608.1:155972374-155990688 GCA_008086735.1 Cheirogaleus medius | reverse complement strand
TCCTTGGGCGGCATCGCGAAGCTTGGAGAAGCGCTACAGCTACCACAACCTCGTTAAGATGTCGGACAAAAAAGCGGATTCTTATTCCTTAAGGCTCTGCACATCTCCTCACATGACGCCATCTCCCATTTATCCTCAACTCTCAAAACCTTTTTACTTCACAGTCCACCATCAGCAAAATCCCTCCTCTGGCTGAGCTTATGCATCAACCTCTTCTCTGAATGTTGCTTTCACCTTCTGGTTCTAGGAGGAAACATGGCTTTCCCTGAAGGCTCAGCCTCTGCTGTAGCCATTTCAAGGGGTAGCTGCTTTCTTTCTCATACCCCTCAAATAGCTGGGTCTCCAGGTAGAGGAAACGTCCTCCTAGAACCTCACTGCCACTCTGAGATCATTTTCCCTTTTCCTTAAAACACCAATTTTGAATGTCATGTCATCAGACCAAAACCCTATCATCCTTCCTTAGTGGAGTCCAACAGTACTACTGTCACAACTGTTGATTTCAACAGCCACATAGTTGATCTTTCCAATAACCTGCTTGTAGTGGGCTGAATGGCAGCCTCCAAAAAGATAGGTCCACATCCTAATCTCTAGAACCTATGAATATTACCTTCTATGGCAAAAGAGTAAATATTACCTTCTATGGCAAAATACGTGATTAAGTTAAGGATCTTGAGAGGCAGTTTATCCTGGATTACCTGAGTGGCTCAAAATGCAATCTCAAGTAGCAGACAGACACATAGAGGAGAAGAGATAGAAGAGGAGGCAGCAATGTGACCAAGGAGGCAGAGACTGAAGTGATACAGCCACAAGTCAAGGAATGCCAACAGCCAGTGTGATGGTTAATTTTATATCAGTCTGACTGGGCTATGGGATGCTCAGATATTTGGTCAAACATTACTCTGGGTATTCATTCCTTTGAGGGTGTTTTTGGATTAGATTAACATTTAAATTGGCAGGCAGTAAAATAGATTGCCCTCCCTAATGTGAATGTGCATCAGCCAATCATTTAAAGGTCTGAATTTAAAAAAAAAGGCCGACCCTTCGCCAAGTAAGTCCTGCCTGACTGCCTTCAAACCGGGATATTGGCTTTTTCCTGCCTATGGACTCAGATGAAAAATTGGTTCTTCCTGGGTCTTGAGCCTGCAGGCCTTCAGACCAAAATTACCCCATCAGTTCTCCTGGTTCTTAAGTTTTCGGACTAGAACTGAACCTACATCATCAGCTCTCCTGGGTCTCCAACTTGCCAACATATTCCACAGATTTGAGGACTTGTCATCTTCCATTGTGTGAGCCAATTTCTTAAAATAAATCACACACACACACCTCCTACTGGATCTGTTTCTCTGGAAAACCCTAATACAAATGGATTCTTTCCTAGAGCCTCCAGAAGGAGTATGGCTCTGCTGACATTTTGATTTCAAACTTGTGGTGTCCAGAACTGTTAAAGAATGAATTTCTGTTGGTTTAGGCCATCAAGTTTATGGTAATTTGTCACAGCAGCCCTAGGAAACTAATATATCTATCTTTCCTGAACTCCTCTCCTTCAACAACTGTCCCCTCACTCCATGTCAGCCACCACTTCCAGTCACCTCCTAGGACACTTGACTGCCAGTTACTGCATACTACCTAAAATATCAATTTCAAGCACCCACTCTGATACCCACTTCTATCTTTCTAGCCCATTCCTTCTAGTACCCTGCCTCCAACAACACTTCAATATGTTGGACCTATCCTGCATTGAGCCTATCATCTTGACCCCATCTCTCTCAAGGCCTCATTTCTTTCTTGAACCAACCCACAAGCCATGGTTCATTATTATATTTTCTTTGCATACTCTCCAACCCCCTTGCCATTTCTCTTCCTTCATCATACTCCTCTGTCAAAACCCCAATCCTATCCATTCTGTGTCTCTACCCATACAATGTGTGGTGGGAGTAAAACACACAACCATGCTGACTGGTCTGACTTTGAATTTATAACCAGCAACCTCAAGTTAGTCATTCCTATGTCAGTTTAAATATCAACTTCCCCAAAATGGCTTTCCTCAGCCATCCAATTTTCTTTAAAAAAATAATTTTATTGAGATAAAATGCACATGCCATAAAATTCACCCACTGTACAATTCAGTGGTTTTTAGCATATTCAAAGAGTTGTATGACCATAACTAATAACTAATTTCAGCACATTTTCAGCACCCTCAAAAGAAATCCAATGCTCATTCACAGTCACTTCCCATTCCTCCCTCTCCTCAGCCCCCGGCAACCACTAATCTACTTTCTGTGCACTTGTCTATTCTGTACATTTCATTCTGTCCTATGCACTTGCCTATTCTGGACATCTCATATAAACGGAATCACATGATATGTGACATTGTGTCTGGTTTTTTAACTTATCATAATGTTTTCAAGGTTCATCTGTGTTTAAGCATGTATCAGTACTTCATTTCTTTTGATTGCCTAACAATATTCCATTGTATCAATAAACCACACTTTGTCTAGTCACCAATTGATGGACATTTAGGTTATTTCCATTTTTTAGCTATTTTGAATAATGCTGCTATGAACATTCATATACAAGTTTTTGCATAGTCATATATTTTCAATTCATAAGGGTATATACCTAGGCATAGAATTGCTGGATCACGCAGTAAGTCTATGTTTAACATTTTTTTTTTTTCTGAGACAGAATCTCACTCTGTTGCCCGAGCTAGAGTGCCGTGGTGTCAGCCTAGCTCACAGCAACCTCAAACTCCTGGGCTCAACCAATCCTACTGTCTCAGCCTCCCAAGTAGCTGGGACTACAGGCATGCGCCACCATGTCCAGCTAATTTTTTTTTATATATATATATATATATTTAGTTGTCCAGCTAATTTCTTTCTATTTTTAGCAGAAATGGGGTCTTGCTCTTGCTCAGGCTGGTCTCGAACTCCTGAGCTCAAACAACCCGCTGACCTCAGCCTCCCAGAGTACTGGGATTACAGGCGTGAGCCACCACATCTGGCCTATGTTTAACATTTTGAGAACCTGCTAAACTGTTTTCCAATGGGGCTACACCATTTTACATTCCAACCAGCAATGTATGAGGGTTCCAATTTCTCCACATCCTTGTCAACATTTATCATTAGTCTTTTTTATTTAGCCATCCTAGTGGGTGTGAAATGGCTTCTCATTGTGTTTTTGATTTGCATTTCCTTAATGACTAATTTTGTTGAACATCTTTTCATGTGCATATTGGCCATTAGTATATCTTCCTTGGAGAAACATCTATTCAGATCCTTTGTCCATTTTTTCCCGAAGTTAATTCACATTTTTTATCATGGTAAAAACACATAACAATTTACCATCTTAACCATTTTTAAGTGTACAGTATAGCAGTACCAAGTATATTCACATTATCGTGAAATAGATCTGCAGAAATTTTTCATCATGAAAATTCGAAACTCTATACCCACTAAACAACAATTCCCTTTTTCCTCCTTCCCGCAACCCCTGGTAACCACCATTCTACTTTTCCCTTTGCTCATTTTTAAATTGGGTTATTTGGGAGCTCTTTGTTGTTCTTGTTGAGTTTTAAGAGTTCTTTATAATTCTGGATACAAATCCCTTACCAGATATAATTTGGAAATATTGTTTCCTATTCAGTGGGTTGTCTCTTCATTTTCTGGATGGTATCTTTTGAAGCACCAAAGTTTCTAATTTCATTAAAAGTCCAATTTATCTATTTTTCTTTTGTTGCTTGTGCTTTTAGTGTCATATCTAAAAAGGCACTAAACTCAAGGTCAAGAAGACTTATACCTGCATTTTCTTCTATGAGTTTTATATCTTACATTTAGGAGTCTATAATCCATTTTTAGTTAATGTTTTATATGGCATAAGGTAGGGGTCCAAATTAATTTTTTTGTATGTGGACACCCAGTTGTTCCAGCACTGTATTTTGAAAAGACTATTCTTTCCCAATTGAATGGTCTTGTCACCCTTGTTGAAAACCAATCAATAACAAATATAAGGGTTTATTTTTGGAGTTTCATTTCTAATCCATTAATCTACATGTCTATCCTCATGCCAGGACCACACTGCTTCTTTTATTTTTTTTTTCCTTTTCTTTATTTTAATCTGAATGTTTTGCTCACACTGTTTTGACTACTGTTAAAGTTTTAAAATCAGGAAGTGTGAGTCCTCCAACTTTGCTGTTCTTTTTCAAGATTGTTTTGGCCATTGGGTCCCTTGTATTTCCATATGAATTTTAGGATCAGCTTATGGGGTTATGCAGAAAAGCAGCTGAGAATTTCAAAAATTGCATTGAATCTATAGATCAATTTGGGGAGTATTGCCATTTTAACAATATTAATTTTTCTGGTTGGGCACAGTGGCTCACGCCTATAATCCTAGCAATTTGGGAGACTGAGACAGGAAGATCACTTGAGGTCAGGAGTTCGAGACAAGCTGGATCAAGATCGGGACTCCCGTCTCTACAAAAAATAGAAAAGTTTGCTGAGAATAGTGGTGTGTGCCTGTAGTCCCAGCTACTTGGGAGGCCGAGGCAGGAAGATCGCTTCAGCCCAAGAATTTGAGGTTGCAGTGAGCTATGATAACACCACTGCACTCTAGCCAGGGTGACAAAGTGAGACTCTTTCTCAAAAAAACAAAAAAATTAAGTTTTCTAACCCATCAACATATCATGTCGTTCCATTTCCTTTGTCTTAATTTCTTTCAACAATGTTTTGTGGTTTTTAGTGTATAATTCTAGCACTTCTTTGGATAAATTTATTCCTATTTTGTTCTTTTTGATACTTAGGTAAATGAAATTGTTTTTTTAACTTCATTTTCAGATTGCTCATCATTAGTGTAGAGAAATATAACTAATTTTTGTGTTTTTGTATTTATTTTGTATCCTGCAATCTTGCTAAATTTGCTTACTACCACTAATATTTCGTGCATCTGTATTACTTAGGATTTTCTCTACATAAGATCATGTCATCTGTGAATAGAGGTAGTTTTACTTCTTCATTTCCAATATGGATGCATTGTCTTTCTTTTTCTTGCCTAAGTGCCTGTCTATAAACTCTAGTACAATGTTGAATAAAAGTGGCAAGAGCAGACATCCTTGTCTTGTTCCTGATGTTAGGGGGAAAGCTTTCAGTCTTTCACCATTACATATGATGTTAACTGTGGATTTTTCGCAGATGTCCTTTATCGGGTTGAGGAAGTTCCCTTCTATTCCTAGTTTGTTGCATGTTTTTGTTTTTAATCATGAAAGGGTGTTGAGTTTCATCAAATTTCTTTTTCACATTTATTGAGATGATCATGTTATTTTTGTTCTTTACTCTATCAATATAATATATTATACTGATTTTTGCATGTTGAACCAACTTTGCATTCCTGGGGTAATTCCCACTTGGTCATATTGTATAATCCTTTTTATATGCTGCTGAATTTGGTTTGCTAATATTTTGTCGAAGGTTTTGTATCTATATTCGTAAGAGATATTATTAGTCTGTAGTTTTCTTTCCTTTTGATATCCTTGTTTTGTTTTGGTATTAGGGTAACACTAGTCTGATAGAATGAGTTGGAAAGTGTTCTGTTCTATTTTGGAAAATTTGTGAAGGATCAGTATTAATTCTTTAAATATTTAGTAGAATTCGCCAGTAAAGCCATGTTAGCCTGGCCTTTTCTTTGTGGGAAGATTTTTGATTACTAACTCAATCTCTTTACTTGTTATAGGTCTTTCAGATTTTCTATTTCCTCTTAAGTCAGTTTCAGTAGTTTGTTGATTACCATATCTTAAGTAGCTACTCAGTCCTCTTTCTGTCATATCCTTACATTTTATCTCACTACATAGAATTTACCATCAGTTGGTATCTTCTTTGTTCATTTATTTTAGGGATTTTGCCTTTTATACTTCTTATCCATCTGTCTCCTTTATCATGTAAGCTCCATGTAGACACAGACTTTGTTCTAATTTGTTCTAGGTAACCCCAGCATCTAGAACAGTGCCTGCTATATAGCAAGTACCTAATAAGAATTTGTTGACTAAACTATTAACAAGGAATAAACCTGGCAGCAAAAAGCTAAGGGAGTTCCTCTCTAATGGTTTTTGTTTTCTCTCTGTAGTAATAAAGGACAGCATCTACTCAGAGGGGAGCAGTGAGGGTAGACTATTTAAAAGAATGGGGACTTTGACCATTACAAAGAATGGGAAAGCAAGGTGACCAGAGAAATTCAATAAGACTGCAATGCTGAGGGCCAGTTACAGATGGGTGACCACAAAAGTATGGTAATATGACTCTGCCCTATTACACAGCTTTCTTCATAAGTACTTGGGGAAAGCAGATAAACTAGTTCATTTATGAATTGATTGACAGAGAGATGAATTTTTAAAAGTCACAGTACAAGGTAGTTTGTGCTATAGGAATGAAGGACCATATCTAAAATGGATGAGAAGTGAAAAGAAGAGAGGACTGACGGACAGGGAGTAAGCAAACAGGTCAATGGATTAGAGGTTGGAAGAAGATTAAAGGATGATCTTAGTGAGTTTAGTTGAACAAGTCAGTAATAATGACAACAGGTTGTCAACAGAGAATGGTATGTCAAATCAGTGATTCTGGAAGTAGAGCAGTTAAAGGTGGTACAAATATCCAGGGTATAAATGAGGGAACAGATGTTTGAGGTTTAGTGGAGGAGATCACAAGATTTCCTGCAGAAGTTAAGAAACTGTATACTCAGGACATTAAAACATTGAACTACACAGACACTGAAATCACCATGAGGTGACATGAATCTGGTACCAATCCAACCAACCCATCCAATGCATGGAATGATGGGGCATGACCATTAAGCCAGGAGATAATTGCAATTAGAAAAGGAGGGTCGCAGAGCTAAAATGGCATAAACCTCAAAGAAGTATTTTATTTGCATTTTTTTTTTAACTAAGAGATTCAAAGTGTAATGGTCTAGAAGTGGCAAGCTGGAAAGCAAAGAGAAAAATAACCAGGGTGACTAGTATAGGCAGAATTCTAAGTGGATCCTCAATAAACCTCATCCTTGTACAATCTCAGCCTCTTTGAGTGTGGGTGGAACCTATGAATATGATAAGCTATCACTCCTTTGATGATGCTACATCATAAAGCAAATGGGAGACTACCCTGGGTGGGCCTGCTCCAATCAAGTGAGCCCTTTAAAAGCAGCATCTCTCTGGCTGGCTGCAGAGGAAATCAGAGAGATGCATTCCAGCTGGCCTAGAAGAAAGGAAACATCCATGTTATAAACTGCCTATGGGAGCCACATGGCAGGGAACTACAGGCAGCCTCTGGGAGCTGAGAGTCCTCCTCAGCTGGCAGCCAGCAGGAGAATGGGTCCCTCGGACCACAGCTGCAGTGAAATGAATTCTGCCAACAACTAGCGAACTGGCAAAGGGACTTCCAAGCCCCAAGTGGTAACTACAGCATCAGCGGACACCTTTAATTTCAGCTTAGTGAGAACTGAACTTCTAACCTACACAAAGTAAGATGATAATTTCCATTGTTTTAAGATGCTAAATTTGTAGTAATTGGTTATGTAGCAAAAGGAAATTAAAATAATGAGTGTAAGTCCTTGTTTAATCAAGATAATCCCAGTTTATGCATGTTATCCCTCATAATTAATAGTGCTCCCTTTAACTCTCAAGTGAGTCATTTAGATGATAAATTACATGATTACCCTAACCAAAATTCCAACCCCTAAATATACGTGGGGGTGTGAAAGAATAAAGAGCCACCACCTGAAAGGGCTGCAAGATAAGTGTAGCTCTAGAGTCAAGGGCAGCCACATTTCAATGGAAACAAGTAGAGAGGCAGCTGGACATGAGGTTCCTGCTGACCAAGGAGCAGCAGCGCTAGAGGGACTTGAGCTGTGCAGGCCTACGAGAAGGCCGCGTGAAGCAGGAGGTGCAGACCATGATGGAAATGCTGGGTCACACCAGACAGGGTGGCCAGATAGCTTACAGGATGACGCTGACTGATAAAAGCAGAGGGAACAGCCATGGCAGATGCAGCCTCAGCAGTTTCCTTGAGGAGAGCTGGCCACTGGGCTAAAGTACTCAATTTTATAGATTTTGCTTTTAATTTCTTCATGTGTATATATTATCTCCTGCTTGCCACAGTGGGGATATTGTCTTATACTTTAAAAAAAAATAATACTCCTGTCTAGTTTTGTACTATGTGTAAAGTAACTGTTTAATTATGATTATTTAAAACTGGACAGAGGCATGCCCAATAAGCATACATACCTTTTCCCCATGAATACATATGAAATTATCTTTTAGAATTCAAGAGATGTGAGGAGAGGGCCACTAGTCACATGAAAATTATTAATAAATATTGCTTCTGACAAAGTTAAGTTAATAATCTCAACTGTTCCAGGTCTATAACAACATAATTAGCTCTGACTCCTTAAAGTAAAATGGCTTAATTTTGCTACTAATTTCCAAACAACTATGCTGGACATATATGAGTTGTCTATTAACACTTATTTTTTAAAAAGTAAACCAGTATTTGTTTACCAAAGATTGTTAAACAAATCCAAAATACATCTTCATCTATAGATTTTGAAAACAAAGATAAGTAACTTTGTTCAGAGGTAGACTCTGCCATCTGCTGGGAAGAAAGGTGAAATTTCTGTACCTTCAACCACTCATTTATATCAGCAGTTCTCAACCTTTTTGGCACCAGGAACTGGTTGCATGGAAGACAATTTTTCCACAGACCGAGGACTGGGTGAGGGGGATGGTTTTGGGATGATTCAAGCACATTACATTTATTGTGCACTCAAACCTCTCTGCTACTAATAATCTGTATTTGCAGCCACTTCCCAGTGCTAACATCACCACCTCAGCTCCACCTCAGATCATCAGGCATTAGATTCTCATAAGGAACATACAACCTAGATCCCTCACATGCACAGTTTACAGTGGGGTTTGAGCTCCTATGAGAATCTAATACTGCCACTGATCTGATAGGAAGCAGAGCTTATGCAGTGATGCGAGCGATGGGGAGCAGCTATAAATACAGATGAAGCTTCATATACTCGCCCACAGCTCACCTCCTGCTGTGCAGCCTCGTTCCTAATAGGCCATGGACCAGTACCGGTCCACAGCCTGGGGGTTGGGGACCTTAGAGTTATATGACTACCTCCACTGTACTAACAAACTGTATATATGGTACAAGTGTACTTTGTATAAATGAACATATTTATACACACACACCTTCCAAGACTTCCTATTATGGAGTAACTAAGTGGGAATCAGATTTATCTTGGTAAAGTGAAGGGTAAGCAGAGATCTGAATGAAAAACAGGAAGACAGGGAGTGAAAAGTAGGGTTGTTTTGAGCCTTCCTTGCATATCATGAAAGGTTTAGAGTTTCAGTTTGGGAAGATGAAAAAATTCTGAAGATGGATGATGGTGATGGTTACACAACAATATAAATGTACTTAATGCCACTGAACTGTACACCTAAAAATGGTTAAAAGGGTGAATTTCATATTATATATATTTTACCACAATTAATAGAAGCATGGAAGGAAGACAGGGAGGCAAGGAAGGAGCTTGGTTGGTTTAAAGTGAATCAAAGTAGCATGGATGCCTAGACCAAGGAAAATGAAGGTTAAGGTTAAAGATCCTAGCAGTGATTTAAAAAAAAAAAAAAAATTATCTCCAAAATACTTTACTTAAAAACAAATTCCTCCAAATCTGAACCATTTAAATATGATAATAAAAATCTCAGCAAATATTATACTTAGTTATTTTAATAAAATGCTCTTTTTTAAAGTATAATTTAATAGAAAGCCATGATAATTGCTATGGCTAAATTAACCACTTAGGTGGGAATCCTTGTTCAGATTATAAGTCTTTTCCTACATAGGGCAGACTGTGTTTTCTGAACAGACACTGTGCAAGAGATCACTGCAACAATGACTCATTCACAGGGGCTCCCTTGCAAAATGACCTTCCCTCAACCACCTGGCATCATGAGGTGAAGTCTACTTCTCCTTCTCTCAATTCCAGGCTGGCCTCAGCAACTTCTCCTACCCACAAAGCACAGCAGTGAGGCTGCACATCTCCCACAGAGAGGTGAGCAAGGCCTTGCAGCTCTGCCCCAGCTCTCCTGGACCACCGCTCTCTGGATGCCTCCTCTAGGGACACTCTCTCTTATAACACAGCTGCCAAGCACTGAGGAGCACAAGCCACACTGAGAGGCCACATGTAGGTGGCTCCAGCCGACCACCTCAGCTGATCCCGGCCTTGCAATCATCCCAGGGCAGTCAGCAGACACTGGAGGTAAGAACACTCCAGGCATTCAAGTCACTCCCCCTCCCCACTTAACCCCACTATTTCAGTCATCTTAGTGAAGGACTCACACAGTATGGAACAGAGACAAGCCAACCCCTTTGCCCCACCAAATCCTTGGGTGTAATCAGATGACTGGTATTTTATGTCATTAACTTTTAGAGTTGTTTATTATGCAGAAAGAGTCACTGAAATATTATGGGCAACACAGTCTTGATGGCAAGGTTACTCAAATATATACCAAGTATCTCAGAGAAGACAATATATCCTGGCACATTTGAACACAAAAATTAATATTGAGTTACATTGTCCATTCTCTTATTCTCAGGTGGAGGGACCTCTCTGTCCCTCACTTGCTCCTCTCCTAATCATACTGGTTGGTTTTAGAGAAGAAACTGAACATGCTTCACTTAGCCGCCTCCTCTCCCTTTTTTCTTAGGATCTATAAACTCCATAAGGAGCACACACTCTCCTCTGCTCCCCAGACCCACAAGCCTTCAGGATCTGCTCCCTGCTGGAAAGGCTGGCAATTGGGTGGGGGTATATTCAATTCAGGAGCTACTGGCAAGTCCACTGTTTCCTCATAATTAAAGCCACTTCTCAAACAGACTGCCATCTGCCCAATTCTTGGCTATAATCTGGAGGAAAAATGAAGTGGGATTAACAGGTCCTCTAGAAGCCCAATAGGAACCACTATTAGAGATTGTGTTAGAAACTGATATTCACTGGAAGAGCTGTCTACATCAGCTATCCCCATCTCTCCTGCTTTTCCCTCTTGAACTGACCTTCACCAGGTTTCTGTCCCCCCTCACTCCACAGACACTGCTCTTCTCCAGATGACCCCACATTGTCAGACAAAGGGTCAGTCCTTAGTCTGCTTACTTGACTAGCCACAGCATTAGACACAGCTGAACACTTCCTCCTCCTCAAAACACCTCCCTCACTTGTTTTCCAGAACTATACTCTCCTGGTTTTCCTCCCTCCTCACTGGATGCAGGATCTCCCTCTTCCCCCAGATCTCTTAATATTGGAGAACTCTGGGGGTCTATGTTATTTCTCTTCTCTATTCTCTAATCTTCACTCGTTCTCTTTGGGGTATCATTCAGTCTCATGACTTTAAATATGTGCCAGTGACTCCCAAATTTATACTTCTCTCTCAGACTTCTCTCTTAAACTCTATACAATGGTCCACTTGACAACTGCATATGGATATCTAATAAGCAACTTAAATTCAACAAGTCCAAAACTGGACCCTTGAACATCTAACCGTGCTCCACCCACAGACTCCCCATCTCAGCCAATGACAATTCCATCCTTCTAGTAGCTCAGGACAAAATATTAGAGTCTCCCTTGACTCCTCTACTCTCTCAAACCACATCTAACCCATTAGGCCATATTATAAAACATTCTAATTCAACCCTTTCTACAACCTCTACTGTTACTATCCTTCCATATCTTGTTGTAATTATTTTAATAATCTCCCCTAAATGGTCTCTCTGCTTTTTTTCCTACTATTTACTCTTTCATGACATCCAGACTGATCATTTTAAAATACAAATCAAATGATGCTATTTTTCTATTCAAAACTCTCTAAAGACTGCTCACTTCATTCAGTCAAAAGTCCTGACAATGGTCAACATGCTCATGTTAATATTTTGACTTCCCCTGCTTCAATCCTCCTCCTGCTCATTTCATTCTGGCCACACTGGCTTCTCTTCCCTAAACTTACAGGTACACACCTGCCCTGGGCCTGAGCACTAAACACCTCTGCTCTTCCCTAGGTGTCTGCTGGCAAACTGCTGAGTCTTTGCTCAAGTTTCACTATCTCAACAAGGCCTATGTGACCTCTGTATTCAATCTCCAATCTCCCCACCCCTATACTCCTGATTTCTGCTCATGGTGGAGTCCTATGCAGACTGGCAGAGGGCTGTGCTCCATCAAGCATGTACCCAGCCTCCTTCCATCTAAGGGCTCCTGCTGCAGCTGGTTCCTTTGGAGACCTTTCCATTTGTCAATGTATATTGGCAGTGGGAGGGCAAAGATAGGCCTGCTTTAAACTGCCTTGGCTGAGAAGTGTTTTTTATACACACACACATGTATCTATATATTAATTTAACCCATTCTCCAGATGGGACCACATGACTAGTTCTCACCAATGGAATTTGTTTACAAAAAGGAAAACATGAATACACTTCAATCACCAAATATCTTTTTGTTCCTTTTTTCTATACACACAACACACTCAGCTCCTCCCACCATACCATACACATCCAGAGAGAAAATCTGAAGGCCCATTCATTCAGTGCATCCAGGCTCTCTGGACATGGCCTAGTCTTCTTCATGAGGATCACATGTAACTTCTTCAGATACAATCTATGAACTAAAACAGCAATTACCTGCATGCCCCCTTCGACTCCCAATATACAATGCTGGAACTGGAACAGGAGCAGGAGGGTCTTCCCTACCAATGCCCTCGTTGGCCAAATGGGCCCTGGCACACCCTCCTGAAGGGCTGCACAGCCTTTATAACCCACCAACCAACCCTGCCAGAGCAAGTTCTGGGTTCTTTTTATAGTAGTTTTATAGCTCAAATAGTTAAGGGCTTGTTCAGTCCAGGCTCATGGTTTCTTTGCCAATATAATTCCCTCAGAAACTTAGGAGGCTTTTGATCTATTTGTTTCCAGTCAGTTCCATGTGCCAGTAACCACACACAAAGTTCTTTCCTAGACATAATTCTCAAGACTGATGTATTTCTTTGCCTCCACACCTCTTGCTTTCAATTAATAGAAGCCACCTGGAGGCCACATGAAACAAGGTGAGTGGTTTCCAACTCTGGCAGTATAACAGGATCACTTGGGGAACTTTTAAAAACTGTCTATGTCCAGGTTTCACATATCTCAGACCTATAAATCAGAAGCTCCATAGGTGGAACCAAGGTGATTCTGACAAGCAGCTGAGAATAAGAACTGATACCTTTCATCTGATCTTTGCCATGGGACTGAGTCACCTTTTTCAACTGAGAAAGTTCACTAGGCCTGTGTTGCTTAAAGCCATTCTCAGCTCTCAGCTCTTTGTTTTTCCGTTTACTGCCCCAACAGTCAGAACTTTCTCTGTTCTCTTTAGTTTACAGCTTGCAAACTAGCCAATTCTTTCTAAGCTCATCTCTTTCTAGTATCACCTTACCATTAATAGTCTCACATTTGGATCCTTTCCAACACTTGACCTAGAGCTCAGCTGGCATGAGCTGTGCCTCCCAAGTGATCACAGATGACAAATTTGCCAAATTAGTTATCACTACATAATATGGGTTTCGGTCTTTTCCTCTCCAATATCATTCCCTCAACAGTGTGCCACCTGACTGCTAAGCCAATGCTCAAATGTTAAGGTTTTAACAGAATTCTATTTCTAGCACTAAAACCACAGGGACTTAACACAAAGTTTTTGTCATGCCCCCATCATAGGGGTTGGTGGATATTCTTCTCCATTTGAGGACCCAGTTTCCTTTTATTTTATGGTTTCACTCTCCACTGGGTCCTAATGGCATTCTCTCCACCAAGGTAGCAGAGAGGCAGAGAAGGCACCTTGCTATTAACTGTCTTGTTCTGAGAAGACACCCAACATTCTGTTCACATTCCACTAGCAGGAACTAGTCACATGGTCCCACTTAGCTACCTGAGGGCTGTGAAATGTAGTCTAGGTGTGTGCCCAGCATGAACAGGAAAACAGTGAAGCTGACCAGTCCTGGCAGCCTCTTTCATACTCTCTCTTAAACTCCTCGTGGAATTTAAGCTCCACAAGGGCAAGAATCTTTGTCTGGTTTGTTCAGTATCCCAAGTGCCCCTTATAGGACCTAGCACATAGTAGGAGCTTAAAAAATATCTTTTGAGTGAATAAATGAACAGACAGGATGAATCACAGATATGGTACCATTTGGCATTATTTTTTGTAATAAAAGCAAACTAAATGGACCAAGAACTAAAAACATAATGAATTATACTGCATAGTTACTTAGATAAAATATTAAATAGAAACTTTTGGGAAAACCAAAATAAACAGTACTAAATACTCACATATTAAATACAAATTCATATCCACACTGGTTAAACACACACTAAATTCATCTGTTGTGAACATACAGAAACATTCATTCAAAATGTTAGTATAAACACAGTGGACACCCATCAAAGAAATTACTATTAAACTAATTACACATCTTTATATCAGCTAGAAACATCTTTACCCAGCCTCAAAATTCACCCACATCTTCCTCAAAGAGCAAGTGCACAGAATCTTAATTTTGAAAACAAGATACACGTCGACACACATACTGTTGAAAGGCCTTACCACTATGTTTCTACTGTATACAACATATATACCCCTCAAAATTCAGAACTGATACATTTATACCAGCTTCAAAATTATAGGTGATGATAATACATGATTTTTTAAAAAATCTTAAGTCACTGTAACAAACATAAACAAATAAAACAAAAAACAAAGCTGAAATAAAAACAACAACAAATGGAAACAAGATCTGCTTCACAAGTATTGTGGGGATCAAACAGGGATAGAATTCATTTGTCATTTTTGTACTTTTCTATATGTATAACACAATGAAAAAATTCAACAGAGTATATGAAAAAGTGCTTTGTAACAGTATTCAGTCACTTATCTTCACATAAATGTAAAATCTCCATTCCTAAAAGGGTTATAAATTAGCCAAATGAGCAAGTTCAAATTAGGAGGAACATGAAGTTCCTCATTCTCCTAACCCCAAATCTAGAACGAGAATTTTTCAGTAGAAACATATCAGTGAGTTCAATTGTCATGAAAGGTAAAAGAGCAAAACCTATCTCAGTGTAAAGAGTTAGATTCTAAACAAAAAACAGTGGAAGAAATATTAACAAACCAATTAACACAGTAGGGTACTTGCACTTTAAGAAAAAGTAAATCTGTAATTTTCAAGTAAATCTTGAAAATCTGTAAATTCTCTCTATTCAATGAAAAAGAGAAGAAATTACTGGTTTTTCCCCCCCCTTTTTCCTTAAAGATTTAAAAAAATGGCTATTCAACAACAACAAAAAAGACATATATATTGGAATTCACAACACAACAAAACCCAGGATAGAATATTCAGTTTAACGAAATTTTATATTATATATAATTGAAGCCTATCTAATAAAAAAATATAGATCTGTAACAGGTTGTCAGAAATGCAGGAAACAAGAGTTAAGCGTACACATGGGTTGAAATTTGTTATGTTTTTTCTTTAACTAATCCCTGATAAGACTTTATTTGCCTTTTTTTGGTTGAGTTTTAAGAAGACTATTGGGATAATAAAAATTGGTTATTAAAGCTTTCTAATACTTGAAGACCAATAGGATAAGCAGGCATAAGAACTTAGATTCTGAATTACACTTGTGACCCTGTATATTTTTCTAGCATTTAGCAAACCAACCAACCAACAATAACTAGAGGAAGGGTTTTAAAACATAGGCTATAGCAATTTTTTGGAAAGAAAATTATGGCATTTTAAAAATTCACAATAAATTTAGAGAAGGGAAGAAAAAGAATTAATGATGAGCATGTTACATGATTTATAGATACCATAGAAAAATCAGACATTGACCTCTACCCAAATATTATTTTAAAAACCACTTTTGAAGGTAAAGACACCAACATGACAAAAATACAATATTTTCTCCAACGTTAGAGAGGCAAAAATTTAACTCCTTTATTTCATGTAGTTTTCTTTGCAACATTTAAACCCTATAAATATGAGGAAGTTTTGCTTGCAAAAGAACTTTAAATCTTACATAAAGTTCAAAAGAATAAGCATTTGGAGGATATCCCTTGTACAATTTTAAAATAAGAAGAAACTTACTTTTTACTTTGGAAAGAGGGCAATGCAATATTTCATTTTACTAAATAAAAGGGACCATTTCAAATGTATCAATATTTTTATCTCCTAGAATTTTTTAAAATTCTGCTTTTAAAATCAAGTGAAGAAGCATAACATTTCTGCAACCCCAGCATAAATGTTAGGGTTAAGATTTTATTATACTATATCCTTATTTGGTAGGTATCCATCAGGAAACTAGCCTATGTGCTATTACTGATGAAACAGATTAACACTCAGGGACACAGAGCAAACAAGAAGCAGTTACCCAAGAGGAATGCTCCTTCATCTGGTGTTGGTTGCTGTGAGGGCCACTGGCATGGCCACGCCAAAAGCAATTCTGGCAGAGCTGATAGTTGTGGCACTGCTGGCATCGGTACCGGAAACCCATCATACTCTCACACCGGCAATAGGAGCACTCCACAGGATGGAAGACTGGACCGAGAAAAAGGGAGAGAGAGAAGGGGAGGAGAGGAGGAATGGATAAGAAAAAGTGAAGAATTTTCATTTGGATAATAAAGTCAATACAGAAGAAAACCAAATATAATATTAATATAAAAGGAAAGGTGAAAACAAAATTAGAACTCAAGAATCTAAATTGTCTGTTCATCTAATCGGTCATTTACTAGAATAAAAGGAAAAGACTTAATAAATCAGAAAATAATTTTCCACATAAGACTATTACATTCCAATCTAATAATCATTTTAATATGCTATCATGGATAATACACAACTGTATATAATAGGTTGTTATTTACACTTCTAAATGTTGGTACATAATTGGTTCCTCTGGCAATTCAATTCTGAACACAAGAAATGGAAGTCAATAGGAAAGAGGGGTATATTATTTAAATCTTCACTGAACAACTCTTTCTAGTATCATGTATATAATACCCATCTTATTTCACGTATAATGATTTTTAGTCCTGCTCCCAAAAGTGTATATTAAAAAGGGAATTAAGACTCAAAAACAAATTGAACACTAGGCAAGAAAAACAATATAACAAGATCACAAAGGACTAAAAGAAAAGTAAAATCAGGAATGAAAAATCCAAAGTACATAACTTCCTCTGAAAAATTCAAGCTATTTGCCATCAAGGTATTTCCAAGGCATGTTGAGGGTGCTAACTAAGAGTGTGTGCTCCAAATTAAAACTATACAGTATAGTATATAGTTCCTCCAGAGAACAGGACTACCAAGTGAATTTAGAGCTAATATCACTGTAGCCAATATCTGTAATTCTAAGTAATTTGGGTTAATATTAAATGATACATGTATAATATTAAATTATCAAATATGGTATGATAATTTTGGTTGAGTATGTATATCTATGTGATTTTCTTCTATTCTCTTCTGAATCATTCAAGAGCCAGTGCTTCGTCAGTGGAATGGATGACCAAGTGGAAAAGCCGAGAACTGGAATGAAGAAAGGATCAATCTGGGCCAATTATAAATAAGAAAGATAAGAAATATTCAGGTTCTGGCAAAAGTATGATTTTAACAAAGTGCATCATGTAGTAGTTACCTTCTTATATACTATACACTTGGGTTAGTAAGCCAATATACAAAGTATAACTTTTGCTTGAACAAATAAATATTTTTCCTTATGAACAGTAACTTCAAAATAATTCAAGTGATAAATTTCATAGGAATTAAAGGGTCTCAATAACAAAAAAACTTAGAAATATCACAATTTTATAATTTGTTTCTCACCATTAAAATTAAGATATACAGACTAATGTTAGTGTGATAGGTAACATTTTATTTCTAGATATTTCAATGATTTCATAACATTTATCTGTCACTGAAAAAAATAATATCGCTAACCACATAAGAATGTAATCAATAAATAATATACTACATACAAAATCACAATAAAATGGATAACAATGCATCTTGACAAATGAGGCTCTTTCTGCCTGGTATAGCAGACACAAAATGATTTTACAAAAATCAACTGGATACAAAACTACTAAAATACTTAAGGCTATAAAAACACTGCTCTCCAAAATTGAAATCTCTATTAAAAATCCTGTTTCAATAGCACTCTGGGAGGCCGAGGCAGGCGGATCGCTCAAGGTCAGGAGTTCGAAAC
>VBSM01002608.1:155937757-155951991 GCA_008086735.1 Cheirogaleus medius | reverse complement strand
TCTGCAGAGACACTCTGTCTGGCGGTGTTTCTCGTCCGCCATCTTGCTCCCTGTTTTCCTGCTCTTCTTCTTTACCGCTCCGCAACGAAATGCGTTGTGCAGATAAGCTGCGTAGCCTTGCCCATGACTAGGTCTTATTTTCGGGGTAGGGCTTATATTGCTCAAATGCTTAGAAATCCTGATAGGGCTTATTTTATGGGTAGGTCTTATTTTCGGGGAAACATGGTATATGCCAGGTGAACTGGCTCTGTGTAAATGTAGCAGATTTAATCATAGAAACTTAAAGACCCCAGAGTCATCTAGAATATGCAATTATATAATCAATTTTCTACTACTGTAATTTTTCAACCAGTCTCTCCAACACTAATAAAGATGGGGGGGTAAATGTATTTTTCATCTGGTATCATCATTGTTAAAAAACAGCCAAAATTCCAACTTTCCTTTTCTTTGTGTTTGAATGAAATACAATTTTTCATCTACATTCTATTATCTTCCTCAGAAAATCATGCTGAATTAAGAAAATATGAAACAAATTTCAGCCCAAAAGAGTAATATTTTAAGATACCATGTGAAAAACCTCAGAAGAGTATTTAAATAAAACAATTATTTTTATTACAAAGAAATACATTGGTAATTTTGAAATGAAGATAAACTAGATGACAGTTGGCCAAACACGTTATCTAAGATCTTTCTTTAGATTATCTAAATCTATATGTAGTGGGCTATCTAGCTTTCCAACTTTCAATGTCATGGTAACATGTAAGAAAAAGCACAGAAAACAAACTCACCTATGAAGTAACCTTACCCAAAAACTTGTACTTGAATTTGATCAAGCCTCTATATCTTTCAATTTTAAAAAGTAGGGCACAGAGGAACAACATAAGGATGCAATCATCCAAATCCAGTCTAAGAGAAATGCTACAGGACAACCCAATTTTTTCAACAAATAAATTCAGAGTATCTCAACACTTCATTAAAACCCACAACTTCAACCTCATCCCTCTGAAAGCTGACATTGAGTTTCTTACTCTATAGCTACTTGTATTATGGCACTCTAAACACTGTGCCAAAATTACATGTGTGTCTCCCATTACAGCACTAACACAGTGAAGTACAACTAAGTAGCTCAGAATGGGGCTCTGAAGTTAGACAGCCTGAGTTGAAATTCCAGCTTTGCCCCCTGAGTTAACTCATCTATAAAATGAAGAAAATACCACCTGCTGCTCAAAGGAATTTTAAGGCTTCCAAGAGAAAATATATGTAAAACACCTAGCACAATGCTTAGCATATCTTCAGCAGTTAGTAACTATCTAATGATTGAATAAATAAAAACCTTAGTAGCAAAATTAAATAGTTGTGAATTTCATCTCCTATGATTTAACCTAACCACCTCTTTATAGTATGTAGTGAATAGTTGATAGTATCCAGTGAATAGTAAAATGCCAAGATAGTAAGAAAAACAATAGGAAAGATAACTGGGGAAACAAAAAATCCAGGCTCTCAATTTCTAAATAACTGAATCTGACTCTAAGGTATTAGAGTTTACTCACAGCAAATACCTGATGAAGAATGGAATGATTAAGAAAAGGGCTAAACTTAACCAAATCGGGTGTAAGTAATCTAATGTATTTTCTGACTAAAAGCTCTCAACATAATCATCTTCAAGCACAATTTTTAATAATATGGAAAACACTTTAAAAAGGATTTTTAAAATGTCAACATCACTGTTCTGGATCTCTTTGGTTTTCTCATTTTAAAAAACACTAACAATAAATTTTTCCATTTCAAAAATTTACACACTGTGAGCCAACTGCTGCATGGTGCATGATGTGTTAATAAACAAAAAAAGTTCAATATAGCATCATCTAAAATTCTGAAAACATTCATTTAAAACTGTTTAAAAGTTCTAATTTCAAAATGAAATTTTTCAAATAATATGAAAATACTTACATCTCAATTTGTCCAGCATTTTTCCACCACACATGGTTGCTAACATAGCTTTAACTGAAAATACCGTCAACTTGCCTCGGCCCTCACTGAAAAATAAATTATATTAGAAATAATTGCTATTTGAACCACAAAAGCAACCAAATGTATCGCTAAATATTGAGCAACCAGTAAATTGATTCCTGTCCTTACATGTTACAATTTTACCACATTCAGAAACCCTGAATTTTTTTCCTTTGTAGAATTAAGGCTTCATCTATGCTAGACGAAGTATGCTAAAGCTAACCTGAATTATCTAGAAGTGAGTTTTAGAAACATTCTGTAAAGTAATTTATATTGGGTATGTAGGCAGAGGCCAAACAGATGGACCTGAAGTAAATTTCCTATCAATTAAACACATTAAATCCACATCTGCAGTTTTCAAGCATTCAAAACTGAGGGGCTACCTGGTTTGAACATAATTCAGAGAGGTGTACTTATATCAGGATATTATAACAATGGTTTATTGTTCTGTACTAAACAACAGGGCACACACTGCTATAAAGATTTTTATAGTACACTCATCTTTGTTTTTACTGTAACAATGTTTATGTTACCATGTGTTTATTCTAAGAAGCCCAATTACATCTGTCTCAGATCTTCTCATATACCACAGTGAGAAAAGTGAAGGGGAAGGGATAGTAATATTAATTCTTATTTAGGAACTAGAAAGATGAAATATAGAAGAATATAAATGAATTGCCCAAAGTAATGCTGCCCACCACCAGCAGAACCAAGGCCCGCTGACTCAACATGTCCATGACTTCATCCATTCAACTATGCCCAGGTTTCACAGCAGATAAAAGCCACTAGCTGGTTGGGAAAGTTATCATATGTAATAAGTTAACAATGGATTTTTATGTTGATTTTTAAAAGCTTCTGTTCATAAAGTTTCACAGTAACTTAAAGTAAAATACTTTTGCAATAAAGAGAGCTATATTGCCTTGGTTTTGAAAAGTATGTATCATCTTATTTGTATTCACTAATGGTCCTAATAGAGTGTTTCCCATTTTCGAGACCATCTTTGTACACAGAAAGATCACACCTGAAAAAAGGAAAATGATCTATAAGCCAGAAGGTTCTCTGTGAAAACATCACCAGAAAATATCAATGTTTGTTACAGTAGGATTGTTAACTATTACATCTCCTTGACTTTATTCATAAGATAAAATAAGAATCCCACAACTAGCTAAAATTAGGGTGGGGTTTTAAAAATATATAGTTCTTCAGAAATAAAGATACTGCTCCATGTATAGGGCACTATGACACCTGGAAATGATAAGGAATATTCCTGCATCAAATATCCACTGCATCATATGAGAAAAGTCAGTGTCTAAGATAGATCATTAGGTAAAAAGGAATGGATTTCTAAGATTGATACAGACCTTTTACTGTGGACTTTTAATTTTTTACACCAAACATCCAAATGCGGAGTCTACAAGACAAGCATACTTCTCATTATTAAAGTACAAAGAAAGAAAAAAACCGTATCTTTGCTTTCCCATCTTTCTTCAAAACTAGGACATGGGCACATGACACAGCTCCAATAAGATGCATTCACTCTAGACTTCAACAGGAAATGATTCACTTTCAGAAGCAGGAACTTCAGAAGAATCTACCTGGTGGGGATTCAGTACAGGAGCCGTTATGTCTGGTGTCCTGAAGCAGCAGAGACCATGATTCTTGGGGCAGCACCCAGAGTCCAGGGTCAATATGTTTGGTACACAAGCAGCAATGTCTGTGCCCAGAGAAGTGGTAAAGGTGTCTTTATCAGACAATTTTGTAGAATAATTCTGCTCTTTGCTCCTAGTGGTGTAGTCTTCAAGCCTACTTTCCCAACCTTCCCAGAGAGTCTATGGGTCACCCACATCTTTTTAATACCTTAGCCAGAGATGCTTACTATTACTTACAACTTAAGAACTCTGAGGGATACAGCTTCTATCCTGAAATAAAGTGGCCCAGAAAGATGAAACAACAAGAGAAACTACTGCTGAAGTCCAGAGCAGGATTAAGAGTGCCTGATGACCAGCAGAGCAAGAATGAAGAGGAAGTGCTCACGGACAGGAGAGTGAGCCTTGCTGCACAGCTATTGACATTTTTTAAGGTAAACTTGCTCAAAATATGTTTGGCAGACACAAATTTCATGATGGAAGAATATCCAAGAAATCTCACTAAAGAAAGAAAGTAAAAATGAATCTTAGAAGAGATCTCCATAAAAATCAGGCTATTAGGTATATCTGAGGGAGGGCTACAGCACAGAAGGACACACAGGGGCTTCCAGAGTGCCAACAGCACTCTGTATCTTGACCTGTGTAGTACTTATACGGATATTTGCTTTATAACAACTCATTATAACTATTCTTTATGTATTTTTCTATAGATGTCTTATATTTCTCAATAAAAAACTATTTAAAAAAAGAATCCTGGCTAGGCCTAGTGGCTCACTTTGGGTAATCCTAGCACTTTGGGAGTCCGAGGCAGGATTGCTTGAGGCCAGGAGTTTGAGACCAGCCTGAGCAAGAGTGAGACCCTGTCTCTACAAAAAATAGAATAATTAGCCACATGTGGTAGTGTGTGCCTGTAGTCCCTGCTACTTGGGAGGCTGAGACAGCAGGTTCACTTGAACCCAGGAATTAAAAGTTGCAGTGAGCTATGATGATGCAGTTGCACTCAAGCCAAGGCAACGGAGCAAGACTCGTCTTCTCAAAAAAAAAAAAAAAGTATCACTTTAAAAAGAGAGAATATATACAACAGAGAAAAGTAAGTCATAACTCTGGTTTTATTAAGCATTAAGCTCTAACCATGATCAATGAATATGCCTTTGGTTAATTCTGTATGATGTCTTCTTTTAAACTTTTTATCAATGAACATACAAAAAAGTACATAATTCATAAGTGAACTTCCACAAAATGTTCCTTCATGAACACTGAAAGTGCATTCGATGAACTTTCACAGAATGAACACATTCATGTAATCAGAGTCAGGTCAAAAAACAGAACGTTACTAGCACCCAGAAGCACCTCCTTCCTAAAACCACCTCCCACAGTAGTAACCTCTCTTTCTTGATTTCTAGCATCATAGGTCAGATTTGTCATTTCTTGAACTTCAAATAAGTGGAATCTTACAGTAGGCACTTTTGTGTCTTCTTTCTACCAACATAATATCTTCAAGATTTATCATGGTGTTACATATACTATTGGCTCATTCTGCTAGTGGTATTCTGTCATATGAATATGCTGCATTTTATCCATGCTCTTATGGAGGAATATTTTCAAACCCTCTATTTTAAACTACTCCATGAGCATGACAAACAAAACATCAGTTATTGCCTATACTATAGGTACGAATAAATATTTATTGATTTATTGATATTCTTTACCAAAAAAAGAAAGATAGAAAGCCACTTGTCGGTAAATATCAAACCACTGGCACAAGAACTGATAAGATTCTAAGGGTTATGTACAGTCATCCCTTGGCATCTGAGGGGTATTGGTTCCAGGACCATTGCAAATACCAAAATCCAAGGATATTCAAGTCCCTTAGTTGGCCCTCAGCCCTCCATATCCATAGTTAGCTAAATTCTAGGATGTGGGACCTGCAGATGGAGGGTAATGGTAATGCTGAGATTGACAATAGTCTTGAAGGAAAAGCACAGCACCTAGGACATGCCTTCCTTCAGGAACCTATTGACTTTGAAAGTGATTATTATTGTTGGTTCTAATACTTAAGTAAAGGAATTATTATGAATAAGTGGTGCTTGCTTCAGCAGCACATATGTTAAAACTGGAATGATACAAAGATGATTAGCATGGCCCCTGCGCAAGGATGACATGCAAATTTGTGAAGCATTCTATAAAAAAAAATAATAAAATGAAAATAAGTCTGGATATGTCTGGAGTAATTTGGATCGACCAAGAAGAAGAGTTGGTGTAGAAATGCAATTATTTCTATCTCTCTATGTCAAGTGGGCCCTTCAACAAAAGAGACAGCACATTATCTAAACACATAAAAGGAGGGAAAAAAAGCGGTAGAAAACTATTGCTTTCCTTTCCAAAAGAATTTACACACTCAAGAAGCCTGAAATGATGTCTTCAAATGTGCATATTCACAGTCATTTTTTGCAGCATGTTTCTACTGGCAAAAGACTGGAAGTAATCAAAATTTCCATTAACAAAAGACTGACTATGCTATTATTAAAAAGAATAATATATGAAAGATACAGAGTTATATCCAAGGTAGACTGCTAAAAATAAAAAAATTTAAAAACCAAAGCAAGATGTAGAACAAAATAATTGCCAGAATGCTATCTAGTAATTATGTTAAAAAGGAGGGAGAAAAATAATATTCTTATATATTTGTTCATATATGTATAAACTATCTGTGAAAAGATATTGAGAAAATAACAACATTGCTTGGCTCCAGGGTGGGAAGTAGGCAGCCTAAAGAGAGGAATGAAAAGGTGGGCACTTCTCACATTATAAATATTAAAAATGCTTATACTAGAAAAGAAAAAATTCTCAAGTCAATAATCTAAGCTTCCAACTTAGGACATTAGAAAAAGAATAGCAAATTAAACCCAAAAGAAGAAAAATGGTAAAAACACTATAAATAAAAGAAGAAATTAATGAAATTGAAAATAAAAAAACAATAGAGAGAAATCAATGAAACCAAAAGCTGGTTCTTTGAATGGATCAGTAATATTGATAAATCTCTAGACAGACTAAGAAAAAAAGAAGAAAAAAATTACCAGTATCAAGAAAGAAAGAGGGGATATCACCACAGGTTCCAGAGACATCATAAAAATAATAAGGAAATATTACCAAAAAAACCCTTATGTCCATGAATTCAACAACGTGGATGAACTGGACAGATATAAATTACTCCTTGAAAAACACAAACTACTAAAGCTCACTCAAGAAAAAAATTGCTAACCTGAATAGGCCCATATCCCTTATAGAAATTGAATCTGTACTTTAAAGCCTTCTAAAAAAAGAAAGCTCTTCATTCTGAGGAATGTACTAGAAAATTCCAAACACTTAAAAAAGAAATAATTGCACTTCTACACTCACTCTTTCAGGTTATTAAAAAAGGAGGGAATACTTCCCAACTCTTTATGAGGTCAGCATTATTCTGATACCAAAGACACATAAAGACTTTATGATTGAAGAAAACAATAAGTCAGTATCCTTCATGAACACAGTCACAAAAATCTTTAATAAAATGAAAGTAAATTCAAATGTAGCAATATAAAAAAAAAGAGGATGAAAAATCACAACCCAGGGAGCTTTATCCCAAGAACATAAGACTAGTTTGACATTTGAAAACTAATCAATATAATTCACCATCTCATCAAACTAACAAGAGAGAAAAGCAGTATGACCATCTGAATAGATGCAGAAGAAAAAATTCACATTGATTTCTGATACTCTCAGAAAACTAGGAAAAGAAGGGAACTTTCTCTATTTGATAATCTATGCTGAAAACTACACAATATTGATGTGATGAAAGAAATCAAAAAAGATTTAAATAGAGATATATACCATGTTCATGAAACAGAAGATTCAATATAGGTAAAATGTAATCAAAATGTCCATTAATAGAAGACTATGGGGGCAGAGACCAATTAAAACTGATCAGAATCCTGTTGTGATTTAATGCAATCCTGTGAGCAGACACGAAAAAAAAAACAAAACTGGTTTTCCCTACTCTCTTACACATTACTTTATTCAGCACTTCACTCTGACATCAGATGTGTAGGGGGTTATTTCCCTACCAAGCAAGCAATTCTCCACAGAACACCAGCTGGCTGTCCTACAATCTTATTCAATTCTGACACTATCTACCCTGGAGATAGCATCAGATCCCAAATAAGGTTGAGGGCTTAGTCCCACAAAACTGCCCCCCAACTTCAGATGTCAGTAACAAGTAATAGGTTATCACCTATACTTCTGATCAACTAACTCTAAAATCGGGCATTCCCACAACTTCCTCCTATGGGTTGATTAATTTGCTTGACAGGCTCACAGAACTCAAGGAAACACTTATATCTACCCATTTATTTATGAAAGATATTAAGAGCACACAGATTAACAGCCAGATGCAAGAGATACATAGGGTAAGATATGTGGGAAGGGGTGTGGAGCTTCCATGCCTTCCCAGGGTATGCCACCTTCCAGGAACCTTAATGTGTTCAGCTATCTAGAAGCTCTCTAAAACTAATCCTTTTGTGGAAGCTTCATTACGTAGACATGACTGATTAAATCACTGGCTACTGGTGATCAGCCTTCAGCCCCTCTCCCCTTCCCAAGGTTGGGGGTACTGCTGAAAGGTTCCAACTCTCTAATCACATGGTTGGTTCCCCCAGTAACCAACCCATCTCCTGAGGCTATCCAGGAGCCCACCAAGAGTAGCCTCCTTAGGACAAAAGATGCTCCTCTCACTCAGAAAATTACAAAGGTATTAGGAGCTCAGTGTAAGGAACTGGAGTCAAAGCCCAAATATTAGAACAAAGATTCTCCTAGCACCTATCTTTAAGGGTATTAGGAGCTGTGTCTCAGGAACCTGGACAGAGATCAAATTTTAGAACAAAAGATTCTCCTACCACTTCTACTGCTCAGGAAATTACACAGGTTTCAGGAGCTTTGTGCTAGGGACTGGGGGCAAAGACCAATATGTGTATTTCTTATTATTAATATTTCACAAATCCTGATCAAATTCACAATAGGGTATTTTTGTAGAAATCGGTAAGACAATTTTTTGTGTGTCCTTAGAGTTCTAAACCCATACAAATCCTCAATAGGGTATGAGAATAAAGATACTATTCAGATGCCTAAACTCCATCTCATCCTTGTTACATTGAAAAAGTTCCTCATGTTATTTTAATATGCATCCAGAGCTGAGAACTACTAACACAGAGCTTTGAATGCAATAGTAAGTCTTTAGCTTTTATTGTGTTGACAATGATAAATCAAAAGCCATAGTAAAAGATTAAAGAAAATTAATCATACTGTATTTGTATAAATCTTTCTGGTTCCAAATCTCACTTATTTCCTTCAAAGAGACAAAATAATATCTATTCCTTGCTTCAGAGAAGAAACCGATGCTATCTATGCAGACAGACAGCAAAATGCTGCAGAGCCCAGCATACTACCAAGAAAGCCAGGTCACACTTTCAACTCTTTAGTGAAGACTTAACCCATTAGTATCCATCCATAAACCTCATACAATGGGTTTTAATGGGTACTATGACATCTTTACTTCTAAAAATTATTACAATAATTAGCCCTTATACAACATTTTTTCCTAATCTCCAATGTTTTAGAAACACTAATATTTTATAACAGTTTGCATACTTATTCAAAATATTCTTTAACTCAACTGTTATAAATAATAGTCCCAGATTCAGAATGTCTTATATTCAAATATAAAATAACAAATATAATTCTCAATTAACCTGGATCAGCATTAAAACACTTAAATCCTTTTCCATTCATTAGCATTACTACTAGTCTTAAGGGCTGGTCTCTGATCAAGGAGTCTGGTCATTTACAGAAAAACCTAGATCAGGCATACAGTCCCTTATAGTAAGAGGACTCATTAACCCCTCAACTAATTGTTACCAGTAATGTGTGGTCCCTTAACACACCATCTCTTAGATCCATTTTTCTTGTTCACATCAGCCACACAGAAGTCTCCACACATAACCTCCCATCCAACAGACCATGGCTATTCTCTCCTCTTAGCCAGTATGTACTTTCAGATACCCAATGAATGTGTGCTTCACATCACATGCTTTATTAAGAGTGGGGGGATATGCATCTAAGGGTCAATGTGTAACTCAATAGGATAAAGAGAATATACAAAGTTGAAGGAGTTTTAAGTTCAGGTAAAAGTAGAAGTATCTGAAATTAAGGATCATAGTAAAAGTGAGGGGGATAAATTTACAAACAGAAGAGATTTCAGGAAAATTCTTAGTCTTTATGTTTAAGAATATATTGGCTGGGTGTGGTGGCTCAAGCCTGTAATCCTAGCAATTTGGGGGCTGATGGACGAGGATTGCTTGAGCCCAGGAGTTTGAGACCAGCCTGGGCAATGGTGAAACTCCATCTCTGCAAAAAATTTAAAAATTGGGCGGAGGGCAACGCGCACCTGTAGTTCTAGCTACACGGGAGGACTGCTTGAGCCCAGGAGGCTGCAATGAGCTATGATGACACCACTGTACTCTATCCTAGGAAACAGAGTGAGACCCTGTCTCAAAAAAAGAAAAAAATAATAATATATTTATAAGGTAGCAGGGAAAGGGAGTTAAAAGGGGTTGGTTAATGGGTATGAAAGTACAGTTAGATAGACTGAATAAGATCTATTATTCAGTAGCACAATGAGATTAACAATAATTTATTGCATATTTTAAAATAACTAGAAAAGTGGAATTGGAATGTTCCTAACACAAATAAATGATAAAAGCTTGAGGTGATGAATACCCTAATTACCCTGATTTGATCAGCATACATTATATGCCTATATCAAAACATCACATGTATCCCATAAATATATATAACTGTTATGTGCCCATAATTAAAAATAAAAATCTTTTAAAAAATAAGATAGATTTTAGAGAAAATAAATATATAAATAAAATATTGTCCTAAAAAAAGAGAACATATTTATAACTATGTAACTATGCATCCTGAGAATGAGGGAGTGGGCTCAGGTCTTAATTTCAAACCAATTTTCCCCACTTATCACACCATCATTTATAACTTTAGGTTCACAGTTTGTACTGTGAACTGTTTGTACTGTGTACTTTGAATAAATCAAAGGTTTACTCATTCTTGAAAAGGAAATATTAATATAAACAAAAATACACACAATATTAATAAATGGTATATTTAAAGATAGCCACAGATACATATTAAAGATACTTATTCTAAAATCTAAGTATAACTTGGCATGAAAAAAATCATCCAATAAAATTAGTGAATTATTCTCAAAATCCTTGCTTCCTCAAATCACGTTATTTGTATTTTTTCCTTCAAAAACAAAAAAATTTAGCTCCCTCTTCTCAACTAATTGCTTTGAAGGCCAAACTTCAGCATTTACTCCTTGGCTCTGAATACTTTTCTTGGCATTGAAATCCCTCAGTCTACTTACTTTAAGCCTAACTACAACTTCCTATGACTGCCCCAAACAAAGTGAGGAGAAAGTGGCACTTTTACTTTTCTAATGTTTCTTTAGAGCTCCAGCATTCTTCCTCTGCAATTAGAGGCAAGCAGAAAGAAAACTGCAGCTACTTAGTAGGCTAATACCCCATGATTATGTTCTTTACCTAATTGATTCTTTCTTCTTGGAAAAAGTCATTCTTGATCCTTCCTACCAGACATCTTAAATTATTCTGTATACACTGGTCAAGTTACATATAAAACTGAACAGTTAGCTGACCCTGGTCACGGCACATATAACCTCACAAACGTCCATGTTTTTACTACTTCCAATGTAAAATCCAAGTATATACCAGAATCAATTCTTTTCAAACAAGATTTGGAAAATTTAACCTGGTTTCATCACAAATAATATAATTCACTGGCCTATGAGGGTTGATTAGCAGGTCAACATTTAAAATATAATACCATTAACAGTAAATACTAACCACTTTATCAATATACTAAAATGAAAAGATAAACAGGTAATATTTGTTGAGGATGACCGGAGAGAAGAAACTTGTTATTTTAACCCCACCCAAACAGAAGTCCTGCAGGGAGCACCCTCCCTCAATAAGGAACATGAAGATTCTCTCTTGGACTCCTCTGCATGATTCATTTCCATAGACCTATCATTTTACAGTCTGAAAAACAAACTGTGCACATGACTTCTAAAAAGAGTTCTTATTAACCAACACTGAGAAAACACCATTATTAGCTCTGTGCCAAGCTAAGCAGACAGTGAGTCACTCTGAATAACCACTGTTATGTTTTAACATGCAGGTACCTTCAGAAGCCTCTGCAATCCTCACCTGTGCCCTCTGGATGGGAACTTGTTCATTTCAGTTCAATAAAGTCTCAAATTCTGCCTATCTTTCAATATTTAAACTAACCTAATCTGGATGATGTTTCTAGCTTTACACTAATGAGAGTATTTAAATTACTACCTTTGAAAACAAGACTATGAGGAGCATTTTTTACTTAAGAAAACAAGCTGTTTCTATATTTTTAGCAAACAATTGTGGATGCTGCCAACCATAAATTAGTGTTTCTCGCATGAAAACAGATTTCTGTTTTAGAAACACTATTACCAGTCCAATTATCACATGTAGCTGAAAGTAATAAGAGCATTTCTCTTTGATTTTCAAAAACTCATATTTTTCCAATTAATATTAATTTACAAAACTTCACAGTTAATGAATTATGCAATAACCAACTGTGAATCAAGAATCCATTTGGCAAACGTCAAACAGCTTAATCAAGTAAAATCAACTTAGAATATTATTCAATTTTATCACAATCAGAATGCCTGCTGCTTTTCATTTTAACCTTACAAACATTTATAAAGAATCTAGCATTATACTTATTGAGAAATCAAAGAAATATAAAGTAGAATCTCTGCTCTCAAGGACTTTCGATCTAATTTGTACACTTATGAAGCAGTTTACAACATTATGTAATTAAAAGTCAAAATGATACAAACAAGAACTAGAGGTCATGAAAGGAGTGAAAATGGGATTGGTGATAACAAGGTAGGCTACAGAGTAGATAAAAACTTGGGCTGAATCCTGAGAAATAGAAAAGACGGGGACAGAAGAAGAAAAGGAGGCTGGGTATTCCCAGGCAGATGAGGCAGCAATTGGGGGTTGAGGGAAGAAGATAAAAATGCGTGGAGGGAAAAATGAGCATGTCAGACTCGGAAGACTGAAAAGTGCCTCAAGGAGCTTAATTAGAGCTTGGTGTGAGCAGGGAGGCAAGAACTGCTATCATCAGACCTAACTGAGGAATACGAGTTTAATTCAAAACCACTGGGAGTCTTTGAAGGTTTCTGAAGTGGGAAGTTACATGATGAAAATAGTGTCTTAATCAGATTACTTTGGAGGTGAGGCTTGAATGGATTGGAGAAGCCTCTCTGGACTCCTTACTAACTTTCTCCTCAGTTTCAGAAAAAAAACAAAGGCATGGAAAAAGCAACACATTCAGAAAAAGTACTTTTCCTTCTGCCCTTTCTTTAAAAAAAAAAAAAGCAATCTTATAAAAAGGAAAGAAAATAAGCACAAAATAAACAAAACAAAACAAAATCTGAAATATTAGCTAATAGTGAACCCTTTGCAAGGTCTGCATATCCTGAAATTGGGAAGATTCTTGTTTGGGAATTATTATACACGCACGACTTCTATTAGGAGAAAAGCTACAAAATACAGAGTAAATAAGTGATGGGTACTTCAACTTCATTCATGTCTGCCCCCTGAGTAATTCTGATACTTAGAGTAGACTGGAGCTCCGCAAAGTTGTCTTGGTGACATCACGTCATACATCATCAGGAGATCCATGGACAGTGGCACCAGTCCGGCAGCAAGGCAGTGCAACGAGCTGGGCTCCACTCCCCCTCAGAGCAGCTGTTTTTCTCCATTTTGCACTAGGTTCTCTTTTAGGATTTCACTATTTTGGAACATTCAAAACCCCTAGCTCACTCTATCATCTCCTGGAAATTTCCTCAAAGAGCTATGATCAGATCCTTTTAAGAGTTAAATGTGCCACAATTGTGGAAAATTGTCCCATTCAGCACTAGTACTCTGATTTTATTTTGCTGAGTTTCTTCTCATCATCTTGAATTCTTCTAAGAACAAGCAGGGATGTAAGTAAATACTGTACATAAACACATGAAATGTTTGTGCCTCCCAGGAAATTATAGTTTTGTTTAAAAATCACTAATGAGGAAGACTGTAACCTAATATTATCTTTTTTCAGCTATGTCCATTCCATAATATGCTAACTGGGCAGATTCAGAATTTAAAGAATACATTTGCTTTTATTTAAAATGGACTACTTGGTTTCTGATTTGTTTATATTATTTTGTTTGAAATATTCACTATTAAGAAGGAACTATGGAACCGTTTAAATGTATCAAAATTAAACAAGATTTTTAAATGGTTGTTGGCCATATTTGCAACTACACAGAAATTTTTTCATATAAATCCATCATAAATTAGACATACAAAAGTCTTTATACTAAAACAATCTTTAGATTGTTCAAATTAGCAAGAATGG
>VBSM01002608.1:155925816-155937473 GCA_008086735.1 Cheirogaleus medius | reverse complement strand
AAAAAAAAAAAAAAAAAAAAAATTAGCAAGAATGTTTTCTACTATGTGTTATTTTAGATGGTAAACAATAACCCTGGGCCTTTTAATTATATGTTCAATACTGTATTTTGTATTTTTTAAATTTAGATGTATTTTGTAGATTTTATCCAAACCTAGTTTCATCAGGTATCAGTTTTTACAGGTGTATTCCATTTTTAAGGTGGAATTTCATTACACCTCCAAACCAACACTTTTGGCGAAGGCCTTAGACTGACTTATAAAACAGAAATTGATGAAAAACATAAGTGGAAAAAATAAGATTCAATAGTCAGAAATAAATTATTAGAGGAACTTCTCAGGAACTCATTATAGAACATTTTCCTTTCTTATACAAGGAGTGAAAAACACAGAAAACAATAGGTATCCAAGAAGAAATTTAGTGAGTGCCTAAATTATGACTTGCCTTTGATACTTCCATAGTCTTACTACTAATTCACAGAATCCTCACAATTATAAGATATTTATAATAGCATTTTACAAATATATTAACTCAAAGTAGGTCTACAGAGAGAAAAAATTAAGCTGAGACAATTAACCCATTCAAATCAGATGCCCAATACTATAGCAGGTATCAGAAATCTGAACTCTTGGTTCCTAGAATATAACCATTAATCTCTGTTATTCTGCAATCATATATTGGTGCTTTACAATTTATTTTTTGTTTTGTTTTTTATAATATCGACTTAATTCTCCATAAATATAAATAAAGCACATCATTTCTGTTTTAATTTTGAGTATATTTCAATAGTTTTCTTCTCTTGTTGTAACTGTTTAATGCAGACAATGCTCTGCATTAAAATTTTAAATAGGTTCTTAGACACAAATAAAGAGAAAATAAGATACTATAGTCTAAGGACATTTGATATTACAGAGTGAAGAAAGATTAGTCTTAAGAGTCGAACAGAAACCCCCATAATAAAATTCAAAACTTAGCTGAGGTTTGCTGCATAGATAACAGCTATATTAAGGTACCTATAATTTTACCAAACAATATGTCTCAAGTGTTGTGATACTCTATAATATTATGAGTTCAATATATGACATACCCCAGGAGAGTAATTCACTGTTAACCAGTCTCTAGAAGGGACTTACACTGAATAATTTCCCTTTTAACTGTGATTCTAAGCTGACAACCCTTAGCAAAGCATTATGGGGAAAAAATGATTAAGAGACCAGCATTCCTAAAATGAAGCAAGCATGTAAAATACTAGCCTGTCATATGCAGCAATCATAAAGTTGAGGAGGAGGCTGATAGACTGTTCCACACTGATTTGGTGAGTAGAAGGAAGGCGCTTGTTCAACTGATAGTAGATGGATGAGATGACAGTTTCCAGGCGGGATACACTGATCTCGGTGGTATGGTCCAGTGTATTAAGGCCATTGTCTCGGAAGGCTTCAATCATGTTCCAGATATCAACAAGATGAACTGAGAGACAAAGAAAATAAACTTTCAACAATTTTAAAGCATGATACCACCTTCACAATCGGACACTTGAATTTGTCAATTTTTAAGTTTAAACAAAAAAAACTCTTTAGCCGACAATGAGAAAAACATTCTGTGGCAGAATAAAGAACATTAGTCCCAGACGACAAGGAGCCACCACAGCAGTCCAAGACTGACTACCTCCACAGTTCATATTTAAACAACTAGTATTTCAAGTCTATGGAAATAGTGACCCATGCAATTCTTAATGACAGGTAATTAGGAAAAAAAGAAAAACTAATCATAAGAACTTCTAGCCTTTTTAGAGATTTGCTACATTCCCTTGAATTCGCCTTTTGTTACTTCAGTCTACAAACTTCAGCAACATTTAACAACTCAAATTTATCTCTTTGTGGCCCTAAAAACAAAAAAATACAACTGCATTAAGTGAACCAATATTTTCCAGTAATAAGGTAGGCTAGGTACCTGGGTCTACCCTTCTTTTGAAAATAACTAAAATTCCTGGATGAAACATAACATCTTCTTTAGTGCACTGGTGACTCATGAAAAAAAAATAAATAATATTCAACCAGACAGAAAAGAGACATTTCCTTGAAAGAAAAACAGTAAGGATGACATTTGACTTCAAGCAACAAAGGAAGCAGAAGACTGAAAAATAATTTTAATGTGCTAAAAAGAAATTACCACCAACTTTAAATTATATACTGAGCAGAAAAAACTTTCAAGAAAAAGGGATCAATAAAAATTTTCAAATAAACAAAATCTGAAAGTATACTTTCCAATACTAAAGAACTGGGAGGAGGAATTGAAATGAAAAGAGAACTAATCAATCCAAAAGAAGGTGGAGAAACACAGAAGAAGCAGGACAAATAGAAAGCATAAAATAAGATGGCTGGTATGCATCCAAATATAACAGTAATTGCAATAAATATAAATACACTAATGTACCACTTAAAAGACACAAGACTGGGCCAGGTGTGGTGGCTCATGTCTGTAATCCCAGCACTTTGGGAGGCCGACATGGGAGGCTCACATGAGGCCAGGAGGTTGAGACCAGCCTGGGTAACATAGTGAGACCCCATCTCTACAAAAAGTAAAAAACTTAGCCAGGTGTGACGGTACATGCCTCAGCTACTTGGGTTGACAACTTCTAACCAAAAGAAAACTGATGTAACTTTATTTATAATACACAAAAAAATGGGCTTAGAAAACCACACAATCATGTCAACAGACAAAGAAACAGCATTTGACAAAATCCAACACACTTTCATAATAAAAACACAACAAACTAAGACTACAAGGAAACCTCCTCAACCTGATAAAGGGCATCTACAAAAATAATCCCACAGCTAACATTACACTTAATGGGGAAAGACTGAAAACTCTCACCCCAATATCAGGAACAAGACACCCTAAAGTATAAGCAACCAAAGAAGAAATAGATAACACTGCACTTTATTTGAATTAAAAACCTCTGTGCATCAAAGGATTCTATCAAGAAAGTGAAAACGCAACCTAAAGAATGGAAAAAACATATGCAAACCACATATTCATTAAGGGTCTAGGATCCAGAATATATAAAAACTCTTACAATTTAACCAAAAACCTAAAAAACAATCCAACTAAAAAAATGGGCAAATAATTTAAGTAGACATTTCTCCAAAGAAGGTATACAAATGGCCAACAAGCACATGAAAAGATGCTCAACATCATTAGTCATTAGAAAAATGCAAACGAAAACTACAATGAGATACTTCACATCCACTAGAATGGCTATCATTTTTTTTAAATGGAAAATAACAAGTGTCAGTGAGGACATAGAAAAACTGAAACTCTCATATATTGCTGATGCAAATGTAAAATCATGCAGCCACTTTGGAAAATAGTTTAGCTATTCCTCAAAAAGTTAAACATAGGCTTACTATATGACCCAGCAATTCCATTCCTAGAGAATTGAAAACATATGTTCATACAAAAACTTGCAGACAAATGTTCATAGCTGTATTACTAATAATAGCCAAATGTCAAATGACCCAAATGTCCATCAACTGATGAATGGATAAACAAAATATAATATATGCATACAATGGAATATTATTCACTCATAAAAAGGAAGTGCTGATACTTTCCACAATGTAGATAAACCTTGAAAACATTATGCTAAGTAAAAGATACCAGACGGTAAAGACCACATATTGTATAATTTCATTTATATGAAATGTTCATAAAAGGTAAATCCATTAAAAAAGTAAATTAGTAGTTGCAAGGAGGTAAGGAATAAGGGTAATGGGAGGAACTGCTAATGGGCATGGTTTCTTCCTACGGTGATAAAAATGTTCTAAAATTAGATAGTCATGATAGTTGTAAAACTCTGTGAAAATATTAAAAACCACTGAACTGTATACTTTAAAAGGGTGAATTTTATAGTATATGAATTATATATATATCTCTATTTTAAAATGGTAGGACAAAACATATTGCTAAATATTAATGTAAAAAGAATCACTGCATAATGATAAAAGTTTTCATACATAAGAAAGATTTAAGAACTTTACATTTATTTACATTTAACAGAATAGCCTCAATACATATAAAATAAAGATAAACAGAACCTCAAAGAGACATAAACAAATTCACAAACTTAGTGAGAGATATTACCATACCTCTCTTACTAAGTGATAGCACAAACATACACAAAATACAAGTATGGATACAGACAATGAAAATTCACAACTAACACAGAAGACATGATGAGCACTGTGTGGAGTACAGCCCCCACTGACTAGAGAATATGTATATCCTGAGCCATAAAGCAAAACTCAATAAATTTCAAAGGATGAAAATCATATGAATCATGCTCTCTGATCAAAATTAAATTATTAAAGTATCAAAAAAAAATTTTAAAAGAAACGTTATCTTTAGAAATAATGAAACACACTACTAGGGAACTTTCTTAATCAGATTAAGGCTGTTATGCTTTGAATATCTCTCCCTTCAATAATTCATGTTGAAATTTAATCCCTAATGTGGCAGTATTGAGAGGTGGGACCTTTAGAAGATGACTGGGTCATTCATAGATTAATGAATTAATGGGTTATCATGGGAGGAGGACTGGTGGCTTTGTAAGAAGAGGAAGAGAGGCCTGAGCTAGTATACTCAGCCCCCTCACCAAGTGATGCCCTGAGCCACTTTGAGATTCTGCAGAGAGTCCACACCAGGAGAAAGCCCTCACCACATGTAGCCCCTTCCCCTTGAACTTCTCAGCCTCTAAAAGAAATAAATTCCTTTTCTTTATAAATTACCTAGTTTCGGGTATTCTGTTATAAGCAAAAGAAAACAAACTAAAACAAAATCTATCTACAAAGAACCTATAGCAAACATATTACTTAATATTAACATGTTGAAAGTCTTCTCTCTGATAATGGGAATGGGATGAGGAAGGCACACTATCATCACTTCAATTGTACCTGAAGCCAGACCAATATAAATATACAGGATAAACTCATAATCAATATAAGTATTGGAAATGAGTATTAATAAATATAAATGTCCTTATTCAGAAATGACAAAACTATGCACATGGAAAATCATAAAGACTCTACGGATAAATTATCATTATATATGAACTTAGAGCAATTGCTAGAAACAAGTTCAAAATATAAAAATCACTGTATTTCTATACATGAGTAACATACAATGAAATTTTAAAATACTGTGTAAAATAGTATCATAAGTTAATCAAATACCTAGTAATAAACTCAAAAGAAAGATGTGTGCAACATCTCTACAAATAAAGTTGTAAGTATAACTGGCAGAAATTAAAAACCTAAACAAGTGTAGGAATGCATATATATATCATGTTCACAGGAGGAAATCTCAGTATTGGAAATATGTCAATTCTCCCCAACTTGATCTTGATTTACAGATGCAATATAATCCCAATCAAAATTCTAGTATGACTGTACATTAAAAGGGTGAATTCCACCATATGGAAACTATACTTGAAAAAAGAAATAAAGAAAAAAAATCCCAGCAGAGTTCTTTGTTTTATTTTGTTTTTAGTAGAAATTGACAAGCAGATTCTAAAATTTATATGAAAATAAATGTAAAAGGCCAAGAATGTCCCAGAGAATCTCAAAAAGAAAAACAGAACTAAGTAGTAAGGCCTGTTCTACCCAATATCAAGACTTATTATGCTTTAACAGTGTTTACTGGTATAAGAAAGAGTGTGGTATTAGAACAGTGTGTTATTGGTACAAGGACCAATGGAACACAGGAGGGTCAAAAAGTAGAACTTCTCATGTATGGACACTACTATGAACATTCTTGTACATTTCTCCAAATGAATATGAGAAGATTCTTTAGCAGTGAAGAAAAAAGGATGACCTTTTCAATAAACAGTGAAGAGACAACTGAACACACATATAGAAAAACTAGAAATTTGACTCCTACTTACACTGTACACCCACACTCAAAAAAATTTCAGGTGGACTATAAATCATATGTAAAAAGTAACTAAATAAAACCTTTAGAAGAATAGATCTTTTATTTTATTACTATATCACTAATGCCACTAGCCTAGTTCAGGCTTTCAACACTCCACACACAGACTACTATTTCTCAAGAATAATTATGGGAAAAATTATAAAAATGAGAGTTGCTCTAAGGCACTGGTTTTCAAAGTTGTTGACCACAACCCACAGAAATACATTTAAATCATCATACATACACACAAACGCACACCCCTAGATATATCAAAAACAAAAGTTTCATAAAATACTTTTTACCCTTACCACATAGATATATAAAAAAAGTTTCATAAAACACTTTTTAGCCTTAGATATATAAAAAACAAAATACATACATAAAAAACAAAAGTTTCACAAATCACTTTTTAGCCTTGCCACATAAGCTGCATTCTAATATTTTCTTTTTCTTTCTTTCTTTTCCATTACATGTTTTAAATCTGGCTACAGCCCACAAAAACGATTTCGTGAAGCATTTAATGGGAAAGCATCAATCTAAAAAATGATGCTTTGGAAACCACTGAAGAAAGAAACATGACTTCAATCTAGGATGGCATGATAAACTCTTTGGAGAGAATTTTACGCTAGGATTCGTAAGACTTAAAGTAAGGTAGAAGTTACTAGATATAAAGTGACTTGCCCAAGGTCACTTGATTATAATAAATAGCAAAACCAGGTCTAAAACTGTGGTTTTTCAATTCTAAGGTTATAATGTTCTTGGAACTTAACTCGAAGTTCTAATACATACACACACACACACGAAAAGTACAATAATTCTGTCATAAGTTAATCTTCATGGAAATTAATCTTCATGTACATCTATACATACATACAAATATACATATATACACACACAACGCTTTATTTTATAATCCACATTGTAGCAATTACTTATGGAAGAGGTTGATTCATATTATATTAAGCTTAATCAAGAAAACCAATTCTTATATCTTTATCAAAAATATTAATGTTTTTCTTTTCCTCCAGAAGCTGAAAAATTGTATTAACTTTGTATAAAACATTCCCTTAATAAAAATGAAAGGGAAAAATAAATTCTCCCATTTAAAGAATATTAATACTATGCCTGCTTCAAAACTAGTTACAATATTGAGTTTGTTAAACATTTTGAGAGACAAAGGAGTAAAATGACAAGGTCTTTCTGCAAAGCTTACATTCTAATAAATACTTGAAACAAAAATAATTCAATTAACATTACAATATAACTAAAAGGTATTAAAATCTTTCATTTTATAATACTGAGAACTCTGTCCAGCTATCACAGAAATGAGTAGAAATCACTTACGGTTGCATCGTTTTTGTACAAATCGTAATTTGCAAGCTGTTCTGTAAGTTGATAGTCGTATGACATCAAAATTCTGAGCACCTGAAAAAAGCACAAATAAAAATGCTCAATTTGATTTACCATCTAGTTTCTAAATGCTAGAAAGTGACTCCATTCCATTGTGTTGTCACAGTATACAACATGCCAACTAGGCCTTCCTCTGATAAAACAAAAACAGAGGGTCAATTAAAAAAAAATTTTTTTAATGGAGGGAAGAAGGGCTAGGAAACTCCTGCATGCCCCACTGTATGCCACCACTCTGCTGTCAGTTTTGCCCATACTATCCTGTCAGCTAGTCTGAGAAAACTTGAGGGAGGAACACTCATGATGTGTGTGAATAAACTACATACTGGTCGGGGGCCTGTTAGGAACCTGATCACAGAGCTCCATCTCCCCTACCATCTGTGGAAAAATTGTCTTCTATGAAACTTAGGAACCTGGGATGCCCACACAGCATGAGGTGAGCAGCGCGCAGGCAAGCGAAGCTTCATCTGTATTTACAGCCACTCCCAACTACTAGCATCACTGCCTGAGCTCTGCCTCCCTGCCCTCCACTCCCCGCACGCTGTGGAAAAATTGTCTTCCACCAGTCCCTGGTGCCAAAAAGGTTGGGGACCACTGAACTACATGATTAGGAAAGGGGAGTGGTTGGTATTGTAGGGAAGACCCTAGCTTAGAGTCAGAAAAACTACATTCCAGTCCCAGCCTGACCACCAACCAGAGAATACAACTATGGCCATGCTGCCATTTCTGCACAGCTTCAGTCTTCTCATCTATAAAATGAGGGAACTGACCGGCTGCCTCTAAGGTCCCCATCCAGGTCTGTGGCAGCCTGTATTCTCCCAAAAATGGCCAAAGTGACATTTCCAGAGCAATACTGCATATGCTTCTAGTACGTTATCCCTCCCTATCAAGAACTAGAGATTATTTCCCTCCACTTGAATCTGACCAGGATGTTGTGACAACTTTAATGCATAGAATGCCACAGAAAGCACAGTGTACAACTTCTTAAGACAGATAATAGAAGATGGTACAGCTTGCCCTGCTCTTGCTCTTCCAGGATGCTTGCTGTGGAATCTACATGCCACATCGTGAGAAAGCCAGACTAGCTAGAGAGGCCACAGAGTCTACCAACAAAAAGACAGCACCCATTGCCAAACACACATATGAGCATACCTTCAAATGATCCTGATTCAAGCCCTGGGCCTCTGAGTCTTCTAAGACCTCAAATGTCATGAGCAAAGTCAAGACATCAGCACCAAATGCTATGTTAAGTTCATATCCACAAAATGCATACGCAAAATAAATGATTGTTTAGGAGTAAGTGATATATAGCCATAGTAAATAGACCAAAGCCTAAAATTACATGAGTCTATAAATCACACCTTGTTCTCATTTCAAAATTTGCTGCAAATGAAGTCTCCTTAAATTTTAAGGCCACTTTAGATAGGTTTGGCACCTAGTATGAGTTTTTTATTTCATCTATCCATTATAAGATCTGGTAACAACTTTTTACTCAATAAGGGGAAAGTGATCTGGCACAAATTATCTTCTACCAGTATTTACAGGCATCTCTCATTTGTGTTCATTTCATGGTAAAGAGGGGCAGCAGGGGGTGGGGGGAGGAGGAATTTTTCCAGGGTTTTGGTGAAAGCAATATTTATTGACCAAAAAGTGAATAGGTCTGTTAGTCTCTCTTCAATCAACCTTCATCTTAATCTCAGGAATAAAATTATTTCCTCCATCACCTGGCTTTTGATTATATATAGTATTATCAAATCCCAAGGAAAGCAAAGAGACACATAGAAGGATTTCTTTGTACCTGCTTACATCAGAAGCTTAAAATTCTATGAGAAATGCCATTCTAGCAACAAAGGAAAACCTTGAGAATAGCACTGAGCCACTTGTTAAAAGCCACTCTCATAAAACTCCACAATCATTTCTAACACATTATTTGAGATATCACCCTGAAGCTGATTCCCACTAACAGCTTCCTACATTTTGTGTAACTATACTTCCACTAAGGAGGATGCAGTTCTATTTGTTAAAATGTTGAAGAAAAATGCAATCTCAGATGAGATTTTATTGCACAGCAAACACCTCCTTAGATTTTAGGACAGGAGAACAGTTCTATGCAAATGACAAATGTGGAAGCCAGATCAACTTCCAAGTCCTTTTTATAAGTAAGGAGATATAAATAATAAATATGAGATAAGTAACAGCCAATATGGCATGTGTGTGTGGCAACAGGAGAAGGCAGAAGGATATGAAGCTAAATCTGCTAAGTGCAATTACAGTGGAAGATAATAATGTGATTCTAAGCGTTAATTAATATCACTTGATCATAAGTATTTATCTGGCCACAATATTAAAATATAGAATTCCAGGCCCCACTCCAGATCTACTTACTAAATCAAAATTTCTAGACAGAAATCTTCTTTTTTTTCAGACAGAGTCTCGCTCTCTCACCCTGGCTATCACCATAGCTCACTGCTGCAACCTCAAACTCCTAGGCTCAAGCAATCCTCCTGCCTCAGCCTCCCCAGTAGGTGGGATTACAGGCATGTGCCACTACACACGGCTAATTTTTTTCTATTTTTAGTAGAGATGGGGTCTTGCTCTTGCTCAGGTTGGTCTCAAACTCCTGACCTCAAGTGATCCTCCTGCCTCAGCCTCCCAGAGTGCTAGGATTACATGTGTGAGCCACCACACCTGGCCTGGACTCTTCGTTTTTAACACATGCCCCAAGAGAGTCTTATAATCAAGTTAGGTGGAGGAAACGCAAGATTTCCCTGCTCAACTAAAAAGTCTGGCCCAAATTTCATCTCATACCCAACTCCAATCAGTCTTGACTACATATATTACCCAAATGGGCCAAGCCCACTCATCTCCAGGCCCCTACAAGTACTACTGTCCCAGCACTCCCTTCAAAGGTCATCAGGCTGACTCAGCCTGGACATCACTTCTCCCAGACTCGTCCTGGGCCCCTGTGTCCTCCCCTTTATAGCACCTACTGCCCCATTGTTCCTTGTTTCTATTTCCAGGAAACTAAGTTCCATGAGGGCAGAGGCCATTTTTTGTTGTTGTTGTTCACTATGATATGTCTAAAACTAAGACATAATAAAACTAGCAGTTGAAATATTTACTGAATGAATGAATAAATAAGTGAAAATTATCAAGTTCTGTGTTCCTTGTACAAAAAACTCTGATCCACTTTCCCTCAAAAATATGCCAAGCCAAAAAATTAAACAAACTATAGATACAATTTTGGACATTGCAAAGATAGGATGATAGAGGGAGATGATAAAAATAGTGGGGAAGCCACTTCCTTTTCTTGTGTACAACATGTCCATGCTTTTAGCCTCCTTCAAGTAGGGCACGGGATTCCAAACTGTGTTCCAGAGAGCCATAGGTTTGGTAGAGGTGCTCAGCAGACCAATGGGAGATGTAAGGAAGTAAGTGTATTATGTTAAAAAGCAATGTAAATGGGGAGAAGAGGGATGAAGAGGAGAAAAGGAAGAAAAATGGAGATAAGGTTACACATTTAGTAGATGTAAGTATAATAGAATTCTGAATTGCCTGAAAACTCTTATAAGCATTTCTAATAAGAAAAAAATTTTTTCAAAAGAATATTAGTCCAAATAAGTAACATAAATTACTTTATTTTTTTCTTGACAGTAGGAATAAAAACCCTGAGGAACACAGATGAAGCCAGAGATCCCATCAGAGAGGAAGATACAAACCAAGACCATTGAAGAATGACTATCTCAGTGGGTAAACTAGGAAAAGCAGAGAAAATATCCCCACAAAGGGACATGGTGGCACACATGCTCTGGCTCCACCTAGATTTAGATTAAACTTATCTAGATTTAACAGAAAAAAAATAATGGCAAGCAAAGAAAGTGATAACTAAATGGATTGGATTACATGAAAATTGATTATACAAAATAACAAAATCTAATTTGTGAAGTTAAAAAAGATAACACTAAAAATAGCATATATTTCATAAAGGAGGTACTCTAAAACAGACTAATATTTTTGTATTATTTGAACAAAGTTATAAATATTGATAAGCTTTAAACTTCATTTTAATTGATGTTAGTATTTCTACATTAACCACAAAAAGAACAGAAAAAATATACATACGATTCATAGCCAAGTAGAGGGAAAGAGTGGAAGGGAAGGAAGAAAGCTCAATTCATCTATGAGAACACAAGAAAGAAGAAAAAAACAAAGGACAAAATTGGAGCACAAAATAAGATGGAAAAAATGAAATATATCAGTATTTGTAAAAAAAAAAAAAAAA
>VBSM01002608.1:155898166-155915077 GCA_008086735.1 Cheirogaleus medius | reverse complement strand
ATTTTCCTGGATAGAGCTGGAACATATTCTACTAAGTGAAGTATCCCAAGAATGGAAAAATAAGTACCACATGTCCTCACCAGCAAATTGGTATTAACTGATCAACACCTAAGTGGACATATAGGAATAACATTTATCAGGCATCAGGCAGATGGGAGGGGGGAGGAGGGGATGAGTATATACATACATAATGAGTGTGATGTGCACCATCTAGGGGATGGACACGCTTGAAGCTCTGACTCTGGGGAGTGGGGGGAAGGGGAAGGAATGGCAATACACGCAACCTAAACATTTGTACCCTCATAATATGCTGAAATATAAATAAATAAACAAATAGAATCCCCAACTCAGGCTCTGCTTCTAAAGAACTAAACCTAAAACAGTATGATCAAAATTTTAAAAAGAATGACATACACACACGTGTGTCTTCAATGCTTGTGTACAAAGAGAATCTCTGAAAGAATACGTGAGAAACTGTTCACAGAGCCGTCTTTCAGACTCAGTGAATTGGGACTGGAAAGTGGGAAGACAGCAGGTGTATGAAACACTCACTCACCATTTTAGACCTTCCTAATGTACCTCTCACTTGTTCTCTTACCAACTCCCTTCTGTATCTTCCTTTCATGTCCTTCTATATTTCTTTTCTTTTTCTCTTTTTCCCCTCATTCTTCCATGTTCACCATCATCTAGTTTAATTACCACAACCCTACCAGATAGATATCATGCCCATTTTAGAAATGAGGAAACAAAAGCACACCAAAGACAAATAACTTATTCAAGACTGACAAGTGGCAGAGCTGAGAGATAAGCCAATTCGATCTGATTCCAAAGCCTATGCTCTTTCCACCAGACAGTGCTGCTTCCATCTTAAAGCAATATAGCTCCCTGTTCACAAAGCAAATTTCTAAGTGAGATCCGTCATGACACAATCACCTTCAGAGACTGACCTGGTTCTCAACCAGGGCAATTTTGTCTCCATGGGATATCTTGTAATATATACAGACATTTCTGGTTGTCACAACTGGAAGGGTGCTATTGATATCTAGTAGACAGAGGTCAGAGATGCTGCTAAACATTCTACAATGCACAGGACAGTCTCCCACAACAAAGAATTATCCAGGCCAAAATACCAATAGTGCTGAGGTTGAAAACCCTGAGGAGTTTCAAATACAGTAAAAATTCAAAAGCAGCCAGTATTAAACTTAGCTTGTTCAATACGGCATTCAACAGCAAAAGAGTTGGCATCTTGCATTCTAAACTACAGTTCTCTTTAGCCTTGAAACTCACCTGTCACTCAATTTCTGTAACTCAAGTTCATCACTCGTCAAATGGACGTGATGTGGATACCTTTGGGAAGCAATGTGGAATAACAAAAAGAATGTGTTTAAGTCAATTGAGCTAAATTTCAAACGCTACCTCCATCACTTGGGCTTTGGATAAATTACTTAACCCTTCTGAGTTTCAGACTCATATGCAAAACCGCGAAACTGTATTGATCACAAGTACCTTTCTCATAGGATTGTTGTGAGGACTCATGGCAAATGTCAGAACAATTCCCGGCACATAGTAAGTGTTCCGTAAGGGTTACCAAACCAATGTTTAAAAAAAAGTTTGTAAAAAAAAAAAAGTTTGCTACTCCACAGTAGCCATAACATTGACATTATCTGTTGACTCAGCAGGTGCAGTAGACCCTGCCTTTATTTCATCACACATACTACTTTTAAGGTATAACTGACCAGTTTCCAATTGCCAGCATCTACATTTTTTGACTGAAGGCAGGCTGTGCTAAAAATCAGACCCAAGTTCTGATTGTGAAAGTAGGTAAATCACAAAGAAGACTGCATTCACAGTCCGGCCAAGATTCTCCCAACCCTCTAGGCCAGAAGTGGCTCTCTTCCTCTTGCTACAAGATGGCAGTCTCCTCTGCCCAAAAACTATGCAAAGGGCTCATCTGAGATGCATGCATCAAAAGATGCTCACCCTCTTCAAGATCTGTCCCTATCTCCCTCACTGCATCTAGGCTAATAACTAAGGTCAAGTCTTGGCATTGCCAGAACAGGGAGGTATTGTCCTTACTTTGGATGGAAAGAACTGATTCACCAAAACAGCTGCTGGGCCCGAAGATATGTATTGGCAGGAACTAGAAGAACATACCTGTGGAATGGATCTTGAGAATGCTAATTTTGGGGGCCAAACATAAGGCTGGTAAAGAAAAGTTTATTGATATGGGGTACTCTCCCATGACTCAGGATTTAATGCTCCAAAAACAACGTCTGGAGCCAGGCCTAACATGCTGCTGGAATGGCTCGTTTAAGCCTGAAATAAATTTTTTAAATGACAGCTTATAGAAAATGAATTGAAGAGCTGGAACTGAATGGCAGGGTATTAAGGAGTCAAAGGGTTTCCCCATGTCCTCTAACCTGTACATTGGACTGACAGCACCTGAGGACTTTCTCTAACTTCTAGAGCCCATTTTGTTCTCTGCATGGCAGGCCTAAAATACTACAGATCTACCACCTCCTAGAAACAATCTTAACTGATGATCAATGGAGATAGACAGTATATATAATAAATACTCCAGCTATCTCGCTCCCTTAAGGACTGTAACTCTAAGACACATGTTTTACATTGGCTCCTAGAGTTTCCTAGTAGGAATAAACTTTAGTTACTCACTCTGATAACTAGCTGGATAACAAACCCTTTATTTACTATCTTTGCTATCTTCCCTTTCCTATATCACATCCCACTCTCCTAACTGTTTTTTCCTAGGATAACCTCTCCCACAAAAAATACTTGCATTCAAATTGTTGTCTAAGAGTTAGCTACTGGGGAACTAAGATATCAGGTCATTTCATTTCAACCAAGTTTATAATTCAGAGTACATAAAATCCAAATTTATGAGATACACATAAACTGAGATTAATATAAACCATTTCCCTACGCCTACTAATAGGTGATTCCATGCCAATGTTTTTTGTATACTAATACCTGCATCTTTGTAATTATGTTTTTAACAGTTCCATACCCAAAAGAATCTACCTAATCCCACCAGCACAGCTGATTATATGCCCTTGCCATTCTGATATAACCTTGGAGATCAATACTTCCAAGAATGTAAGCACATCTCTCTACTTCCTTCCACTCGGACTCCTGGCACTCTGCCTTTCCTTAGCCACATAATCTAGAGATAACCAATATCATTTCCTTCACATACTAACTCTAATTTCAAGCCCTGCCATTTCCTTCCTCATAATCACTCTCATATCCACCCCTTTTTCCCATTTCAACTGCCAAAATCTTTGTCCACATTAATACACAAATAAAATCCTATGACCTTGTGATCTCAGGACTCTCTACCTCCTTCCTCCTGCAGTTCATTCTGCAGACATACAGAGAAAAACACTAGGTATATTTATTCAAACACATCTGATCTTCAGTGGATCCCAATCACCCTACTCAGGAGCTTCATTTCACCCAACATAAAGAACCAGGGCATAGCTTTAGTCTATAAAGTATAAAGAAAACGCGAGTTCTAGCTTTGAGAATGTAAGCAAAGTTTCTTAAATCTAAAAGGGGTTAAAAATGGAAGTTCCTAGAAGAGGCTGTTTAATGTCCTGAGCTCAAAGCCAAACTGAATGAATGAGTTTGAAAAGCACAATCCATGAAATAAAAAATTGGTAAGTTGAATTGTATCAAAATTAACTGTTCTGCAAAAGATACTATTAAGAGAATAAAAAGACAGGCCACAGAGTGAAAGAAAATATTTTCAAAACACATAATTGGTAAATATGTGTTTTGTATACAAATTATATTAAAAAACTCATAAAACTCAATAACAAGAAAACAGCCCAATCAAAAATGATCAAAAGATCTAAACAGACACCTCACCAAAGAAAATATACAGATGGTAAATAAGCATAAGAAAAGACATTCAACATCATTTGTTATTAGGAAATAACAAATTAAAACAACAAAGAGATACCACTACATATGTATTAGAATGGTTAAAATCCAAAAAACTGGCAATATCAAATGCTGACAAGAATGCAGAGCAACAAGAACTCACTCGTTGCTGGTGAGAATGCACAAACAGCCACACTGGAAGGCACCTGGCAGTTTCTTATAATGTGAATCATAGTCTTACCATATGATCCAACAATTACACTGCTAGGTATTTACCCAATTGAGTTGAAATTTTATGTCCACACAAAACCTGCACCTAAATGTTTATACCAGATTTATTCTTAATTGCCAAAAGCTGGAAGCAACAAAAACACCCTTCAATAGGTGAATGTACAAATAAACTGCAATACTTTCATAAATGGAATATTGTCCAACAATAAAGAGAATGAAGTATCAAGCCATAAAAAGACATAGAGGAAGTTTAAATGCATATTGATAAGTGAAAAAAGCCAATCTGAAAAGTCTACATACTGTATGATTCTAATTTTATCACCTAGAGAAAACTATAGAGACAGCAAAATGATCAGTGGTTGCCATAGGTTTGGGGGAAGTGGGGGAGAACTGAGTAGGTGAAGCACAGGGAAATTTTTAGGGCAGTAAAACTATTCTGTATGATACTGTAGTGGTAGATTATGCATTTGTCAACGCTGACAGAACTGGACAACACAAAAAGTGAACTTTTATGTATGCAAACTTTTTAAAAATCAGAGGATCCCAGAATGAATTGTGGAATCTGACAAAACAATCCAAATACATTAAAAGTGTATGAAACAACCTCAATGAAGAGGGTGGGAGAAAAGGTAGTGACAAGGATGTAGAAGGACTGAGCAACATCAACCAACTGAATATAACTGATACTATAGAACGCCCCACCCAACAATAATAATGTACATTCTTTTCAAGTACACATGAAACATGCACCAAGAAAGAATATATCTTGGGCTATAAAATAAACATTAATAAAATCAAAAGAATTAAAATTATACAAACTATGTTATCTGATCACATCGGATTGAAACAAGAATTCACTAAGAGATAAATCAATGAAACTAAAAGCTGGCTCTTTAAAAATAATAATAAAACTGGTAAATGGACAAAGAAAAAAATAGAGAAAGTATAAATTACCAAAATAACTAATGAAAGAGGGGAGGACATTAGTACAGAACCCATGAACATTAAAAGAAATACTATGAACAATTCTATTATATATATATATAAATATGACAACTTAGATAAAACTGACCACTTCCTCAAAAACTACAAATTATCTCTATGAGCTGAAATATTTTTTCCGCAAGCTGAAATAGATAACCAGAATAACAAGAAATTGAATTTGTAGTTTAGGGAAAAAAAACCTTTTGTAAAAAAATTTCCAGGCCCAATGCTACAAGATCTCTTCCAGAAAACAAGGGACAAGGAAACACTTCCCAACTCATTTGTAGCCAGCATCACCCAGGTATCAAAACCCGACAGAGGCAGTATAAAAAAGAAATCTACCAACCAATGTTCGTGAACAAAGGTGTGAAAGTCCTCAATAAAATGTTAGCAAATCAAATCCATGAATGTATTAAAACTTACTACAAAACCACAGTAATAAAGACAGTGTAGTACTGGCACAAGGACAGCAATATGAATCAATGGAACAGATTCACAGTCCAGAAACACATCCTCGCACTATGGTCAACTGATTTTCAACAGTGATGCCAATTCAACAGAGAAAGGACAGTCTTTTCAACAAGTGGTGCCAGAATCAAATCGTGGTATATTCACACAAATTATGGTATATACATGCAATGGAATATTATTCAGCCATAAAAAGGAATAAAGTACTGATGCATGCTACATGGATGAACCCTGAAAACATTATGCTAAATGAAAGAAGCCAGTCACAAAAGGCCACATATTATATGATTCCATTTCTATGAAATGTCCAGAATAGGCAAATCCACAGCAACAGAAAATTAACCATTGGTTTCCAGGGCTTGGAGAAGAAGGGGAATAGAGAGTGACTGCTAATAAGTATAGGGTTTCTTTTGGGGGGGTGATGAAAATGTTCTGCAATTAATAATAGCAATGGTTGCACATCTCTATGAATGTACCAAAAACCACTGAATTGTAGGGTGAATTATATAGTAGAAAACAGAAAAAGGATATCTTACTATATATAACCCTTTGGGAATTGTGTTCACCAAATATTATATTGCTAAGATTCATCCTATTGTTGCATGTTATTGTTCATTCATTTTGACTGCTGTATAATTCCAAACACTACATTTTAATCTGCTGTCCTGCTGATGGAAATCTAGGTTGTTTCTAGGTTTTTTCCTATTTTTTAATAGGAAAATGCTGTTTTTACAGCATTGCTATAGTGTTGTACCTGTCTCTTGCTGCACAAGGGTGATAGTTTATCATGGGTGTACACCTAAAAAAGGAATTGCCAAACTGTTTTTTTAAAGTGCACCAAACCAGGTGCGGTGGTGCACACCTGTAATCCAAGCACTTTGGGAGGCTGAGGCAGGGGGATTGCTTGAGGCCAGGAGTTCAAGACTAGCCTGGGCAACATAGTGAAACCCCATCTCTACACAAAAAAAAATTTAAAAAGTAAGCCAGGGGTCATGGTGCACACCTGTAATCCCAGCTACTTAGGAGGCTGAGGCAGGAGGATCGCTTGAGCCCAGGAGTTTGAGGTTGCAGTGAGCCAGGATCACACCACTGCTCTCTAGCCTGGGTAATAAAGTAAGATCCTGTCTTTAAAAAAAAAAAAACCAACTTGGACAAGCCAGTAAGAAAATTTGACAAAAGATGTGAGAGGGCAATTCATGGAAAAACCACCAGAAAACAGAAATGGAAAACAAATATATATAAAGTTGTATGTAACAATTCAAGACTAAACTATAATATCTAAGGATTCACAGTTGTGTATAAAAACCATAAAGAAATCCAAGGAAGTGGTTACCACATGAATCAGGACAGTGGTTATTCTGGGAGGGAAGGAAGGGACTATGGCTGGGATGGGATATATGGAGGAGAGTGCTGGCAAAATTCTATTTCTTCACCTGGGTGGTGATTACAGAGTGTTTGCTGTACGATAATTCACTAAGCTATAATTTTTTAGTATCTGTTTTATTCTGTAATATAAAGTTTACAAAATATAATAATTTACCCATCATATCCATCAAATAAGAAAAAAATTAACTCTGTAAATATCATTTATATTGGTGAAAATATGAACCAACATGAATTCCCATATACTCCTGGTAAAAGTACAAATAAATATAACCACTTTGAACACAGAGGCAGTATCTAGTAAAGTTAAAATATACATACTGGATTACCCAGAAGTACCCCTTCTACAACTATGTCCTAAAGAGACATATACAAGGATGCTTACAACAATATTGTTTGTAAACACAAAATCAGAAACAGCCATCAATAAAGGAATGGGAAAACTATAGTACAGTCAATCATACTATACTATACAACAGAGCTATATTTATTGAGATGCATCAATTTCACAATGTTAAGTGAAAAAAATTGCAAAAGAATACATGCAAAATCATATCATTTATATAAAGCTCAAAAACAATGCACATTAATACAAACAGGACCAGAATAATGGTGAGGCAAGTGGGGTACCTGTGGTGTAAAATTTAAGGAAGTATGCGAGCCTAAGAGTGAGGGTGTCCTTATATTGGGATCCCAGATGCCTCCTCATCTAACCCTAGCCCTGGCCCTAAAGATATTGCTTATGAATTCATACATATATAGCAACAGTATAAAGACATACATGAGAATGATAATCACCAAGTTCAGAAAAGTGAATACCTCTAGAGATGGAAGCAGAATCACATGACTGCAGAGGGATACCAACTCTCTAGCTGTTTTATTTCTTAGACTGGGTTCTAGGTACAATACATTAATATTATTCTTTATACTTTATATATCCTATTTCACTATAGAATTTTTAGGTCATTTACTTTGAGTATATTCTCTGGTAAATCTTTTCCTGAGTGGGTTGGGGGGGGCGGGTAGGAAGCAGTTCTCCATATATTTTATTATTGAAACAGAGTATACCAAATACCATAAGTTCTGTACTTTTTATCCAAATATACATGAACTCTCACAAACTATAATTTGGTATAATAGTCATCATATCAAACCTTCAACAATGTCTTCTATCAAAATCCCAACAACATCTGCTAAAAAAGGATGCATTTTAGTTTGACACCAAATTAAAATTATTAATTTGTCTATATATTATGTCAGACACTTTTACCAAACAGAAAGAATAAAAGTTTATGGCTTTTTGTCTTTTACCTAAAGGAAGAAACCTCAAAAGGAACTTCTAGAAGTTTACCATTAAGCTTAATAAAATTGTTAGGTACTAGATTAATTGGAACATGACTTTAACCATCACTAAAAAAGGTATAAGTTTGTCTTCATATTCCGAATGCTTAGTTTTTAAATATCTCAATTGATAACATTAGCCTATAATATCATCAGCAAATAACTTAAAGCATAATATACTCAACTGTGTATATAAATCCATATTTAAAATATTTTTAATAATTCTAAGTGATTTTTAATTACTGATTCATCATCAATCTGATTAAATCATTGTTTTTGTATTTTACATTTGACTGACATCAAGCTCATTCTATAAACAGAAGTATCCACTCTGTTTTTTCTTGCTGTTCATGTGTGTCTGCATTAATACTTCAATCTTCAGTTGATCCTGAAACTTCAACCTGCAGTTTCCTTGCAAGGATTTTTTTAAGACATTTACCTATTTAGTAACATTCATTTCATTCACATCAGGTAACATGATATGAAAGGCCACAAAACCAGGTAGAGTGAACTACAATATGTGCTAATCCAATGTAAGCAAACAAATAAGGAAGATCACATCATTGACCCTTCCCGGTTGTGGTGTTCCCACTTTTCTCTCAGATTCCTGAGCTTACCATACCTGATATACATCACACATACAGATGGAACAGATTGTCAATCTACAGGTTAAATATTGGTAAAACTTAATTGCTCATATTTTCTTATTATACCCTGCCTAGAGGATGTTGCTCTTTAAAAAGTTCAGGTGAGAAGACAAGACTGTGTTAGTCTTGAGGAACAAATCAGGATTAAGAATGTTAGAAGCAAATGAAGAAACCTGAGAGCCTAAGCAGTCAGGTGACTTAGACCTAAGGTTACAATGGTAGGAAAGTGTGGAGTTAGGCAATGACTTGGCTCCAAAGCCCCTTCTCTTTGCCCTGTGCCACATTGCCCCCTCCAGGGCAAACCTAAGGACCAAGAACTAAGGAAAGAATATCTGTCCCAAAACTGCTGTGCTGGATCAGACCTTACATCACAGAGCTCATGGGGTCTAGAGGACCGTGCAACAAAAAGTCTAGACCCTTGTTTGTCCTTATAGTCTGTTCTATTCTAGGAAGACAATGTGTTTCAGAACTGAAGTAAGTCTGTAGGCAAAAGTTAAGTAACTCCTACAGTAAAGACTAAACAGAAGGCTTTGGAAATACTTCCAGAATGTCTCTGTACCGCACTTCAGTGTTAAATAGCCTTCATTTCCTTTGGATTTTTTTGTTAGTTTCTTATCCCTTCCAGGTCTCAGAGACATCAAAGCATCCAGTATCAAAATTTCTTGAGTAAGTTCACCATCTCCCTGCAAAGCCCTTGTCAGTTTTTCTCTGGATGTCCATTTAAATAATTAAAAGTCAGTGAGGGCTGAGACTGTCACTAATAAATATTAAATACTTAGTTATAACTATCCAAACTTTATTGAAAGAGAACTTCCTTGTTTATTTCAGGAAAATTCTCAAATATCTTTCCTCAAATACTTCTTTTCTTCTCTTTCAGATTAAAAAAAATGCCAGGGAAAATAAATGTTTGTAAAACCTTAGAGATTTGCTTTTTACAAATCAAGAGGGTTCTCTAAGTTCCAGTAAAAATAATTCAATAACTGTACTCCACTACAACAAGGAGCTCTGAGTAGCCAAATATAACCTCACAGGGCTGTGGTAACTATTAAATAAATCATGTAAAGCATTTAACACAATCCTTGGCATCAAATAAGAGCCTAATAAATGTTAGCTATTATTACTGATATTATGTACTATTTGATTATAGTACACTATTATAGAGCACTCTTTGAATATGGTGAAGTTCTGTTACAAGGATGTTTAGTCCAAACCTGATTATTACAGCATTTCAGTCCTGTTTTATTAATATATTAAAATTCAAGATCAAAATGTGTTTTCTTTAAAGGCTCTGTTTTTGTTGTTGTTAAAAATAAATTAATAAGTAAATAACATACAATACATCTGTTTCTCTCAGTTACCTACAACTCAGAAAGATCTATCCTACTCTTAACATATTAAAGAGAAAAAAAGATAATTTCAACAAATGCCAAAAAAAAGCCTGCAATAAAATTCAATACCCAATAAAATATTAACCAAGAACAGAAGAAAACTTCCTTAAATTTACTGAATACATCTTCCCAAAACCATCAGTAAGCATCATATCTAATAGGGAAACACTGGAAACATTCCCACTCAGGAAAAAGATTATAATGCCCATTATCATCACTGCTTTCTTGTACTTGAGGGCCTAGGCAATGCAATAACAGAGAAAAAAATTAGTTGAATAAAGGAGGAGGAAGCCTGGTCAATTAAGTCTTCTAGTCGAAGTAGCCCAGTAAGTATATACTTTGATACATCCTCTCTGCTCCAAATGCACAGTAATGATTAAAATCTTTTAAAATAATTTTTAAAAACCCATACAAGATAGAAGTCTCAAAAACAAATGGATAAACCTCCATTTGGTTCAGAAACAGAACAGATACACAAAGTTGGAACACAACTGAAGCTACAGGCTTGCTTGGATTCCGAGTCCAGATCAGGTGTATACCTCCTGCTGGGCAATAATGACACAGAGCAAAGGAGGATGGAGAAACTGGAGACAGCTGAGCCAGACTCACCACATAAGGCCAGGGATGATGCTGGAGCTGAAAGGGAGCTGAAAAACACTGCTGCCAATCTCTGCCTAGAACTTCAGTTTATATAATGTGCTGGGCTTAGAAAAGTGGGACGATACACACACAGCCTCAAGACCAGGAAATGAATCAAGACACACACTCTGTGAGAGCACCTAAAATAAAATAACCCAATTACCTCAAATGGCAGGACCCCTGACCCACCATCATTATATCTGATTCCAGACTGGAGTCCAGTAGGTCAGGTGCAGCACATGAAATACTACCACACAGAGGAGGGTGAACATAGAGATAAGAAAACAAAATCAAAAGCACACACACTCAAAACGAGTGTGTAATTCAAAACTTCAAAACACACAAAGAGATACAATGCTAAGAAAGGCAGCCAACAAAAGAAACAATTAAATATGAATTCATTCCAGAAAAGTCTGATGACGATTTATTTTTTAAGTATATTTAGGGTGCTGAGACATAAATTTTAAAAACTGTTGCAAATGCAAAATGGTACAGCCACTCTGGAAGACAGTTTAGCAGTTTCCTATAAAGCTAAACATGTTCTTACCATAGGATCCAGCAATTGCTCTCCCAGATACTTTCCCAAGTGAGTGAAAAACTTATATCCACACAAAAACCTGCACATCAATGTTTATCACAGTTTTATTTATAATTGTCAAAACTTGGAAGCAATGAAGATGTCTTTCAGTAGATGAATGAAGAAACAAACTGTGGTACTTCCATGCAATGGAATATTATTCAGCACTAAAAAGAAATGAGCTATCTATGCTCACTTCGGCAGCACATATACTAAAATTGGAATGATACAGAGAAGATTAGCAGGGCCCTTGCGCAAGGATGACACGCAATTTATATCTTTAAAAAAAAAAAAAAAGAAATGAGCTATCACGCCACAAAAAGACATGAAGGAACCTTAAATGCATATTGCTAAGTAAAAGAAGCCAGTCTGAGAAGGCTACATATTATATGATTCCAATTATGTAACATTCTGGAAAAGGCAAAACTACAGACAGTGAAATCATCAGTGCTTGCCTTGCTTAGGGTGAGGGAGAGAAGAATGAATAGGTGGAACACAGAGGATTTTTAGGGCAGTGAAATTACTCGGTATGAGACTGTAATGACATTACATGTAATGCATTTGCCAAAACCCACAAAACTGTACAATACAAAGAAGGAACCCAAATATAAATTATAGACTTCAGTTAATAATAATATATCAATATTGATTCACCAATTGTAACAAATGTACCACATTAATTCACTATGTTAATAATAGGGGAACCTGCATGGGAAAGAGAGAGTATATGGGAACTCTTTATATTATCCAGCCATTTTGGTCAAAGTTGTATTGATTTCGTTTTTTTTGAGACAGAGTCTCACTGTGTTGCCCGGGCTAGAGTGCCGTGGCATCAGCCTAGCTCACAACAACCTCAAACTCCTGGGCTCAAGCAATCCTTCTGCCTCAGTCTCCCGAGTAGCTGGGACTACGAGGTGGGCATACGCCACCATGCCTGGCTAATTTTTTCTATATATTTTCAGTTGGTCAATTAATTTCTTCTATTTTTAGTAGAGACGGGTCTCGCTCTTACTTAGGCTGGTTTCGAACTCCTGACCTTGAGCACTCAGCCTCCCAGAGTGCTAGGATTACAGGCGTGAACCACCACACCCAGCCGATTTACTTTTATTGAGTTATATATATTGTTTTAAAAAATATAACATTGACAATTCCACTTCTAGGTTTATACACAAAAGAATTGAAAGCAGAGGCTTAAAGAAATATATGAACCAACGTTCACAGTAGCATTATTCACAATATCCAAAATGGAGAAACAATCCGAATGTCCCTAAATGAATAATTGAATAAACAAAATATAGTATATAAATAAATGTAATATTATTTGGTCTTAAAAGGGAAATTTTGACACTTACTACACTATGGATGAAAATTGAAGACATTATGCTATGTGAATAAGCCAAACATGAAAGGTATGCTTCCACTTATATGAAGTACCTAGAGTAATCAAATTCAGAGACAGAAAGCAGAATGGTGGTTGCCAGGTGCTGAGGATAGAAGAAAATGGGGAGTTAGTGTTTAGCGGGTACAAAGTTTCAATTGGGGAAGAGGAAGGTTCTGGAGATGGACAGTGGTGATGGATGCACAAGAATGTGAATATACTTAATGCCACCAACCTGTACACTTAAAAATGGCTAAAATGATAAATTTTATGCTATGTACATTTTACCACAAAAAAATTATGAAAAAAGTGCTAAAATACTGGTTATCCAAATAGAAAAAAAATTATATCACTTCATTATACCATGCATAGAAATAAATTCTACATAAAAAGCAAAACTTTTACAAGAAAATACAGAAATATATAATTCATACCCCAAAGCAGAGAAAATTTTCTTAAACCAGACACACAAACCACAAAAGACATGTAAGGGAAATTTTTCATAAATATGATATTAAAACTTAAAATTTATATACAACCAAAGACACTGGTAACAAAGAGAAAGGAAAAGCCTCAGACTTGCAGGATGCATGTGCAACACATATATCCATCAAAGAACTACTATACAAAGTAACTCACTCAACTGTTCCTCAGTGAGTAAAAAGATACACAAATGGTGATTTAAGTCTACAACTGAATAGCTCAGCAGTTAAAAATAAATGGACCAGATCCACAAGTAGCAACATGGTTAAAGCTCCATCAATTATAACTTAAAATGTACACCTCTTTGACCCAGCAATTCTATTTTCCATTCACTGCAGCAATGGCCATTAATGAGGAGAGGATTAAATTACTATATAGTCCAATACATACTACATAAGAGGTTGTACAGTAACTAAGAAGACTCAGGTAGATTCTTATGTTCTAAAATGGAAAAAATCTCAAAAAAATTTGTTAGGGAAAAAAGTTGCAGAACAATATGTACAGTATTAAGTCATTAATGTGGGGGCAGGTCTGCTTTTTTCCTGTATTACCTATATAAATATGACAATGCATAGAGAAAGGTCTGGAAAGATCACAGCAAACTGATAACCAGTTTAGTGGGGAAGGGAGTCTGTCAAGGTGGCTTTTATTCTGTCTGTACTGCTTAGTATTTTATAAGCGAGTGTGCATTCTGAGCCAGATGCAGAGTTGCAGCACACAGCCACTCCAGAAGGTGCCACACACAGGGACTCCAACGTGAATGGCACCCCCCTAAAGCTGGGCAGTATACAGCTTGCACAATTGGAGCCACAGCTCTGATGCTTGTGTTGTTAGAAATAAATAAAAGAAGGGGGAAATAAGAGATTAACTGCAAATCAGCATAAGGGAGCTTTCTAAAGTGATGGAAAGTTCCGTATCTTGACTGGAACAGTGGTTGGTTACAAGTGTACAGTAGTCCCCCCTTATCCACAGTTTTCCTTTCATGGTTTTGGTTATCCAGAGCCAACCATGGTCCCAAAATATTAAATGGAAAATTCCAGAAATAAACAATTCTTAAGTTTTAAATTATGCACCCACTATTCTGGGTAGTGTGATGGAATCTTACGTAGTCCCACTCCATCCTACCTGGCACGTGAATCATCCCTTTGTCCATTGCACCCACACTGTATAAGCTACGCATTAGCCATCTAGGTTATCAGATCTACTGTGGTATCACAGTGCCTGTCTCCCTTATTTTACTTATTAATAAACCCAAAGTGCAAGAGTAATGATGCTAGTAATTGGGGTATGACAAAGAGAAGCCAAATATACACCAAAGAGAAGTTAATCTCTTATTGTGCCTAATACATAAATTAAACTTTATCATAGGCATGAATGTATAGGAAAAACCTAGTGTATATATATGGTTTCTTTATTGGCAGCAGTTTCAGGCAACCACTGGGGGTCTTGAAACATATCCCTAAGGATGAGGGAGGGACTACTGTATACATTTTTCAAAACTCATCCAACTGTACACAGGAAATCTGTGAACTTTATCATATGTAAAGTACACATCAATAAAGTTTATTTTAAAATAAATATAAATATATAATTATAATTGAGAGAGCCTGAAACAAGATACCCAAAATTGTAGAACCAGGGACCCCAAAACAAGAACTAGCAGACACCTGCTGGTTGCACCCTCCAGTCCTAAAACAAAAAAGAAATTAATTTACTGTTTCAAGGCTTTCTATACAATGCCAAATTTAGATGAATATTATCTTTATTTTTTGTATGAGGAAACTAAGGCCCTGAGAGATTAATATTAAAGACATAAATGGTAAGTTGAAATTCTATAGGTTCTGAGTCTAATTTTCTAACTATAAGTAGAAAATGTGTCTCTCAGGCATAGTGGACACCCAAAAACTCTGCCAGCATTACCTTGACTGCACAACCCCCTTCAAAGGCAATTCCACTTACGTTCCCTCAGAGAACTCATAAAAGGTCAAGTTTTAATTTGGCAGACAAAGTAATCCAACAGGCACTGCAACCCAGGGAACTAAAACAGCAGCCTGGAGCTCAAGAGTTCAGAAACCCAACCAAAGCAGAGGACAGGTAGAAATCCAGCCCTTACAGAAGAGCAGAGACACAAACATTCTCTTACCACAGATCTAAGATCCAAGAAGGACAAAAATGAAAAAGTGTTCTCGAGACAAAAGTACTCTCCTTCCTCCTCAAATGACAGAAAAAGCCAATGAGAGAAGGAATAGAAAGGGATGATCTCAAGCAACAGTCCAAGCAGCAAGCTCCTGACAGCCAACATGCAAGAAATATGTCAAAGTGGTAGCATGGCCACAAGAAATCAGGATTTCACCACCTTAGCCACTGCATTAACATGCCCACACCTAAGAACCTGGGTTACCTCACATAGCAAAAAAAGAAAGGAGAACTTGAGGAACAGGGGAAGTCCATCAACCATCCCTAACGCTAGATCGATTGATACCGCTCCGTGTAAAATGTAACAAAACCTTGCTTCGTTCATTCTTTCATGCAATAGACATTTATGGCTCTACTGTTGTGAGCCAGGCAACATTCTGAGGATTTAACAGTGACTAGTCATGGAGCTTAATTCTAATCGGGAAGGAAGGAAACTTCCTTTCTCTTTCCAAATGTCTTTTTTCCCTCTCCCCCTTTAAATGTTACACAGAAGAGCCTTCAAAACTCTCCCAAATTTCTCCCACAAGCTTCTTTGACCTTCCTACTTTATCCCCGAAACCAAGCAATTTATGGCTCCAATTTCCCAATACTGGCAAAAGACAAAAGGGAACTAAAGTGAATAGAACACAGGACAGAAAATTCAACGCTTGTTTGTATTTTATACGCATACCTCGACAGCCAAATTGTCAGCACCTCAATAGCAGATTATGTTTGCGTTTCAAACTATTTCGTGGCCCCAGTGCTGACTAAGGTTCTCTGCCCATGGGCGCTAATCAATACACGTTTGCTAAGAATGTTGGAAAATCTTCCTAATCCCAAGGCCTGGCACAGGAATTTAAGAGCGAGCATTCGTTAGCTACATCCTCCCTCCTCTCAGGACACTTTCCTGTCACGGGTAGCCTCGGTGGACACATTTGTTATTAGGCGTCTCAGAAAACTGTTTTCGGGTGATCTGAAATAAATTCCCTTCCCTCTGCCAGGGCCTGCCTGCCTCACCTGCCCTCTGCCAGGACCTGCCTCATTCGCCCCTTCAGCACCTAACGCAGCGCCTCCTCCCAGCGAGCGGGCAGCATCAGCCCGGCGCCCGCAACCCGGCTCCGCGCCCCGAGCCCACTCCCCCTCAGCCCGGGCTCGCGGCATCTCCTCAGCTCCCCGACCAGGGCCGAGCGCGGCGCCGTTGCCCGCCTCCGCCTGGCGAGGTGAAGCGGCCCCGGCCCCCTGCGCGCCGGCCCCGCCTCCCCCGGCCCCGCACCCCGCAGGCTCCCGCGGTCCCGGCGCAGCGCGGGCTCCCTC
>VBSM01002608.1:155886906-155898066 GCA_008086735.1 Cheirogaleus medius | reverse complement strand
GGGTTCCGGGCGGGAAACTCGTCCCCTCAGGGCTTCTCACCGCGGCCGGCGGCGGGGCGCGTCTCAACTCCACAGGTATCTGCCGGCCAGCTGGATGCTCCCCGACGTGACTACGAGGTAAAGAACGCAAAGAACCACCCCTGTGAATCATTCATCCGCGCCTCGAGCCTAAGATCCTGCCCTGAGTGACTTTCCAAATGAACTCAACTCCACAAGCTCACTGAACAGTGGCGTGTGCCTAGCGCCGTGGCAGGAGTCGTGTGGGTGCACGGTCACGGTCACGGCCCTGGGCTCGAGGAGCGCAGAGCTCGGCCGGGAGACAGCCGTGTCAACAACCAGGGCCGCTGACCCGCGCGGAGCCGAGCCACCGCAAGATGCTGTGCGAGGGCACAGGAGCAGGAGATTACTTCCGCTGGGAAGACGCGGAGGGGTTCCTGGAAGAGGTGGCATTTGTGTACAGCCTTCAAGGAAGAAAAAGAAGTCCCGAGAGAAAAAGGGAGAGCAGAAGCCTGGGAAACAGCTTAGGCAAAGGAGCAGGGGGTGGCCAGGCTTACCATCTCAGCACCAGCTTTTTGTTTTTCAATATTATCCACGTTTTATAGAATCCTTTCCAAACTACGTGAAATATAGGAGATGGTGCCAAGTTAGGAACAGCTAAGTCTTTTTTAATGGCCCAAATGGTCATTTTTCTCAACGTTATTTAAGGCTCAAAACAACAACGTCCGTTAAGGGCTATTGATAAGTGAGTGAAGGCTGTAGGCTCCCAAGCTAAGTGACCCCAGATCAATATGCTTTGAGTCTGATTTTTACTGCTTTTTTTGGCACCTTTTGGTAAGATCGTGCCACCTCCTGCTGCTGTCTGCCTGCCTGCCTGCTTTTAAAACATCTTCCTCCTCCTCCGCTCATCTTCCTATTTTTAAACTGCCATGGTTAAGGAAGTGCTGATAACCAAGTTTGTTAAGTGAGAGTAAATAGGTTCCTCAGAAAAAGGCATCAGCTTTCACACATGAATTGTGCGAGTATTTTTGCATGTTCGAGGAGAACTTTTCACTTGTCTGCAGGGTCTTGGCTATGTTCTGAACATGTTAAGATACTCAGAATACATGTAAGAGACATCTAGTTTATTCATCTACCATTATCGAGTACCCACTATGTGGGAGACATTGAAAGGGTAAAACATTGATTCTGTCCTTTGGAGAAAAGATGTGTAAATGATGTAAAATAAATATGTAAATATTGCTTAATATGTTTGCCTATTGATTGAAACCAAGGTAATTTCAATATGTGGGCTACATGGTAAGCTATTCTGGGGATGAACTGCTTTAAGCACACTTGTATTGGCATCTCTCCATCTCTGTTCTGTATTCAACTCCCACAGCCTCAGAAAACTTTTCAAACATCTATCAATCATTCTCCCCCTGTCTCTCCAAAGTTATTGACTTCTCTTACCTTCTTGTCTTTTTCCTTCATCATCTATATGTGCTCAAACTTTGCCTGTCTTAAAGAAAAAAAAAAGAAACGCTTTCTCTGTCCCTCTAGCTTCTGCTTCAGTTACTGCTCCCTCTCTGTATTTTCCTTCACAAATGTCTTGCAAATAGTCTACACTCATCTCTCCCTCCTCAGCAGCTTCTCACTCCTCAAATCATGGCTATGTAGCTTCTGTCCCCAGCACATCACTGCACTGCTCTCAGCCATGAATGTCTTCTTTGATCTTAAATGCCACAGGCCATGTTTGAGTACTCATGTTACTAGAACATTCGGTGGCATTTGACAACACAGAGCACTTTTTACTCTTTTTGAAACTCTCCTGGCTTCATGACATGACCCCCCTCTTAACCCCTCTGACCACGCCTCAGTCTCCAGGATTCTGTCCTCAGCTCACGTCTCAGTCACACATTCTCCCTGGACCGTTTCAGTCACTCCTTGTCTTCACTTGCCATGTATGTTAACTCTCAAGTGTACCATTTCTAGCTCAGACCACTCACCTGGGTTCCATTTTTACCAAAGCCTACCAGACTTCTCCACTGCGGTCCTAGAGACACCTCAAGCTCTACAAGCCCTACTGTCCACCTACTTGCCCAATGCAGAAACCTGGGGGCCATCCTTGATTCCTTCTCCTTTCCCCTACCCCACACCCAACAACCATTAAATCCCATTGATTCTACCTCAAAACTAACTGTAGAATCTGCCCCTCTTAGCCCCTCTCACCTACAATAATGCAGCAGCCTTTTATGTGGTCTCTTTTCTGCAGTCTTATCATTTCTAATCTATCTTCCAAACTATAGATAAGAGAAAACTTTCAAAAACTTACCACCCCTGGTGTCACTGCTTAGCACTTCCCTTAATCTACCCCAGGCCTATCTCTCCACTCCATCTCTTGCTGCTTCCTACACACAAACCATCCAAAGTCCTGGAATGTTCAACTTCCTTTTGTCTCCATACCTCTATGTTTCTCTCTTGGTTTGGAATGTCATTTGAATACAAGCAGAAAATGTCTAGCATACATGTAGCTGAAGTTCCACATTTGAAGCTGTAATCCAAGAAACTTTCTGAAAATAAGAAAATGTAAACCTATATAATGGAAGGGTCCAAATGTACCTGGGGAAATTGCCAGAGAATAATCAACTCTGAGAGCTATACTGGTTTAAACTGTTAGATAAAAAAATAATAATAATCTTCAATATCTCTAGACACAAAATTCAAATTATTTAAAAGGGTAAGAACCTATAATCCCAGCACTTTGAGAGGCCAAAGAGGGAAGATCACTTGAGCCCAGGAGTTTGAGACCAGCCTGAGCAATATAGCAAGACCCCATCTGTACAAAAAATAAAAATAAATAAATTAAAATAAATGGGTAAGAAAATTGGGCTTCAGTACATTAAAGATGGCTGCAAATTTTTTATCACTGCTTTTGATCCAGGCTGGACTTACTGAATTGCTTGAACAATAGAATGTGTAATGTCCTGGGATTTTCAAGACCAGGTCATAAGAAGTCTGGAAGCATGCACGTGGGTATTTGGGAACACTTGCTCTTAAAGTCCTGAGCCACTATATAAAATATCTAACTTCCTGTGGAAAGGTCCTGGGACTACAAGGAGAGGAACAGGACCTAGCTGATCCTAGCTGATGTGAGTGAAGTCATCATGAATGCTCTACATTAGCCTAGACATTAACTGAACACCACTCAGTGACCTCAGTTGAAGCCATGTGGAACAGAAGAACCATCCAGCCAAGCCCTACCCAAATTCTTCACCCCAGAGATTATGAGATTATAATTAAATGGTTATTATGTGAAGCCATTCTTTTTATAGGGTAGGTAGTTTATTATGGAGTCTGGTAACCAAGATATCTGGCATCAGACTTCTCAAGAGCAACATACAAAGCAAGGCAATAGTGATACAGCATTTTCAGTGTTTTCTAGAAACTCAAGGAAAGAAGATGCAAGCTAAGGATTTTATATCCATCCATCTATGCTGTTTTTCAAGCATCAAGGCTATAAAAAAAAACTTTACAAAATGCAAGAACTCAAGGAATACTATACATGTAAGCCCATATAAGTATGTACCAGAGCAAGGGTAAGCAAATTTTTCTAAAGCATCAGATAGTAAATGTTTTAGGTTTGGTGGCCTAACTATCCCACCCCACTTTTGTAGCACAAAAGCAACCATAGATAATATGGTTCCAATAAAATCATATGTAAGGAAACATGCATCATGCCAGATTTGGCCCATGGGCTATAGCTTGCCACTTCTATGCTAGAAGAAAATAAATACAGAAAGTTATTAAGGAAATACCTAACAAAAAAGCACAAGGCCCATATGATTTAGGAAAATAGTATAGAATGACCAAATGGGGTTTATGTATTAGTCCGCCAGGGCTACCATAACAAAGTATACAGACTGGTGTATAGGCTTAAAGAACAGAAGTTTGTTTCCTCTCAGTTCCAAAAGCTGTAAGTCCAAGACCAAGGTTTGGCAGGGCTGGTTTTTCTGAGGTCTCTTTCTGTGGTTTGCAGAATGCCATCTTCTCCCTGTGTCTTCGCAGGGCCTTCTCTCTATTCTGTATATGTCTGTGCCCTAATCTCCTCTTCTTATAAGGACACCAGTCATATTGGACTAGGGCCCACCTCTACCTCATTTTAACTTACTTATCTTTTTAAGACCCTATCTCCAAATACAGTCACGTTCTGAGGCACCAGGGATTTTAGGACTTCAATAACCTAAATGTAAAACCTAAAACTGTAGAGCTCTTAGAAGAAAACATAGGTGCAAATCTTTATTACCTTGAGTCTGGCAAAGCCTTCTTAGATACAACACCAAAAACATAAATGACAAAGGAATAAATAAGTAAATTGAACTTTATCAAAATTTAAAGCTTTTATGCATCAAAGGACACCATCAAGAAAGTAGAAAAACAGCCTATAGAATGGGCACAAATGTTTCCAAATAATATTTATAGTAAGGGACTTATATCCAGAATATATAAGGAATAATTACTGCATGATTTTAAAACAAATAACCTAATTAAAAAATGGGCAAAGTATTTGATCAGATATTTCTCCGAAGAATATATACCATTGGCCAATAAAAACACATAAAGATGCTCAACTTGATTAACTATTAGGGATATGCAAATCAAAAGCACGATGAGATACCACTTCACCCCTACCAGATGGCTGTAATTGAAACCACACACAATGACAAGTATTGGTGAGGACGTGGAGAAATTGGAATGTTCATAAATTGTTGGTGGGAATATAAAGTGGCACAGCTGTTAAAAAAAACAGTTTGGCAGTTCCTCAAGATGTTAAACATGGAATTATTATATGACCCAGCAATTCCACTTCTAGTTATATATCCAAGAGAATTAAAAACATACGCCCACCAAAAAAACTATATGCAAATGTTCATAGCAGCTTTATTCATAATAGCTAAAAAGGGAAAACAATTCAAAACTTCAACAACAGATGAATGGATAAACAAAATGTAAATCCACCCATACAATGGAATATTACTGGGCAATAAAAAGAATGGAATTCAGATGTATGCTACAACACAGATGAACATGAACCCTAAAAACATTATGCTAAGTGAAATACGCCAGTCACAGAGGACCACATATTACATGATTATATATATGAAATGTCCAGAATAGGTAAATCTATACAGACAGAAAGTAGATTAGTGGATGCCAGGGGCTGGAAGGGTCAGAGGGAATGGGGAGTGACTGCTAATGGGTATGGGGTTAGTTTGGGAGATGATGAAAATATTCTAAAGTTGATTGTGGTGATGACTGCACAACTCTGAATATACTAAGAACCATTGAATTGTACAATTTAAATGGGTGAATTATGAGGCATATGAGGCTGGGTGCAGTGGCTCACGCCTGTAATCCTAGCACTCTGGGAGGCCAAGGTGGGCAGATTGCTTGAGGCCAGGAGTTCAAGACAAGCCTGAGCAAGAGCAAGACCCCAACTCTACAAAAAATACAATCGGCTGGGCATGGTGGTGCGTGCCTGTAGTCCCAGCTACTTGGGAGGTTGAAGTAGGAAGATTGCTTGAGCCCAGGAATTTGAGATTGCAGTGAGCGATGATGATGCCATGGCACTTCAGCCTGGGTGACAGAGTGAGACCCAATCCCTATAAAGAAAGAAGGAAGGAAGGAAAAGAAGGAAGGAAGAAAAGAATCAATCCAGAAATTAACCTACTACATATGAAAATCCAGTAGGTGATAAACAGTCAAATGGCTGAGGCAAAGATGGGTTTTTTAATAAATGATGTTGGGGCACTGGATACCCACACTCTGTTGTTGAGGTTATGGAAAAACACATATTGCTGTATGAAACAAAAAATTGTATAACCCTTATGGAGAAGCATTTGGCAAGATCTAATGAAACGATTTGTACATTTACAGTTCAACTTAGCACTCCCACTTCTAGGCATTTACCCTAAAGATACCTCTAAAAATACATATGCCTTCTTACATATGTAAGCTTCTTCACTGTGTCATTATTTGTATTTGCAAAATGTTGGATACTCCCTAAATGCCCAAAGATGGCAGATTGGTTGAATAAACTGTGATACCTACATACAGTGGGATACCAGGAAGCTGTAAAAAGGAATGAAGAAGATCTTTATTGACTGGTATGTAGTCATTTCCAGGATATATTATTAAGTTATAAAAGCAAAGTACAAAATCAAATATATAGTATCTTATCTCTTGTGTAATAAAGAAAAGAAATAAGAAAATATAATGGATTTGCTTATTTTAGTAAAAAAAAAAACACACAAGACCCATAAACCGGAAAACAATGGGTTACCTACAAGGAAGTAGGTGAGGGGATGGGGTAGAAATATGAGGGAGGAAGGGACAATTCTGAGTATGTCTTTTGTGTAGTTTAGGCTTTTGGAAACATGTTAATATACATTCACAAAATAAAATTAAATCAACAAGGATAGGGAAAAATTTAAAACATGCAACTAAATGCGAACAGAAATAAATGAACCCAACTGTGTGTCAAATGAATGACATAACCACAATGAAGAGGGCAGAAAGAAGAAAACCAAGCAATTTTGAATATAGTATTTTTGATATACCTATTAGTCTAATGTAGATAATAAACTGGGAAAAAAAGAATCCATACCAGAAAAAGAAGAAACACAATGACCAATAAACACTTTAAAATATTGGTCATCTTTATTGCTAATATTTATTTCCAAGCTAAATTAGCAAAATTTTTGAAATTTAGTATCCAGGGTTAAAGAGTTTTTTGAAGAAATGTAAATGATAGAATCTCTCTGAAAAGTGATTTAAAAATACATATCAAAATCTTTAAAAATATTTCAGAAAGCTAGAAGAGAGGATTTTGGGTGTGCCCAACACAAAGAAATGATAAATGTTTAAGGTGATGGATATGCTAATTACCCTGCTTTGATCATTACATATTGTATACATGTATCAAAATATCACTCTGTACACCATAAATATGTGCAATTATTATGTGTCAACTAAAAATAAAAGGAAAAACTCCTTTAAAATATTCATACCTCTGACCCAGAAATCCCAATTTATTTTATGAAAACATTCTGTGATGTGTAATTAAATTTATGCAATAGAATAACCAGGGTTTTTTTCTGAAAACCAAAATTGAAAAAAAAAACCATACAGGGCTTTGATTAAATTATGACATAGAAGAGTCCACAATCATTAAAATCACACTGTAAAAGAATGTTTTATGTCATGTAAAATAGTATATGTAGTACAATTCAAATTTTGTTTAAAAATATCTGTGAGAGGCCAAAGGCAGTGACTCACACCTGTAGTTCTAGCACTCTGGAATGCCAAAGCAGAAGGATTGCTTGAGTTCAGGGGTTTGAGACCAGCCTGAGCAACAATGAGACCCCATCTCTACAAAAAGTAGAAAATTTAGCTGGGCATGGTGGCGCATGCCTGTAGTCCCAGCTACTCAGGAGACTGAGACAGGAGGATTGCTTGAGTCCAAGAGTGTGAGGTTGCAATGAGCTATGATGACACCATTGCACTCTAGCCTGAGTAAGACCCTGTCTCAAAAAAACAAGAAATAAACAAACAAAATATATGTGTGAGAGATAACACAATAGAAAAAGGAACAAAAAGATAAACATTTTATAGATAAAAAATACATATGTCAAGTAAACATAAAAATATCCTCAATTTCATTAGTATTCAGGAAAATGCTAATTCATACTATAGTGTTATATAACTACTAGAATGACAAAAGTTTTCAAATCTGATAATTCCAAATGTTGGACAGGAGGTAAATCAATTGAGAACTCATATATTGATACTGGAAGTATAAATTGGTACAACCATTTTGGCAATGCCTAATAAAATTGAAATTCTGCATTCTTCATATCCAGCAATTTCATCCCAAAGAGACTTGACACATGCACCAAGAGGCATGTACAAGCACTGCACTGTTCTTAGTACAATGGCAAAGTATTACAAACAATCCAAATGGCCAGCAGAAGAATGAATAAATAAATGTGTGTATCTCCATAAACAGCAGCAAAAATAAAAGAACTATATTTGCATAATACAACTTGGATAAATTGAATCAACATTTTTTAGTAAAAAATAAAGCAGGAGACATGACTCATGACTACTTCTAGTATGATACTTTTTTTTCAGAGAGACAGGGTCTCACACTGTTGCTCAGGCTGGAGTGCAGAGGCACCATCACAGTTCACTAAAAACTCAAACTCCTAGGCTCAAGGGGTCCTCCCGCTTCAGCCTCCTGAGTAGCTGGGACTACAGTGCATGCCACCATGACTGGCTAATTTTTCTTATTTTTTGTAGATACAGAGTCTCACTTTATTACCCAGGCTAGTCTCAAACTCCTGGTCTCAAGTGATCCTCCCGTCTAGGCCACCCAAAGTGCTAGAATTACAGGCATGAGCCACTGCACCTGGCCTGATACCATTTTTATAAAGCTCACAAGTAAACCCAAATGGTTGTTTAAATTATTTTTATAAAGGAAGGGAATAATAAACCCAAACTTCAAGAAAATAGTTACCCCATGAGAGGAAGTTATAGACTAAGAGGTGCACTTAGGTGAGTGACAATTATTGCCATTATTATCATAATGTTTTGTTTCTTGGGGTGTGTGTGTGTAATGTTACATATATTTTTTATATGTATCAAATATCATATTTTTAAAATATAAAGGGAGAGAGCATGTGTGTGTGTGTTGTGCTCCCTCAATAAAAGCCTGGATGAATATAAACCAAAATATTAGCAGAGGTTATCTCTGGGTGGTAGGGTTAAGAACTGTTTTAATTTTCTTTGTATTTGTTTGTATTTTCAAAATTGTCTCAAATTAACATGTACTTTTGGAAGTAGGAAAAAATGTTTTTAAAAATCTGTGCTAGATCTGTTCTATTTTCATTCCCCAGCCTCACATCCAAGTCTTAATTACCATAGCAATAAATGAACTGGGGGAAGAGGTGCACAGTGGAGTCTCCAAGGTCATATATGACTCCAGGTTTGGCCAGGTGGTAGCTGAGACAGCAGGAAGGAAGCTGCAGGATGTCACAGAGCCACAGATGAGGGCAGACACCTGCCTGCTGAGTGTCAGCGTGAGCAAGAGGAAGGTAATAACAGCTCAAGGAAGACAAGTGAATGAACCTGAAATCTACTCTTTGAAGTCATAAATCCACTGTCCAGCCTGCCCTGGCTTCCACCTCCTCCCCCCACTCCCCACCAAAAAAGCCAATAACACACAGATAAGAATACTAAAAACAAAACATCACAATCCCATCCTTGTACGAATTATAATAAACTGGCACCATAATGTGTGTCATTCTGTTCTCCACCACGTACAGATGATATAACAGGACTGGAGCGATCTAGCAGAGAGTAATCAAAATGATTAGCTGAAAGAGAGTCCTTTACCTGATGGCAAGCAAAACCCAAACTCTGCCCTTCATTGTATGACAAGAGCTTAGACATGATATGCCAGAGGTGTGCATAGTTAGAACACAGAAGTAGACACCAGATCTTATGCTACCAGCAGTAAGGGGTAGCCAGCCATCGGTGGTTGAAAGAGGCAGATTTGGAAGAAATAAATAGAAATGCTATTTTGCAAGGTGGACTGCAATGTGGAAATCCGTATCCCCAGGAGCTGAACTAATTGTTGCTTCTCCGTTTTGCCCAAATGTGGAACGAAGGTGACAAGGAAGACCAACTGGGGACCTTCTGGATGGGGTCGGGGTGGCCAGGAACAGAGGCATTGCTGGACAATGGTATTGCTCCTTGCTCTCCGTAATATCACGTGCATTCTGAGACTTTCTAAGACTTACCTCATGAACAGCTGCCATGTTCTTCAACAAGACTGTCCTTGGGTGTCAATCTGAAAGTTGAACTGGATTGGACAGGTAGTGAGACTTCTACCTCTGTATTTCCTGTGTGATTGTGATCACAGGAGTGAGTAGCTACCATTCTGCCATACTCTGCAAAGCTCATGAGGATAGAGGCTAGATGGCACCCCAAAGGATCCCCAAGAATTACCCCAAGAAGGCAACCTAGAGGCCAGGGTATCCAAGGAAGGTTTTGTGAGTTTACCAAAGGCTATTTAGTTATGCGGTGGTGTCCCGACACCTGGAAATGTCAACAAAGCCCATGTTGACAAAACTTTCTTAACTGGCTCAAGATAAGTTATTCCAGCTGCCCTCAATCTGGCTGCATACCAATCGCCTAGTGTGCTTTTGAAAAAATACCTACACCTGGGCCCCACCGTTCAGCTAGATAAACGAATTTTTTTAAAGTGGCATAATGTGCAGCCAGAGTGGAGAACTACTGAGCTTCTCCATTTGTTAAAGTTAATTATTTGAAGAGGTTCTGGTTGTAGGAAGGGTGCAAAGGGCGCTGGAGAACAAGCTAGGCTGGCAGCACAGAGGACGGTCCTCCAGCTGACTAGCACACATCTCAGTGCTGTCTAGGCTACTCCTGCGCGGTCCATGCAGGGGACAAAGGGGCGGCTCCGTTGCTTTAAATTCCAGAATGTTACCAGACAGCCTTGGACAGCCTTAGAATATAAGTTTCCAAGATCCCTGTTACCATGTGAGGAAGGAAAGAGAAGAGAGATATGCATTCCCCTTCCTCTTCAATGCCCCACTTCTGTGCCCCTTCTCTAGAGCTACATGAAAGAATGCACGAGGCCAGCAGGCTCCAGGAACTGGAAAGGGCTTCCTAGTTGTGGATGCTGAGTTCTTCCACCCCTTTCTTGTTCTGCCTTCTTTGCTTCTCAGTGTTTACTAATGTCCTTGTGTTGGGGGTTACTAATGTCCTTGGGGTTAGGCACTTCTGCTCCGCACCTCATCACCTTTGTGTTCCTGTCTCGGCACTCAGAGCTCAGCCTTTACACAGTCCAGCCCTGTTGCTGGTTCCTATAACTAACTCTTTTAGGGCCGGGATCACCACCTTTTTGGCAAACTCTTCATGAGGCCAGTTCCTAGGGAAAGGAGTACTTCTCTGGGTCTACTCGGGGCCTCCTCTGTGGCTTCATTCCATGTCATATTAAAGGTGCTTCCAATATGGGTTAGAACCACTGTCTAGAAAAGTTCCTCGTTTCTCTCACGTTGAGGTGTTTCCATCTCTTGCAATGATGCAGGAACAGGCCGG
>VBSM01002608.1:155857850-155886806 GCA_008086735.1 Cheirogaleus medius | reverse complement strand
AAAAAAAAAAAATGATGCAGGAGCAAAGAGCCCAAATTGCAAAAAGGAAAAAAGGCACCAGTTACTATCCAGATTCCCAGTGGAAAGTGGGGGGCTACCATAGCTATCGCAAAACCCTGTGGCACAAGGAAACTCAAGTGCCACCATGCCCTGCTGGCAACTTTCTGACACTGCTGCACAGGGCTCCCTTTGGGGCATCCACTGCACCCTCTTTATATCTGACTTACATAATACTAGCTTTTCAGTTGCTTAGAATGCAAAACCATTTCGCCATAGAGTGAGGAAATGTCCAGAAACAAACTTCATGCAGGGAGGCTATTTTAGTACCCAGATGATCCACGACAACCCACTAGTTTCCATTAGTTTGCTGAGGGTTTTACAGACCTATCTATCTCCCGGCTTATTTCCCCATCCCTTTTTTGTTTCCACCTCCATGGTCTGCTTACTCTCTTCCACATGTCCAGTGTTAATTTCCTACCTCATCCATTTGGTTTCATACCTTCACGGACACTGTTTCCACCTAGACCATCCTCTACTGTCTCCATCATTATCTGTCCCTAACCCGTCTCAAGATCCAACTCAAACGGCTCCTTCTCCAAGAGGACTGCATCCTGCGTTCATAGAGTTAACCTAATTCTGTTCTGATCACTTCTGTGTTGTGTCTCCTTCACGTTTAGCTCCAGTTGGGGGTGTACTGACTTTTGCATTTGTTGGCACATTGCTTAGTAATCAATTTGGGGTTGTGCCCATTCTGTTTCCTCAACTAGATTTCAAGTTCCTTAAAACCCAGGACTCATGGTCAGAACGCACGAGTGAGCAAGAGCTGTGGCCACGGGTGCTGAGCAGCAGGCCTGGATCTCTGGTTGGGTCACACAGGATCTGCAGCTGGCTGCAGTGCAGGTATTAGGTGTGATTATGATGAACAAGAATTTTTTCTATATGGAGACTAACACAGCTTAAACCACATCCTCATCAGCCAACCTCCTTTCATGACTTTTCAGAAACCTGAGGACATTCAGAACCTCTGCAATACCTTGGCTACCCAGTGAGAAATACCAAGGAGGAACCCCTCGCAAACCCTACACAGGCGACAGTGCCCTACATTGTGTTCCTAGGATTCTTTCCCTAGCAGCTAAAATTTAACAAACACCTGCTGCATACTAGGCTGTGAAATAGAAGATGGGATGGAAAACAGACCTGGCAATTTCTGCTTTAAAGAAGTTTAAAGATCACCTGTGAGTTATACAGAGCTGATGATTTTCAAGAGACTACGTTAAGTGCATTCTAAGAGAGGTTCAAAGTCCTAAGGGAGCCCAAAGGAAGAAAAGACTCATTCAGACTAGAGCCCTGGTACGGCAGACTGTCACAGTGTTGGTCCCCAGTGAATCATGCTCTTGGTACATGTGCTCTTGTGTGTTCCCCTCCCACTTAAAGCAATGCACACATCACACAAGCAAAGGCTTGATAAATACTTGCACATTAGGGCTTGTTCTCTTGGCACATTGCCCTGTGACCACCTTGTAAGGAAGCCAGTCTAACCTAATGGAATATGAAAGGCCTCATGGAGGGAAACTGAGGCACCCTAGCTGTTAGTTGGCACCCACTGCCAGGCATGGGAATGAGGTCCTCAGGGTGTTCCAGTCCAGACGACCCTCTTGCTAAGTGCAGTCACATGAGTGGGTACAGCAGAGGAGCCTTCCAGCTGATCTGTAAAATTGAGACAAATAATAAATTCATATTGTTTTAAGACTGAAAGTTTTGGGGTGATTTGTTATACAGCAATAGATCACATGCAGAAATTGGTACCCAGAGGAAGATAGTGCTTTAACAAAACAAAACATGTAGTGTTGGCTTTGGACTGCCTGGCCAATGGAGTCTAGAAAGGTGGCCGCAGGGTTCAGGAGGAAACTGCTGCTGGAGGTTGTAGAGGTAGTAACTTGCGTGTGACAGCAGTGAGTCAGTGAGCAGTGAGGACAATTGCAGTAGTGAAAGTCATACTGCAAAAAGGTCACTTGCAGGAACTTGGATGAGAGAAAACATACCTAATGAACTCGTGAATCCAGCTAAGGAAATTTCCAGGCAGAGTGTTAAAAGTGTAAATTGTCTTTTTTAGCAGTTCTAACCATGAGATAAGGGAAGGAGGAAGTGTTCAGTTTGCAAGCAGAATTCAGAAGCAACACAGAGGGTCTGGGATATGCTGAACTGCAAAATAAAATGTCATATGTCCAGTCTCTCCAACCCTACCGAAGAGTCTCAAAGTAAGACTGGCTTCAGGATAAAGATCAAATTAAGTGTAAGGCTGTAGACCAGGGGTCCTCAAATTTTTTAAACAAGGGGCCAGTTCACTGTCCCTCAGACTGTTGGAGAGTGCGCACTGTGGGCCCGGAACAAGTCGGCTGCTAAGCAGGACAGGCAGTGGCGGCAAAAACACCCGGCGGACCTGATAAATGTTCTCCACGGGCCGCATGTGGCCCATGGCCCGTAGTTTGAGGACGCCTGCTGTAGACTCTATAAGACCTAGAGAGACTTAAGATGATGCCGAGTAACCCTGTCAGCTGGAAAACAGGGCTTCTAAGAATCTTAAGGTCATGCTGCCGAAGTAGAGGGATGACCATCTCTAAAATAAGTGTGGGTGTGACTTTTGTCTAATCAAGTGGACTACTTTCTGGTATGTAAAAAGCTGACGAAGTTTTAAGGTAGTTGCAGGACAGAGATAATTTAAAATGAAAAAGGCCTCCGGGTCCCAAACTTTCTAAGGGCAGAAAGCAGGCTGAGAAAGGTAGTCGGCTACAGACACAGACCAATTCTTACTGAAAAGGAAATATAGCTCAGAGGGTGGAGCCAAAAGCCCAGAGGGCAAAGCTAAGGGCCAAATAAAGCAATGGATTAAGGAATCGTTGCAGGAAGCTAGCAGGCCCTCGCAGGAACACTCCTTACCTCCAAAGTAGAGGGTCTTGCCGACTTCAGTCCTGCTTATTTCAGATTTGCAGAATTGCTAGGTATCTCCCATCCCTCCCCTTTTTGAATATTGAGTATTTCCTGAGGTTGTCCCATCCATAGCTCACCATTTTATGTTGGATGTGTAAGAGGAGGAGATAATGTATCTTTTGTAGAGACAGGTCTCACTATGTTGCTCAGGGTGGTTTCGAACTCCTGTCCTCAAGCCTCAGCCTCCCAAAGTGCTAGGATTACAAGCATGAGCCACGACTTGTGATAATTTATCTTTTTAGTCCACCAGTCCTCAGGTGAAGAGAAGCCACCGAGGAACTGCACCTTAGGACCACAGCCACACCTGGTCCTGCTGAAGATCATGAGCACTTTGAGCCTGGTGCTGTGATTAGATGCAATTTCAAGGCACCTGGGAGGTGTAAGTATATTAAGTCCCAAATGGTTCACATCCATCCCACATGCTTAATACACTTACACCTCCCAAGTGCCTTGAAATTGCATCTAATTGTAATTTCTGTGTATCAGTTACCTACTGCTGTAATTAGAGGACTGTAGTAAATTGTTAGAATAATGGTCCAGTGAATGGTATACGGATCTGATCTTGGCCTTGTGATTTGCTTTGGCCAATGGGACAGTGGTACACAGCACACAACCAGAGGCTTGGTAAGCACTTGCACATTGGGTCTTGCCCTCTTGGAACATTGCCTTGAGACTGCTATGTGAGGAAGCCAGTCTGGCCCCCTGGAGGAGGAGAGGCCACATTAAAAGAACTGAGGTACCCCAGGTATCAGCCAGCAACGACAGCCAGGTAGGTATCTTGGACAATCGGCCCAGTTTGCCCTGTGCCGAATGAGTGTTTTTGGACAGAGGAACCATCCAGCCAATCCACAGAATCACAGGAAATTATAAATCATTGTTACATAAAAAGTTTCAGGATGGTTTTGTTATGCAGCAGTAGGTCACTGATACACAGGAAGATTGCAAAAGCCTTCTTGGAGGAGCTAGTCCTTGAAGATCAGAGAGGGTTAGTGCATGGAGAGCAGGGAAAGGGCATTCCTGGCATTGCCAGAGGAGGTGGGAGTGTAAGCAAAGGCACTGGGGGCGGACAGCACCGTGGGCCATGTCACACGCCACGGTCTGCAGGAGCCACTGCAATGTGGGATAAAGACGTCTCCCTTTAGAAGGCAATACCATTATGTTTTTCATTACTTTGGGAATGATAGTAAAAGGAGTTAAAGTAAAAAAAAAAAGTTTTGCATTACTTAACAGAGGTCTTGGCTTAACTGTGGGGTCTTCCAGACCAGAGCGTTTCCACCTCTACCGCGCAAACATACGCCATGGAAGAGACTCTGAGGGTAGAGCTGTCATTTCCCAGCTGCGCATATGACAGAAAATAAACACCAAAACTGCACCGGCTGGGCATGGTTGAAAGCGCAGAGGACTCAAGGTCCAGAGATTCACATTTGCTATGTATGTGCTATTGTTTTCACACCACGCAACCATGAATAATGTACACAATTTCTCTGGGTCTCATTTCATTTGTGAAATGAGCAGATGTCCTCCTACTCTGGAGGTCTAAGGTTCCAGGAAGAGATTTTAATGCATAATTAAATATGAAAGTGACTTCCCCATAATAAGGAATTGGATATTTGTTGGATCTGAGTAGGCATTGGCAATAAACGGACTGAGGGAGCACTGAAACACTATTACTTATAAATCGGGATAACCCGTTTGGAAAGCAACGTGGAGATAAGAATCCAGAGTCATAAAAATGTTCATCCTATGACTTTGTAATCCCATTCTTGGGGATTTGCCCTAAGGAAATAATTAAATATAAGATAAAAGTTGCATGTATCACCCCTAAGATAAAAAATTCAGAAACAATCTAAATGTCTAACAAAAAGGATAAATAAATCATCGTCTGTGCAATATTACACAGCCGTTGCAAGGATTATTATGAAAGCTGTAGAATCATGGGCAAGTGTTCATGATTTCATGATTAATGGAAAAAGCAAAATATTATACTGTACTATTACTACAACTGTGTGAAAACAGACAACGCATGTGGGCAAAGGCCAGAAGGAAACACACAAATATGAAAACAGTTGTACAAAAGAGCTGAGATAATAGCAAAGGGGTTTTGGACTTTCATTAGATTGTCCTTATAATAAGGTTTTTAATTTAATTTTATTTTAGACTAGTGAGTAGAAAAAGGAGTTTGATCTATAACTGACTATGCACAGTCAATGGGAAGAACTCACTGCCTTCGGACCAGCCAATAATAAGGTTTTTAAAAACCACATTATGTCTCTTTGCCCTTCACTCTAATGACGAACCAGGTGTTCCTGCAAGAGGACAGGGAAGCCCATCACATCACGTCTGGGAGGGCTGGAGCCCACGCTGGCAGGAGCCCCAATTCGGGTGTGAGCCTGTCCTGGTAGCATCCAAGAAACCCACCACAGACCAGGGACCAAGAGGAGTTGACGGGGCCCCTACACTGAATGGGGGGGGATTCTGGAGCCACATCACAGAGGGAGCCAGGAACAGAGCCAGGAATAGGGCAGTTCAGAGGTGCCCCCAAACGTGACCCCCCTTTTGCCCAAAATGGTTCTGGCAGGAGGTCTGAAAACAAGGAACCTGTGCCGCCAAGATGTGACCTGACCAAGGTGGAAACCAGAGAGAGGCACCGTGAGAAGAGATGTCACTTCGTCCCCCCATCTGAGTGAAGATCATCTTCCCCATTCAAACCAGATGGCATTCTTGAGCATCTACTTTGTCTAAGACACTGAAGAGGACGGGAAGATGATTAACCACTTTGGTACCAGTGTCAACTATAGTCATCAGCCACAGATGAACTTACGCTCACAGCCCAGCGGCGACTATAGTTGATAGCCACAGATGAACGCGAGCGTCAACTTTAGCCAACAGCCAAAAGCTTTTGCTTTTATCTCTGCAGTTGCAGTGTGTATGTTCAGCTAATAAGTTACTACGAATCTGTGACCTTTTAACAAGTCCTTAGTAGGAGTTATTTTCCTAAAGCTGCCTGTTAAGTAAAATAAGCTTTCAGTGCTTTAAAGCTTTCCTCATCACACAAGAGCAAAACGGATTCGTCGTCAATGCTCAGCACACACTACCGTGCGGACCATGAGTGCCGACTGTGGGCAAGGCTTCGCGGCCGGTGAGCGCCATTCCAAAGTGGTTAAGACAGGGTTGTGGCTGCAGGGAGCTTGCAACTGGGGAGGTCTAGAGGAGGGAGTGGGAGAGGGAGGGACAGAGAGGACTATGCTACAAGGCAGAACATTGAAGGTAGGAAATCAGTGTGATGGGAGGCAGGAAGAGAAAGAGATCGCGCCCAGCTGGAAGCATATCTTGTATTGGGTCTTGAAGGGAGGGTTTTGTCAGACTGAGAAGGTGCCTGGGGAAGGTGTATCAGGCTGAGTAGCCAGAGTAAGCCAGAAACCAAAGGCAGGAGAGCCCATACGCCCTCTGCGGTCCAGCTGAGCGAGCCAGGAGCGCACAGTAGGGCAGTAAGAGATGCGCTAGGAAAGGAAGATTGGAACCGGGAGGGGACATGTCCTGAATGGTCTGCCTGGCTGTGCTTTAGAATAACACACAGTGACCAGAGCATGGAGACAGACTCAGAGCAGGCTTCCAGATGTGAAGCCAGGAAGCAAGGCAGGAGAGGGGCAATGACAGCTTGATCTATCGGGCTCAGGTTTCAACAACTGAACAGAAAGGAAAAGATGGTGTGAGAAACACTGCGGGCAAGACTGGTAGGATTCAGGGACTGATTTGTCCAGGGCTTAAAGCCTGGGAGACAGACCACTGATCACATTGGCGGTGGGAACAGAAAACCCAGGATGAAGGGGCATAGGATGCAGCGAGATGAATGCAAGTGGCATGTCCAACAAGCAGTGAAAGTTTGGTGAGAGCTTGGTAGAGCAGCCAGCCTAGATTTGGGAGCCAGCCACTGGGAAGGCTGCAGTTGAAAAGGTAGACATGTCTGAGGAGAGGGCTGAACGGTGTTCAGGTGTTAGGGGGAGAAACAAACGATGGAGCAAATGGTGGACCCATCGCGGGGTCAGAGGAGACGTGGTGCCCGGAGGCCTGGATGAAGCGGGCGTGGGCTGGGCTGTGCGGGGAGCATGGCTGGGAGGGCAGCGGGGCAGGGAGGGGCAGAAGCCAGACCACAAGGAGTTAGGGCACAGTCACAAATTGGAGACACACTTTGGTGACTTTCTCATTAAGTCTGGTGGTAGGGAGGAGGGAGTCAGGATGGCTACCCAAATGCATTAGCAAGATCAAGGGAAATTGCTTTTTATGGCGTACACGTCTGAGCACGTTTGCAGGAAAGAAGTTGGTGGATAAAAGGACAAAGTGAGCATGAGAGCATGCAGAACAGGGGACTGGGGCACTGGTGAGTCAGCTTTGTCAGGAGACAGTCACTTGGGCCTCCAAAGTGATGACATCTAAAAAAATGTTTTTAAACAACAGAAATTTTCTTTCAGGCAAAACTTATTCAGGACCCCAATATATAAATCATTGATGCCGGGTTGAAATAGGGAATGGGGAGGGTCGTGGGAGGCCCCTGTCACTCTGGGGCGTCGGCTCTAAGAAACACTGATGTGTGGACGGAGACAAGATGTTAGGGAAGTAGAAAGGGACAGACTGGCTGTGGGCATGACAGGGACGCTGAAAAACTGGAAGCGTAAAGAAAGCAGAGAGAATTTGGAAGAGCCACAGTGAAAAATGAGCTACTGATTCAACTGGAGCTGGACAAACTGGGATCTCCAAGCAACACAGGGGCCCCTGCGGGGCGAGAGCAGGCGTCCACGGTGGGGCCAGCTGCTCGCCGCTTCTCTCCAGCAACGCCGCCGCCACAAGCACAGCAGCATATGATGGCGATTGTCCAGGTTGGGGACTGACATAGCAAGTCTAATGGACGGTAAGGACATGAGGGCTCTCAGGAGCTTTCAAGGACATCCAGAGAGAGCGGGCCCCTTCCGGGTGCCCTGTGTGCTAAGAGAGACGACAAGGATGTACTCCTTGGGCTGGTATCAGCGAGCAGACAAGCTGCTTTACAGGGCAAGGCGCAAACAACTGAGCTGAGGTTTTCAGTCATACATAGTTTTTTAATTTGTTAAAATTGTGGCAAATGTGCATATACTCAGTTCTTTTGTGTATATGCCCAGAAGTGAAATTGTCCATGATATATTTTTTTAGACAATATACATGACTGAATAAAAGTAGATCAATGTAACCTTGACCAGTGAATGCTGGGCCCAAGGACAGCTGGGCACTGCACTCCTGCCTGGGCAGGGCTGGGGACGTGGCAGCCACTCAGACCCATTTCTGGAGCTGTAGGCTGGGGCGTCTGTTCAGTTATTTAGGATTAAAGGCCGGACCCTAGAAGCACACTTTTGGCTATTTCAATATCAGCAAAGAAAGAAGCCACGCAGGCTTCAGAAGCATCATTCCTGTGGCAAACACACACGCACAGCTGTGTGAAGCATGATGTGCACGAACAGCTGTGGTCTTAGATAAGAACAGACCTGGTCACTGGTGAAAATAAAGCCAAGTGTTAAGGAGGCACGTCCAGCCTTCCTCTCTGGTGTGTGTGCGTGTCAAAGCACAGGCTTTGCAGTCAGCCTCCTGTCGCAAGGTGCTCTCCACCACATCTTCGCTCCACTGTCTTGAACCTGTCATGCTACCTTCCTGATTCTCAGTCTCCTAATCTATAAATGGCAGAGCTAAAAGGATTAAATGGAATGTACATGTGTAAATTTCTAACCCAGAATCCAGCACACAGTAGACCGTCAGTAAATGTCACTTCCTTCATTTCTCACCTCACTGGCTTCCTCCCTTGCCCCCTGCACTCTTTCAGACTTCAGGAACCTGGGACCCCTCTGATCTCTGGCACATTTCCAGGAAGCTTTAAACTACCTAGAAAAAGAGAAAGGCGGAAATACTGCACCTTTGCCTTCTAGTGGTGAAACAAGCCCATTGCGAGTACGTACAATAAATTGCAAGTTCCTATTTTACTGGTTTATGAATCAGAGGTCAGGTCTAATTTACAAATACATATCTGAGTCATCAGCAATATGGCACTATAACTAGAGTTTATGGCTTACTAGTCATGATTAAATACTGCACAGCAGGATAATAATAAGGCATCATTAAATATATCACATCCATGTGTTGGCCTAACACTAATGTATATTTAGCTTCATGTCTATCTGCTTACAAACGTGAAGGAGTGGATGATTGAAAACAGCAAGAAGCCACTGGACAGTACAGTGTGGACTTCTTCAGCCCAGGGCTGTCCTAACACCCTAGACAGGACCACAGACGACTGCACAGTGGAGATGTGGGAAGATGTAATTTTGGACGCAAGGGACTGAGAGTCAGACATCAGCGCTGTCCTGCAGAAAGGCTGATGAAATGGGAGCTGGAAGTCAACTCAGCAGCTGGCAAACATGGCACTCACTATGCTCCGGGTATGTCTGTTTTGGGTTCTGACAGGAGAGCAATGCTTTCAGAGGTAGGATGGGCCCAGCAGAGGAAGTGGGGTGCAGAGATAAGACAAGCCTGCAGGTGGAGTGGAGCAGCACATGGGACTGGCCCCTGCGGCAGGTGGGAGCAGAAGGCCCAGGACGGTATGCAGTGTTCCTGTTGGGGTGGGGTGGGGAGAAGGGCTTGGAAGATGGGAAAGGATGCAGATTTGTGGGTGTCACTTCAACTATCACCTGGTGAGTCCCCTGACAGCCAGCAGTATGACAATGGTTACAATGCGAAGGCAGTGACCCACATACAAGCAGCTGCTGTCATGGAGGCCTGTGAGCCAGTAGTTGGGCCCAGCTGGGATTTGGGAGGGTAGATGGAGCCAAGCAGAAGCCCCATTTCCTGAGAACTAGGCCAAGTGCACCAGAAGGGATCTGGTATAGTATCAGGAGGAAGCTCCAGTCCCAAAACAGACTTCCTTACAAGTCCCTGAGCTACAGCGTGTCTAAAGCAGCGTGTCTCACATCTGGCTGACCATTGTATCAGGATAATTGTTGTACTTGGGAAAAATGCTCATTCCTTGGCCCCAGCCCAGACCTCGGCTTCTGGGGGTGGGAACTAAGAATCTACACTTTCAGTACCCCCTCCCCAAGGTGATTCCTGTCACCCTGAAGCTTGAGAATCACAGAACAAAGTCCCTGCTCCCTGGACCAGCAGTAGGATGATTCCAGGCGCTCCGGCAGGGCAAGGGGCTGCAGCTATGGGATAAAGAACTGAGGCCACAGGAGTCATCGCATCACCCAAAGCAGCCCCAGCACGGCCCACTTCCCAGCCCCCGAGGAGAAACGCCAGCAGCAGCCATGCTAGTCCTGGGACCCGACAGAAGTTTTATCATTTGGTGACCAGTAGGCTCTGGCTTTGGGACCTGGGAGGGCACCATCTGATTCATCCAGTACTACGGGTGACATACGCCTCGATATTTTTTTCTTTCCATGAGTTTTTCTGAAGGATGAAGCATGAGCCGATGTACATGGAACCACAGCAGGTCTCTGCTAAAACAAGTGAGTGGTTTGCTTTTGGCATCATATTACAACCTCATCCCACATGGCGGTGGCACCAGCACCCTTGTCTGTGGCATCTGTACTGCCCTCTTGGGCAGCACTGCACTCTTGGGCATCCTCTTCAACTCAGTGACTTCTGCAAAATCCTAAATATGCAACAAGCGGGACAATGGTGTGTCACCTGTGACACACACCAACTCAGAGAACTAGGCACTCATTAACATCATCAAGATTGTATAGAAACTTAGGGAACTAGTAATATATTATTAAATAATACCATATATTATTAAGTATAGAAAATATAAGTATAAAAATCAAATCTATACAAGTATGAAAAGCAAATAAATATGCAAAAAATAAAACTTGTGAGAGTTGTGGAAGATAATCTTTGTTCCTTAAAAACTTTTTAAAAATGTGGTACAGTGTTACAGTTATTACAACTACCCTTCGCCTGTCCCTTCGCTTCTCTGAATTACACGATGATAACTCAAACTCAGTACTGAAACCTGCAATAACAGAACTGTGTACAAGTATACCCTGTTTTTAGTTTGCCTTATTGCGCTTCACAGATAAGTTGTGATTTTTACAAATTGGTTTGTGGCAAACCTGCGTCGAGCAAGTCTATTAGCATCATTTTTCCAACAGTATGTGCCCACTTCATGTCTCTGTGTCACATTTTGGTAATTCTCACAATATTTCAAACTTTTTCATCATTATTATATCTGTCATGGTGAGCTGTGATCGGTGATCTTTGATGTTACCACTGTTTTGGGGCACCGTGAATTTATAATCCCATGTAAAAGACAGTGAACTCAACTGATAAATGTTGTGTGTGTCCTGACTGTTCCATCTCTCTCCCTCCCCTTGGGCCTCCCTGCCCTTAGGCACAAAGGTACTGAAATTAGGCCAATTTATAACCTTACAATGGCCTCTAATGTTCAAGTGAAAGGAAGAATCAAAAACTAGACATGATGAAGCTCGGTGAGGAAGGCATGGTGAAAGCCAAGATACGCTGAAAGCCGGGCCTCTTGCACCAAACAGCCAAATGGTGAATGAAAAATAAAAGTTCTTGAAGGAAATCAAACGGGCTAGTCAGAATGATTCAAAAGAAAAAGAGGCTTATTGCTGATATGGAGAAAGTTTTAGTGGTCTGGATAGGAGATAAAACCAGGCACAACATTCCCATAAGCCAAAGCCTAATCCAGAGCAAGACCCTAACTCTCTTCAGTTCTATGAAAGCTAAGAGAAGTGAAGAAGCTGCAGAGGAAAAGTTTGAAGCTAGCAGAGGGTGGTTCTTTACATTTAAGAAAAGAAGCCATCTTCATAAAATAAAAGTGCAAGGTGAAGCAGCAAGTGCTGATGTAGAAGATGCACCAAGTTATCCGGAAGATCTAGCTAAGATCGTGGATGAAGGTGGCTACACCATACAACAGATTTTCAGTGTAGATGAGACAGCCTTATATTGGAAGAAGATGCCATCTAGGACTCTCATAGCCAGAGAGGAAAAATCAACACCGGGCTACAGAGTTTCAAAGGACAGGCTGACTCTCTTGTTAGGGGCTAATACAGCTGGTGACTTTAAGTTGAAGCCAATGTTCATTTACCATTCCAAAAACCCAAAGCCCTTAAGAATACTCTGCCTGTGCTCTATAAATAGAACAACAAAGCCTGAATGACAGCACATCTGTTTGCAGCGTGGTTTGCTGAATATATTAAGCCCATTGTTCGGATCTACTGCTTAGAAAAAATATTGCTTTTAAAATATTACTGCTCATTGACAATGCACCTGGTCACCCAAGAGCTCTGATGAAGATGTACAAGGAGATGAATGTTGCTTTTCATGCCTGCTAACACATCATCCATTCTGCAGCCCATGGATCAAGGTGTAATTTTGACTTTTAAGTCTTATTATTCAAGAGATACATTTTGAAGGCTATAGCTGCCATAGATAGTGATTCCTCTGATGGATCTGGGCAAAGTAAATTGAAAATCTCTGGAAAGGACTCGCGATTCTAGAAGAACATTCATGGAATGTTGGGGGCTTGCCATATAATTGTGCAGCTTAAGAATTAACCTTAGGAAATAGAGTATGTGCCCAGCCCAGAGCTGCGTGAGAGTCATACATTCCGGCCAAGGTTCACCTAACAAATAGGGTTGCTGCTTGAAGGCATAACAAAGGGTCTGAGTTTCTGTAAATAGGCAAGAGCTGCCCAGCCCCACGTTAATAGGGGCCTGGAGGCCACACGATAAGCACATTGTTCCTGTTATTGTTGCTTGGCCCTGTATGATGGCTGGGTAGCCAGAGACGGGTAAGATTCCTCAAGGAGGAATCTAAGACAGGCACAGCCACCAGGGGGCCAGCCAAGAGGAACTGGGGACGGAAAGTGCTCCCTGTGGCTGCCTTGCTTAACCTTTGCTTATCTCAGCCTCTGACCTATGCTTTGAGCAACTGCCTGGAAACCATGAGTCAGGGGACATCTGTGTCCTTAGGCTACATGTTCTGGAATTTATGGCCATTGCTGCAATGCCTGGGTGGCCACGTATAAGGAAGTAACTTTGATTTTTAGGGTATAAAAATAAAAGGACTTGTGTGTTCAGCGCTGCAGTCTTGTACCATCTTTATGTGTGTCCGTGTGTTTCTTTGTGTGTTTCTTTGTGTTTTGTGTTCATCCCCCATCCTGCAAACAGGCCACGACAATGGAAGGAGGGCAAAATATCAAAATCAGCAGGAGTTTGGAAGAAGTTGATGTCAACCCTCATGGCGACTTTGAGGGCTTCACAACTTCAGTGGTGGAAGTAACTGTAGATGTGGTGGAAATAGTAAGAGAACTCCTATTAGAAGTGGAGCCTGAAGATGTGACTGAATTTCCACAATCTCATGATAAAAGTTGGATGGATGAGGAGTTCCTTCTTATGGATGAGCAACGAAAGTGGTTTCTTGAGATGGAATTGACTCCTGGTGAAGATGCTGTGAACACTATTGAAATTACAACAGAGGATTTAGATTACAACATAAACTTAGTTGACAAAGCAGTGGCAGGGTTTGAGAGGATTGACTCCAATTTTGAAAGATGTTCTACTGTGGATAAGATGCTGTCAAACAGCATCGCATACGACAGAGAAATCTTTCATGAAAGGAAGAGTCAATTGATGCGGCAAAATTCATTGTTGTCTTATCATAAGGAATCGCCACAGCCACCCCAACCTTCAGCAACCCCATCCTGACCAGTCACCATCAACATCCAGGCAGGACCCTCCACCAGCAAAAAGATGACAACTCACTGAAGGCTGAAACGATCCTTAGCATTTTTTAAGCAATAAAGCATTTTAAATTAAGGTGTGTATATATAATGTTTAGAGAGAATGCTATCGCACACTTCATAGACTACGGTCTATTGTAAACGTAACTTCTATATGCACTGGGAAACCAAAAACAGCTGTGTGACTTGCTTTATTGTGATATTTGCTTTATTGTGTTGTGGAACCGAAGCTGCCATATCTCCCAGGTACGCCTGTGTAACTTCTCAGTATTCACTAATTTTGAAAGGTCAGAAAATACTCCGCAGTGACGTCTACAATAGGTACACTGGCTGGCAGCCCCAAGCCGCCCATTCTCAGCAGCCGGAGCCTGCGCTACCTGTGCGGGCAGCTTGTTCGTGGCCCAATGCAGACAACAGTGAAGGTAAGCCTCCCCTCTGCAGATCAGCAGGCTGGGAGATGCTCTACTGACAGGACGAGAGGGACAACGTTTGGGCTAAGTGGTAGGAATAGGTCAAAACCTGACTTGGTACGTGGTCAGTTTCTGATTGAGCTACACTTCAAGTTGACTCAAGCCTCATCCCATGCGGTGCTCCAGAGTGGCAGATTCCAGCCTCTGCCTGTATGTGGACGGAGGGAGGAGTGAGCCTGGAAGGTGTCCGACTCCCCTCACAGCCCGGGAAGTGAAGAGAGCTGTGAGAACAGCCTATGAATACCCCAGGGTGGGGATGCCAGGGCTGGCCACTCGTGGGTGGAACTGTATAAGCAAGTGGTGTTGCTATGCAAGGAAACGCAGTCAGAGAGAAATAGTAACCTGAATGTCAAGTTCTCCCACAGTGCACTCAGTGAGACAGCAAAATCATCTTCCCTTGGGGGAAGAGGACAGTAGGAGAAAGTGCCAGTTCCCAAAACATAAGGAGAAATTTGGAGGATTCTGTTGGAGAAGCAAGGCCAACATGGCATACGCAGGAGAATGCTTGGCTGGAAAAGGGTTAGTGCCACAGTGATGCTGGGTACAGTGGGGGCAGGAGTTGGGAGAAAGTGAAGGACAGCATCTTTTCAAAGGGAAACAGTTGGAGGTGCAGGCTCCCTGTAATGCTTCCCTTTTTAGCCTTTGGCTCTTCTAATCTGTAGGGAAAGTAAGGATATACATACTCTAGCATTGAGTTAGTCCCACCCATAGTTCTTAAAAATGGCTCTGTAAGCCTGGGTAACACAGCAAGAACCCGTCTCTACAAAACATTTTCTTTAAAAATTAGCCAGGCCCAGACATTCCTGTAGTCCCAGCTACTCAGGAGGCTGAGGCAGGAGGATCGCTTGAGCCCAGGATTTTGAGGTTACAGTCAGCTATGATCGTACCACTGCACTCCAGCCTAGGAGACAGAGCAAGACTCTCTCTTAAAAAAAAAAGTTTCTTTAAAAAAGGAAGTGACTAATTAAACAAAAAGTTGCTGATTTACAGATAAAACTTGAAACATGGATGTGCTAAAGGGAAAAATGCAAATTTCACACAGTAGTCTGAAGGTCATAAGAGCTAGTGAGGCTACTTCCTTCTAAGCACAGTTTCTGTAATTTGTATAACTGACAGGAGGTGTGTAATGCGATCTAGGTTTGGCCCTGTTGGATCCGTGGTAAGATATAACCTAGGCATGAACAACTAAAAGGAAAAAAAGAGAGAAAATTAATATATAAAACCTATATACTCTATACACATTATAATTCTTAATCCATGGCTACTATTTTATTAAATTATTCAGTTAGTTACCTTCACTTAAAGGTGAGGAACACATTTCACACATTTTTTATCATCAAAATTTTAGTTACTAATATCTACATAAAATCAAGTCAAGCCTTAACATACAATCGTTTCTAAAGAAAATTTAGCATAACATACCAAAATGTACTGGATGCAGCTAGTGCAGTGCTGAGAGGGAAATTTATAGCTATAAATGCCTCTATTAAAAAAGAAGAAAGATCTCAAATCAATAACTTAACCTTTTACCTTAAAACAGGGAAAAGAAGAGCATCCTATAGGCCGGTGCATCCCCTCTGTCTTAAACAACAGTTCTACCTAGACAGAGGGGTGAGGTGAACTCCATGCCATGTCATTTCCACCTACCACCCTGATCTCTCCACATCAAGTAGGACTTCTCACCTGTCCAGGAAGAACCACCCGCCTAGGCTCGCCGCTGGGGTGGAGGGTATGAGGGCTGATACCACCTGCTTATTTGGACTTTGTTTCTGTTCTATTTCCTTTGGTTCATTTTACATTTCCCAAAGCCAACCTGGCTTCCTCCCTGTAGTGGTGTTCCCAGTTAAGGGAAAGGGTGTCACTGTGCCCTGTGGCTCCTCTCTGAACTAAAGCATCTTGGTTTCAACATCTCTGCCAGAAATAGTTCAATGCTCAGTTTCCCTAACCAGCTGGACTCCTGGTCTATACTGTCTGACACCACTCCCTGACTCATACCAACAACCAGATTGTTGACCACACAACTGCCCAAAGCGTAACATTTTTTAAAGAATGAAAGAGCCCTACAAGACAAAAAAATACACGTAAGGAACGCTGGCTAACTCCTGTATCCAGCTAGCTTTCTTCCCCACAAACGTGTGTGTGTGTGCAACTTAACATGCACGCTCCTCAACTACAGCTTCCCCAGGCGGGGGGAGGGGGAGGATGGTGGTCTGGGCAGCCCGCCAGGAGCCCTGGCTTATCTGATGGCAGGTGTCCTGCTCAGGTCTCTTCAGGAGGCAGCAATTCACTCAGTGCTCCTTGTCTACAGCAGAGGTGGTGAGAAGTGCCAGATCCTGGGTTCTGCCTCATTTCGTTCAACCCCATAATAGATGCTGCATGTTTGGCGTCTGCCTGTTCCCACCGGGCCAGTCCAGTCCTGCCTGCGGCTCATCCTGGTATTCCCGCTGCACACTAGCTTGGCATAGCCTAGAGGCTGTTGGCTCCAAACCAGGTGCTGTTCACCTGCCTTTCCCAAGCCCACACAGTAGAGAATATGATCCCCCCACTCAAAACCATCCAGGGAATTAGAGCACATGGAACGCAGCCAGGGAATCACCAGCCGCACTCGGGAAGATGTGTGCGGAAAGAGTACGGAGTCAGCCCAACCTTGTGTGCTTCCAATCTTAGGTTACCACATAGCTTTGTGATTTGAACAAGTCATACAACCTCGTAGGGCCTCAGTTTCCTCGTTTGTACCATGGAATGACACAGTAAAACCCCCCACAAGGTGATGAGTGGGGCAGAAGAAGTCAATCTTGCAAAACGCAAGGGTGCATTATTGAAACATTAATGAAATGACCTGGATTTCCAGGGTTCTGGCAGTGAGCCAAATCCTTTCTGGTCTCAGCTGTGGTTTGGTATGAGCCACCTGGGCTTTGTTTATTCTAGTTTAAATATTGATGGGGACAAGTAGGGGCTCTGAGGCAGGTTAAATTTCCCAGGACAACAGCAATAATTCCAGGAATCTCCTAGTTATCTTGTACCCATTGTGTCTTTTGGATTCAGAGAAATTTGGCTGAGCAAAAACTGAGGACATTGGGACTCACTCTCCGCTTCCCCACTTCCCCAAAGGGATTGCGGCCCCCACCCCACCCTCACTGTAGGAACTTTAGCCCATTCCCACAGAAGCTACGGAAAGGAAATGAACTGGGAATCAAGTGACAATTATGCTATGTGTGAATTTTCTTTATTGAAGAGTTTTACTTTAAGGCCTCTCCTATTAGTGGTGTAAGGATTAGGGGTGGTATATGAATGTGTCCTGGTGTTTGGCATACAGTATTTGCTCATTAAATAGTAATAATTCCACAAATTTTTTAAAGCATATGTCCTGGGCACTCTACCGGGTCTTATGACTATAGCAGCAAATACGATACATGTTGTTCCTGCCCTTTTGAAGCGTATAGTTTAGCAGAAGTAACAGCTTGGAGCAGTACACTGGAAGCTATGAAGGTTAAACTTTCATTTTTTCCTAAAACAGCATCTTTCCCTAAACACTTAAGTTCTTATATGTATATTTTGGAAGAGAATATTCCATCCCCTTCTCTAAAGCATTGATTCTCAACAGGGGCCAATTTTATCTCCACTGAGCAGTGTCTGGAGACAGCTTTTGTCATCGTAACTTGTGTGTATGTGCGTGCTCCTGGCATCCACTGGGTAGAGGCCAGGGATGCTGCTAAACATCCTATAATGCCCAGGACAGCCTGACAACAAAGACCCACAAAATTTTAGTAGTGCCAAGGTTTAAAAACCATGGTCTAGAAGGTACCTGCTTAGTCCACAGTCATTTATTTTTGGCTGCGAGAGGAGAGAAACACATTTCACCCTTAAAAATCTTAGAAAAGCTGGCCCTTCTGTTCTGTGTTCTATGACACTTGCCCATGTTTCAGCGGACGGAGTGGAGGAAGCTCTTCTAATTTCTGGACTCAGAAACACGCTCCTCTCAGGGAAGAGAGAATTGATCTGAGAGCCTGTGTCAGAGTATCAGCACTCTAACTGCATTCATTTGGTGAGGGTTTGCTTTAACCGGCTCTCTTATATAAATAAGTTGTTCAAACAAAAAGCTCCTGGAAAAGACCTTACCTTTTAGAAAACCCTCTGAAAACCCTACAAAGATATGCAAATGAGCCAAATCATCTCAAGGTCACTGAACCCAAGTTTTCAGGTCATTTGGCTTTCTTTCTTTTTAAAGTGTTTTAAAATCTTGTTTGGGCACAATTAATCCCATTTGGTCTTTGGGACAACCCAGACTTCCAGAGTCACTGCGTTTGGATCTGCTGCTTTTCTCGCCCATGTGCAGCTCAGTAAGCAGATTTTGGACAAAGCGGAGGATGAGGAAGAATGAGGAAGAATGAAATGAGGTCAGGGAGGGGACGGAAAGAGAGAGAGAGAGAGAGATGAGAGACAGATTAATTGAGAGGGGCTAACCAACACAGAAAGAATAAAAACAATGAAAATGGCCAGTCCTAACTTTGGCTTCAAGCACCAACCCCCACCTCAACTTATTTCTTTGCCTCCAACACTGCTTTCCAGAAGCATTGCACGGGATTCCAGCCTACCTCCCTCTCTTCCAGCTTCTGAGTAGAGTGGCAGCTCCCATCTCATAGCTGGGTTCTGAAGCAGAACCCTGGCTTGAGGCAGCCACCCCCTCTGAAGAGAAGCCAGATGTCATGCTCGCTGTCCTAACCATAGGGCATTATCAGTAAATATGGACTGTTGTTGTTGATGAAGCTCAGATATCTACTGCTTAGTACCAGACACAAGATGTATGAATCATGTCTCCACTCTTTGGTTGGATGATGATTCAAACTGTGACATGAACTCTCTGAACTCTGTATTTTGTGCCCCATTGGCATAACAAGTTACCTCCCTTTTCTCAGAAATGAGATTTGATTTTAAAATGTGCAACATCTGATCTGAAATGTGCAAAACATTTTTTTCCAGTACAGTCTTTTACTTGGAACTTGTTGCAGATGTCGAATGTGCCACTACAGATTCTTATTATAATATATTACAGATACAACAATTTCTGAGCCCACCTGCAGCTGTCATGCTTGTATAATAAAGTCATCCGCAATGGAAAGTAACAAGTTAATCAGAATCATTTGTAACACTTGTGGTTAGCAGAATTTTGTATTCTATTGAGCATCAGTCTTCTTTTTAAAAATCTTGTTAATGGCTAATGCCATGTGTTCTATAGCACTTCACTAATATAAACAAGAATTTAGTAAAAGCTCCCTGAAACAATATTTCATTGCTCAAACTTGCTGCTGCCATATTGGCCTTCAATAACGAAACTCTCTTTTATCCCAAACCTTAATGGCTTAAGCACATGTCTTGACCAAAGTACCTTTCCTTCTCTTGAATTTCTCTAATTCTGACTTTGCATTCAACTCTTAGGGATCCAGTGAGAGTTTCTTTTGGCATTCTTAAAACACGCTATTTAACAAACTACCCACATGTACATAGTATGCGCTCAGTGTTTGTTAGATGAAAGAACAAGAAAGGCTTTACAAAATGGGTTATCAATACATTATGCAATTGAATGTCAGCTGGGTTGTTCACTGATGGTCTTTGTTCCCTGTCTCTCATCTGGGCATTTATTTCTAGGACTGAGGGATCTCTCACCAGGCCAGTCTCCCTCCAATTCTAACGGAGTTGCTGTGCTGTAGGTCAGAGTAGAGTCATCGCCATCGTCTTCCTCAGCAGCCTAGACATTTCCCAGTCGGCCAGAGTGTCTGCTCTCTTAACATTTATCTCCAGGCCCCGGGGTCAGGCCGATTACACAGAAGCACAAGTTAGTGAGAGGAATGGAAATGATGAGGCTTGAAAATTCTTCACTCTTTGTTCTTCTCATGGGTGACAGGATAATTAGTCCAAATGAGGTGCTGCCTCTCTGGAACTATATTTAGTCTAATTGCGGAGCTTTCTTTCCCCTGGAGGAGCTTTGGGGCCCTCCCTGGCAGATGACAGTGCCAGAAAGGGAGCAATCCTGAGCCTGCTGGCCAGAGCCACAGCGGCCCACACTCTCCCCTTCTCAGAAGGGAAGTGAGGGTGAGGCAGCTTAGCTTGTGTCCAAGATTCAGGAAATGGGGTTCAACCCTCACCCCTGCCGCTGATTAGCTGTGTGACTGAAGACCCTTGATCTCTTAGGGTTTTATGTGTTCAATAAGCACGATAATCTCCACCTCCCAGGAGAACGAGGAGGATGAAATGTGATAACTTTTATAAACTGCTTTATGAATTGATACAAGTGTAGGTGGATTACCATAAATCACAGAAACGCCTAGATTTCCCCTTCTCAAAGAGCCAGTGCCCGCTTACCCTTGACATGTGTGGCTCTGTCACATTTATGAAGAAAGTTTGTCATCGTATTCCCTTTCTTCCACCTCTCTAGACCCCTGTTTCCAATCCTCAAGCACACGGTTAATGCTCAATATTTGATGCTAATATTACTATTCGTAATTAAAACATTAAAATAGAGAAGTACTGATTCAGCAAACAGAAGAGATACCGTGTTGCCTTAGTCCATTTTGTGATGCTGTAACAAAATACCTGAGACAGGGTAGTTTATAAAGAACAAAAATTTGTTTCTCACAGTTCTGGCATCTGGGAAGTCCAAGATCAAGGCGCCTTCTTGCTGCGCCCTCACATGGTGGAAGGCAGGAGGGCAAGAGAGAGTAAATCCACCCCCACAAGCTCTTTTTATAATAAAGCAGCATTAACGAGTGCATGAGGGCTCCACCCTCCTGACCTAAACGCATCCCTAAAGGCCTCAGCTCCCAACACTGCTGCATTGGGGATTAAGTTTCCAACACATGAATTTTGAAGGACACTAAGACCATAGCAAATGTACATTGAATTGTCTAAATATACATATTTCAAATAAATTGAGAAGAGCTAATGTTTAGAAGAGCATTTTTTTTTCATTTTCAACAGGGACACTTAGAGTATATAATACTGATATGCCTTTGTTTATCCATTCAGCTATATGTTTTTGAATTTAATAATTTAAATGTAATTTGTCATTAAAATATTTAACTTTTCCCTCTCTGAGAGGACTTTTTAAAGAAACTTCCTTCTCCTTTTTGTTGGTCCTGTTTCTCTACCTCTCAAATGTAAAAGAACTTTAAAATTGCAAATGAATTCTATTTAATGCAACATATATTAACTAAACACCTACATGGAGAAAAAGGTAAGTTGAACGAGGTTTGTCCTCCAACTCACCCATCATAAAATTCCAGTTACAACCTACACATAGACTTGCCGTTCAGTACCACGGCTCTCAGTGTTTTCCACTTTTCCTTCAACCTCATTAAGACCTGCAGTCCAATTATGAGACAATCATACACTGTCCTTTCTCAGCAACTCATCCCCCACCCTGCCAAGCCTTTCATTCAGACAGTGAGGTTGAAGCTTACTGTGCCAGGAAAGAGACGGAGGGACATTGGCTGAAACAGAGAAGTTATGGCTCAGCTTTGCGCTTCAAACTAGACTTTTTAATGTCCATAGTGAGACAGTAGTCTTGAGAGCCAGGCTTTTTTGAGAAAGGGGTATTTCTTAGAAGTCCTAAAGCTGATTTTCTACACAAAAAGAAACAAAGACTCTTAGAGAACTGACCATACAATAAACCATAGAGAGCAGGAAGCACAGATTCCTGCCACACGTGGGGGAGAAAGCCCTTCTACCAACGTAGGATCTGGGGACAAGAAGGAGAAGGGCAGGAATCTAGATGCAGGTCTCTTGGCTCACCTTTGTGTCAAAACAGCACCACTGAAACACTCAGGTAAATATGGGGGAATCTAAGAATATGAAGGTCGGTGTCTTTATTCCCTAGACTGAGCATGGGGATACTAATTACAAGTCTCAGAGAAACTTTGGAACTGGGTTAATGCTAGAGTAGCGATGGCTGAGGGAGGGATCTAAGTAGGTGGGCTTGGAGTCAGCTCCATAAAATACCATATAACCCAGAGCAGTGCAGAGCAGGGTTCTCAAGCTTTTTGGTATCAAGAAGGCAGACTAAGTGATAAAGATCTATGTGTGTGTATGTATATGTGTGACCTACTTTTTTTTTTTTTTTTGAGACAGAGTCTCACTGTGTTGCCCAGGCTAGAGTGCCGTGGCGTCAGCCTAGCTCACAGCAACCTCAAACTCTTGGGCTCAAGCAATCCTCCTGCCTCAGCCTCCTGAGTAGCTGGGATGACAGTCATGCACCACCGTGCCCAGCTAATTTTTTCTATATATACTTTTAGCTGTTCAAGTAATTTCTTTCTATTTTTTTAGTAGAGACGGGGTCTTGCTCTTGCTCAGGCTGGTCTCGAACTCCTGAGTTCAAACGATCCACCCGCCTCAGCCTCCCAGAGTGCTAGGATTACAGGTGTGAGCCACCACGCCTGGCCTATGACCTATTTTTTATTTCTCAGAAGTCTTGAAGTGTTGGGAAGCTGCTGAGCTCATGGTTGTGGACATGCATTTTCCCCAAATCTTTTACTTAAAAGATCAAATTTGATCATTGTCAACCAATACTGTCAATTGCTTTCCTTAGTGACAGGCTCACTTTGTTCATTTCCCAGAAAATCCCCAAATCTGAATAACCATGGTTTGTCAGTCATTCTCTTAAATGGTGTTACATGAATAAAGTATTAGCTCAGCGTGTGACTCAACCACACAAATGCTTTTTTCTCAAAATTACTACACTTCTGTATGTGGTAAAAGTGTTTTATGCATAAACTTCCCATTTTGCCATACATACTGAAATGACAGCTACTCAGGGGTTGAGATTTAACAAAATTTTTAAAAATTTATTTATCTTACTAAACCATTTTAAAAATGAAACTTAGAAAGTATTTGAACTGAAGAAAAATGAAGCAACCACACATCAGAATTGTCGAGCTGCTGTGAGAGCTGTCGCTAGCGGGAAATTGATAGTATCAAATAGCTACATTAGAAAAGAAGAAGGGTCTCGATAACGTCAGCTTTCAAATTAAACACTGGACAAAGAACAAATTAAAGCTAAACTAAGCAAAAAAAAAAAAAAAAAAAAAAAAAAAAGAAAGAAACATAATAAGCATCAGAGTGGAAATCAGCAGAATAGAAAACAGAAAACCAATAGAGAAAATCAATGAATCCAAAGCTGTTTTAATATTCTGAAGTCAGTCAATGTAATTTATCACATTAACAAACTGAAAAAGTCAAACCATACCATATCAATAAATGCAGGAAAAAGCAGTTGACAAAATCCAACATCCCTTCCTGATTAAAAACCAACAAACTCTCAGGAGGTAATAGAACGAAACTTCCTCAGCCTGACGAAGGGCATCTAGGAAAATCCTACAGCTAACATATTTTTTTTTAAGAGACAGGGTCTCACTATGTTGCCCAGGCTGGACTTGAAGTCCTGGACTCAAGCCATCCTCTTGTTTCAGCCTCCCAAGTAGCTGGGACTACAGAAGTCAAGAAACCTAATAAGTGAGTTTAGCAAGGTAGCAGGATACAAAATCAGTACAAAAATTTAAATGGAATATTTATATCCATCAATTAACTCAGAAAATGAATGCTGAATTTTAAAATAGAAATTTAAAAACTTTTCATTTAAAAATACGAAAATGTAGGATTTAATCTGACAAAAGATGTGAAAGACTTATTCACTAAAACCTGCAAGACACTGCTGAACAAAATTAAAGCACACATAAATGCAAAGATGGATCAATTGTGCAATCCATTAAGAAAGATCTCAATTCTCTCCAACTGAGGTATAGCTTAAACATATTCCCAATCAAAATCCCACTTTGGGGCCAGGCACAGTGGCTCATGCCTGTAATCCTAGCACTCTGGGAGGCCAAGGTGGGGGGATCGCTTGAGGTCAGGAGTTCGAGACCAGCCTGAGCAAGAGCAAGAAAAAATAGAAAAAATCAGCTGGGCGTGGTGGTGGTGCCTGTAGTCCCAGTTACTAGGGAGACTGAGGCAGGAGGATCACTTGAGACCAGGATTTTGAGGTTGCTGTGAGCTAGGCTGACACCACGGCACTCTAGACTGGGCAAAAGAGCAAGACTCTGTCTCAAACAACAACAACAAAAATCCCATTTTTGTAGAAACTAAGTTGATTCTATAAATACAATTCACATAGAAATCAAGGACCTAATATAGCCTAACCAATTTTGTAAATGAAGAACAAAGTTAGAGGACTAACACAACCTGATTTTAAGACTTCTTTATAAAGGTACAGTAATTAAAATGTGGTAATGGTTCAAAAATGTAAAAATATATCAATAGAACAGAATAGTCCAAAAATAGACTCTCATACACATATATACATAATTGATTTTCAACAGAGGTGTAAGTCATTCAGTAGGAAAAGCGAGTCTTTTTAAATGTGATGGAACAATTGAATATCAATATGCAAAGAACTTTGATCTGTATCTCTCACCATATACAATAACTCATGAACACTTCATGAAAGATTTATGGACAGCAAATAAGCACATGAAAAGATGTTCAGCAACATTAGTCACTAGGGCGATACCATCACACAGCTGTTAAAATGGCTAAAACATTGACCCAAATGTTGACAAGGAATTGGAGGGACTTGATCTCTTGTACTGTAGATGGGAACATAAAATAGCACAATGACTTTGAAAAAGAGCAGTTTCTTTAAAAAGTTAAACATTCACCTACTATATTGTCCAGCCATTCCACTCCTAGGTACTTTTTGACCAAGAGAAATGAAAGCATATATTCATACAAAGACTTGCACAAAGCAGCTTTATTTGTAATAGCGCAAGACTAGAAACAATGCACATGCCCACCAACAGATGCACAGACAGACTGTGGTATATCCCTATGACAGAATACTACTCAGCAATAAACAGGAATGAACTATTCACACACGTGACAACACAGAAGAATGTCAAAAGAATTGAGTGAAAGAAGCTGAGTGAAAGAAGCCAGGCAAAAAAAGAGAGCACATGCTGTAGGATTCCATTTATATAATAGTTTAGAAAACGCAAGCTAGTCTACAGTGACAGAAAGATCAATGGTTGTCTGGGAATGCTACCAGGAGGGCCAAAAAGGACTACAAAGAAGCACGAGGACACTTTGGGGGTGATGGGTATGTTGATTATCTTGACTGTGGTGGTAAAACATGTCAAAATTTATCAAACTGTACACTTTCTGGGCAGTTTGCTATATATCAATTATACTTTAGTAGAGTTGTCAAAAATTAAAATTAAACCATAGAAGAACTAGGAAAAGAAAGGGATTTAAGTGTTTTTATAATCCTTGTGTGGCCAAAGGGTTTCTTAAGTATATCATGAAAACAAAAACCTTAAAGGAAAATAAATTACAGAAAACTTAAAAGTTTCTGTATGACAAAAAGACCACAAACAAGAATGCAGGACACGAAAAACTAGGAAAAATATGTGCAACACCTATTACAAAAAATTGATATCTTCATTATGTGAGGACCACTTATCAGTCACTAAGAAAGAGATGGAACACAGCAATAGAAAAATGGGCAAAAGTCCCAATCAGGCAATTCCCAAAAACCCAGAAGAAGTTCTCATAGAAAGGTGTTTGACTTCACTAAAAAATTTTAAAATGGAAAAAAAAAAGGTATCTTTTTGCCTCTCAGATTAGCAAAGATGTTCACTACACGAACTCTATTCTTCACTGGAATTGCTTAATCTGTAGGGCAAGGATGATTAATGGTTTTGCTTATTTTTAAAGGTGCTTGTTCCTTGTTGCCATCAACTCCTGATACCCTGGTAATCTCTATCTTCAGGTCTGATCCTACTTTCTGGGTTCCTGGATGTACTGGGATGTTGTAGTTGGTTCCATCCTCAGCTGCAGCTTCTTAGGTCCAATGACAGTTTTGCTAGTCACCATGTAGAGCGGTCTCCAAGAGCTTTGCTTCCCTAAGAGATACGTGGCTGCTTCTAACATCACTACTAGTTTCTCCAGTGCTACATGTTTTTTTCTTATCTCTACTGGTGGACCCTAGGTTATTTCCTTAAACAAAACCGCTTTTAATTTAACCTTGTCAGGTTGCTCAGCAAAGAAAATATCATAGAAGTTTCATTTCTCTATCCACTTCTGGTTTCCTTTTTTCACTGTGGTAAAATATACATAAAATTTACCATTTTAACCATTTTTAAGTGTACAGGTTTGTGGCATTAATGCACAACCATCAATGTTGTCCATTTCCAGAACTTTTTCATCTTTCCCAAGGGAAATTCTGTACCCACTAAGCATTAACTCCCCATTTCTTTCCCTACCCTCCAGTCCCCAACCACCATCATTCAATTTTCTAAGAATTTGACTACTCTAGGTACTCCATATAAATGGAATCACACATTTGTCTTTCTGTGTCTGGCTTATTTCACTTAGCCTAATGTTTTCAAAATTTATCCATGTCGGAGCATGTGTAAGAATTTCCTTCCCTTTTAAGGCTGAATAATATTCCACTATACGTATATACCACATTTTGTTTATCCATTCATGTGTCAATGAACATTTGGGTTGCTTCCACTTCATAGTTATTGTGAATAATGCTATGAACATTGGTGTACAAATCTGTCATGTACCTGCTTTCACTTCTTTTGGGTACGTACCCAGAAGAGGAATTGCTAGCGCATATGGTAAAGCTGTTTACTTTATTGAGGACCCACCATACTGTTACCCGCAACAGCTGCACCATTTTGTTTCCATCAGCAATGCACAAGGTCCTTTGTGCAATTCAAGTCCTTTGCTCATTTTTTGTTAGTTTTTCATGTATTCTTAATATTAATTTCTTTCTTTAACCATTGAGGGCCTGAATAGAACTGAATATTAATTTCTTATCAGATGTATGATTGGCAAATACTCATTCTATGGGTTGCTTTTTCATTCTGATAATTTCCTTTGATGCACATTTTTTTTTTTTTTTTTGAGACAGGGTCTCCCTCTGCCACCCAGGCTGGAGTGCAGCGGCCTCCTCATAGCTCACTGCAACATTGAACTTTGGGGCTCAAGGGATCCTCCTACCTCAGCCTCCTTGGTAGTTGGGACTACAGGCATGTACCACCATGCCTGGCTAATTTTTCTATTTTTTTTTTTGTAGAGATGGGGGTCTTGCTCTTGCTCAGACTGGTCTTCAACTCCTGGCCTCAAGCGATCCTCCAGCCTCAGCCTCCCAAAGTCCTAGGATACAGGCATGAGCCACCATGCCTGGCCCCACAATTTTTAAATTAAGTCCAGTTTATCTGTTTTTCTTTTGCTGTTCATGCTTTTGGCATCATATCCAAGAAATCATTGTCAAATCCAATTACACAGCTCTTACTGTTTTCTTCTGTTTCATAATGGTTTTCCCTTTTAATTTTTGTATATGCTGTTAGGTAAGGGTCCAACTTCATTCTTTTGCATGTGGATACGAGTTTTCCCAACATTTGGTGAAGACTGTCTTTTCCCCATGGACATATCTTGGCATCCATGTTGAAAATCATTTGACCATATATGTGAGGGGTTATTTCTAGGCTTTTCTATCAGTTTACATGTGTCTTTACACCAGTACTGCAGTTTTTATTACTGTAGATTTTTAGTGTGGTTTTCCTTTTTAATCTGAAAGATACATACTTTGTCTGGCTTATGTTCAGTTCTTAAACCTCCTTTGAGTGTTCACTGGTGAGATTAGCACTCTCTGTAGTACCCAATTTTAGTCAGGACCCAGGGACAGCTGTGCAACCAGGCACAAGGGAATAGATAACAAGGAGGCAAGTCATCCAACATGGAGCCTGGTTTCTTTGGAAAAAAAGGCGGCACAGTCGCTAGAGTAAAACTGTATGCCTTTATTCAACCAAGATGAGTCATTAAAATAGTTTGTCCATGTGCAGAAACATAATTATACATCCAACTCTGAAGAGGGTAGTTTTTATATGATCAATAAAAGGAACAGTCTAAAAGTGAGAGGAATAAAAAACAGTGAAGAGCTAAAAGGCAGAGTTTTATCTTCAAAGTGCTAAGGCCTATGTGCACAGATTTTAAGTGGTCAAGACAGACATGGGTTATTTCTTCCACTCTGACTTCTCTTGGTGCTGGTGAGGGGTGTGATGCATACAGTGAGTCACAGAATTAAGATGGGTTTCGAAAAAGTGGGTCAAAGCAATTATGGCTAAAAATTTTTAATTTCTAGGGTTTTGTTTCTCACGTTCTGTAGATCTTTCATGGATTCTAGAAATTTTGTGAGTTTTCCAAGAACAAACTTGCTCTTTAATCAATGCTTTATCATCAGAGAATAAATCATGTCCTTGCCAGCCAAAAATCTATCTCCTTATCGAACAAAAGGGTAACCAAATCTGAGACTCTGGAAGAATCTTATTAATTTAAAACTTGTGCAAAGTGATTACATATAGGTTTTAAACTGGGGTTACTACTGAAGCAGTCTCCAAACTGCTGTTGCCTGAAAGCCTACAATGAAAACAATTGCTGACTTAGGGTCAAAGCCCAACTCTATCATTTCCAAACTGTAGGTACCGTGTTTCCCCGAAAATAAGACAGGGTCTCAAAGCCTCAGCTTGCAGCACGCACAGGATGGCCGGGACCCGACAGGGGGAGCCGACCTTGTCCGTGGGGCTGCCCACACCTTTCTGGTCTCCTCTGGGATAGTAGCTGTCACGATGGGGCAGATGAGAAGGGCTGCTCTTCTTT
>VBSM01002608.1:155805856-155857750 GCA_008086735.1 Cheirogaleus medius | reverse complement strand
TAGGGCTTATATTGCGCAAATGCTTAGAAATCTTGCTAGGGCTTATTTTATGGGAAGGTCTTATTTTCGGGGAAACACGGTATTTGAAAACATTAGATTCTGTTTTTTTAAAGAAATGGCCCAAGACATGTAAAATTTTATGTACCATACTTTCCATAGGAAGAACATAGGTTGTAAGATAACAGTTGTCAGTTATCTTCAGATATTTTGATAACATTTAATGCACTGCTCTTATTGGGCTGATTTGACTCTTAAATACTTAAATATTTTAAAAGAGAATCCCTGATTAAATTTAATAAAATTGAATGTGGACTCAAGTTGGTCCAATAATACTGTTTAGGAAGCCAACTTCTGTTTTGCTCAAAAAAGTACACAATCTTAAATCCTGATTAGCAGCAAAAAGCTGCCACAGTTCCATAGAAAACCATTCCTTAGCTCACACGACTCAAACTCCATGTTACACTTAAGACAATTCAACATGTCAAGCGAACTCAAAACCTTAAAAAAATATTGAAAAATAGAATAAGCCATGTAATTGAAAGTTTACTTAAATCCACTTAAAATCAAATCCCAGGCTTATCTTTCTCCTCCCCAAGGCATCCTCTAAGTTTTACTGTTAAGATGAATATCAGGATATGGCTTTTAACAATTCTCTTCATCTTCTTTTGGTTTTGAAGAACCAGGAAAATTAATTTGAAGTTATTCTTCAGGAGAACCGTCTAGCCACAGCCCATCTCCACAGCTGATCATGTCTGGCTCCTTCTCAGGTTTCTTTTGTCCTTCCTGTTATAAAGGTCCCCTTCCACAGATTTCCCTTTTTAGGTTAAGGCTGAAAGCTATAAGGAGGTACAATGTATTCCTTATTGCATACAGTCTCTATGAAAGAAACCTGATCTTCCGTTGAGTCAACTATTAGGAAAACAGGATATCCATTCTCCTACTTCCTGGACAGTTGAGACTATATTACATAGCGGAATACACCGCACACTTTTGACTAAAAGGTGAATATGAATATTTTGGCATACAGAATTTGAGTTGCAAATCCAATAATCCAGATTAAAAAAGACAGTGGTAAGGAAAATTCAAGAGTAAGCACTGGCAAAATACAACAAAACAATGGATTATCCTTTGAAAACATTTCTCTCAAAAACTTCTGAAGAATTAGGATTTGGGCCACTAAAATGAAAAGGGCTGGAGTCCCACTGAAGTCCTTTTTAAGTTCTGTGACTTAAGATACAGGAAAAAAGGCAAATTCTACAATATTAGAACACTAAAATATCCATTATGGAGAAAAACAGGGATGAACAATTCAAAATGAAGGGATACAGTTCCTTATCACCTGTAAGAAGGAAATTATGTTTAAAAAAATTCCCTTTAGCTTCTTTTGGGTTTGAACAGTGACAGGAAAGCTGCATCATTTATCCAATTATTATTTGAAAGTCAGTTGAAAAAAATAGACATATTGACCTGAATGAACTGAAAGGGATCTTTTATTAATAGATGTTACTCAGATTTTTTGAAGTTTCTATTCAACTCTAGATATTCCAATGATAATTCTCAGAAAATAGTAAATTTTACTCATGACTGCTCACTTACACACTGTGTTTTTTCGCTGAATGCCTTCTTTTCCTTCTTCATGTTTTGCCAGTGGCTCAAATGCATCTATTTCATACTCATTTACATTTAAACTTTCCACATGTTGGGGAACAGGAGCACGCTACTCCTTGAGCACTGAACTTGAACCATGATGTATGGTTACTATTATAAGACCTTTTGATAAGTCACAGGACTGTTTCTGCTTACCCATGCATTACCAGCACTTTAATATGGCTTAGCACAAAGGAGGTGCTCAATAAATGTTTGGATTTGTGAATGACATGACTTGTCATTTTTATGGACATGATTTGTCCATAAAAACTTACAAACACGATGCAAAATCTCTGACTTCTGAAGACCAACTGAGATCAAGTAGTGTCAAAAGCAATGAACACAGGTTCCTAAAACTCTGTGAAGTAAACAAAGGGTGGCTGGGGATCCCGGCTGAAGTTGCCCTGTGTTCTGGCATATTGCTCTTTGTCACTCAACTGCAGACCAACCATATCTTTAGGTTCCCACGTCACCAATGAATATAAACTTCACTTCCCATGACATAGGAGGCCCATTTAAATAATAAAGATGTACTAGAAATGGGGAGTCAATCTTTGCAAATGGTCATCATGAACTAGTTTGCACACTTTTAGATATTTTATCTTCATTCCTATTCTTTATGGAAATTATGAAGACGCAGATAGATGTTCCTTGAGACTCAAAATGTTTCTTTCAGAAACATTATGTTTTCAGCTAAGACCTAGAGTACTGTTCTCTTGGACAGCTGAACTATCTCCAATGTCTTTGGACAATCCAGAAGTTTGAAATTTCAATTTTTCTGAAAAAGAATATTGTCTTTTATAAAAAGTATTACCCTTAATTTCCAAAATATGCTAATTTTTAAAATCAGTAAAAATAATCACAGCTGAGCAATTATGGGGAGAACTCACTAGTAAACTACAATAAAATGTCAGTTTCATGGGTCATCAAGATACATTCTTGAAAATCGGACCTTAACAATTTTTCTTTCAGGTCATCAATGAATCTTTGTATTATTCTATTTTTTTTTTTTTTTTTTGAGAGAGAGTCTCACTCTGTTGCCCGGGCTAGAGTGCTGTGGCATCGGCCTAACTCACAGCAACCTCAAACTCCTGGGCTCAAGCAATCCTTCTGCCTCAGCCTCCCGAGTAGCTGGGACTACAGGCATGCGCCACCATGCCCAGCTAATTTTTTCTATATATTTTTAGTTGTCCAGCCAATTTCTTTCTATTTTTAGTAGAGATGGGGTCTCGCTCTTGCTCAGGCTGGTCTCGAACTCCTAAGTTAAAATGATCCTCCTGCCTTGGCCTCCCAGAGTGCTAGGATTACAGTGAATCTGTGTATAATTCTTTTTAAAGAATGGGCAATATATCTTTATTTCCAAAGAACTATGTATCATTTTGCTCCATCACATTACCCTAAAATCAAGTATTTATAGTGACAAAATAAATTCTCTTGGATTAGACAGCAATCTAGGTATAGGACTGCAGACAGTTAACCTCTAACACCTGGCTCAGTTCTCATTTCCATAACTGCTCTTTCTGACACCAGGGAGTTCAAAATTCAAGTGTCAAATGCTGAAACAGAACCTAATCAAGGCGCAGGTGTTTCTCTTCACATGTTCTTCTTAGCTCTTCAGCCTCTCCAGATCAGTCAGGACATGACTCTGGCTATGAACTTCACTTCTTGGAGGATCAGGAAACAGAAAACAAGTTTTCCATTATCTTCAAGAGATTATTTCTTCACATACCCCGAGAGCCCGAAAGGTGGAGGTAGTGAATGTCTGCTAATGAATTATTAACCACTATGGAGAAAGGAAAATCTATTTTTCCCCCTGAGATATTTCCTTACCATTCTTTGATTTAGAAGCAAACAATGGGCACATTAAGAAAGAGGCTGCACTGTGTTTCTTCACTTTTCCAGTAACATTAAGTGGTTAGGAGCCGGAAGAGATCAACAAGGAAAACATGGAGACAGACAGACTAGGATAATTTAATTGTATTTTTACTTAAATTCTAAAAGAAATACACTACCCTGATTTATCGCCAAATCCCTCGTTTCACTCTCTTCTATACAATCTGTTGTGTCTTTCCCATAGCAGATAAGGCAACAACTGAGGGCCCTTCCCCATGCCACTCTCAGATGTGACAGACCTCAAGATTCACCAAAAACTTCAAGGTTTTTATTTTCACTTTTAATGATCTTTTACTTAATAATAAAATGAAAATAAGAATATAGGAATACATACAATCTATATACATATATTTATTGCAAATACTTAAAATTCTTATGTAAAATGATTTTCTCTATATTTGTGAAAAAATATGACTTTTTAAATGGTGTTGACACCAACTTCTCTGTACATACCCTCAATTCCAATGTTAACAATTCCTTTAAAAAGGCAAAAGACACAAAAGCATTTACCAAACCAGTCTGTACAAACCTTATAGCCTGAAGGGAAAAAAATAGCTTGTGGTAAATAAGTCAATTTTCTTTTAAAATAAAAAATAAACCCCCAAACTATTCCCTTATTGCATTTTTTTTTTTTTTTTGGAAATAATCTGAGTGTCTTTAGAGTAACTTCCTTGAAATAATTTGTGCCTTAACAGTGAAGTCCTACATTAAACATACCATATATGAGAAATTCAAAGTCTTCCACTGCCACTTTTTATATAGATATTAAAATATATATTACTTAAAATATATTACTGGAAAGCTATTTTTAAAATTGATCTTTAATAGTTGTATCAAATGTAAAGCATTAAAAAAAATAAAGTAACCAAGAATCTATGAAGCTATTGCTTCAACTTTAGGAAATGTTTTACCTACTGTTCTCTTTCAATAGGTATGTAGGTATTGAAACATGGTAGGAAAGGTCCCTGCCTATCATCATGTTTCTCAAAGTCTCTTTGGACTATTCTATAAATTGAGCTGAAAACTACCCTTTGCCAAGTTTTTTACTTAGCGCACTGTTGTAATGCAATGGGGAGACTTTTCCCTCCTTGCTATGCTGTGAAACCTCTGAGTCAAAGAGAAAACAACCCTAGCCCTGCTCACTTGACAGTGAGTTCTAGAAATAAATAGCAATGTAATGACTAGAGAAGACCCCCTTCATTATAACAAGTCATTTCACCCGAGAGCTCTTTAGGGATCTCTAAGGTGGAGAAAGGCAATGATAAGCAACAGAATGGTAACTGTCAGGCCATTAATCTGTATGACTTTACACCTTCACCTGGAAGGCAGTGAGGTCTTCCTTTGGCTATTTAAATCTGAGATATGATCTAAAACATGTATATTTGTGTGTCTTCACAACCTATGTAAGTATGCTTCCTCCCCCACTCCAAGAATAATTTCTCACTGGCCAGCACTTAATCTTAAAAATGTTCCATGGAATACCACAGATAGCTCCAGTATCTTGAGCGTAGGGGTTAAGGGAAGAGAAGCAGGGCAAACAACTCCAGGTATTTGGCTTTATTTTCTGTTTAATAGAAAGGGGAATTTTAATTAATGAACATTCTTTCAGATTCAGAGTCTTCTCTACTACACAACTTAGAATATTTATAAATAAGACTGAGATGATATATTATTAATGCTATCTCCTGAGGTGACCTGCAGCAGAGGGGGGTTAATCTGAAGGCTAGAGAGGGGTACACTGGAGGCATGTGCATCAGGCATGATGCCTGACTAGTCACTGGAAACAATGTCAGGTAATACCCTAAGAATAAGCTTAGCACTTAATAAAACATTTCAGAGTGAACAACTCAAGAGCTAAGTTAAAAGATGCTTTAAAGGTACTGTTGGAGTACCACACTCTAATAATTTAAATGTTTTCTTGTTTCTACTGCTTCATTTTCTAGAAGACCGGATATTATGTAATTCTTTTCTGTTCAGCTTGTAAAATGAATGGCTTTCTACTTGAAACAACTGTTTTGAAACAAACTGAAAAACAGACTGGTATTCAATTTACTACCAATCTGAGATAATTTAAAACTGTTCTCTCATCTGGTCAAGACTGAGGCAGTATACATAGTTGGTCATTTCTGTTTTACAAGTATTCCTAAATGCAAATATTTAGCTGAGTGTTATTTGTGGAGAGAATCTGGTGAACAGCAATTCTTAGGACCTATCTGTAAGAGCCTGGGTCAAGATGAAGAGGCACAATATGGTTTGCTTTCTGAATGGACTTGAAAATCCCTGATGCCTTTTCTCCTTTCCTGGTCACAGTCTGTCCATCTGCAGAAACCATGGAGAAAAGCCTTTCTGACCAGAAAGGGCTGCAGCAGAAAAATCACTTTCATCAATCAAAATTGGTAATTGATATTTAGCATGGAGTCAATTCTGAAACATTCAACCTCTTCCAGCATGCAGACAGCCTTCAGCCCTGACACTAAGGTGGGGAATGGAATGGCTGGGCATGGTGTTCCACCCGGCATTAAGTCTTTCTAAACTCACCCCCTGGATTGCCCAAGGTGCTGAACATTTGGAGCACAACCATAATTTCTCTTTCCTATTGCTTCTTGGCTTGATAACTTACTCTTTATCCCTGGATTCTTGCAGCCTTCTTATCTCTTAGCTGTGTGTGTGCTGGAAGAAAAGGGGGAAGATGGAAGGACATCATATTGTCTTGTCTGAAACTGGAACACAGATATTAATCCTATATTTGCCTTGGGCCACAAAAAAGCCAGAAATGAAAAATGAACAATAGTGAAGTGAGTTTTTTATGGTATTTGGGGCAAGGACTGTGGGAAAGCATTAAAAAAAAAAAAGTTTATGATGTGTGGGGAGGGGACAATAGAATGGGGGCAAAACAGAGATTATTATTGCTTTCTTTCTCCTAATCTGGAATGTGACTTGATTAATGAGTTTAAACTGTTCTGCAATTTGTAGATATCACATCCTGAATATTAAGTACGAAGACAACTGTACTATGTTGCACTGATATTTTTACTTTATACACTTCAAATGGGAGACTTGAGATCAATATGCAAATGATGCAAATTGACATTCTCAGATTTACTAAACTCTGGTAAACTGTAGGTTTATTTTAATGTTCTTTAACCATGACCTAAATATTATATACTCAAAAATTCTTTAGTCACTAGAGAAAGATTTAAAAAACAAAAAGGAAACAAAAAAAGAAAAAGAAACAAAAACAAACAACAAAACTTTGGAACTAATTTTTCTTCCTTTCCATGCATTCCCTAAGCCATTCACTGAAGCCCCTTTACGTCAGAAATTGCTAGTTGCACAGACAGCAGTAATCCAAAACAGGGGACATATTTTCTAAAACAGAAAAGTGCTGTATACTGTGTATGTGTGCACACACGTGTGTGCAAAGTGAGATAAGATTATGTCGTCATCCTCAGATGCCTGGGAGGTCCAAACAGGTTGAACAGACTAGGCAAATGTGGCATTAATGAGCTTTTCTACCTGTGACAACTGACTATGGAACATTAGGTAACGGGTTGGGGGAGAAGAGGAAAAGAGAGGCTACCTTGTTTCTAGTGTTAAAATCGTTCTCCGAAGTTCTTTACGTTCAATTTAACAGTTTCTGCAGTTTCATTTCCCTTGCCTAACAATACATAGTTCAAATCACTCCATCACTAACACTTTTCTATTCATTTTATGCTAGTATTTCAAAACTGTAAGCTCCCACGAATGACTAAGTATAGGGATTTTTTTTGCTGGAATTGTTGCCCTGTACAGGTTGTAACAACATGGGGGTGGGGGTAGGCGGGGGGACTGGAGAGGCAATCCCTTCACAAACTACATTCACTATGTCAGGGCAGGGGTGGGACTAGGGAACAGCAGGGATCCACAAACTACAAGCAGAGTGCTTGGCCACAGTACTGGTTTACAGAAGCCAAGAATCAAGTCAGAGCTTTCAGAATCTGAAACATTACCTGTGAAATTAATACCTTATTAAATACTTCAACTTAAGAAGCTTCCACCTAAGGTAAAGGGACTGAGTAAACTCTGAATCCAAATCCTGCAAAGGCTGAATAATCTATGAATGACCTGCAGCCAGACTGTCAAGACATAATCAGCATGAATTGCTTTAGATGATTCCTTCACTCCTTCCTTTTTCTGACCTCTTAGGAAAGGTCAGAAAGCTTCCTTTCACCATGCATGGCATTAAACTTTTCTCAGTCACATGAAGTAGAACATAAATCTGAATTCAAAGTAACACATTATTACCTAAACACTTGGGAAAATGTTAAACAAAATGTGACATATTTACATGATTTTTTAAGTGCAAACTTGTCACAAATTCACAAAGTCTTGCTTGACTTAGACTTACTATACAAGGTGCTCTTCCTCTAAAATGTAAAAGATCTGTACTCTGTATTCCTGATTAAGTAACATTTGTCTCTTAAGACAACTGAAACTTACTTGTTTATTTCTGTGATTCCAAAAGGATGCAAAAAACACATCTGGTCAACCCATCCCTTCCCCCTCCTTTACAGTGTGTCTCCTAGTCTCGTTATCGAACGACAAGGCAGGAGACACACAGTTTGGAGGGGCCAATGCAATCATCATGGCAGAAAGCTCCACACCCTTTGCACATGATCATGGCTTTCAATCGGCAGTAACATTTTGAAGGCGTGTCCTCCATGCTGTTCTCTTCAGGAAAGGCCTGAACAGGAATGGTCTGGCCATGGCTGCTGGGATTCATAGCTTGGCTAGCAGGGATGGTAGTGACAGTCACTGAAAAGGACATGACATCACCTACATTGCTAGATACCTGGCTACCTGGTACAGCAGAGTTATGGTCCATGTCAGATGAGGTGGAGACATTGATCATGCCTCTGTAGCTTGGCCCTATCTGTGTGGGGCTTCCATACAACTTTGGGGTTTGCAGTGGTGGAAGGAGTAGAGGCTGATGGGTGGGACTGTCTGCAGGTAGAGGAAGAGCAGAATTGAAAAGCTCAGGGCTGCTACGCATTGTCTTACCTCTCACTGCATGAGCCATTTGCTTCTGTGCTGCCTGAATTAAATCTCTGGCTAGGGTCTTTTCATCAAATGTTTGGCCTCTAGTGAATAGGTAATTCTCCTTGCTTAAAGTGGTTTGCTCATTCACTGGTGTCTCGGCCTTCACATTCTTGTTAGCTAAGCAATCACCGGTGGACAGGGTTTCCCTACTGTGGGGTCCTGAACTTGTGTCCCATTTGCCAGAACTCTGGGAAACCTGGGGCTCCTCCTTCACCATGATGGACTCCTGCTCATCACCAGTACTTTCCTCATCAGTATCATCTTCTTTGCCACTGCTACTATATCCTGTTGCATTTTTACAGTCTGTATATCCCATTTTCAAGGCTTCAGTGGGGCTACTTAGACAAAAACGGTCTTCAGGGTTTATAGAATGGGTCCTCCTAAAGCTCTCTGAACCCCGGCCATAGGTGGAAATATTAAGTAAATAGTGACCTGCCATTGCAGGCTTGGATGTCCTTCTGCCAGCAAAACCCAGCATGAACCTCTGGCTTGTGGAGATGTTTTCCAGCTGGAAACCTGAGTGAGTGAAGTTGAACTGGGAAGGCGGCACAATCGAGAGAAGATTCTGCCTCCGAACCCTTTGGATGAGAGTCTGAAGGATCTGATCTTGGGTTGCTTTACTTAGTCCTTCTTGGTATTGGTGTGTGTCAATGCTGGAGTCCCTCAGCTCCTTAGCTGAAAAGAGCTGAAGGGGCCTTGGAAAAGGGAGCGGTTTACTCTGTAAGGTTTTACCCAGCTGCTGTGTAGCTGGATGGGCCTGGCGCTCATTAACTTCCTCTCTGGTGCTATTTTCTGCTGTGCTGGTACCCATGAGTGCTCCCATCCCCCTTTCTTCTTTTGTAGTCAGTGGAACAGTTTTCATTTCAACTTTGGTGAGAGGTTTAGGCAGAATTTGCTCCATGGGAACATCTTTGCCCTGGAGCAGCTGTGTAACTAAAGGATTATTAGCAGGGATACTAGAGCTTGGTCTTGAAGTGGGTCCATTCATATTTGAAGAAGTTCCTGGGGTTTTAAGGCTAGAAGCTGCTGGCAAAGAGCTCAAAGATGGAGTTGATACGGCAGGTGCTGTAGATACACTGACCTGGGGTACAGGAGGCTTTTCTAAAGTGGCTGTGGTCAATAAAGATGTTAAAGGGGAGGGAGTCACAGCCACTGGTGCACAAGCATCTGTCTTTGCTGAGGCTGAAGAGCTTGGTGTATTCTTATTAGAACCGGCTTTGGGCTCAACTGTGCCATCAGCTACAAAATGAACAGATGAGGCACCTGAGATTAGAGCAGGACCTGCTGGAGGAGAAGGTGCTTTCTCCTGTCTGCAACTACTAGGCCCTTGTGGGTGGCTAAGAGAGGCCACTGTGGCTGTTGCCCTGGGGGGGTTCAGTTTTTCATTATCCGATTTCTCTATGTGGGCTGGTGATGGGACATTTGCGCATGCTCCACTGATGGCAGGTGTTGGAGGCACTGAGGGGGTTTGCTGTAGTTGTGCTCCAGAGACACTATGAGGCTGTGCCTGGTCTGGGGTGGTCTTGGTCTCAGATTGGGGCTGAGTCTCTGGACCACAGGGTAAAAGCTCTCTCGTATCTCCCCTGCTTCCAGTTCCTGCCAGTTCCAGTGTGGGGCCTTTTCCAGTTCCACTGGCTCTGTCTGAGCCTGGACTGCCTCCTCTAGCAGCTTTCCCTTCACCACCCTCTCCTGGACCTTGTCCACCCCCTGGGCCAGGTCCTGGAATGGTCCCTCCAACTGAGGCGGCTGCAGCAGCTGCGGCGGCTGCAGCAGCTGCTGCCCTCTGTGCTTTGACCAGCTGGGCTTTTGCTTTGATGTCTGCGAGAGTTCTGGCTCCTGTTCTGTTAGGACTAATGATGGAGACTGGAAAACAAGCCCTGGGAGAGACCTGCGATGGATGAAACGGCATGGGGGAGATTCTGGAGACCGGGATCTGAAAGAAGTAGGGGGAAAAAAAAACAGAGCTTAGTTTTCACTTACAAGAATAACTTAACCAGCTCTTACATTTTTAGAACACATGAACACTATAGCACCTGTGACAAACATGAGAGGTGTATGGCTGAGAGGTCAAACCTTGGAGACAGCAACATTTAGTTTGTCTCTAGCTTCCTTCCACCTTTTCTATTGGTGCCAAAGAATTCCCTCTCTCCACTCCCACCCTAAATCCCCACACCTCTTTCCTCAACACAACTCTCTCCTAATGTCACGACTACTCACAATTGCTAATTAAGATATAGACCTTTCTATGGTATCTACAATTTTACAAAGTGTGTTTATGTTTGGGGAGGCAGAGAAAGAAGGAAGGAAGAATAAAAGGAAAGAAAGAAAGAAAATTGTATCATTACTGTCTTTTACTTCTTAGCTTTACTACCAAGGGAAATACTTGCTCTTCTTTGTTCTATGCACACAGTTAAATTGAGGTGAATTATCTCAAATTACAGACACTTCCAGATAGCACTAGAAGGAAGGCAGTGTGTGATCCACAGGTACACCCCACTATGCCACCCACATAAGGGAGTATGTACATACTGTTTATCAGCCATTCTCACCCCTGGCTGGTATTATATTTACTTTTGTAACTTTTAAAAAATATATATGCTATGGGTCTTATCTCAAAATATACAAATTAGGAGCCCTAGGAAAAAGTGTATTTCTAAGAAGCTACTTGTGAGATTTTGATGTACTATCAGGTTTGAAATCACTGATTTTCATACCATAAAATACCATGTCTGACATGAATTTGCCTCCTGTCCTAAACAATACTTTGAAAGCTACTAGAGTTAATTATAATGCATTAAGATGCAGACACTTCTAGTTGTTGGTTGAGTTTAAAGGAGCAAATAACTGTTACAGATGTTCTAAAGCATTTAATTTAAAAAAATTAAGCCACTAAGCTCTAACAAAATGCATGCCATCTTTCTGAATATCCTTATATTAAGAATAAGTCACTAAAGATTTTCCATTATTTGTAATACCCATTTTTTCAAATGTTTGCAGTCCTGAAAAATTGATTCTCTGTGATTTAAAAGTTAGAGCTGTGGGATTTTTTATAACAGATTTTACAAAGTCCATGTATTTAACATCATGAAATGTACTTAATATCTCTAAGAGCTAAATCTATTTTATATCCAATTCTAAGCCTAGATGCATATTTACTTAGCACACAGTCTTTAGAAGCTGCCCACAGTAAGAAAGAAGCAATTATTGTCCCTTATTAATATCATTTGGAAGAGACTGCAGGGAAAAAAATGGGAAAAAACACATAAAACTAAAAAATTAAATATAAGAAAGTTGTTTAGGAGAATTTTATGTAGGGACAAAACCTAAGAATATTCTTAAGAGTAATACCATACCTAGCATAATAACTAAAAATCATCAATAACATGTTGAAATCAAACAAAAACAATCACTGAAAGTGGTTTTAAAATAAAAAGATTTAATACTTAAAAATAAGTTTCAGTCATTTATGTAAATAGCCCTATTATCCAATTATGCAGAATAAATTATACTTTCTAAGTACAAACCATTCCAAGTTGTCCAGGTACTAGTAACAATTTAACTTGCTGAGAAGCCCTACCCTCGCAGAGCAAAAGAATTAAATGCTTTTCTTTTTAAATGTCCAATCATCCCTTGGTATCCATGGGGAATTGGTTCCAGGACCCCTATGGATACCAAAATCTAAGGATGCTCAAGTCCTTTATATAAAATAGTGCAGTACTTGCATCTAACCTATGCATACCCTCCTGAATACCTTAAATCATCTCTAGATTACTTATAATACCTAACACAATGTAAATGCTATGCAAATAGTTGTTATACTATAATTTTTATTTGTATTTTTAAAACTGTTATATTGTTATTTTTATTTTATTTTTTTCTGAATATTTTCAATATGTGGTTTAGTTGAATTCACAGATGCAGAACCCATTGATACAGAGGGCCAGCTGTACACTGAATGTAAAACATATAATGTGCATATACGTGTGTATATAATTTTTATACACATATGCATGTAACTAACATAACATTTGTACTAAATTTCAAGTTTGTTTTCTACTTAAATTTTGTTTAAAAGGTTTTATTCTGCTATAAATTACACTGAACTTTGTCTAAGAAGGTAAGATTTGAAATAGGGTCTAAGGTAAGACAGTTGTGAGAAGTAAAGTAGTACACGACATGGGTCAAGTTCTAGTAAGTGAGTATTTCCAAGGAATATTTCCTGATAGTACTAATTTTGGCTCATCTAAGTTAAATAAAAAGGGGGAAAAAGTACTTTTATTGGGTTTATTTTTCTATTTCTATCCCAATGCGAATGAGCAGAACTCAGTATCTTGGGCTCTTGGTAAGCAAAATAGTATCAATAAACATTATTCATAAAAAAAGTATTAATGAATAAATACTATTTACAAAATAAATGAACTACAAACTGATATTAAACACAGGCCCAAATATTAGTAAATCTTGAAGATCAGGAGTAAAAATGTGTTTAGATTTTAAAGGGCTTTATATATTAAGATAGTCACAGCTGCTGCCTAGAAGAATTTGAAAGATTTGACAGGTGGCAATATAAGGCTAAAGAGAAGTGAATGACATATGCTAAGCAAAAGAGCTTAGCAAGACTATTCCATCTTACTAATGTCCCTCAAGTAAACAGTGGTGACGCAGTGACACAGGACAGTCACACACATTTCCTTAAATATGAAAGAGGTAAAGGTAGCGGTAGACCCACAGAATATCAAATCAGTTATGGTAGCAAGAAAAGGGCCAAGGTACAAATACTAAAGCTCGTGGTACAAAGATAAGGTCTTTTGATCACACCAGTGGCTTATATTAGATATCCAGGTACCTTCCTTATCAATCAATAAAAATCTGTAGGACTGCAGTTCTAAATGCCTGTTTGTCAGTAATTTTATTCTTATAAGACCACAGGTACATGCTTATCAGATATATACAACTGCTTCTGCATTAAGAAATACCACAAATTACTTGAAATTTAGTAGGTATGACCAAAAACGTAGTGTGTACACAATCTCTACAGAGTCTCTCTTTTTCAGTTCTCCCCACTCTCTTACCTTGAGAGGTGGTACTTTTCGCACCTGGACCCTTTCTCTACTGAGAAAGGGCTGTGGCGAGACCTGAAATGGCTGCTGGTGCTGGCAATTCTCAGTGACACGTGGCCTTTTCTCCCAGCTCACAGGGGCCTCTTCTTGGGTGAGAGAAGATTTCCTTTTGAGGCTTTCTGGGCTCTGATCAACAAGAGTTGCTGGAGGTTCTTTCATAGTGGTCTCCTGTGGACCTGCTTCTGCTGTAGGTTTCATTATTGGCTTTTCCACCTCAGGACTCTTGGGTTTGCTTGGGGATATAATCAAAGATTCTTGGCTTTCGTTTTTCTTATAACTAGAAGCTGTGGTAAGATGACTCTCTTTCTCAGATTCCTGTGCAGCAGAGGCAACTGGCTTCTGCTCCAAGGGACCCTCATCCTTTGGGCACTTGATGGGAAGAATGCTACTAAGCTCATGTGTATTGCTGGCAGAGGGAAGTGGGGGCTCTGTGGATTTGGAGAAGTTTGGCTGTGCCTTGTCTGGCCTTTCGTGCTCTTCTTGTCTGCCTGCTGATGGCATTTGCAATGCTGCCTCTGTACACTCTGACTGGGGGACTACTGGGACTATTCTGACAGGAGAGGCCTCTGAAGGAAGCATGGATTTTGGTTGCTCAGCTGGGGTTTTCTTTACTTTGGGATCATTGGGAGATGCTGTCAATTTCTTTGAATCTTCAAGGCTCAGGCCAGAACTAAAAAGGGAGGAAAAAAAAATATTCTAGTTGAGAAATGACTCATGTTATTGAAGACATTACAAAGTAACAGAATATAACAATGCCTAGGAGAACCCCTGACACATAATAGGTCTCCTTCATGCATCATCTTCTATTGTTATTAGCAGTGAAGGTTCTGGAGCCACCATGCCCGGATTCAAATTCTAGCTCTGATATCAACTGTCCATGTGATGTTAAGCAAATGACTAGCCTTCTATACCTCAGTTTCTTCAACTGTACACTAGGGTTAATTACTACCTCGTGCTGCTATGATGATTAAGTTAAGCCATGTCAAGTACTTACCTTGATGAAAGCTCAAAAATGGTAGTAATTATTACTTCTGCTTATAAAGGGCCACACTGTCTAGAGGCATGCATCACAGATTACCTACAAGGGAACTAAACGAAGGCCAAGACCCATCCACCCTGGGATTGTGATCTGCTCTGTAGTACCTGTGGAAAGGCTGGCCCAAGAAATCTAAGGGGACCTGAGGAGATAGTAGGACACTGGCTATCAATATTCTCCAAAGGTCGAAAATTATAATTGAGTTTTTAGAAAGTCTGTTTAAATTCCACTTGGCCTAGCTCTAAAATTCTGAGTGTCTCTGAGCTATCTATCCGGGGGTGTAGGCCACTTGGGACTTCTATAGTGTGGTCTGTCGAAAAGCCAGGCTCATTTGTAAGGGTCACTAGTGACTCTTCTTAACATTTTAGAATGTCATATAACAGGCAAAATCAATGTAGCCCCCTTTGGTGACTTCAAAGAATCAATAATTGTGCCTCTTGAGATGGAATGGCTAAGGACAAAACTGGGCAGTAATTAAAAACAGCTGAAAACAGACCCAAAAGCTTTGTGATGCTCTGTCTAAAAAGGAGGGATAAATATTTACAGAATTATTGCTACCTGTACTAATGGTCTAAATATATGCAACATCACTTCTATAGCTTACTGCTTACATCAAGAATGTAGAAAAAGCAACTTATGAGATTTTCAATAGGGATCTTTCCTGAATGACTGTGAAGGGGATCGATAAATACCACTTGGACACAAAGAAAAGGGGCCCTTAGTTCTCTAGCTGTGGTTATATTACAGAATCTCTTTAAGGGCTGCTCCTTGGTGTGCAGAAAGAGGAAGGAAGACTAACAAGTAGAAGCCTGGGTGTTCAATCCTATTTCAAATAAAACAGCTCCATGATAATCATTTAAATATCCCCATTATGATTTCATTTGGACTTCTTAGGAAAAAAGTTTAGACTACAGTCCTTTTAAAACAGGGTTTGTATCCTGATCCAGCTATGTACATTTCCCAGGTTCCTTTTACAGAGGAGAGCCTGTTTAATTACATGTTGAGTATAATGGTCCATATTATAGGATTCCTGGGATTCTTTGGTGATTCTGGATAGTTATATTTGTGATAACCATAAAAAACGGACAGAACTTCAGTATTCTTTTATCTTATAAAGTTACTAGAAGAAAAGCCAACCTATTAAAAAAAAAAGGGACTCTTAATTCAAGATTAGAATTTTTTGTTTTTAAAAAAAGAAACCATCCCACCCACAATAATAGTATGTTATGGGTCAAGGATTACGAGTAATCCAATTCTGTGTACCTGTGATTCATAAGAAAAAATCCTTCTCTGTAAGGCAGAATTGGTAAAATAAAAAAAAAAAGAAAATCAAGGACTGTATTTCCTGTTAAGGTAATGAGATAAAGCATCACATGACATGCATGCAGGAATTAGCATCTGGCTTATAGTGCCCGTCTTAATATTATTACCTCTGACCATAGTAGCTTTCAAAGAATTGTTCCTTCCATGGCTCCACTTTTTTCTCCTTCTCAATCTCTTGTCGAATTCTCACCTGCATCTCGGGTGTAAACTCACCTATAACATACCCAAAAAAGGATAATCAATAGAAAAATGCTATTTGCAATGTTTAACTATTTATAAATCATGAAAGACTCATGCAGGAATCAGAATACTACCATGTGAAAGTAACAGAAACTTCCCAAAGCTCCTCAATGTGAAGGAGGACCTAAATGCCATTAGGTGAAATAAAAATAAACTTGCACACCACTCCATGTAGTTTTCAGTACTCAGCTGAGGCTGACAGAGTCTTTTCTCTGCACTTTCCCTGTAGCATTTCCCTCCTGCTCCAAACATCACATTCCACACAGATTTCTTTTAACTTCAAATTTCTATTAATAATTTATTTTCCACTGGGGAAAAAAAAGTGATGTGCTTTCAGTAAGTAATGCTACCAGGCATTTTATTAAAGTTCTGTTTTCTCCAAGGTAAATTATATTTTAGGCCTTTTACCTCTAACTGCACAATGAAAAGCTACAGCCCTACTTTTTAATGATTCCAATAAAAAAAAGTAGAGAGTTATTCTGGAGTTGTCAGTTTTCTACTTGTTCCAGAAATTTACCAGTCTAGTGCCCCTAGCAACAAGATTACTGACATGCCAAAGACCCAGCTGCTCTGAATATGCCATTTATTTGCATATACTACCAACCACCTCAATCCTTCCCACTCCATCAGCAGAGAACAGTGAATGTGCTTGGTAGGCCATCTTCAAACTTGTGGCTCAGATAGGCTGCTCCCTTTTATACTCTAATACCCAGGACATCAGGGAATAAGAGGTAGAAATGGCAGAATTTGAAGTTTAAGACCTCCTGGGGGTGAGAAGAAGGAAAGGAAAAAATGTTAGAGGACCGTGGACATCACAGTCGTGGGCAAAGGATTAGGAAAAGAGGATGGATCTGGCTGTCAGAATCCAACCCAGAACTTTTGCTGTTGAGTCTACTGTGTATCACAGAATGAGGAATAAAAAGTATTGAACTCTGTTCACTTATGTACATGTTTAAAGTTTTTGTTGCTCAAAAATAAAATCACATAACTATAAGTACAGCACATTGCTTACATGTAAAAAGAAGTAACACTGAAGCATAGTATCATTGTTGATAGTACCTACTTACAAAAAAGTGGGTTTGGGAAATAAATCCTTTATACCTATTTATTCTTAAAGTAAGGTACTGGTAACTGGTATATTTTAAAGTGCTTATATGATTTCAATTCTTTCAGAAAAAAGGGGTCTCTGCCCAAGGAAATCTGTAAGAAAGAGAAAGGACCAAAGTAATCAGCAGGAGATTCCTTCATACACAGAATTTGCTCTAAAAAAAGAGGATGGAAAAAGTCAACAATTGTGGTGAACAATACAGATATTAGCTGGTCATTTAATTGTCAGGTATGTGACAGAAAGTAAGCAATGAATAGCATTCCTAAAGCTCTCCTTACAAAGGCATTTATTTTAAAGATTTTCCACACTTGTTTCAAGCTATTCTTTGGCATAACTACATATGACTTTTCAAGTGTTATTTTATATCCCATGTATACTGAAAAACAGATGTAATATTTGAACTAAAAATAATACAGCCAGTGGTTTTACTTATGGCTATATATTAGAATCACATGGGAAAATGTTGGGGGAAAAAAAAAACCCCAAACACTAAAATTCAGGCACCAACCTAAACTAATTAAAACAAAATCATTGACAGTGGTGCCTGGATATCAGTATTTTTAAAACAATACTGTTTTTGAGCAGCTGGGATTAAGAATTGCTAATACTGACAGATACTACATGCAGTGCTCACACAGTAACTTTTTTATATTTTATAATATGTCCTTGGTAAACTGTTAAATCAGCATTAGAAGCATGGCACACATGGCAGACAAGTGACTACCATCAGCAATTCTCAGTCATGATCTATATTCATTAAAATGTTCTGACTGCCAATTAACTTCAAATGGGTGAATTTTATAACATGTGAAATATATCTCAACAAAGTTGTTTTTTCTTTTTTAAGAAGTTCTCACTGGTTCCTTTTACTGTTAGTTTCCTTGGGGTTGGGCAGCAATGAAGAGGCTACTTCACTGCTTGCTTAGCTGGGATTCACAGTACCATAAAATAACTAATTCTATACTCTGCCTATTAGGGAGTTTATTAAAATTTTAATTTCCAGGCAATCTAATCTAGAATTCAGTAGTTGAGTTAAAATCATTAAAGAAACACTGCTAGACTCCATCTGGAGTCAACCTGGTTACACAGGTTCCAGATAAAAGTCTAGAAATGTGTTTCACACAGGATAAGCAACTTGATCCTATGGACACACACTGTCCTTTACCTTCCAAAATTGCTCAAATACCAGATGAGGTAGAGAGGGCCAATACACTTGTACAGTGGCTTCAAAGTGCTCACACATCCTGCAAGATACATGAGGTAGAACACTTACCTTCTGAAAGTCTTTCCTTCCACCCTTGGGCTGCAGAAGTGAAGAACTCATTATTAAGAGCTGAGCCATTTAACTTCATCAAACCATCTGGACCAACCTGAGTCAAAGAATAAGCCAAGGAAAGCTTACAAAGAAAGAGAAAGATATCACGTGGTACTTGGCTTTCTGTTAATTTTAGAAAAGACTGTATGTACATTTAATTTTATAGAAACCTAAGTATCTCATACCATGCTGCTTATTCTGGACACCTCTATTTTTAATGTAATATAATATCATTTTGTTCTAAAACATTCTTTTCCTTTTTACCTCTCTTCCCTCTTTCTCCTTTCAACTCTATTCCACAATAATTAAAAACCTGCTCACAGAACTACACATAAACATATTTGTAATAGCATTTTTCTTATTTCCTGACAGTTTATTGTTTTATTACGTAAAAGTGGGACCAAGTCATATACACTGCTCTGTATCTTAATTTTCTCACAGAATATACCTTGGAAGTCTCTCTAAGTCAAATGGCACAGTTTCAGTCCCTTTGTAACGGTTGTATATTGATATGAATGTAGCTCAGTTAATTCACCATTTCCCTAACAATAGCCAAATACTTTGTTTTAATGTTTTCCTATAATCAAAAAAGGTGTCAACAAGTATCCTGGTAGAGATGAATACACTAGTGCTTTTATTTCTAAGGGATACATTTGCAGAACAAAGAATATTTGTGTGTATATTAGACATTGTCAGATTACTTTCCAAAAAGGCTAAAAGAAATGACATTTCTACAGGAATATATGTGCATACTCATTTTCCTATCTACAGTAGATGTTAACATGCTATTTAATTTTTGCCAACCTAATGGGTTTGAAATGGTAAAACTTTTCTTGACTACTAGAGTATAGATCTTTTTGCATGTTTATTGAATATTTAGATTTGCTATCTTGCAAACTGGCAATTCCTATAATTTTCTCATTTTCTGAAAAAACACGGATGGGAAAACTTAATAAAAATCACTATTCTCCCCAACATCAATATCTACATTTCTATCAGAAACCCCAGATTTTTCATGAAATGAAGGAAATAATATTAAAATTTGTACGGAGGCTGGGTGAGGTGGCTCACACCTGTAATTCTAGAACTCTGGGAGGCAGAGTTGGGAGGATCGTTTGAGCTCAGGAGTTTAAGACCAGCCTGAACAAGAGCGAGAGCCCATCTCTACTAAAAATAGAAATAAATTAGCTGGACAACTAAAAAAATATATATATAAAAAATCAGCCGGGCATGGTGGTGCATGACTGTCATCCCAGCTACTCAGGAGGCTGAGGCAGAAGGATCGCTGGAGCCGAGGAGTTTGAGGTTGCTGTGAGCTAGGATGACATCACGGCACTCTAGCCTGGGCAACAGAGCAAGACTCTGTCTCAAAAAACATTTATATGGAAAAAAGTAAGAAAAATTGGGAGGGGGAAATTGACTTTTCAATTATTACACATAGCAAACAAAGTCACTGTAATCAAAACTCCAATATTACTGGCATTAGAATAAACAAAGAAATGAGTGGAAGAGGAGAAACCACCTGTAAGTATATGCTACATATATAGACACATAAAACACATAACAAAGATGGCATTTCAAATAGTGAAAAAAAGATGCATATATAAATATGCATAGTGCTGGAACAACTGGCTATCCACCCAGTAGAAAATAAAGTTGAACTCTGCATTCAGATAATATACAAAAAAAAAAAAAAATCTAGGTGAATTAAAAACCTAAATGTAAATTTTAACTCAAAAACAATTTTTTGAAGAAAATTTTGGGAACTACTTGGGCATCATGGGAATTGAGGAACTCTTCTTAACCCACTTTACTTTTCAAACCTATTTGGGCCAACATTATTTTCCCTGGATCTACAGCAGAAATTGGTACACCTTTTATAGAGGGACAGACTGCAAATACTGTAGGCTTTGTAAGCCATATGGTCTCTGTTTCAGCTAGTCAACTCTGCCACTATAAGCACAAAAGTAGCTATGGACATATGTAAACTAATAGGAGTGGCTATATACCAATAAAACATTATTTACAAAAAGAGGCATGGGATGGAAACTGCCCAGTGGGCTGTAGTTTGTTGCTACTGATTAGCACATTAGAGTTGGTACAGGGTTAACAGGCTTCCCTATGAGAGCAGTTCATCCAACATCTACTGGAACAGTCAAGTGATGAGCAAGTTACTCCACTGCAAGTCAATCCATTCCATAGTTTAATCCTCCAACTGTTAAAAAGTTGTTATTTTAATGCCAAATCTGCTTTCTGGAGAAACAAAGCTTACCTATTCCATATGATGGACCTTCAACTAAACTGGGAGAGAGATGTTCTAATCTAAATTTCTTGTGTCTTTCTCTGGTCTAAATATTTTTCTAATGTTCATTGCTATATACATCATTAACTGAAGTATGGGTTCCAAGTTTTCATCCTAGTGACAATCAGAATTCTTTACACTCTAATTTTCATCTGACAGTGAAGTTGTATTTCACTTCATTGTCCTATACATAAGGACAATATTGCTCAGGTTACCCCCTTTACCTTATTCCTGACCAAGCTAAATCTCTCTAGTCCCCCTGCCTTGACTCTTCCCAAACCTTTGGTATTACTTCTTCATACTTTTTTTTTTTTTTTGAGACAAGGTCTTGCTCTGTCGCCCAGGCTACAGTGCAGTGGTGTCATCATAGCTCACTGCAACCTCAAACTCCTGGGCTCAATCTCCTGCCTCAGCCTCCCAAGTAGCTGGGACTACAGGTGTGCACCACTACGACCAGCTAATTTTTCTACTTTTTTGTAGAGACAGGGTTTCACTCTGGCTCAGACTGGTCTCAAACTCCTGGCCTCAAGTGATCCTCCCATCACAACCTCCTAAAATGCTGGGATTATAGGTGTGAGCCACTGCACCCGACCTACTTTTTTTTTTTTAAGTATAACTTATACTGGGTTTTAAGTTCTTTATTATAAAAACAATAAATATTTCTTTCAGAAAAAATTAACAAAAGAATAAAAATAACGAACACTCTTAATTCCACAACTGTTATTCCATGTTGTATGTCCTTACAAATGTATCCATGTTTTTGGTTTATTCCTGACTTTTCCCACTCCATGGATGCACTGGCCCAAATCCTGGACCAAGACAACTCTTCCTCCTAAACTATATTCTATGAATGCCTACATCCTTATATGATAGCTAGTCAAATTTATGACATCATTTTGACATGCTGGTAAGAGAGTGGTCTTTTTTTCTTTGTAAGTTTAACAAAGCCTACCTATTAAGACATTTACATTAAATTATTCTTATTTCTTGTTTAGTACCATAAATACCACTTCTTTACAGATATAAATAAAAAGCTATTTTAAAAATCTTAAGGAGTTGTAAAGGCAAGCCCTTAAAGGGTCATAAAATTTCTTATGCTTGAAATGACGCACCTGTCGATCCACCTCTGGGAGCAGTAAAAGCAGTCGCTGTTGGCAATCTCCAGGAAGAACTGAAAACGTGTGTTTGTTGATCAGCGCTCGCAGATTTGTATTAACCAGAATAGAGTCTGGTGTCTCAACATCAATGTCAGCACATTTAGTCCTTTTCATTTGTCCTGCAAAAATATGGAAAAGAATCATTTCAGCTCTCCTCACAGTCCTGTTTCTACCTAAACTACAACTTTCTGTGCAGTACAAAAAAACCCACAGTTATAAGCTTAAATATCATACTTTGAGGAAGGTAACATGTAAATGTCTTAGGAATTTCTCTTAAAAATAACAAAACAAGTTTTGTTGATTTATGAAGGTTACAAGAATATAATTTATCTTCTCTGTAAAAAAAAAGAACAAGGTCTGTAAAAAATGGATCTTCTGCCATACTAAAACTGCGTTTTATGTTTGAGACTAGGTTATTTTCCCAAAAAAACTGAGGAAGTTTATAATAAATGACACATACAGAGAATGTCTAAAAAAAATAAAAACCCAAATCTACAAATCATACTCATGCCCTTTTCTTCTTTCTGTGAGAATTTTTTTCACTAATTTGCATTAGCTAAAAATGTTATGATTGAATGGCTTAACACTTTCAGGAAATCTGTCCCCAACCAGAAGGTTATAATCTTTCCAAAAACTGACTGATTTGAGTATACAAAGAATTAAAATGTAAATGAAAATATGAAAATAAATGAAAAGACACACACACAAGACTAACTTGGAAAAAACATTTGCAAGCAATGACAAACAGTTACTATTCTTCATATGAAAAGTACATTTATACCACCAAGAGAAAAATGAGCAAAGGAAATTAATAGGTAATTAATTCTTAGTCCACTAACCATAAGTAGATGCTAAGATATTAATATTTTTAAAAATGCAAATTAAACCAATGAACAAAAAATATTTTTTGCCTATCAAAATGCTATTGAGATATCTGTAATTCTAATTCTTGTATCTTCCCATGTGAATATTTTTTTCTTTCTAGAGGCTTTTTGCAAACTTCTCATAATCCTGGATGTTTTGGAATTTCAAAAGACTGTGCTTTGGCATGGGTTTCTTTTTATTCATGTTTCTTAACACCTATCATGTAGTTTCAATCTGGAATCCTGTGGCTGTCAACTCTAAGAATGTTTTTTTTTTAAGGAGGTAAGAGTCTTGCTATGTTGCCCAGGTGGAACTCAACAATTCTCCTGCCTCAGCCTCCCATGTACTACAGGCGCACGCCATTGCATCCAGCTTAAAATGTTCTTATGTTGTTTCTTTTATCATTTACTTCCCTTTTAACTTCTGTTCTTCTTTTCTGATAGTCCAATTTAAGACAATGGATAGCCTGGATTGGTGTTCCAATTTTCTTACCTTTCCTCTCCTACTGAATCTCTTTTTCTCTTTGACATTTTCTATGAAATTTCTTCAGCTTTATCTTTCAGTATTTCCAATATAATTTTTAATTTCAGCAGCTCTATTATTTAATATCTTAGAACTCTTTATTTTCTTATTTTAAAAATACTATTCTGTTTCTTTCATGGATACAATTTCTTCTTTTACTCCTTTCTGTGAATACTATAGTTCTTAAAGATACTTGTTTTAATTCTTCTCTTCCCTGGAGTCTCCATTTCCTCTGAGTTTCTATATTTCAGATTTTGTCTCTCATAATGGAGGAGTTCTTCAAAAGTGATCCTAGTAATCAAAATTTAAAGAGAAGTACTCAAAAACTAACTAGAATTCTGGGTGAATGGATGGAATGTATAGACTGGTGGGCTTCACTAAAGTGTTACTTAGATGATCTCTGTTAGTTGGGAACGTATACATTTACCTGTAGATTTTTTTCTGAGGCTACCCAATTTCTTTAGGTACCAATCTGCTGGAGCACGGTGAGAGAAGGGGGAAAGTAGTGGTGTTAGAAATATCCCTCACCACCAGCCTTCTGGAAGTTAGGACGATCACTATTTTGTATTTTTATTTTACTTGATTTCCCAGATTTCAGTACAAAGCCTCATTATCTGCCCATAGTTATGTTTAGTATCCCTGAATTTCGAGTTTTGTGGTTCAATTACATCTCAAAATAAACGTCCTGTCTCTTGCTGGGGTAAGGCATCAAATTGCTTCTTACTAATTTCCAAACAAGATTTTTCTGTTCAACTCTATGCCTCATCCTTCTCTCTTCTGTGATAAATCATATCTCTAATTGTCAAACCTTTCTGGTGCTCTGCAGCTTAGCTGGCTTGCATATTACTGGCAAGTGCTCTTCAGCTCAGTAAAAAAATTCTACCACATTTTCATCTTCCAAAATTTGTTGATATAGCCTGTCCATCTGTTGTCTCCCTATTTTCTTCACCCACGTGGATTTAATCTTTTGTATTTCCCATATTCTCATTTCAGTAGGATTTCGAGGGGTGGGGCAGGGAAAAAAGATTTAGTTTGTGATATTTAATTGTAAGCCCTTCTATCTTTCTGTACACAGAAATAAAACATAAGTAATGCTGGACAAAGCAACTTATTGGCAGAAAGAGAAACCACAAAATGGCTGATAACAGATCTTTCTCTGAAATGAAGTTTGGTAAGGGGAGGACAGGAAGAACATGCAGATAGGCAAGAGCTCAAAGGTAACAACAGGGAAACAAATAAGGAAAAAAGACTTACTAAATCAATTCTGTCCAAGTTTCTTTTCATTTCTTAAAAGTAATTATGTAAACAACAACAAAAAGAAATTATGTCTAATCCTGGCCACATAACTCAAATTATGTCCTCAACCTAAGCCAAATAACCGATGAATTTCAAACAGATAGCTGACATATCACAGCAATGAAAACTGATGTCTTTGTAAACTAACTTACTTGTGTGGAGTCTGTCAGACCTCTGAAATGACTTTTTCCCCAAGCCTAGCAAAGGATTTTCCACTTTAACTGACGGTGAAAAGCTGGAGTTTGAGTTCTGGGGACTGCTTGACTGTCCGTCAGGTTGCTTTCCTTCCCATATTGCTAGGGAAAAAACATGTAAAGACTGGTGGCGCTGAGATTATAGACAGAAATCAATTAATCAATCATTTAACACTAACTAAACCAAGTTAATGTATGAGGCAACACAATTCTGTTAACTTATTTTGAATTTGAGAATTAAAGTCAGCAAAAAGTAAAATAAAATCTATTTTTTCCTCCCAGCATACTATTTACTTCTAGGGGTAAATTTCCTTCTTAACAAAAATGCAAAGTTCGGCAAGACTCAGATTGTCTGGCAGGCCCATAGAATTGGCTTACAGCATCAAATTTAATTATGTAATATAGTACAAGGTGTGTCTCTAAACTAGTTTAGATTATAAACAAAACAAATCAAGGAATAACAACAAAAAAATCCAAAGGTCTTATAGATATGTCCAATGGAAATTCAAAGGTATTAATAGTATGTATTCTTAGGAAGACCTTTCATTTTTAAAGAGAATTGATAAAGAGTTCAGTTTGAGTCTCTTAGAAACACCATATTTTTTTTAAGATTATTGACCAGAGGCTTCCAAATATTATTAGCTTAGACAGTGTGAGTTAGTCATTGATTTCCATCTTACATGCAAATCCGATTGATGCCTTTTTAAATAACAGTGTGATTATTTTGCAGACAACTTTCCCTATTTATCCTGGAAGGATTTATATTGATGATTTGGCAGTATAAAGATAGTGTAAACCAACATAAAATACTGGGAAAGAAGCTTCCATTGAAAAAAATGCCTAAACTGCCTACCAGGTTTGGCAGGTACAGTGTCACTAGTGGCTTTGACAGTCTTTAGAGAGAGATGTTGGTTGGAGGAGATGGACATGCTTGGCCTGCATTGCTGCTGCTGCTTCTTCTGCTGTTGCTGTTTTAGAGCCTATAAAGAGAAAACTGACTTTAAGAAAGAAAACAAATCAGTTTTTTAGTAATAAGAAAAAGTAAATGACTTCTTTAAATGGTGAGAAGCATGCTGATCATTCAAGTTCTTTGAAAAAAAGTAAATGACTTCTTTAAATGGTGAGAAGCATGCTGATCATTCAAGTTCTTTGAAATCTATCAAGGAAAACAAAAACCTACATTAAGCCAACTAAACACAAGGCCTAAATGATCCTTATAGTTTGGATACTTTTGGTCAGTATTACTCCTTTATATAAATGTGAGAAACAGTCATTAACATATTTTAGAACTTAAAAATAACAAGTAAGCCAAACATCCCAATCTTGTAAACATAGATATGTTTTAAATAATTTCTGGAAAGAGAATTCTAAACCCTGCACCCAAAAGAGCCCTATTTGCATCAGCCTTGTGTAGAAATATAAATATTTAGCTTATATAATGCTTCACAGGTGCTACATTTGAAAAAGAGGTTGTAAATAACTACTTGAGTAATCTTGGGTAAGAACAATGAGATTTGTCTCAATTACCAAATCTCAGCAATGCAATAAACAGAGGGAAGGAAGACTAGACAATACTTGTTCTAAGAATAGTGTGGTTCCTTCTGGCTCCTTCAGAATATTTTTATTTTTTTGAGGTTTTTAACTTATAAAATACACCTGACAATACTATTTAAAATTAACAGAAAAACTAAGAAATACACAAATTTTAATCATGAAAATATATACAGACAACTATTAAACTCAAGGTTTTAAAAAAAAGAAACGAAGAAACCAAGTAAGAAATTTCAGGAAAAAATTGGAAATTTGACTGTGCTAAGTTGCCAATTTCAAGCTTCAAGACCATCATGTAGAAAAGTGTGGGGAAACTGGCTACTTCTAGTTTCCCCTTTCCTCTTCCTAATATAGTTTCCTCCTGCTTAACGCTTACACATATCTCTAGCTGTGCTATAGGCACAGTGGCAACCCTGATCTTGCTCTAAGTTGCCAAGGGAGAAAAGCAACTAAGAGGGCCACATATCTGGCTAAGATTCATCTACACTTGTAATAGGTCAGCAGAAGCACAATGTGTAAAAAATGGCAGTGCTGTCTGACCACTGATTATGGCTTAGTCTCTCATTTTTTGCAAACAGCTCATAAAATGTTCACAGGCTTCCTGGATGGCAGCTGCCAGTATTCATCCTTGCTACTCATGGTACTCATATAATTAATTCCAGGTTAATACAAAACTTTGTTTTCTTTTTCTAGAGATAGGGTCTCACTCTGTCACCTGGGCTAGAGTACAGTGGCATCATCATAACACACTGCAACCTCAAACTCCTGGGCTCAAGCAATTCTCCTGCCTCAGCCTCCCAAGTAGCTGGGACTACAGGCACACACCACCACACACAGCTAATTTTTCTACTTTTTACTCTTGCTCGGGGTGGTCTTGAATTCCTGGCCTAAAGCAATCCTCCCACATCAGCCTCCCCAAATGCTAGGATTACAGGCGTGAGTCATCGCACCCAGCCTAATGCAAAACTTAATAGCACCACTTGATACCATCTGTTTCTGCTGTGATCATGTAAATTCAGACACATGATGGAAACAGAATAATTTACAGCCCCTCTAATCAAGAACTGTACAGTTTTCCCCTCATTGTTTTACAAACCCTGTTCCTAATTCTCTTTTAAAATAAACAACAATAACAACAACTCTCATTTGTGGTAAAGGATAACTAATATTGAAGTAATTTTTCTCACCTAACATTACGAAAAACAAACACTGGAAGCAAGGACTTACTTTTACATACCAACAAATCTAATTTATATACTTTTCTATATTGATATTCCCCAAAGAAAATAAAATATTTGACACTTAGGATTATAGGAGTATACTACAGGAGAAGTATATGTGTTATGAATTAGTTAACAAGGTTTAAGAAAATACTTGCCTTTTTCCTGTGGGGAAAAAGCATCTATACTTCTTAAAAATCTTCCCAAGATCTTAAATGCAAGTGCTATAGGATACCCAGGCAGGCAGCAATTAGTCTTATCAAATTTATGGATATCTTTTAATAAAAGCGTTCCTGGTTTAAATAGCTTAAAATTTACATAATTGTTATTAATAAAATTTTATTAATTTTAATTAAACAGGCAATATATGAATACATTTTTACCACAAAACTAAACTCTTTTTTAAATCACTACCTAGGTCTTGGTCCACAATTCTCAGAGGTAACCACGGTCATCAGTTTATTTTTCCTTACTGAACTTATTTTTATACTTATATATATGTGTGTATATATGTACACATATATTATACAGATATATCTATATTTCTATTAAACATATAGCATTATTTTGTCGACATGGGTATGTTTTTAAAAATGGTATCATGCCCTACATGTAGTAAAACTTAATTTTAATGATTCTTTTTCCATGTCTAAACATATATAACAACCTCATTACAAAATAAACTTTTTAATCTTGGATAATTTTCCAGCATATGAATATGCCATCATTTACTATGGAATTCCCTGATATATTTTAGCTTATTTGCAAGTTCTTGGTATAACAAACTTTAATATATTTTTCACTGTGTGTATATATATGTATGTATATTTCTAATATAAGTTCTAAAATGCTCTACTGCTTAATCATGAGATACAAGCATTTTAAATTTTAACAGATTTTGCAAAATTTCTCTCCAAAGTGGCTATAATTTATATCCTAATAGCAAACGAGTATTTATTTTCTTACACATTTGCCAATACTTAAGCCCTTTAATTTATACCAAAATCTGAGGATAAAAGTAATCTGTTATGTTATTGTTTCTTCTAATCATTAGTGAGTTTATATTTACTGATCATTTGCATTTTAAAACAAGCCAAAGCTAGTTCTCTCAAAAGCCCAATAAAATAGACAAATTGTTGGCAAGTAGTACTGGGAAAAAACATACATTAAAAATGAACAACACTGAGAAACATAAAATGGAGACATAAAAGAATATGCTGTACAACCTTATATCAATATTGAAAAAATTAGGTGAAACAGACCATCTAAGAAACAATAAATTTCTAAAACTGGCTCAAAAATCAGAAAATCAAGAGGCTACTAATAGATGATGAAACTATAATGCCAAGAAACAATTTTAAAAGGTGTTATTTACTGAATTTTCAAGGAAAAGATCATTTCTACAATTTTGTTCCAAAATCTAGAAAATCAGAGTTGCACAACTTATTTAATGATGCTAGAACAATCCTGATTTCAAAATCACATAAGAATACAAGCAAAGTGTAAAATCCAAACTAAAGTCTTAACAGAATTCAAGTAACATATTAAAAAGATATGTAACAAATATGCAGGGTTTATTCCTGAGAGTTATAGTTTAATTTTAGAAAATCTAGCTGTGTAATTCTGTATACTGGAGTAGATTAAAAGAGAAAAATCTACCTAATTTCAACAAATCCCAAAGAAAACAAACTTGAAAAATTCAATACCTATTCATGATTTAAAAACACACAAACAAAAAAACTTCTCCACAAACTAAGAACAAATTAAGAACTTTAAAGATGTGATTTAAAAAAGTATCTACCCAAAACCTATAACAGGTATACAAAAAGGTGCACAAATTACTAAAACCAAAGTGGGATATTGCATAAATTTTCCCCTTAAAAGGGCCCAATGTAAAAGCTTTTGAGAAATTTTCAATGACTGCCAGAGTCATGCATTTTTAATGTGGGAGATTATACTTCTGATAAACACAGACTAGGAATACTTACCTGCTTTAGTGCTTTCTTGCTGTGCTTCTGTGACGGAGAAATGACTTTACCTGCCGGAATGGTGGGTGATGGGCAGCCTGACTGGGGAGAGGATGGCTGTGACAGTCTAGACGATACTAAGGGAAAAAAGCGACAATGAAACATTTTGTTATCAGAGTTGTTATCAAGCACCATTCCTTCCCCAATCATATGCTGCTACCTGTATTAAGAACTGTGACCAAACACTTTTGGGAAGGATCTTCTTTTTGGAGTTCTACTGCAAACAGCCTCCCTTTTCAGTTTATTTCCTCAGAAAGCTCTAGTGAAGGATGATAGGATGGGGAAGGTATGGATGTTAGTATTCATTACTTTTCATTCTTTAATTTTTCAATAGAATTGATTGAAGAAGCAGGAAGTAGAACATAAACCATGAGCCATCAAATTAGATAAAACTTAGAAAAGATTCTAGGGCCTTCTGGACAGTATCTATGTCCTCAAGGTAAATCTAATGACAGTATGATATAGTGAAGAGCCCTGGACTGACAGTTTAAAATGAAGGCAATCAGGCCATGCAATCTCAAAAATTCTACCATAGTTTTAATCCCTACATTTCTTCATTTCTTAAATCAATCCTTTGGGCTTACTAGTGTGAGAGGGCATTTTAAGATTTCTCTAATGGAAACAATATGGGTTTGCACAGGATGTAACCACTCTACTTCACTAGCTGTTTTATGTAGTCCGTCAGAGCATAGCCAAATCAGGGATCAGTTATTCCTTTAAGAGCCTATACCTCTTATAATAAATAGCAAGTAGATTTTTATGTGTTATAAAGTTCAACAGTATGTATTGTTTATGATAAAGAACACAGAAAATGCTGATTCAGATCCTTTATTTAAAAGAAAATTATAATCACTACTGCTCGTGATGAATCTTGAAGAGTGCTCATTTGCTAATGTCTTCCTTTTTTAATAGTAGTTGGACTGAAAAGGCCTGGATAGCAAAATGGCATCCCATAGTAAAACCAATAAGCTTTAAGATAGCATACAAAATATGTACTAGCTATCTGACATGAAAACGCAGAAGCGTTTCTGGAAACAATGTTCACTGGAATATGCAAGTTTTGGAATATAGCATTTCAATTTACTTAGATGGCCTAAAAAAAGGAATACACAACAGATACATTTAAAGAAGGGAACAGCAGACAACATTAAGATGATGACTTATTCTTGTGCTTTGGCCCTGTATCCCAATCATTATGAAAAGGTTTACATATGGAAAACAGCTGATGTATAATACACTTGATGTTTAAAAAAAAGAGAGAACAAATCGTTCCACTGTAATATATCATACAAAAATGGAGTTGAATAATTCTTGAGATAGTTGAGTGGCAAAAAGAAACCATAGCCTCAATGTACTTTGATGTTGACCAATTTAAAAAAATAACAACTTTACTGAGATATAATTTACATACCATGAAATCCACCTATTTATAGTATAAAATTCAGTGGCTTTTAGTGTATTCACAAAGATCACCATAATTAATTTTCATCACCACACCCCCCAAATGCCATCCCTGTTAGCTGTCACTCATCTTTCCCTCTACCCAAGTCTCTGGTTCTAGGCAACCACTATTCTACTTTCTGTCTATGGATTTGCTTATTATGGACATTTCATATAATGGAATCATATCTTCTGTACTCTTTTGTGAATGGTTTTTTTCACTTAGCACTTAGTTTTGAAGGTTCACCCATGTTATGACATATATGAATATTTCCCTTTTATTGTTGAATAATATTCCTTTGTATACATATACCACATTTTGTTTACTTATCAGCTTATGAACTTTGGTTTGTTCCCACTTTTGGGCTATTATAAACAATGTTATGAAGAATATTTGGGTGCTGGTGTTTGTGTGTACATGATTTTTTTCTCTTGGGTTAATTCCTAGGAATGGAACTGTTGGGTCTTCAGTAACTCTATGTTTTAACTTTTTGAGGAACTGCCAAACTGTTTTTCAAAATGGCTGCTCTGTTTTTACAATTCCACCACGAATGTATGAGGGTTCCACTTTCTCTGCATCCTTGCAAACACTTACTATTGTCTGTCTTTTAATTTGGCCAATGTTTTTAAAAGGACATCAAAATAAAAGCCGAAACTATTCATATTTAACTATGTTTATTTTCTTTTTAATGTCTTACGGAAATCTGAGACTATATATTTTTTCACCTGCCTCAAATATTGCCTGGTTATAAAGAAAATAAACCAAAATATCCCCACTAAAAAATATAATAATTCTACTTTGTAGACTGGAAAAGAGAGAATAAAGCTATCTGTAATTACCAGGAAAAACTGCTTGGAATATTTCCCCTTAAGGCAAAAGCCCTTTCTAACAAATGAAACCACAAGCATATTACTAAGCCTACTGAAATAAATCACGAAAATTACAGGACCTACCAGTGATAAACATCTCCCAGAGTTGACTTAATGCCAAGTACTGGTTTCAACTTCTATGAAACTTAAATACTGTTGTAACATTTTATATATAAAAGGCTCAGAACGACAAAAAGCAAACAAGACTTAAACACAAAGATTTAAACATGTCGAAAAACTTATCTCTTATAATTCCTTTTAGTAGCTACAATAATTGTCTTCAAAGACACATAATTTTATTAATAACAGCAAACAAGTATCTTCTATTTGCTTAACATTGTACTAAGTTCATTTTAACAGTTCAATGAACTCTCAAAACTACCCTGTCGTAGGGTAGTTCTCTTTCTACTGCCCCCCCAACTCCTCAAATTTTACTTCCAGAGATAACTAATATAGTTTGGCTGTCATCTTTATATTTTTCTATGCAAATAAAAATATGAAAAGATTTTGAGGACATATATTTATATACGAATAAATCTCAAAGATATATAGTCATCTATATATTATGATGGTATTATCTAAATTTTACATAGCAGGAAATTTAATTAGTTTGCCAAAAGATCACACCTAGTAAGGAGCAGAGCCAAGATTGGAATTTTATTTTCAGAACGATGAATGGGTAGTGAGCTGATAATGGTGGCCACCAAAAAGGTATGTCCACATCCTAATTCCACAACCTGTGGCTGTTACTTTATTTGGGAAAGGGTCTTGGCAGATGTAATTAAGTTAATCTGAGTGGGTCCTAAATCCAACAACAAGCATCTTTGCAATCAAGCACCATCTTTGATCGATGGTGAAGACAGACACAGGAGGTGAAGTGAAGACAGAGGCAGAGATTGGAGAAATGTGATCACAAGGCAAGTAAGTCAGCAACCACCAAAAACCAGAAAAAGGAAGGAACAGCTTCTCCCCTAAAGCCTCTCTAGGGAATGCAGACCTGTCAACATCTAGCTTTCAGACTTCTGGCTTCCAGAACTATGAGAGAAGAAATTTCTGTTGGTTTAAGCCACATAGTCTGTGGTAACTTCTAACTACAGAAAAATCATACATTATCTAAAACTAGTTAGTTGTCTGTTTATATATTTCTAATGTTTAAATCAAAAGCAATTATTAAAGAATTGGCATCTATTATCAAGTTGCATCTAAGGTTTAAAAAAAAAAATTTTGGCACTCAAATTGTCCTATTTTGAGCTAGTGGGAGCTCCTTCAAGTTGTAATCTGTCTTCGGGACATGGCTCCAGCAGTATTTGACTGCTTCCTTGCTATCTGGCACAGAAAGAAGTCCTAGGCAACTCTTGCATAATTTTTTTCCCAGAACAAAGTCAGTCACTTCTCCAAAAAGCCCTGATATTTTTGAATAGGAAATGGTATTAAAAGACCACACTCTGCACACTAGAGGTGCTCATTGCCACTGGTTCTAGGACTTTTCAGTGATTGAAATAAGAAAATAAGTCTTGTTTTAGAGAAAAGAGAAAATTAAATTGATGCTTAGATACCAAATTCAAATTTAAGATTACAGGTTTGTCACTTAACTTTTCTGATCTTGTATTTTATCCTGTTTCTTCTTCCCTAATAATCCTGGTTCCTAATAACATAACTAATGTATTAATTTGCTTCCTCTTATATATCTAGTTTCAAAGAAACCATACCAATCTAATTACTAAAAATAAGACTACTGAATGCTGTTTAAGATTTGTGTTTGGTCTTTCACACCTAAGATATATTCCACATTAAGTTATCCATGCCATTATGTCACAAATTTAGCATATACTTTAGTTTGCTTTATTTCATATTTCTAGAAAGTATATTTTAAAATTTTGTTTTAATTACATAAAATTATAAAACTACTTTATGTAAGTCTAGCTCCCTTAACTAAATATCGTAGGAAGTTATCTTAATTCATCATTATACCTCTCTTCTCCTACAGAAAATCATTTTTAATAGTTTTTTGTTTACCTTTCCATTGTTTATCTGTGTTTTTGCTTTTATACATATATATATTTAATACTTTTACTAATTTCTTCCAACAAAAGATCACATACTAATAACTGTCTAGCACCTTTTTATCATTTAATATATCCTAGAGAATATCCTGCATAGAATTCCATTGCGTAGACATACCATAATTTCTTCCACCAAACTTTGTTGATGGGTATTTGGGTTCTCTCTGGCTTTTTGCTCTCATCACTGCAATGTCTTAACAGTAGTTCCTAAGGTGTGGTACCCAGAACAAAACCATCACTACCTAAAAATCTAATAGAAATGCAAATTATTGGGTTCAAGCCCAGATCTACTGAATCAGAAACTCTGAAAGTAAGTTCCAGGAATCTGCATGTAAGTTCTCCAAGCGATTCTGATGTGTGCTCAAGTTTGAGAAACACTGGTCTATTTAATCTATGCCATTTTGTATTTTTGAGAGTATATCTTTGAGATAGATTCTCAGAGATTTGCTAGGCCAAAAGATAAACACATATGCTTTCAAAAGCAATAGAGAAAAAAGTTTCACTATTCTCAGGTTTTAAAAGGAATTCACCCATATTGTCTTTTATGTTTTACATTTATTATATCTCTAATTTGTTTGGAATTTATCCTGGAGTGTGATGTGAAAAAGGACACTTTCATCTTTTTGACTATTCAGTTGTTTTGTCGTCTTTGCACATGTTACAAAGGCAATGCTTGGATTTTTTTCTTGTTGATGTTGTTATTGCAAATGTGTGGTTTTTCTTTCCATTATTATCTATATGTAAGGTAGTTAACTGCTATCTATTGATATTAATTTTATTGACATCCTGCTATTTTACTAAATTCTCTTCCTTATCAATATTTATCTTCATTGATTCTTTTGTGTTTTTCAGATACAAAATCGTATCATCTGAAAAGAGAGGTAAGTTTTACCCTTTCCTTTCTGATTCTTGTTGCATGTTACTCCAATTGCTTTCTCTTGCTTACCTATATTGAAATAAATATCCCTAACAAAATGTTAAAAGAATGGAGATAGTGGGTACAAGTTCTTCACTTGTTCTGGCTACAGAGTAAGCTACTAGTGTTTCCTCCTTCAGATATTGGTTTTTTGACTAAGTTATCATGTTAAAGAAGTATCCATCAATTCTACATTTTATTCAGAATTAAATTTACTCAAAGGCCTTTTCAGCAAGAATAGAGATGCAAATGATTTTTCACATTAGCTCTATTAATATAATGAATAATAATGGATTTCCCAGTAGTGACCATATATACAATCCAAAAATTCCATTTGTTTATGATATATAATTTAAATGTATAACTGGATTCTACATGGTAATTTTCTATTTAAGATTTTGCTTCGATGTTCATTAGATAACTCTGTAGTCTCAGGAAAATTTTGAAAATTTACTTCTAAAAATAATCTGGATGATCTATACTAGGTCACACTTAAAGACCTAGAAGGCCCTGTCACAGGTTCTCACCTGTGTCCTAGAGTGTCTACAAACAACCTTCTATAGTCAATTTCATTCTTAAAATGTCATAGCATTAAAAGCTTTACCTTAAACACAGAGAATGGAAAGGGTAATTGGTATTATCCTTTCCACTCCACTCTTTACTGGAAGCCCTAGCCAGTATAATATGGCAAAAATATAAAAAATAAAGCTGCATTATTCATAAATCACATGTTTGTATAAGTAAACAATCCTAAGATGAAAACTATATATAAAGTATCAGATTTTAAAAGTTAATTCAGCAATGTTGGTACAATGTCAATGTTAGGAGAGGCAATCCACCATGGTCCCTGAATGTTGCTGCATGTACACAATGGGTATGCCAAGAATGCAAGCCCCTGAACACTCTTTACCTAGAGATAAGGCAGTATCTTTTCCCAGGCAAAGTATGCTTGCTTTTACTTACAATAAAATCAGTGAATCCCTCAAGCTCAATGTTTCTTGGCTGAGATGCAAACCCACTGCATGAGTAGCATGCATCTGGGTCCTGTGACACCTAGGAGTAAAGGGGAACTGACACAAAAAGTATGCTGATATTCATATTGCTTGCTATGTTGTGGATAATATGGTCATTTTTCTCTGACTCAGAAGTCCTGTATCTTCAATATCCATGACCCAGTTGGAGAGTAACACAAGCTTACAAATAGGGTAAAATCCTAAACCCTTCAAAGACACTGACAGTCTATTTATGCAAATTAACTATTTCTATATATCAACAACTATAAGATGAAAAAATTCTAAAGCCATTCACAATAGAATTAAAATGTCAAGAAATAGTTCTAATAAAAAGTGTATAAGACCTCTACACAGAAAAATCCATGGCATTAATAAAAGAAATTAAACTGCAAAAAATAGAATATACCATAATCATGGATTGAAAGGCTAAATAATATAAACGTGTCAAGAGAACTCAAACTGATCTATAGAATCAATGCAATCCTAACCAAAATCAGAACAGGTTAATGAGAGCAAGAACATGTGGAAACTGACAAGATGCTTCTAAAATTTACATGGAGATGAGCCAGATATCAAGATTAATTACAAAGCTACAGTAACTAAAAGGGGGTGGTATTACTGTAAGGAAAGATAAAATATGTCATTGGAACAAAGTCCAGACATCAACCCATAAATGTATGGTCAATTGACTTATGACACTGAGGACAATGCAATGAAGTAAAGGAAAGGATAGTCTTTAAAAAAAATTGTGCTTGATAATTTAGATACCCATGTAGGGAATAAACAAATAAAATGATGATTCTTATTTCACACAATACAGAAAAATTACAGATGGTTTGTAGATCTAAATGTAAAAGATAAAATAATAAAGCTTTTCATACACACACACAGAGGAAGCTACCTTCCTGTCAGCATAATAGGCTACTTTTCTAAGAAAGGAAATACAGAGTACATTAAGAAATTGTATTCATCAAAAGATACCTTCAAGAATGAGACGACAAGCCACAGAGAAGTTATTTGCAATAAATATTCAACAAAGAAAAATATGAATAACTACAAGTTGCAAAGAAGATAATCCATAGAGAAAGTGGACAAAGATTGGAAGAGGCATTGCACCAAAGATGCTACTCAAATGATTAATAATGAAAAGGAGTCAGATTCCATTAGCAAGCAAGGAAAGGCAACTTACAACCACATGGGATAAAATTACTCGCTCACTGAAGCCTAAAATTAAAAAGACTAACAATACTCAGCATTGGTGATCATGTAAAATAATTGGAACACTCATACATTGCTGGTGAGAATGTAAATTAATATAACTACTTGAAAGACTGCTTGGCCATACATATTAATAGTATAGTTAATTCCACTATGGAGTATATACCCAACAGAAATGAGTAATAGAAGACATTAAAAAACAGAATTAGGTTGGTGGCTCACACCTGTAATCCTAGCACTTTGGGAGGCCTAGACGGGAGGAACACTTGAGGCTAGTTCAAGACCAGCCTGAACAAGAGCGAGACCTCATCTCTACAAAACAAGAAAAAACTAGCCAAGCGTGGTGTCACCTGCCTGTAGTCCCAGCTACTCAGGAGGCTGAGGCAGGAAGATCACCTGAGCCCAGCCAGGGGTTTGAGGTTTGAGGTTGCAGTGAGCTATGATTATGCCACTGCACTCTAGCCAGGGTGACACAGTGAGACCCTGTCCTAAAAAAATAAACAGTAGAATTAACTGTAATAGGCAAAAACCAGAAATAACTTAAATGTTCATCAGTGGTAGAATAGATTAATAAAATTGAGCACTGGTAGATATTTATACAATGGAACGCTATACAGATTTAAGAATTTCATATATTTCTACAAACAAAAATATGGATCAATCTTACAAACATTCATTGAGCAAAAAATACATATGACTTGATTTATATAAGTTTAAAAACTGTCTCTGGACACCATTCTATTTTAGACAAGTCTCATCTATGCTGGTAGAAGTTGTTAGAGTAGTTATTTTGGTGCAATGGATATGATTAGAAGGTAGCACAGGGAGGCCTACTGGACTAATATTTTGCTTCTTGATCCAGGTGCTGGTTCATGGTGCTGTTCTGTTTGTGAAAATTCAACAAGCTGTATACTTATAATATGTGTGCTTTAATGAATACAGGTTAAGCATCCTAAATCTGAAAATCTGATATGCTCCAAAGTCTGAAACTTTTTGAGGGCCAATATAATGCTCAAAGGAACTGCTCAATAGAGCGCTTCAAATTTTGGATTTTCTGAATTTGGGATGCTCAATCCATATAACGCAAATATTCCGAAATCTGAAAAAATCCAAAATCCAAAACACCTCTGGTCCCAAGCATTTCAGATAAATTGTACTCAATCTGTACACATTATAATCTAATAAAAAATTTAAAAATAGGAAAAATAAACCTATATTGACAGAAGTCAGGACAGTGGTTACTTTTGAGAAAGTATGAATAGTGACTTGGAGATGGCATGATGTTTCTGCAGTGCTGACAAAGGATCATTATAGTAAATTATTAACTAATTAATATGTATTCATGGAGGTAGAATTATTTTCTGTTCTCAATTCAAAAAAAGAAAAATATCATTTCATATTTTTTCTTCTTTAAAAATAGCATTTGGTATTCCCTTTTAATAAGGCTGAAAAATCATCCATAAATACAAAAGTGAGAAAACATTTAGATACTTTCAGAAATTTGACATTGCTGTGCCATTCTCATTGCATTTACAAAAGTTATCAGTCCAAAATGGATTGGAGGGAAAAACTGGTCTTTTATGATGAATAATTTGAGACTAAACCACCTAACTGAGGAAGTGGTGATGGGAATGGGGGTGTGTGGGAAGGGCATAAGCAAGGTTTTCTAGGATTACATCTTGAAAAAGACAAAGATATTAAAAATAAGACCTTGTTTGAAAAATAAACATTAAGGCTGCATTTTAACTATTAATATATCAAGGCCCTGCTTATAATCTTTTCTTACAAAACGGCACTTACAGAAAAATAATCCTTCACATTTCTCTATTACCACTTTTACTTCAAATGAAACTAATCATGTCACCAATTAATGTCTAATCCTACACCAGGGAAATATACTACCCACAACAAATGATTCTCAACAATAAAATGGAAATGAATTCTTTTAATCTATGTACCAGTGATCAGAGATAAACTGAGCTAACCTAAACACTAGTGAATAGAAAAACAAATAAAAGAAGCAAGTATATTAACTTACATACTTAATGGACAAGAGAATGAAACTAACAGAAAAAAGGTCTCTATAAACAATCTTGTTCCTCTTGGTACCTGGCTATGAAAATTTGGAAGAGTCACCAGAGTTGCCATTGTCTCTCTTTTGTGACCCATACCTTAATTTTCCTAAGAAATTACTTTGTGCACACAAACAACCTACAAATAATGACACTACCACTAAAGATTAAGTCTGATCCAAATTTCTTTCTCTCCACAAATCCCAGCCAAACTTATTTCCCTATGGCTTGCTGAAATCACTGTGTACATTCCCACCTTCTTGCTTTTATATATGTTTTCTTTCCATAATAAATCTGTCTTCCCTAGTGATTAAACTCTCAAAGAAAGGATGATACCTTGGAACTTTTTATAATTCATAAAATACTTACAGTAACCCAGGTGAAGTTAACTTAGTATCTCTTCCCTAATGCTGTCATAATATGATAAATATAAACACATGTGACTTATTAAGTCATGTGCTAATTATCTGCTTATTTTTTATACCACTAGATATGATGGCCCACATCTTATTCAAATTTGATTCCCAGATATCTGGCAAATAATATTAACTGGAGAAAGAATGAGTGTGGCAAGTAGTTTAAACAGAGATGTTACTTTGGTTGTCGTAAATAAACTAATGGCTTAAACAATACTTTTTAAGATTATAACCTAACTGACTGGTACTTCAACGTGGACTGCTCAACGGATTGAAAGAATTCTTATATAAGAACTTTTTTTTATCTAATTAGAAACAAAAATGCTTGCTTCCACAGAAACATACATAGCAAAAGATTAACAAATTTCTGTTCAAAAGATCAGCAGTTACTATTATTTGATTTGAAAAACCAAAAAATTATACACAGAAAAAACTCAAACAGTAATCTAGTAAAGAAATGATTTTTTAAAGCTTAATATTAAGTGTTTTCAGAAAAACCTTTAAAACAAATTTTAGAACTTAAGGTTCATCAATTTTACATAGTTTACTGAAGTAGTGTCAGTGGATATTTACCTACCACTCACTGAGTAAGTTCAGAAGATATTACTTTTCACATACATTTGAGAATTGAGAATTTTCCATTTCAACAGCTGATTATAATATTGAACATGGTCAAAAAGATATGAACTATTAACATTAGATGCAGTTGAGTTAAAAGTTTTAATTAGTAAAGAACCTCTGGCTTAAATTTTTATTTTCTCCTAAAGATATTCAATGGGCCCTTCTGAAGCATTGCGGAGACTATCAGAAAAACTGGAGCAGTAATAACAAAATTGAAACTTAAGAGTTATATATAGTCTAAGAATTGATAGTTGAAGGACTGATAACAACCCAAGTTTCCAAGATTTTGTCTTTAAAAATAGTATGCTTCTCTTGAGGGAGAGGTTTTATTCTAACGATAGTCTTTCTTTAGAGGTAACAGATCCTTTTCAGTTCTAAATCCCTTCTCTCATATCAAGTGCAATCTACTCCAAACTGGGCTGGGAGTCCTAATTAATAATATGCAAAGAGTCCCTAACCAAAGTGGGAAAGGACTAGCCAAGTTCTAATACAGCAGCCATCTGTAGTACAAGACAGAGCTAAAATCACCAAAAACCCCAGAGAAAAGAGAACATCTCCCATAGGTTTCTCTCCACCCAAGTTAACTTTGTCAAAAGGAGTTCTGCCCCCTGTATATTTTTGAAAGGAGACATAACCATCCATATTCAGTAACTTAACACACACATACAAATGATGTCAGAGGGTAGATAGGTCTATGCTATTTTAAATAACTCCAGACACAATATATATCAAATTCACGATTAAAAGTAGTTATGAGCAAGCAGTAAAATTACATTAGTTTATGTTCCTGGAAATAGTGATTACTTACAGAGAAAATGTATACTACATATAATTAATTTTTTTCATAAGACACTTTAAAAGCAGACCAAAATCTCTATCAGAAGAAGATAAAAATAATACTCCTGCAGTTGCTTCATAATACAATATGATATTTTATTTTGGGGAAAAGGCAGAGACTTTACTTAACTATGATCATAAAAAAGCAACAAAAATAGCTGATTTTAGTAATCATTTTCTGGAGTTACTCCACCTTACCTTGGCTTGGAATTCCATAAAACTCTTCTCTGAACATTGTTTCCTGTCTGAAAACTAAGAACCAGAACTACAAAATTTTAAGTTCTTCCACTTTACACAGAAGTCAATAAACTAGTTTCAATATTGGACTGGATTTCAAGGTTCTATTCTCTGTTCCTATTTGGCTGAAAGTTGTACATATTATCAAGAGAGTTTCTATCGATTTTCAACTAGAAGTATCAGTTTTGCTGTCAGAGCTCTTTATTTTTGTACATAAAAGGAAGTGGGTTTTGATACTATCTCAATGTTCTTCCTGTCTTACAATGCATTTGAAATAGAGTGATGTCAGATTGAGAGTAAAAGCCCTAAGTAAGAAAAAGAATAGGCACAATTAGTTTGCTTTACCTTTATTGATAACTAAAACTGATTCAGAACTGCTTTGCTGCATGCTGCTAGTATCACTGCTGGCTACAAGTCTGTCACTTTAATCTGCACTGGACTACAAAAACATTCATAAATATATATACTTAAAAATTCATATGATATTTATACCATAGGTATGGCCCATGAATGACAGATGCATATTCTATGAGAAACTAAATCATTCTTCATTATTAGTAGCTTGGCATTCATACATTTTTTGAGAATATCGGAGCTGCTTAGGTAAATATGAATTATATGAGACATCATGTGCACCTCTCACCCCGCCTTCCATGTTTTTTTGTTGTTGTTGTTGTTGTTGTTTTGTGGAGACAGAGTGTCACTTGGCGTCCTGGGTAGAGTGCAGTGAGGGTGGGTCACCACAAGCTCCAGGTCCTGGTCTGTGAGCGATCCTTCTGCCTCAGCCTCCCAGGTAGCTGGGACTACAGGCGCTTGCCAGAGCGCCCGACTGTGTTTTGTTGTATTTTGTGTATTTTTTTTTGCCTTTTTAACTTTTTTTTTTTTTTTTTTAGATTTAGAGACAGGGTCTCACTGTGCTCAGGCTGTGGTCAGACTGGTGTCGAACCCCTGAAGCAGCAGCTATCCGCCCGCCTCGGCCTCCCAGAAAGCTAGGACGACAGGCGTGAGCCACCGCACCCGGCCATCACCCCGCCTTCCAAACACCACATACAGCTCATTGTCCTCTCAGTTTTCTAGACCATCTAAACCCTAAAGAGAATTTTACAGAACATCTCGTCTTACAGTAAACCAAGGACAATCAATCAACATTGTGATAATTTCTAGAAGAGGAATAAATGAAAGGCAGCTCAAAAACAACTTAACTGGACCCAATTTAGAATTTGGTATTACTCTGCTCTTATTGTCTTCTATTATTATGCAGAGTGCAAGGTAAGGTTATGCTATTCAAATCTACCTATTAAGCTACTGAAAATAGGGTTCTGTGATTATTTCTTAGATCTCCCTATATCTTAAAACATTTACATAAAATCCTTACAGATGGCCATTAACAAGCATTATTTTTTAGCACAAGAAGCACAGATGCAACAGTCACTACTCGAACAGCTACTGCAGCATATCTGACTCTTGAAAAGCATGGACTCCCATACATATATTCCTAAACAATGATTTTGTTGCTAGTTTACTAGACTGACCTTTAATATTGATTTCCCCGTTCTAACCTCAAACAGGAAACATGAATCTTGCTAACTGTTTCACCTGCCTGATGACCTGGCTTGTTTCCTAATCTTAAATCTATAATTTCCAAACTTAAAAAGAAAAGTTTAAATCGGGGAGAAGCAGGGGAGAGCCAGAGCCCTTCTCATTTTTGGTTTCACCCTTTCAAAAATAGGTGCTTAGTGGACCTGAGGAATAGAAGGCCTTAGGACCACATCTCCTTTTACTATTAACAGGGATTACTTTAAAATTACACATCAAGACTATTGTTCAGAGGTCCCATTTGTCTTGCTTTCATTGTACTTGTTCCTAACAATTGAAGTCTGAGTAGCTCTCCAAGTGGTTATGATTCAAAGCTAAGATCCTCTGATTACAAAGTTAGCCCAAATTGCATATGCAGTAACTATACCAGAGAGCATAGATGAGGCCACCAATTAACTTGATTCTCTCCAGGAGTAGCACAAACATTTAACACAGGGATGGTAATAAATCAGAACTATTTTTCTGATATAGACATATTAATAGCCCTGAAGGCACTTAAATGAATGAGCCTAGTATCCTACAAACATAACCTTAGCTTCTAGAGCCAAAGACAGCTCATCTATCATCACCCAAATCTAAGAGGATATTCAAGTTAGGGAAAATCATGAATGTCTACTTTGCTGTGGAATACCTCTATGTCAGTCCTCGTAAAAGAATCATCATGAGTTGGCTTAAAATTTGCCTTACCATGTACAGCTAAATTATAAATATTAAGGTAAAAAAGATTTGCCCTCTTCAAATACTCTGACAAGAAACTAGAGAACAATTAGCAGGAATAGGTAATAAAATGCATCCTTAATTGAAAAATCCATTCCAGGGAAGCTACGGCAACACACATTATTCCCTTAAGAAAGGTTTTTTGGTGAGCTATGAAGCAGATACCAAACATGGGATGAGAGTAAAGAACAGCAGATTAAATTTAGTGTTTGCTAGTAGAAATGGAAAGCAGTCTTTTCCTAGTAAGGAGAGAGTTGTTAGAGTATTAAGTGCTCAAAGTTTAAAAGAGAGGATTAGAGCAGCAAATAAAATAAGAACATCCTAAAAAAGGCTATGGATGACCAAGAGCTGAGAACAAATCCAGGTAAAACCTAGAATGTTATCCAATGTGGTAGCCACTATCCACATATGGCTATTTAAATTTAAATTAAAATAAACTTTAAAATTAAATTAAAAATTCCTAACTGGACAGCCTCATGTAAAAAAATGAATCTAGACACAGATCTCAGGTCCTTCGCAAAAATTAACTCAAAACGGACCACAAAACACAAAATTATAAAAATCTTAGAACAAAACATAACATAGGAGAAAAACTAGATAACAATGGGTTTGGCAATGACTTTTTAGATATAACGCCAAAGGCACAATCCATAAAAGAAAGAATTGATGAGGTAGATGTCATTAAAATTAAAAATTTCTGCTCTTAAAAGAAACTGCCAAGAGAATAAAAAGACAAGACATAGAAAATATTTGCAAAAGATATATCTGATAAAGGACTGTTACCCAAAATATACAAAGAACTCTTAAAGCTCAACAATAGCAACCAACCTAATTTTAAAATGGGCCAAAGACCTGAACACACATCTCACCAAAGATATAAAGATGGCAAATAAGCATATGAAAAGATGTTCTACATCACATCATCAGGGAAATGCAAATTAAAAGACACGAGATGCCACTACACACTTAATAAAATTGCCAAAATCCATTACAATGACAACATCAATAGCTGGCAGAGGATATGAAGCAACATGAACTTTCATCCACTGCTGGTGGGAAAGCAAAATTAGGTATAGCCACTTTGGTAGACAGTTTGGCAGTTTCTTATAAAACTAAACATGCTCTCAATTATATGATCCAGCAATCTTACTCCTTGGTATTTACCCAAAAGTGTTGAAAACTTATGCCCACACAAAAACTGCATATAGATATTTATAGCAGCTTTACTCATAATTGCCAAAGTTTGGAAACAACCAAGATGTCTTTCAGTAGGTGAATGGATAAACTGTGGCACACCCAATGATGGACCTCTTCAGCGCTAAAAGGAAATGAGCTATCAAGCCATGAAAAAATGTGGAAGAATCTTAAATGCACATTACTAAATAAAAGAAGACAATCTGAAAAGTTTCCAACTATAAGACATTCTGGAAAAGGCAAAACTATGGAAATGATAAAAAGTCTATGATCGCCAAGGGTTAGGAAGGAGGAAGGTACAAATAGATGGAGCACAGAGGATTTCAGGGCAATGAAACTATTCTGTATGATACTATAATGGTGAATACATGTCATTATATGTTACACATTTATCCAAAGCCATACAACATACTCCCAAGAATAAATTCTAACGTACACTATGGACTCTGGGTGATAATGATGTAGGGTTAGCAACAGGGTTAGCAATTGTAACAAATATATCACTCTGGTGGGGGACGCTGATGGAGGGAGGCTGTGCATCTGTGGGGGCAGGGAGTACATGGGAAATCTTTTACCTTACAATCAATTTTGCTGTGAACATAAAACTGTTCTCAAAAAGAAAGGATTTTTAAAAAGAAATGTCTTGGTCACGCTAGCCATATTTCAAGTTTTCAATAGGCCCACGTAGCTAATGGCTACTGTGTTGTGCTGGACAGCAAAGATATAAACATTTCCATCACTGCAGGAAACTCTCCCGACAGTACTGTTCTGGAGGGTAAGAGAAAGAGACTGACTGACCTGGGGTCTGGGAAAAGAGGAACTACTAACAAAGACATTTGCCCTACAGCATTTAGCACTGTATTGAAGCATCAGGTAGATTTACCTTTCCTTTTCCACCTGCTTTTTTTCCCCTCTTTGTTGCTGCCACCATCACTGCTGCTGCTGCTGTTCTCAGAACTCTGGGAATCTGACTGACCATCACTGCTTTCTTCTGAACCTTCTGATAGCTCTTTCACCCCATCCGGCACATCTTTCTGAAAATGTAGGCATCCAATTAGGATTAATCATTACCATTTCAGCAAACAGCAATTAAATGTCTGGTATGCAACACTGCAATTTAATTGCACTGATTAATTTTTAGCACTATAGGATTCAGTAGCAGAACCAGCAGTATCTTCTGAATTACTGTCATCTCTCTTTTTGGATCAAATAAGCTAATGTTTCCATCTACATCCAAAGATAAAATTATTCACAACATTCACATGCAGGCAAAACAGAGGCTTAAATTAGACAAAGAGTGGGTAGTCCAGGTAAATATTCTGGATAAAAAACTAAATAACATTTTTGTTAAACATATGTACATCCATGTGTGTGTGTGCGTGCGCGCAAATACCATTATGTACTTCGAATCCAGTTAGAGAATCAGAGTGTGGATAGCAAAAGATAGTGCATTATTTGAATCTAACTGGTTCCTGAATATTGGTAAGTGGCAAGGGTCAAGAAAAAAGAAGTCATTTTGAAAAATCAAATTGTTGGCAGGAAAAAGAAAAGAAAGAAATCATTAAAAAAAAAAATCACATGAATCTCTTCATTTTCTCCTAACAGTGCAGACTTGGTCAAAGTCTTAACCTCTCAGGCCTTTGGTCTTAATGTCTCATGCCTCAGTTTCCCAATCTCTATAAGGTACAGATAATAGTACCTACCTTAATAAAAGATCATTCTGAAGTTAAATGAGTTAATAACTGTAAAATGCTAAGAATAGTTTCTGGTCTAAGAGCTCAATAAATATTAGCTACTATGTATTTATGTAATAAATAAAAATATACACATATAGCTAAACACATTAATGAATGTTATTTCTAAGTTATAAAACTATGGATGGTTCTTTTTTCCTTCAACATTTTATTTGCCCACATAATTATTTTTATAATCAGATAAAAAATAATTCTGACACACAAAATGTGACCCTCTTACATGCAACTGGCACCCATATGACACATTACAGCCAAGCTATAAACTTCAATCTCGTAAATAACAGTTATTTTTCTATTTAAGTTTATGTCCCAGTGTCATTTCTCTCTGAGCTACCTCTTATGTTATACACTTTCTTAAAATACACACCCCATATCTTTCTATTCTTTCCTTCAAAATGCAGGACAGTTTTATAGAGTTAGTTGCCGGCCAGACATCTTGACCTGTAAGTTCAACAAGCATATGAAATATAAATATAATTACTTTCTTTTCTTAAACTTGTGATCCCTTCAGAATCAAGTGTTCATGCCCTAAATTTTAGTCATTTTCAAGCCCTCTTTTACTCACTACAAATGCTATATATTCTATTTCTCTAATGTCTCTTGCCTCCATCTCTTTTACTACTCTCTTAGTTCAGGCCCTGAGTATCTCTTCCAAATGAGTATAATCACCTTTTTGATAGATTTCCTGCTTTATCCTTTTCAAAATCTATCCTACTTGAATTATCTTCCTAAAAAATGTATTTGATCTTGCTATTCTCCTGAGAAACCACTGCCATTTACTACACACACACACAGCTCAGTCAGGTTTTCAAATGTCTCCAGTGTTTGATCTCTACCTAACGTTTACCACACTCTCACTCCTTACCACATAAGCCCACACAAAGATTATGGTCTAACCACTCCAATTTCCTCTACTTTCAAATCCATTCTGAATCCTTCCATTTGTGCCTTCGCTTAAGCTATTCCCATGTCCTGGAAGGCCCTTCCTCTCATCACTTATCTGACAAAGACCGGCTCAAATCTGACAAGTTAACAACAAAAAACTTTTTAGATCCCTTTATTCAAAATTCATCTGTCTATATTACCGCATTACTTTATAGCACAGTGCATTTTCTGAGCATGCAATTATTTCATTAACTATAATGTGAACTTCAAGATATCAGGAATCACAGTTTATCTCTCTTATAGCCTCTATACTATCCAGCATAGATGTGGTATTGTGATACAGAAGAAATATACATCTGGTCTCTGACCACAGTTCCTGACATAGAGCTCCTTTTAGTTCTTGTAATTTCCTAAGCAACGGTGGTACTCGGAGAATCTTTTGTTCTCATATTTGGTCTATGACCCCGGTTTCTGACACATAGCTCCTAATACCTCTATAATTTCCTGAGTGATAGAAGCCCTTTTTATCTAATAAGATGACTCTTGTTGGACTCCTGGATAGTCTCAGAATGGGTTCTGGTTACCAGGGGAACCAACCATGTGATTAGAGGGCTGGAATTTTCACTCCACTCCCCAACTTCAGGGAGGAGGGAGAGGAGCTGAAAGTTAAGCTGATCACCATTGGCCAGTGATTTAATCAATCATGCCTATGTAATGAGGCCTCTATAGAAACCCAAAAGAACTGATTTTGGAGAGCTTTAAGATAATTGAACACAAGGAGGCACTGGGGGCATGGAAGCACATCAGGAAGGCATGAAAGCTCTGTATACCTTTCCACATAACCTCACCCTATACATTTCTTCCATCTGGCTGTTCATTGGCATCCTTTGTAATATCCTTTATAATAAATGAGTAAATACAAGTAAAGCATCTCTCTGAGTTCTGTGAGCCATCCTGGCAAATTAACCAAGCCTGAGGGGGAAATCCCAATTTATAACAAGTCAGTAAGAAGTACAGGTCACAACCTGGGACTTGTGATTGGCCTCTGAAATAAGGGGCAGTCTGGTGGGACTAAGCCTTCAACCTGTGGAATTTGACACTATCTCCAGATAGTGTCAGAATTGGGTTGAATTTGAGGACACCCAGCTGGTGTCCGCTGTACAACTGCATGGTATGTAAGGAGAAAACCCCATACATCTGGTGTCAGAAGTATTGCACTGACTGGTATGTGAGAACAGGAAAAACACTTGGGTTTTTTCCCTATTTCTACAATAGAGTAGACACATTTAATCAATTATATTAACAACATGGAACAGCTAAAACCAAAAAGAAATGCAGAAAGCTCCATGTGGGAGTAAAGCCCTATCACCTCAGGAAATTCATCAAAGCATATAAAAAGGAGGTACGTAGGTAGATTAGACTTTTTTAATGTTAGTGGACTCCATACAACCACTGAGCATAGCACAATGCTAAAAAGGTAATACATATATAGATGGACACAGTCATTGCCTGCCAAGTATGGATTCTCATTCTGCTGATAAATTTCGTTTGGGAAAACCCTCTCTTCTCAATTCACCTTGCTTGAGCGGCCTTAATCTTAATCTTGTATCAAGGGTGATGATGAATCTAAGACAAATTAAAATTAAGCCATATCAGAATGGTAAGAGGCTCCTGCTTTAGTTCTTTAACTCTTTTCTCTCCAGACTTATAGCTTGCAGAGTGGAGTGATAGCAATGAAATTATATACCATGAGGAGAGAGCCTGACTGAGAATGAAGCCAAAAGAAAGTGGAGAGACCAAACCCTGATGGCATTGCTTGAACTCCTGGATTTAGCCTGGGTTTCCCTAGAATTTTCAGATACATGAGCTAGTAAATTCTGTCTTACTCGAGCTCATTTGAGTTGGTTTTCCTGTTTGTAAGTGAAAGGACACTGATAAGTAAAGGTCCCTTCTCAGTGCAAGAATTAGAAATTAGTAAGCTTGTTATGTTAGAAAGAATATGGGCCTGGGAGTTCAATCAGATCTGGTTTCATATTCTTGTTCTGATACTATCTGGCCAACAATGGCCAAGAAAATCCAATCTTCTGAACTTTGGCATTCTTCCTTATAAATAAGGAAAAATAACCACAACTGTGAATTGTAGTGGATAATTAAATGAGAAAGTAGCCCACAATGCTCCACAGTAACACTCAATTATCATTCACATGTTCTGAGGCTTTTTAAAAAGTCATTGAAAGTCATTTAAATTTCATCCTTCCAAGAAAAGATTATATAAAGAATAAAAATAAAGTTACTTCTCTGATCTACCTATAGATAGTTATAGATTAGTTTAAAAAAAATGTATGGGTTGTAAGGTTGAAAATACTACTTCTTCCTAAAATTAAGCTATTCAAAAACAGAATTCTACCTCTATGACTCGAACACTATTTTTATGTCATCACTTCTTGTTTTTCTTTTTAAATGACTCCCCAACAAAAATATTTACCTTCAAAGTATATACTCCCATTCTGCCTGGAACCTTATAGAAGATGCCCTCTTCACCTCTGGAGTTTGTGTGCAGCATTGCATTCAGGCATGCAAGAGGGGAAGTTCCACTGCAAAACAAAAAGATGACACAAAGAACACAATGATTAGCTTCTGTTTCTGAATATCATATTTAACACTGACTTAAGATAAAATTAATTGGTTAGTATTCCTTTGACTTACACACATTTTATAAACTATAAAAAGTCTATCAATATAGAAAGAGGCTGCCATGGAGAAAACAGATGTAAAATTCATTCCCATCTATCTAAAGAAAAAATAATTCCTTAATCCCAATCCAGTATCTAACAAGTAATTCAAGTAAAATACAGTAGTATCACAAATATATTTTGTAAACATTCTATTTTATTTAGCACAAGCTTCACAATTGTCCAGAGGTAAAAAAAAGGAAAACACATACATATGCACACACGTTCAAATAAACAGTAATTTCCTTGTATACTGATGCACCAGACTGAATTTGGGTCATGAAACTATCACACTGCCATGATCTCTTCTATTTAAACCTATCAAGACATCACTTAGAAAGGTATTAATAGGCTTATGAATATTCATTATGTATGCAGCAATTTAGTTATATATTTATTAATACTCATATTAATAATATTTTCTAGAATTTTAGGCATATGATAAATTATCTGTAAAAAATTTAAATATATTATTTTCTAATTATAATCATACTTCATTTTCCTGTCTTTTTGTGCTTAACAACAACAAATAGGAATAAAAATTATTAATGGGCATTGTTGCTTTTTCCCTTTCTTAAGGGAATGGCACTAATATTTTACCACTGAGCCTAATGATAGTATATTGTTTAAGGTAATTACTCATATATTAAGAAAGAGGAAAGAGATCTGTTGATCAGATGCACACTTTTTAACATACACCAAATGAAATCATATGCATTAAATAGTTCAATATAAAATATCAAAATTGACTAGCATAAAAGTAAAATGATGTTTATCTCAAATGATTAACCTTTAGTTTTTATGCAACAGGAATTATAAAAACATCAAGAAATTAGATAATATTAAAATTAAGAACTTCTAAAAAAGAACAATATAGAAAATAAAAGTAAGGTAGTATGAAAAACATTGTTAAAAATCAGGTATTAGCATAAGGTTAAGAGCTGTAGTATTAATATTTAAAGACAGTGCTATAATAATTAAAGACAGTATTCATACATCTAAGGAAAATATTACAAACATTGTTAGATAAACTATTTAGAATATTTCATACAAAAAATACAAGTAGCAAGCAAACACATATGAAGTTCTTATGGAAGCAATCAAATTGGAAACAATCAGGTGCCAGGAGTCTCTAAAGATGTGTGGTGCCCTTAAATTTTTTTATTAATTTCTCACAATATTTAAGGTATACAGCAGCTTAATTGCATATTTCCAACTCTTCTCCCTCTCAGGTCTCTGTTGTTGCTATTCAATAACCAAAAATAATCCTACTAGAACAGGCTATTAAATATCTTGGGTATACCAAAAGATAAGAGAGCAGGAACACTGAGTCCACTGTCTTTTGGTACTGTGAAAATGTTGAGGGTCAAAATCTGGAAGGGTAGGCCGGGCGCGGTGGCTCACGCCTGTAATCCTAGC
>VBSM01002608.1:155768840-155789817 GCA_008086735.1 Cheirogaleus medius | reverse complement strand
AAATCATTGAATTGTACAGTGGAGTTTATGATATGTAAACCGTACCTCAATAAAGTTGTTTTAAAAAAATACGGAACAGAAACTAAATTGGTCTCTCATTCATTGATTATTTACAAAGGATCATGTGGCAACAAGGTGGTAAGTGTGGGTGGTATAACAGAGGAAGTAAAGCTTCCATAAGAAGTACACATTCTTACATTTTAATGTAAAAATAACTGAACTGGGACTGAGCTGAGCCAAACGACAATCTATTTCCTGGCACACTATAGCATCATTTATGATTAAATTGGCTTTTTTGCCCCCAGAAAGATAAGGCAAGTTGGTACAAGTTTAAAATGTGCAATATATAAAAATTTTAGCCACAGTTTCAACTTTGCTATCAATTCAAGAACTGAAAAGTGAGAAACTCAGGTTTAGAACTTATGTTTTTTAATTTGTCAGTCACCCCTCAGTTTACAAACAAGAATATATTCAACTGTAAATTCAGTAGCACTTGCAGCAAAATGATCATTCTTAATGTTTTCTAATTTTATATTTTAAAAAAAGAGAGATCTTTTCCATGAATTAACTGATAGCTTTCCCCATAAGTAATAATGCCCAATTTCTCCACTGAAAGTTATGACATTTTCGCTATTCTTTCATTTTAAGTTTCTTTCAGGGGCTTGAAAATACAAATTAAAAATGTAAATAAGACTGGAATAGAGTTCATTAAGTATACATGGCCCATCAACTCTCAGTAAATATCAAAGTCAATTCCTCAGCTTTAGCTCCTTTTGTATTGTCTACAGCCCTCCTCCTTCAAAAGTCCCTTGCCAATGCTCTCCAAGAATTTACTCACTTGTCCAGTTCACAATCATCACATTGTAGGCAGAAGTTAATAAAAGTTCACATTCATATCCTTCACATCTGTAACCTTCTATTACTGTCTAGATTTAAAATTTAACAGAGTAAAATGAACATCTATTACCTTACATAAAAAGTTAAAGACGTCTCTGCTGGTGCCAAAAAAGTTGGGGACTGCTGTTTTAAGACTCTTCATGAAACCCTTTTCAGATTATTTTTGATATCACAGACATTCCCTGCTGCAACGAATCTAAAAAATCTTAATACAAAAAACATTTACAGTCTATCTTCAAAATTCACCAGTGTCCTCTAATATTCATTATCCCATTTTAAATCTTTGATAAAGAGGTTTAAGGGACTTCATCATCAGTCTAATTTATTTAATCTTAGAGATATTCCCCCTTACAACAGATTATACTGCCTAATCCCTACTTTAATCTCCAATCTCTTGTTCATTTTTCTGTACTCCCTCTTATAAAACACTCTTGCCAAAACTAGGCCTTAATCAGCTTCCCCGTTCCTGGCTGAACTATTACGCAATCTATGTTTATCTTTCAAAGCTCAACCTCCTGAATTTCAATAGGATTAAATAATAGACTCTAACTTTCAAAGTTTAAAAAAATGTGGAAGTTATCTAGTCCAGTTCCCCAAATAGATGCTTAAATGCCCTCATTTCAAGTCAATTTATTTTTATTTTTTAAAAAAGAGACAGGGTCTCCCTCTGCTGCCCAGGCTGGAGTACAGTGGCAAGATTATAGCTCACTGCAGCCTCAAACTCCTGGGCTTAAGCAATCTTCCTGCCTCAGACTCCCAAGCAGCTATAACTAACTGCAAGTACATAACACCACACTAAGCTAAACTTTCTTTCTTTTTTTTTTTTTTTTTGGTAGAGATGAGGTCTTGCTGTGTCACTAAGGCTGGTCTCAAACTCCTGGCCCCAAGGGACCCTCCCATCTTGGCCTCCCAAAGTGCTGGGATACAGGTATGAGCCACTGCACCCAGCCTTGAATTAGTTTTAAATGTAAGGATATAGTAAATTTATAGTCAATGTAACCACAATCTTTCACTCCTATTATATATATACACTTATACATATATCTGTACACACAGAACACACCTCCCCATAATCATTATTCACATACAAACTCTCAAAATTCAGTACCACATAACTTTAAAACCAAAAATAGATTTTTATGGCATGTTTACCTGCCTTTATAAACAGAGCACACAGAACAAAACTGAACTCAACAGCATGCTTATGCTGGAAAACAGCTGAGTTTAGAAATTACCAAATTAATAGTCTTGGTAGATTTTTAAGTTCACCACAAATTTTTGTATTCCTGTAGTCTTTCAATAAAACTTTCTTCTTTCCCTTAATCATAACACCTGCAACTCCACCAACAACAGATTCATCTGGGTTAACAACTAATCTGCTTTTTAAAAAGAAATAATACAGGCCAGGCGCGGTGGTTCATGCCTGTAATCCTAGCTCTATGGGAGGCCGAGGCGGGAGGATCGCTCAAGGTCAGGAGTTCGAAACCAGCCTGAGCAAGAGCGAGACCCCCATCTCTACTAAAACTAGAAAGAAATTAATTGGCCAATTAAAAATATTTATGGAAAATATTAGCCGGGCATGTTGGCGCATGCCTGTAGTCCCAGATACTCGGGAGGCTGAGGCAGCAGGATCGCTTGAGCCCAGGAGTTTGAGGTTGCTGTGAGCTAGGCTGACGCCACGGCACTCTAGCCTGGGCAACAAAGTGAGACTCGCCTACAAAAACAATAAAAATAAAAATAAATAATATAAATGCAGTTTTTCGATTTAAAAATCTAATTTAAAAAGTAGCATCTGACTCACTCATAGTTTAGTGAATTGGTTTCTTCAAACTGTTACCCTTCCAAAACACACCATCAAATAAATGACAGTGAAACCACTGGCAAGAGGGGAAAAGGGTATGCAAGAAAACTTTTAAATGACAATTTTGGGGTAAGTAGGTCCAATTGGGGCCCCTAAATGAGAGGTTCTAGGCCAATCAAGCAGCAGAAGGGCAGAAAAGAAATAACAAGAGTGATCTTGGAATACCCTAGAAAGGGAGATCATAGAAATAAAAGATTCCTTTGGAATTTTGCTTGTTTACTCTAACTTACTCTTAACACTTAATTATAAATCTTCACTCTCTTTATTTTCCCATTAGTATCTCTTATTCCCCCTACTAATGTCTTTTAAAAAGCATGGCTTGTCCACTAGCAGGAAAAAGCAAAAACAGTTTCAAGTGAAGAAAACAGTATCCAGTGATTCCATATTCTAAGTAAATATATAAAACAAGTTTAACTTCGTTTAGAGTAGATAACCGCAAACTTCTGGTATAGAAAGACCTTGGAGAACATAATTTTTCACCTAAAGAGAAATACCAAACAGTTCATTAAGATCCTTGCCCAAGCTCCTGAAACCTACTCAAAAGTAAGGCAGCAAAAGCAGCACTTATGTTTTAGAGTCAGACAGATATGGGTTCAAGTTCTATCACTAACTAGCTATGTAATTTCTCACTGTTTCAATGTCTTTATCTACGAGACAAAGAATTCACAGGGTTTATTTAAGATTAAATAGATCATATGCATGAAGTATCAACTTCAGTCTTAGTCAAGGCCATTTCTACTACTGGTTCATTAAAGCATCTAGCTTTTCAATCTTATGAGAAACAGATAAGAAGAAGAAAAGGTAGACTTTAAGAGAAACAGTACCACCTACTTATTTATTTATTTATTTATTTACTTATTTACTCACTCACTCACTCCTGGGCTCAAGTGATCCTTCTGCTTCAGCTTCCCAAATAGCTCGGACTACGGGTGTACACCACCATGGCCAGCTAAATTTTCTATTTTTGTAGAGACAGGGTCTCGCTCTTGCTCAGGCTAGCCTCAGCAATCCCTCTGGACCTAGACCTCCCTAAGTGCTAGGACTACAGGCGTGAGCCACCATGCCCAGCCCACTTCTCCATTTTTCTAAGAAAGATCGTGCTACCTCTTACAAGAAAGACAATTACTGCACATAAAAAAAATCTACTGCTTTTATTTCAGCAGATCAGGCTGCTAACATTCCTTAACTGGCTGGGCCAAGTTCCTAACACAGGGTATATCTCTGAATTAAGGAGGTACAAAGCATTGCAAATGAGGGCATATTATTTGGGCTAAAAGGAGTATTAGTGAGGAAAACAGAAACTAAAAACAGAATACTTATGAATATAAACTATGGGCATAGTTTTGAAAGAATTGAGCTGAAGAGAGAGAGAGAATAAAATTCAACAGATTTGATTAAGTACATCAAAAGACAAGAATTTGCTGTAATTTTATATCTTTGTCCTATTTGGTATTTCTTGTTGATTGAGCAATATAGTTTATATATCTAAACAGCTAATGCTATTTATTACAGTTATTTTCTGCTTTGATCAAGAGATATCAGTCCTGATACAGCCACTTATGTTGAGATTCACAGTTTTGAAGTAGTTGGTTGATCCATTAATTTTACCAATTCCTGGCATTTTCTAACTCAGAGAAGTAACTTCGTTATGGTAAATCTTAGGAGATTATTAAATGACTTTGGATGTAAGTTATCTTTCCTCAAGCCTCAAAAATAAAGAATAAAATAGGGAAGCCAGCAAGTAGAATGAGATCACAAGAGGCTTTGTCCTTTTTGGCCCTGAGACTATACCCCCTCCCCCATCCCTAAGATGCTGAGCAGTTCAATGGCTCAAGGAAAAGGGGGCTGGGGAGTGGGGTGGATGCTGCAAGCACCTGGTCCAGGAAACCTGTCTATCCCCACAGGCTGAAGACTCCCTCTTCTCCATCCACAGAGGTTATCAGGCAACCCAGCTTGTGAAAACTCTCTCCACACCCTCAGACAGAAGCAGCAGAAATCAACGGGGCCTCTGGGTAGCAGATAAAACAAGCAGACCAAAATACCACTACAAAGGCCCTGAAAATTAAATTGTTACTGGAACCACAACCGACCAACAGAGTACAGGACCTGCTTGGTAAACCTAAATAAGCATGGTGACTGCCTACTTATATAAAAGGCTTAAATTTTATAGGACTCAACATCTCTTAATATAATAGCCAAAATATCCAGGTAAGATTCAATAGAAAATCACCTGTGATACCAAGAACGAGGAAAATCATAATCTGAATGAGAAAAAAACATCAACTTATGCCAACACTAAGATAGATGTTAAAATTTTCAGATAGAATGCCGGGCGCGGTGGCTCACGCCTGTAATCCTAGCACTCTGGGAGGCCGAGGCAGGCGGATTGCTCAAGGTCAGGAGTTCGAAACCAGCCTGAGCAAGAGCGAGACCCCGTCTCTACTAAAAATAGAAAGAAAATTAATTGGCCTACTAAAATATATAGAAAAATAAATTAGCCGGTCATGGTGGCTCATGTCTGTAGTCCCAGCTACTCGGGAGGCTGAGGCAGGAGGATTGCTTGAGCCTAGGAGTTTGAGGTTGCTGTGAGCTAGGCTAATGCCACGGCACTCTACTCCAGCCAAATGCCACTCCACTCTACTCCTGTCTCAAAAAAAAAAAAAAAAATTTCAGATAGAAATTCTAAAGCAGCTGTGATAAAAATGCTTCAAAAAGCACTTATAAATTCTCTTGAAACAAATGAAATATAGAAAATATAAGCAAAGAAACAGAAGTAAAAAAAGAATCAAATATAAAAATGAAAAATATATTATTTTAATAAGAAACTTAAAAACTTACCAGATGAGATTGATGGTAGGGTGGAGATGACAAAGGATAGAATCAGTGAACTTAAGGACAGATCAATAAAATTTACTCAATGTAAACAAAGAGAAAATAACTGAAAAAATAATTGACAGAAACTCGGAATTGTTGGATAATAACAAAAGACTCAACATTCATATCATCAGAATTCCAGAAGAAAGAGAGTAGAGGAGAAAGAGTATTCAAAGAATTAAGAGTTGAAAACTTCTTAATTGATTAAAGAAATAAACGTATGGATTCAAAAAACTGAGTGAACCTAAATAAGATAAATCTAAATAAGCCCACACTCGTATATATCATAACTAAACTCCTAAAAACTAAGTCCAAAGAAAAAAAATCCTGAAAGCAGTCAGAGACAAACATATTACCTATAGGAAAATACTAATTCAAATTACAGCAGATTTCCCATCTAAAACCATGGAGGCCTGAGGAAGTAGCATAATATTTTACAGGTGCTGAATGAAAAGAACTGTCAATTGTAAGATGTGACCTACTCTTAAAGAATGACTAAAGGAAGTTCTTCAAGTTCTTTCATTCTAGAAAGAAAATGAAGGAAATGATAAGGAATCTTTGAACATCAGGAAAGAAGAGCGAGCAGGAATAGGTACATACAATAGACTATCCTCATGAATTTTAGAAATCATATGTGAGGATTGGAAGAAAAATGATAATCCCATCTGATACTCAAAAATCTAAATGGAAGCAAGTTTTTCACAATTAAAGTGGTAAAATGATGGCACCAGAAGACTGTGATAAATCACATTTGTATATTGTAATATGAAAAGACATACAAATAAATATGCTACTATAAATAAATAAAAATGGAATCCTAAAATATGACCCCTGGGGAAGGCAAGAAAAGAGAAACAGAGGAACAAGAATTAGAGGAAACAAACTGAAAACAAACAATAGCAAACTTAAACTCACCTACCAAATCACCTTAAATGTAAATGGTGAAAATACACAAATTAAAAGGCAAGGATTGGCAGAGTGGGTTTAAAAAAAAAAAAAAAAAAACTAAACGATATGCAGTTTACAAGAAATTCCTTTCAATTTCAAAGAAACTAGATCACTCATATATTGCTGGTGAGAATGTAAAATGATACACTCTACAAAATAATTTGGAAGTTTCTTTAAAATTAAACATGTACTTACCACACAATCCAGGAATAGCACTTTCTGCACATTTATCCCAGAGAATGGAAAATGTATGCCCATAAAAGAACATGTACACAAATGTTCATGAAGCTTTATTTATAACAGCCAAAAACTGCAAACAATCCAGATATCCTTCAATGAGTGAATGGTTAAAGACAACTGTGGTATGTCCATGTCATAGAATACTGCTCAGCAATAAAAAGGAACGAACAGACACAACAACTTGGAGGAATATCCATAGTCTTACACTGAGTGAAAAAAAAGCCAATTCCAAATGGTTGCATACTGTATAATTCCATTAATATAAATTCTTGAAATGACAAAATTATAGAAATATAGGACAGATTAGTATTGAGAGGAGCAAGAAGAGGTACCAGGGAAGTAGATGTGGCTATAAAAGGAGAACACAACAGATATTCCTGCTGAAACTGTTCTGTATCTTGATTGTGGTGGGGATACATGCATCTACATATGATAAAACTGTATAGAACCACATCCACATCCACACACACAACTGGGTACCAGTAAAACTGGGTGGACTGTATCAAAAGTAATATTCAGATTGTGATACTGTTCTATAGTTTTGCAAAATGTTACTATTAGGAATATCTGCATAAAGGGTTATTTCTAACAAGTGATTATGACTTATGCTTTTCTGTTGTACTCTAATTTTTTACAATGAGCAATGTAGTGGGTATCTGTTGTTTGTGCCTGGCTGATATTCATTACTTCTTCCTCTGGAAAGAATGCTCAATTTTGCTTTGGGGAACTATGTCCTACACCACACCGGAAACAGTCTTGGCAGTACTGTCCATCAAGATGTCTCACCATCCCTAGGCACTGTACCAACGAGGTTCACTCTTCCCTAAATTTTAACCTTGAGTAGAGTTGACAAAGATTAATTCATCCCAGCTGGAGTGCTTTGATGAGACCGTGTATTAGTTCTAGCTACCTGATCTCTGCAGCTGCCTTCCTTCTCTTAATTTCAAAGCCTATTTCTTTCCCCTGAGCCTGTGAGATACCCACCCCCACCCCCCCGTCTTCAAATAAATCTCATTTTGCTTAAGTTATTTACATTTGGTTCCCATTATTTGCACCTCAAGAACCCAATCAAATATATGCACCCTTCAAACAAACCTAACACAAAAATTGTACCCAGTTGTAATAAACAACTATAATATAACATGGGAACTGCTATGACACAAGTGTATCTAAAATGCTATGCCAACATACAAAAAGCCAATTCAGTAAAGAATAGACTATGAATTTTAATCCATTCTGGCTGGGTTTTAAATAAGTATCATTCTCATAGAGGATTTACCATTATTTTCTCTAAGTCAGAGCATAAACATACATTTTCAATCTTATATTAGAAAGTAAATATTAACATATACATTACTAATCATTTAAATATTTTCATTATTAATCTGCAGAAAATTAAGTATCCCAATGCTAGTATAAGTCAAATGATGAATTTAATAAACCTTAATGTAGACTAGGTTTCTAAAATTAAGACCAAACAACGATTATAAACTGTATGAACATAAAAAGCACACTTAATGAATAAACATTCATATAATAATTTCACTATTATTTAGTTTCTGGACTAATTATCTAGTTTTATAAAGTAAAAATCATGCATCCAAAGGTAAGTTTAATAAAATTTATAAAAGAGTGCTTTATAATTGCATAATACTTCTTTAGAATAAAGTAATGCTTCTTACCTTCTGGAGTTGGAATGCACCCCAAGAAAAAGAAAGGAAAAAAAAAAAAAGCTTTTAATTTTTCTTTACAAAGCAACAATAAAGCCAAAAAATAAACTAACCCTTCCCCTCCCAGCAATATCCACAATTCCTCAAATTAGTAACTCCCTTTTGCTACATAAAACATTAATTTCTTCTTCGAAATTGATGTTAGCCCCAAATAGCATATCAAAATATGTCTAAAATGCACAATTAAATTCATCTAAGTAGTCTAAACCACTTCAGAAAACAGCTGCAGTACCTTAACCATCTGATAGAGAAAAATCATTAGGGCAGTTCAGAGTTAAAAGTGGATACAATGAGTATTTCTCATTCTTTAATATCCTTCCCATGCATTTCAATTTCAAAGAGCCATCATAAAGCCATCAGCTATGGACCCTAAGGTTTATTAGCATCCCTTTGATCCATAATGGAACTCACTATAAATCTGAATAACAATGAATAAGAATACTCTTTTCTGCATTTTATTTCTGTTTTTTCATTATTAATTTTTTTTATGACATCCCTACCAGGTTTGTGGGCTTGAAAGCAGACTGCAACTAGTAGATAAAGACGAGGCAGGCTTAACCACAAAGGAAACAGCTAACCTTAAATAAGGTATCAATTTAAAAACTAATTTTCTTCACTCCAAAACTGAGCTCTTACTGATGAATCACTTCAAGGCAATTCAGCTTGGCAAATAACCAAATTATCTACCCTGAAGGAGTAATGATTTCTGCTGAATAGTAGTAGAGAATGTGGATTTTATTTCCTTTGCTATATATAATACTTTTATACAAAAGAGGTAGGGGAAAATTAGGTGCTCTGATTAGTTTTTGGTATGAGGTAAGCTAAAACATATAACCTTAAGTACCACATAAGAGATATTATTTTCTTCATAATAAAAATATTAGTACTAATCAGATGTGACTGGGACTCCCCCAAACAAGAGGTAAAATTTCAATCTGGAAAACGTTTATCAAGCATGATCTTTCCTAGACGGTTCCCAGAGTTCTTTACAAATCCCAACCCTAAAGGAGCTTGCTACTTTGCTTAGGAGAGAAGACTGAAACAAAAGAAAAACTCCTTGCTTAGATAAGAATGTTGAGCTCTGCAAAACAGTACATAAAAGACCTATTTAAACATTCACTTTTTAAAAAAATGTACTGACCCTTTCAGAAGCCACATTATTATAATGGTTGAAGTTTTTATTTCAAATTCTTCCAGAAAGCAATCTGTAATTAAACAACAACCAACCTAATGTTGCTAAATGTCAGCATAAGTTTATTTGAGAAATAATAGTACAAATATACTAATCATAAGGGTATGGAGAACTATAGATGTAAAAGCAGAATGATATACTGAAAGAAAACAAAAACCAAGGTTTCTAGTTTCACTGAGCTGGTTGTATGACCCTGGCCAAGTCTCAATCTCCATGGGCCTTAATCCTTTAGTAATAAACTGAGATGTAACTGTAATGTCTTTTCCAGCTGTAACACTATGATTGAAATAATGTGATTAAAATGGAAAAGGAATGGAAGAGGGAGAAGAGAGAGGAATGCAACAAAGACTATTCATTTTGGAGTACTGTTAATCAGAGGCATCATGTTATAATACAAGTAGATAAGCTTCATTGGCAAGGAATAGTCCAAGTCATCTGCTTGTCCCAAAATTTGCCAGTTCTACTATATAGCTAGCACTCAGCCTTCCTTTCCATGTCTTTTTCCATAAAGAACCAATGCTTTTAAATATTCTTTGACTTCTTTCGGAGGTGACAATACCCTAATTTAGAAGCTAGGCAGTTGGCCACATTAATTCATTCACTACATAGCGAATGAAAGATCCTAATTTCTTTTTCCTTTTCTACTCATGAATGGAAAGACAAGAAAAACTAGTCAGAGAATAGAGTCCCTTGAACTGAATCCTATTTTTTTCTTCTTTCCTAAAAACTCTTTCTCTATTAGCTGGCATAAGAGTCAAGATAATACAACTAGTAAGATGAGCAAACCAGGTTGAGAAAACTCCAACGGGGAAAAAAAGCACTAAAGGCAATCACTACTTTAGAAGGAAGACTGGAAGTCCTCCTACACTTAATGCTGTTAAAGCACATCTGTAAACATGAATGGCAGGCACAACTGATGAAGGGGAAAAACTTGTTGTACATCCAGCCTAAGAATAAAGTAGTAATGAGTGATAACAGCAAAGGATTAGCAGGAATGGTTTCAAAGAATACATAAGCACTTGTTTTATATGCTTGCTATTTGGTGTGTGTGTTCAGTCAATAGTGTGCATGCTTAACGTGTAGGTTTAGTTGCTCTATTTTTGATAATAAGCCAGAATACCCACATTCCACATAAACAGTCTTATCTGTTCTTATCTGTTAGATACATACTGAAATATTCAAGTGATAAAATGTCTGCAGTTTACTTCAAAATAGCCTGGGTGGGAGGACTATTCATAATTTAGGATGGAGGATACATACTCGTGTTTTCGTTTGGAACTTTCCAAAAGTAAAAATTTATATTTTAAGAAAGTGTCTTCAGAACCTAACTTATAAATCTAAACTTGTAAGAAATGTACAAGTATATCATCACAAAAGGAAAAGGATGTATTTCTGGAGTCTATAATAGGAACTGTTACTCATCAATGTCCAAAACAGATATTAGATACTAACTTTTAAAAACAGATACCTACTCTACAGGCCCATGTCTGTGCTACCTTTTGTATTGCTCTCTTGACAAACCCACTTCCTCATATCCCTCATGAAGTAAAAAAACCTTTTGGGAGTGGGGGTCTACCATATGCCCTCAATTAATCCTTAATTCATCAACCAGGACCAAAACTTTACCAGTTTATCCCTCAGTTCTTCACTATACAAAATGGCAGCTATTCAATCAGGAGGCCTAGAAATTATTTTTTATTTCCTCCTTTATTTCACCTCCCTCATCCAATCCATCAGAAATTCCTGCCCATTCTACCCAAAACATATCTCAAATCTATCTATTCTGTCCAGCTCCATTTACCGTCACCTTAATCCAAACTACCACATCCTGCCTAATCTACTGCAATAGCCTAGTCTCCTTAATTCCCTCAACTCATCACTGATGCAGTCTATTCTTTATATAGTAACCCATAATGCTTTATCTAAAATACAAACCAGAGTATATATCATCTTGTTATTGTCATATGCAAATGTCTGAGATAGGTGTATTATTTCCCCACAAGGACTGACTACACATATTTGGACAGAGCAATGCTTAAACATTTAACCATACCAATGGATTCACACTGGTTTGTTGTGTTCTATTCACATCTACTAACTTACTTGATAAAAGAACCAAGCTCCAATTATGGAACTAGTCAATGCTGAGGTTCCAAACACCTCATCATAAAATGCCTGTGTTACATAGCCTATTCCAGATTATTTGTGATAACCTCCTCATTGTACTTTTAAAAATGACTAGAAAACAAAAATCTAGAGTTCTATTCTATGCCAAATAAAAACAAAATGATTCTGACTTGAAGTCTGTGGCTTAATAGAGGATTAATCCATAAATTTAAAGCTTAACCCAATTTCATGATTTAAAATTGACTTCGAATTTGGTGAAGACAGAGCAAGCCAATAACTATCTGTCTCACTTTCTCATTAAAACTAAAACCTCTGAACACAAAAAGCGACTCCGCCCACCACATACACAAAAAATCTATATACAATGTTTGTAGTGGCAACATTCATGACAGCCAAAAAATGTTAACAACCCAAATACCCATCAATGGATGATGGATAAACAAACTGTGGCACATGCACATGATGAATATAACATGAGCTAATCTTCAACTCATTACACTAAGTGAAAGAAGCCAGTTACAAAAGACCACAAATTGCATAATTCCATTCATATAAAATGTTTAAAATAGGCAAATTCATGGAGACAGAAAGATTTGTAGGGCTGGGGACAATGAAGGGGGAGAGTGAGAGTGACAAGTAGTAAATATGGAGTTTCTTTTTGCAGTGATAAAAATGTTTTAGGTCAATATGCTAAAATCCACTGAACTGTACACCTATTAACCTAAAAATGGCGACTTTCATGATTTGTGAATTATAACTTAATTCTTAAAAAGCAACTACCTAAAACACTAAAAATTAAAATTAAAAAAAAAAAACTGTTGAAGGCTTGCCATATAATTGTGCAGCTTAAGAATTAATCTTAGGAGAAGGAGTATGTGCCCAGCCCAGAGTGGCGTGAGAGTCATACGTTGTGGCTTAGGTTCACCTAACAAACAGGGTTGCTGCTTGAAGGCATAACAAAGAGTTTGAGCTTCTGCACGTAAGCAAATGTTTCCCAGCCCCACAGCCCTGGGGGTCTGGAGGCCACTTGATAAACATCTTGCGCTTATGGGTACTGCCTGAGCTCATGGGATGGCTGGTTAGCCAGTGACGGGTAAGTTTCCTCTAGGAGGAACAACCTAAGACAGGCACAGCCGCAGGGGGCCAGGCCGAAAGGGATGGGAACGGAAAGTTTCCCTTTGTGGCTGCATTGCTTATCTGTGCTTATCTCAAACTCTGGCTTATGGCTGTTGCCTTAAGCAACCGCATTAAGACCCTGAGTCATGGGACATCTGTGTCCTTAGGCTACGTGTTCTGGAATTTATGGCCCTTGCTGCAATGCCTGGGTGGTCACGTATAAGGTAGTAACTTTGATTTTTAGGGTATAAAAATAAAAGGACTGGTGCATTCGGCTGCAGTCTTGTACCGTCTTTATGTGTGTCCGTGTCTTTCTTTGTGTGTTTCTTTGTGTTTTGTGCTGATCCCCCATCCTGCAAACGGGCCACGACAAAAACTGGAATACTGGGAAGTCAAAACCTGATTCATATGGGGTTATGTAGTAAAGAATTTGCCTCTACCCAAAGAAATGTCTGGCCTTTGTCCTTGGCTTCTGGGAGGTAATCACTAGTCCCTAGAGAGCCTTGGGCTGGCCAGATGATAACAATATGATTTAGAGTGGGGGCTTTGAGACACTCAACAATGAGCTTTAGGGTGAGATTTAGGGTCAGTCAGCATCAGTGGATCTCAGGAGGAGCTGGAGACTGGAAACTGAGATCAGCCACATAGGCAATCAAACATGCCTGTAGATGGAGCCCCAATAAAAACCCGGCATGCGGGCTTGAGAGAGCTTTGCTAGTTGGCAATACTCCATGCTTATTCACACAGTGATGTCTGTAAAATAACACTTTCCTGAGTCCATGGGCAGATAAAGACTGAAAGCTCTGTGTTTGACTCTGCCCTATATGTCTCTTTCCTTGGCTGATCATAATCTATAACCTTTCCCTGTATCTCCCATAACCATGAGCATAATGACTTTCAGTGAGTTATGCAAGTCCTTCTAAGCAAATTATAGAACCTTCAGAGTGCTCTTGGGGACCCCTGAAATAAGTAGTTGGTCTAGTAAGTGAAGGCAGTCATATGGACTGTTCCTTTTAATTTCCCAGTTGGCTAAACTTTCACAGAATGAACTTCCAAGGTTTTTCTCGCACTATTTTGGCTAAAGGACAGGTCCTAATTGGGGAGGTGCACAATTGCAGTTTACAGGTAAAACTCTGAGAGCAGTTCTGTCTTTCTGGCCAAAAAACAGGGAAATGGGGCCCTACAGGCAGGCAAAAGCATGGTGCGGGGAGTTCCAGAGAGAAGAGAACTGGAGAAGAGAATTCTCTACTATCCATCCATAAAAGCCTGGGTTCATTCCTGAGCTGTGAATAACTGGGGCATTCCCAACCAACATAGCAAAGGCTTTGAAAATTAAACCCCTGCTCAAATCTCAGACTAATCCTGAGTGGCAAATGCATGGGACACACCCAAAACAGCAGAGTAGAGGCTTTGAAAACTGAACTGATAACTGAACCAACATCTGTAGAAAGTCAGAGAGAACATGTAGCTGCAACCAGATATGTTAACTGCCTACTGTAAAAAAAACAAACAAAAAAACAAAAATAAACCAACATTCTCCAAAGCTTAACAAAAAAACAGAACCTAAAAAACACAATATTTATAATGTCCAAAATATCTTAAATTTCTCAATATATAAAGATCCAGGGAAATATGAGGAATGTTCAAGGAAAAAGACAACCAACACTTGCTAATCCTGAGCTTACCCAGATGTTGAAATCATCAGACAAAAACTGAAAGCACTCCATGAGGTAAAGATAAATGCAACTAAAATTAATGGAAAGACAGAGGTTTTCAGCAAAATAGAAACTTAAAAAAAAAAAACAAGAATTTTAGAATTAAAAGATACAATGTCAGAAATAAAAATCTCACTGGATGGGCTCGACAGCTGAATGGAGATAACAGAGAAGAATCCGGAAATATGAGGATAGAGCAACAAAAATTATCTAATCTGAAATACAGAAAGAATAAGGTTCAGAAACTCAGAGAATCACAGTAAAATACTAAGAGGTAATCATGTCACTGGACTGCCAGAAGAAGAGAAAGAATATGGAATAAAAAAAAAAATTTGAAGAAAGAATGGCTGAAAACTTGCTAAATTTACCAAAAGATTCAAGAAGCTCAGTAAACACTAAACAGATTAGACACAAAGAAATCCAAACCTCACCACATTAAAATCAAACTGCTAAAAACTAAACAAAGAAATTATCTTGAAAGCAACCAGAGAAAATAATTATGTAACTTACAGGAGAACAATGATTCAAATGACCATGGATTTCTCATCATGGAGGCCAGAAGGCAGTGAACCACTATTTTTAAAGCACTAAAAGAACTATTAACACAGTGTTCTATCTCCAGCAAAAATATCCTCCAAAATGAAGGCAAAACAAAGATATCCTCAGATATCTTTTCTTAGGATTTTCTTAGAAAACTAAGAAAATTCACCACAAATATACTGCTCTAAAAGAAATATTAAAAGGCAGTTTATTAGACTGAAAGGAAATGATACTAGAAAGAAATTTGGAACAAATTTGGAAGAGCAAAAGAAATGATAACTATCTGGGTAAACACAGTCTTTGAACCATTACTATGGAAAGCAAAATTAATAACAGTGTCTGGTGGAGTTTTCCATATGTAAGATGTAACACATACTACAACTAAAACATAAAGAGGACGGGCAGGCTGGTCGAGGTGGCTCACGCCTGTAATCCTAGTACTTTGGAAAGCCAAGGTGGGAGGATTGCTTGAGCCCAGGAGTTCGAGACCAGGCTGAGCAAGAGCAGGACCTCATCTCTACAAAAAATAGATAAATTAGCCAGGTGTGGTGGCATGTGCCTGTAGTCCCAGCTACTTGGGAAGAGGATAGCTTGAGCCCAGAAGTTGAAGGTTGCAGTGATCTATAACGGTGCTGCTGCACTCTAGCTTCGGTGACAGAATGAGACCCTATCTCAAAAAAAAAAAAAAAAAAAAAGGAGGATGGGTAAAGAGACCTAAATGGTTATAAAGCTTCTATATTTTATCTGAGGTGGTAAAATATTAATTCTAAGAAGCCTGTGAAAGGTATGGGTTGTATATTATAATCTCTAGAACAACCACCGAAACAAATAGATAAAAAAAAGAAAATGGAATACTACAAAACACTTAAATAATTCTAAAGAAGGTAGTAAAGAAGGGACAGCACAACAAAAATATGGAGGAAAAACAGAAAATAAATAATAAAACGGGAGAACAGATCAAATCATGTCAGAAACCAGACTGGATTTTTAAAAAACAACTAAATGCTACCTATAAAAAACCCACCTTAAATATATAAAGACATTGAGAAGTTAAAAGAAAGGGAAAAATATATACTATACAAACACTAATCAAAAGTGGCTCTGTTAATATCAAAACAGACTTCAAAACAAAGACATTACCAGGGATAAAGAGGGTCATTACATAATGATAACAGGCTTGTATATGCACCTAACAACAAACATTCTAAATACATAAAGGAAAAACTGAAAGAACTGAAAGAACAATAGATAAATTCACAATTATTCTTGGAGATTTCAATACTCTTCTCTCAATAATCAATAGAATAAGTAGATAGAAAATCAGTAAGAATATAGACTTGCCATGCGTGGTGGCTCAGGCCTGTAATCTCCACACTTTGGGAGGCCAAGGCAGGAGGACTGCCTGAGGCCAGAAGTTTGAGACCTGCCTGGAAACATAGAGAGACTTCATGTGTACAAAAAAATAGAAAAATTAGCCAGCTGTCGTTGTGTGCCTGTAGTCCCAGCTACTCAGGAGGCTGAGACAGGAGGATTGCTTAGCCCAAGAGTTTGAAGTTGCAGTGACCTATGATTACACCACTGCACTCTACCCAGGGCAATAGAGTGAGACTCTGACTCAAAAAGAAAAACTTAAATTTAAAAAAAAATTTTAAAAATAAAAACATTTACACTCAATTTTTAAGGGACATGTTATAGAAAGTGAGAGATACTAATTTATGTTTCACTTTTTCGTATCAACAGAGGAAATCTAAATTATTTTCAACCCACTAAATTTTGGCCACGAATCAAAACAAAAAAATTTTAAGCTGCTTTAGAAAAGAAGAGCCAATAAATAAACTCCAGTAGAATTTCATGTTAAAGATAACTGTACAGAAGTTTTTAAAAAAATAAATTTTAAAAATTAGGGAAAAATGAATTTCATGTAAAAGAAAAGAAAATGATTTTCTACAATATTTTCTTTTTAAAAATATAAAAGAAAATGAGAATTGAAATCTAGGTCAGACAATGGCTATTTATCAAAAAACATACTGTTGTCCATTTACAAATATTGTTTGAAAGCACTGCAAATTTTTCCTACTTGAATGAACATCTCTCTAATGTAGACTCCCAAATTTCTTCTTAATATACAAAGCATACTTAACATAATTTTAACATTTCTTGATGATAGAGTCTTGATTATGAATGATTATTATGTGCTACTGTAATACAGTAAGGCTCTTAGAGATTAAATTGTGTAATCTCTGATCCTATATTAATTGACCCCAGCCTATTATATTTGAACATGATAAGACTTTCTATGTCTTTTCCCTTTCATCCTTTTTGGCTAAAGTTATTTCTTCCTAGACTGTATGTCTACCTCTAGCATTTTCCCTGCACTAAAGTAATTATTATCTGCTATTGACCAAGCTTATTAAATCAAAAGCCTGAAGTGATAGATGAAGGCTTGAAGATGGCTCCAGGCCTTCCGAACAATTAAAGTGCATGGGCATGGCGATAGCTACCCTCTTTCTCACTAAGAATTTTTTAACTTAAAACTATGCAATGACTTAAAAACTGCAAAGATCTGACAGCTGAATAAATCAGAAATGATCAAGGTACTTATTACTAAATAATCAATTTTCAGGACTAAAGTATACTACTGTATGCTACCAAATACTCTAATCAAGTATTATAATTGTTACCAATAATATTTTTAAAAACTCACCTGATTTCTTTTAGTCCTTCTCTCTGGATAACTTGAAGAATTTCTTTATGACTCATGGGTGTATTGGGGTATTTTTCTAAGACCTGAGAAACAAGTATAGAATAATAAATTATTTCATCTTATTTTAAGTTCTTAATAAATATATAGATGTAATTATATTTATTATAATTGTATCTTAATAATTATATCCACAACATACATATCCAGAGTCTTTTCATCCCTTATATTGTGAGATACCAAGTAGAAAATTAACTGAATATAAACTGGATCCTAGTTGAGCACAGTGGTGTGTACCTATAATTCCAGACTAGGCAACATAGTGAGACCCCGTCTCTTAAAAACAAATAAAATAAAATAAAAATCAGGTCTTCTTCCCCTCAGTTACAAACAGTAAGTCAAATGCTGAAGCAGAAATTGATCAAAAAAGCTAAGATTAATAGCTCAATTACTCACTATTAATGAATATGCAATTGTTTACTTTCTGCCTCCATCCCCATATCCCATCCCTACCTGTGGCCTATTATAATCACGTTAAGAGTATCTATTTTTACATCTCCGGCAAAGCCTAGTACCACATGGGTGCACAATAAATTCTTAACCAAAACAAATAAACAATACATGTTTATCTATGTTCTGGTTCTGATAAAGACAGAGTAAGAAAAGTCCATCCTGTCTCTCCCATTAAATGCAACTAAAACCCTAGACAGAATGCACAGAACAGCAATGTAAGGACTCTTAAAATGAGAGCAGTTCACTTCAGGAGGAAACCACAACAACCAGTACCACTAGCCCAGTAATTAAGTTTCCTGGTTTTGTTTCCTCTGGTAACTCCCAGTCTGGACTCAAAGGCAGCCCCAAACTCAGAACTGCACACTAAGTACAGACAGAAAGTATTCTAAGAGAACAGTCTTCTCTTTTTTTGGTCTGAGGCACAGTAAAAGGGGCCCTTGCTATGTGTTAGATAGTGGGAGGAGAAATCCCCTAGGTTTTGGTTTGTTTGGCTTGGATTTTTTTGTTTTTGGGGGATTTTTTTCCTTTTCTTTCTCTCTGCCCTTGCCCCAGGCAATCCCATGGCAGCATTTGTGGTGATACTAGTAGTAGCTATGCAGGGACCTAAAACTCCAAGAAAAGGGAACCTGCTGGTCCCACAAATGTGAGGGAAATCCCCATTATTTATATTCTTTCTCTAGTGTCCGCCTGCTTGGCACTGAAGGCAGATGAAGCAGCATAAACTGTGTGGCAAAACAGAGAAATGAAAATCTCAGTTTTCTAGCCAGAGGACAAGGAAGAAAAGTCTCTAGGAGCCAAAAAGCATCAGTGAACTTGCAAAGAGAAAATAGATTAAGAAAGTGATACCATGAAGTTCTTCTATAAACAGTCCCAGGGGCACTCCGGTGCTATACATATATAGATTGACCTTAAGCAACATGCCATCAGGTAGACCAATACCCAGTTTCCAAATACTAAGTGGTGCGCACGCAAGACAGATCCAAGTAACTCTACAAATACTTTGAAACCTAGACATTAGAGGTTTAGTGCACAGAAGGTAGACAGACACTTGTAACTTGAACCTAACAAGGTCAAATGCCAGCTAAAAAAAATTCCTCTCCCTTCTCCCCAAATCAATATTTTCCACAGGACTTAAACAAGACAGAGTAACATAACACAGGATCAAAATGTTTAATATACAATCCAAACTCACTTGACATATGAAGAACCGTGAAAATCTCAATAACTCAGCATAGAAAAGACAAGCTACATAAAACAAATTCAAGATGACAAGGATATTGGAATTACCAGACAAAAGCAGCTATTATAACTATGCTTGAAGAATTCTGGGTGAATATTCTTGAAACAAATAGATAACAGTGTCTCAACAGATACATAATATGTATATTTATTTTGTGTGTTTTATTTTGTTTCATATATTTACATTTATTTAAAATTTAGTTCAAATTTTAGAACTAAAAAAATACAATAGTCAAAATTAAAAACTGACATTTCCTAGAAAGGCTCAATAGGAGAATCTCTGGAGATAATAGAGGGAAAAGTGAGTGAACTTGAAGACACAGCAACAGAAACATCCAATCTAATTAATACAGAGGGGAAAAAATAGAAAAAAAATAAACAGAGCCAATGGAACAATATGAAAGGCTCTAACATTCATATCATCAGAGTCACAAAAGGAGAGAAGAGAGCAGAAAATTTCCCAAACTGGAGAAAAATAAACACTTACAATTTCAGGAAGATCAATGACTCTCACACAAGATTGAATAGATATCTGTACCCAGATATATTGCAATCAGACTCCTGAAAACTAAAGACAACAAAAAAATCTTGAAAGCAGCCAGGGAAAAATGATGCATTCCAATTAGGAGAACAACAATTCAAATTACCATGGATTTCTCATCGGAAACCATGGAGGGCAGAAGCAATGGAATAACATTTTGAAACGAAGAAAGACAAGAACTATCAATCCAAAATTCCATATTTAGCAAAAATATCCTTCAGGAATGAAGGAGAAATCAGGACTTTCTCAAATGAATGAAATTACTACCAAAAGACTTGCTTTAAATAACATCTTTTAAATCAATTATACTTTCCTCTTTTGTTTTGATCTAAATTTTAGGCAGAAACTCTCTTATCCCTAAATCAACTTCCATTCTTACCATTTAAAAACTAAAGACCCTTCAGCTGTTAAAAGATGCCAATGAAAGCTAAAATTGAAATAATTCTCAAGAATCAACACTAGTGTATTAGCACAGTAAGCAATAACAACAGATAAAGGACTGGTGTAAGAGAAATCATTAATGTCAGATATCCTAGATCAGCCATGTAGATATCACAATGTGATATGACCAGCTACCATTTATGAAGAAAATATAAGCAAGGGCTTTCTTTACATCCTCTCATTTAAATGTCTCAGCAACCTTAAAAAGAAAATCACTATTATCCTCATTTAAAAAGTAGGATAACTAGGGGGGCGGAGCAAGATGGCTGACGAGAAACACCGCCAGACAGAGTGTCTCTGCA
>VBSM01002608.1:155755128-155765418 GCA_008086735.1 Cheirogaleus medius | reverse complement strand
AAAATAAAAAGTAGGATAACTAAGGTTCAGTAATATTTCCACACATAATACAGTAAGATAAGTGATAGCCAGAATCCAAATTCTGGTCTGCACCACTATAACACACTGTGTCCTATGTTCAGATTTATTTTCTCATTTGCTCAATCACAAATCCAACAAACATATTTGTTTATCACCTTCTTTGATTTGTGTTATGTCTGACAATATTAATAGACTTTCTCTCCTTAGACATCACCCTCCCAGATTTTTTCTAAAATATTTCTTCTTAGTCTTCTTTGTGGATGTCTTTTTCTTTTCCTTTTTTTTTTTTTTGAGATGGAGTTTTTCTGTCCCCTGGGCTGGAGTGCAGTGGAACCATCATAGCTCACCACAGCCTCCAACTCCTGGGTTCAAGCAATCCTACTGCCTCAGCCTCCCAAATAGCTGGGATTACAGAAGCAAGCCACCATGCTGTGGGTGTCTTTTTCTAAACCCAGCCCTCAAATATTTTATAAGCATCCATTTACCCCTTTTACTTTTCACTCCACCAACTCTTCCTGAATAACATCATCCACTCCCAAGTCTTCACCAACCACCCACTTTTTGATGAATGCAGTAGCAGTCTGTATATAACTGCCTATTAAAAATCAATACTTAGATGTCCTGTAAGCATTTGAAATTTCACATGTCCAAAACTGAACTTACTATCGTCAACCAAATTAATGCCCATACAGAAAACTGGGCCTTTATGTACTGTCTACACACTAAAAAGATGTAAAGTTACTGAAAATGAGGAAAAATATACCATGGACACAGACACACAGCTCATAAAAGGGCTAATACAAATGAATAATTATTTAATAACTATATGAGAAAGCATTTATATATTGAAATATTTACAGATGAAATTATATGATATCTGGGATTAACTTCAAAAGCATACATGAGGATAGGGGTTTAAATACAGCACGGTTAGCCATAAATTAACAATTACAGAAGCAAAATGATGGTCACAAAAATATAGAAGCTAAATGATGGATATTTATTATATTGTCTGCTATTATGTGCACATTCAATATCCCATAACAAAAATTTATGAAAAGGCCGGGCATGGTGGCTCACACCTGTAATCATAGCACTCTGGGAGGCCAAGGCAGGCGGATGTGGTCCACCTGATCCATTTATCATAGTTTCCCATCAGCGTTCCAACCTAATTGTTTTAGCAGCCTAGTTCTCCACCCATTATTTTATTTGGGGGCCTGAAAAGTGCTGATAGTCTAGCATTTCTTTTTCATATATAAGCTAAAATCCTCCTAAAAAGAAATGCTTTCTTCCATCAACTATTTGGTTACCTGAGGTAAAAGTCATATTTAAAAAACAAACAAACAAACAAAAAAAGGACCAGGCACTGTGGCTCACAATTATCTGGGTGTGGTGGCATGAACCTATAGTCCCAGTTTCTTGGGAAGCTGAAATGGGAGGATTGTTTGAGCTCAGGAGTTCCAGGTTATAGTCAGCTGTGATTGCAAAACTACACTTGAGCCTGAGTGAGAGTGAAACCCTGTGTGTGGAGGTGGGTGGGGTCTTTACTGTCACATCTACTGCAAATATTTTTTCCAGTTTTTCCTTCATCTTTTTATTACTGTTGATTTTCCATAGAGGCTTTTTATGTATCATAACCGACTGATCCTGTCTTTTTATTTCTTTTAGCACTTCTACATGTCAATGTAGCTTTCCTCCCTTCAATAGCTTAATAATTTTTCTGTATTTGTTTACATGTAACTCTTGTAATTCACATAAGAAAATGTGCATAGATAGAAGTGAGAAAAATGTGCAGACTCACTAGAAAAAACCAAAAGGGAAGAAAGAAGAAAAAATCCCAAAATACTCACATATATTTTTGAGCATAAATACTAAGTCAAACCATTACATTCTTTTACCACAAGTTTTATGTAAGTGGAAAGACTACAGTTTTGCAAAACATTTAGCTTACTCTAACCACAGGAGGGCAGTGTTTATCAAACAAAACTCGACTCCATTGGACCTATTCAAAGAATAACAAAACACAATTTTTAGAAAATACTTTATGACAATAACCACTCAGAAGATTTAAAATCAATACTACATGGAATTCAAGTACAATAAAATAGATTTTTAAACCATTCTTAATACAGCTACTTCTTAGCTTGTAGATTTCTTAAGCTAATAAAAGGGATATGAAAATTATATTTTCTGAGCACTCAAGAATAATCTAAGATTCGAGTCTGAGTCTAGCCTAAATAACAGCAGTATTTCAATCACTGTTGCACTTGAGTTCATTCCAGACATGCACGGGTGCGCAGGGTCTGATTTTTGTATAATCAAGATGATTTTATCAATGTGTTAAATTTAAAATGTCCTAACTAATAACATGGTGATCTTTACACATTTATATCAGAGTTATAAGGCTCATTTACTACCCAAAAGCTTTAATTAGAATAACTAATGCCATGGCAGTAAATGAGATCAGCCAGGGAATATAGAGTGAGAAGAGATGAGAACCTATACTACAGAACAATATACCAATCATTTAAGAGCCAGAGAAGAAAAATTAGCCAATAAACTAAGAAGTGGCCAGAGGGATAAGAACACCAGAAAACTTTGGTGCTTCAGAAAAGACTAAAGTATTCTATTTTTGCACACCCAGGGCATAACCTTAGTATTCTAAGGTTCAGTTGACCAACAATGTCAAAAGCTGCCTACAAGTTGATACAACAACGGAAATCTATCCCCTGTATTTAGCAACAAGGAGATTTTTAATTAGCTTTACAAATTCAGATTCCACTTAATCTGGAGGGAAGACATCAGACTTGAGGGGGTTTAGCACTGAATGGTAGTCTGGAGGCGGCCACAGGAAGTGAAAACAGATATTCCTAGAACAGTGAAACGGGAAATGTGGAGTTAGGGGATAATTGTTTTGTCAAATGGAGTTACTGAACCAGGATAAAAGGAGACCTAAGTATTCCCAGATACTCCGACATGAGAGAAAAACAAATTCAGATAATTTTTGACAGATCCCTCACTATCCAAACTTGTGCTACTTGACGCTCAAGAACAAAATGAATTCAGAGGATGCGGTATCCCTCACCTACCAAACCCAATATACAAACACTCACTATGGAAGTTCAGGAGTTAAACACATGAGAATAACAAGGAATACACGGAATTTAGATGGAAGGAATAACAGAGCCAAATACCGTCAGAGGAAAGAGGGGAAAGGCCCTTACCTGTATGCTTGGCAGTATCTGTTGCTCATTACCTCTGTCCTGAGATGCACTCTTTTGTTTGGCTTCTGACACTGACCTTGGTTCCCTCCTACCTCTCCATCAGCAACTTTTTCATTCTCTACAATCTTTTAATGTCAATCTTCAGGATTCTTTTCTCTTCTCAATTTCTACTCTCATTGGACATTTTCATCTTCCCATGGCTTCAAAAATAACTATGCTCCTACAGCAGCACCCTAAGCATCCCCAGTACTGCTTATCACAGTGCATTTATTATAATTGCATTTTATATTACCTATCTTCCCCACTGGCACATAAGATCCATGAGGGCTGGGACCATCTGTCTTGTACATCTTGTATTCCCACTGCCGATTATATGGCAGGTCTAAACATTTGACTGATGGAATTAGCAACATAGCTGGCAAGACTAGCCTCAGACAACCGTAAAAATGCCTTTTTATTTTTTTGTAAACAAAAAAGCAGTATAAAAGGTTAGAGCAAATACAAATAAAGTTATAGATTTGGGGACAGAAACTTGAGCGTAAAAGTAGCTAAGACTATTTAAAGTATCAAATCTATACGAAGAGGCACCTACAGATATAGAGGTGATTACAGAGGATGACTTCCTAAGTTCAGGGGTATCGTTTTACCTGGGGAAAAGAGATCCTTGAATTCTGAACAGCTTTATCAATCACTCTGGTTTAGTCTATTCCTAGCTTGGATTCTTTTTAACTGATTGCCCATGTAGTCTGGATATTATACACACTCCCTACTTCAAGAAAAAAATCTCTTAAAATCAAATTCTTCCCAAACTCTGAAGAATTAATAACACTAACAGTTAATACTTACCTAGCATTTACATGCCAGGTAATCTTCTAAGTGCTTTACACATATTAGCTCATTTAATCTTCATAATAAATCTATGAGGTAGATACCACTGTCCCATGTTTTTCAGACGTGAAAACTGAGGCAAAGAGAAATTAAGTAACTTGTCCAAGGTCGTATCAGCTAATAAATGACAGAGCTTACTGTTGCTGCTGGATTGCCCAACGTGTCATCATCAAAAGCCAACTCTGAGCTCCCTATATGTTACAATTCCTCAAAAAGAGGAGCCACCCATTTGGGTGGCAAGGTGATAACACTGGACCTCTTCCACCCTGAAGGCAAAAGGAATTTGCCCATACTAGCACTGACAACCTTCCTGGAGGAGTATGCATTCCCTGCCTTCAGTGCTTCAGCCAGTGTCACCATCCAAGGGTATCTGATGTACCAACACGGGGTGTAACAACACCTCAGACCAAGTGACCCTTTTCAGGCAAAAAAATAAAAAGTGTAACAAAGGATTCTGAGCACTGATCTCACTATATACTATATCACCAAGTAGGAGTAAGCCTAAGACATCATGGGAATGGCCTCCAAGATGCAATAAATGCATCTTCAAACTACAATAAAGAGGTATGAGTAGATGCAGGATTGGCTCCTATGATCTCAGTGACCAAATAAAAGAATTTGTCTACCATCCCTGTAACTTAAGGCTCTGCTAGGATTATAGGTCGTTATTTTCAGGGGGAAAACATTTTTATCAGAGGACCTCTAATATGAATCTGAAGTTAACAACTGTTATGTCATTTTGGGCACATGCTGATGCACAAGCAGGCAAAAGAAGGAATTACTGCAATGGCAGAGGTAACTGACCCTAGTGCTTAACTGAGTAACTGAATCTAGTAAGTGGTTCTCAGTGTTTCCACGCTTAACAGATAACAGGAAAGTGCAGCATATGACAAAGGCATGAAAGAGAAAGGCAAACAAGGGCTCAGACTTCTCGAGAATGATGGTCTCAGGCAAGCAACCTAGATCAGCTGAATCTGGCCAAGGGCGAGGGAAACCTAAATCCGGTGGTAGTGAAAGGAGATAATGAATATCTACATGGCCTTGGAACCAGCTGCTGTGGCAGAGACTATAACTTATTCCATTAACCCTCCTATATTAAGCTGTTTTAAGAGACTGCTGCCAGCCTCTGTCTTGAGCTGGTGACAAGAGTGGGCTTACTGTGGAGCACAGCTGTGTAAGGAACACACTCTAAAAGATTCTTGCAGTGTCCTACAACACATCCCTTTAAGAACCCCTTCACCTCTCCTTTCCATTGCAGCTCTGGCAGACAGCACCTCTCACAAAGCCGACATGCCACCTTTGACATGCCACCTTCGCTAGTGCTGCTCTCTGTATCTGACATACCTTCCCTACTCCTTTTTATACCTCAAAGTTTATCTGTCATGTAACAAAATAGCAAAGGTTTCTAAACTGGTAATATTCGATTCTTCAAGAGTTAACTAAGACAGGCATTGACACAGGTAAAGTGATACATCTTCTGGAAAGTAATTTGGTAATAATGTAAGTTCAAGAGCCTTTCAAAGACTGACACCCTCTTACCCAGTAACTTTTCTTCTAGCAATCTGTAAAAGCAAAATAACAGAAATATATACAAGGCCTAAGCACAAAGGGGTTTACTATAGTATTATTTGTAAGTAAAAAGTAAACAACCTAGCCAGGCATGGTAACCCATGCCTGTAATCCCAGCACTTTGGGAGGCTGAGGCAGGAGGCTAGGACTTCAAGACCAGCCAAGGAAACCTCATCTCTAAAAAAAATTTAAAAATTAGCTGGGTTTGGTGGCACATGCTGGTAATCCCAGCTACTCTGGAGGCTTAGGCAGGAGGATCCCTTGAGCCCAGGAGTTTGAAGCTGGCCTGGACAATATAACAAGATCCCATCTCTAAAAAATAAAAAGTATTTAAATTAAAAATTTCTAATAAAATGAAGTAGTTTAAATCATACACTAAAAAGAGGAGTTGGTGTAACAATCGTAGATCCTAATTTACGTTAGGGTGTATCTCTCATCCCAACCTTTCCCCTACAATTCTCACACAGAATTATAGGACAGAAGTTAAGAGTATATGAATAGGCCGGGCGCGGTGGCTCACGCCTGTAATCCTAGCTCTCTGGGAGGCCGAGGCAGGCAGATCGCTCGAGCTCAGGAGTTCGAGACCAGCCTGAGCAAGAGCGAGACCCCGTCTCTACTAAAAATAGAAAGAAATTAATTGGCCAACTAAAAATATATAGAAAAAATGAGCCTGGCATGGTGGTGCATGCCTGTAGTCCCAGCTACTCGGGAGGCTGAGGCAGGAGGATTGCTCGAGCCCAGGAGTTTGAGGTTGCTGTGAGCGAGGCTGACGCAACAGCACTCACTCTAGCCTGGGCAACAGAGTGAGACTCTGTCTCAAAAAAAAAAATAAAATAAGAGTATATGAATAATAAAATCAGTAAGGTTGATTTAAAAAATATATCAAACTTTAAACCTCTCAGAAATATTCTACTTTTTCTCCCAATCACTAACAGAATGGTTCAGAAAACTGCTATGAAAACCATAAAGTGTTCAAACTTATTTTCTGATTAAAATGCAATAAAACTATAAGCTAGCAAAAAAAGCCTTAAAATTGTTTTTAATTCTACTTAAAAAAAAATCTTAGATTAAGAAGGAAAAAATCAGTTACAATATCTAGATAAAAGAAGTAAATGAAAGGCATAATTATGGAGAAGGAAGCAAATTATTACTTGTAGATATCGTTCTCTTATTCTCTTAAACTACTTGATTTTTTTACCATATTTAATTGATTTGAACAAATATCTAAGCATCTGCTACAGTTCCATTGCCTAGCAAGTCATCCAAAATATGGCTGTACTATGACTATCAAAATTTATACTCTAATATCCTCAATATATTATTTTCACCAGACTGAGTTAATCAAATTCCATTGTTCCTCAAAGATGCTTCTCATGTATGCCTTTGGTAATGAAGCTATCCTCAATAAAAATGCTGTTTTCTTATCAGAGCCATTATCAATACTTAACCTTTTTTAAGAATACAGACTCCTTTGAAAGGAGTCGGATGACAGCTATAAAGACTGTTCTCAAAAAAAAAAGTATAATTTTTATTGTTAGTTGAAGCCTACAGTAGATTTGTGTTTTCAGCAACTTACCTACCATTCAACATTTTTCTAGTAAAAAGACCCTGACTTTCTTTTGGAAATCCACACGCTCCTGCATTCTCAATCTATACCGTGGAAACCAACACTAGCAGTAAAGCTTGAAACCAATTAGCACTTTCCATCCTCTTGGCCACAGTAATTGGTTTAGAAATGGGCAGAAGACTCAAGCCAAGGCTAAAGGGGCAGAATAAAAGAAAATTAAAGATTTTTTTCACTCCAGCAACCACTGGACCTAAACCTGAATGATGTGTGGCTGAAGCTAACAGCTCTCTTGCTACACACAGTTTGAGAATCAAGCCAACACCCCAAAGACAAAGAGAAACAAAATCTTGATAATGCTCTTAAAAACTGAATCCAAACATAACTGAAGTTCTTCCTTCAGATTTTTCAGTGGCAAATTAATAAATTTCCTTATCTTCCTTCTACCACTTTGGTATAGGTTTTCTCTCACTTTCAAAACAGTCCTAATTGAGATAGACACCCTCCCTAGACCAAGATTAAGAACTCCTGGAGTAGGTGACAAATCTATACATATGGGTTCATAACAATAACGCTAATTATGGTGAATAGGCTGGCAATAATTAGAGCCTACTCGTCACAAAGAGCTTTCAACCATACTAGCAAAAAAAAAAAAAAAAAATTTCACATGCTTCTTTATTTAAGCTCATTGAACTATATGACGAAACAGTCCCAGAAATGAGCCAAAGCAAATGCCTTGAAGCTACCGAGACAAGGCAATTATTTTAGAACTGCAGAGTTCCCACATGTCAAACAGAATCTGTGCTTCCACATCCTTGCTCAATAGAACCAAGTGCAGCCAAAATCTCACCTCTTCCACGGAGTCTGCTCTCATCCTCACTGACACCTTTCCTTCTCAACTACCTTAGACACTTAAAGTGAGCAACTTCAGCAGTTAATTATATATTACATTTCATTGCCCCTAGTTATTTTAGTCTCTTACTCTTGTCTTCACATAATAAGATGCACTTATTCAATAAGGCAAAACAGCCAAAATTTACTCAGGATAGCACTTCCTGAAGCAGAGAAAGATGGCTAACCAGGTAATCCCCAACTTAGATTTCCTGAATTTCACCTTCCTTTTTGGAGAAAACACAAGGTTTTCTCTCTGTAGCCATAATGACCCTCCAGAGTTACCATATTTCTACTTAAAGCTCCAGTTCAAATGTAGAATAAAATCCTTTTTGGAGAGGCTGCCCTTGCATAGTTTAAAATAAAAAATGCAGGCACTGTAAAAAGAGAACATTATTAAGTAGTGAGGGAAAGTTGCACAAGAGAACAAAGGGAAAGAAAATGCAACTTTTATATGAACAGGTTTCTGAATTTCATCATGATGACCTTCTAATACCAATATTCCCCACTGTAGCTCCTGCTCTTCCTAACTCATTACCAGCTAACAGGAGGTCTAGTGCACGGTACTTGAGTTCACACAAGAGGAGGCTTCCATTCCTTCACAATCAGTAAGCAGAGTGTTATCTCAAGGTCAGTGACCATGTTACATATTAGTGACCCTCCACAAACTAAAACAAAGTTAAGGAGGAGGAAAACACTGCAAAAAAACTATACTGAAATATTAGGTTATTAAGTATGAAATGTCCAATTTCCTAAAGTACTAAGTTTGACAGTTGATATCTCTGACATATCACTTTGACAATTCTTGTTTTATTTATTTATGTATTTTTTTTCAAGGCAAACATGAAACAAAGTTTACTGAGGAAGGACAAGATAGGTTTACAGAGCAAGAACAAGATACAGGTTTACAGGGTAAGCAAGATACATTCTCCACAGAACGAACAGACCCCTATTGCAAGAAAAGGGCACTTTTTGTTTTATTTTTATTGTGAAGGTACATCCTTAGTCTGTCAGACACATGGTTTGGCTTGTGATTATCTTTCACATTTTTGTTTAGAGCAATTTTTGTGAAACCATGGATAAGTCAAAAATTCAAGTTATTTTTGAATATGAGTTCTGTCATGGAACCAATGTGGCGCAAACAGCTCGAAATATCAATGAAGTATTTGGGAAGGACGTGGCTAATGAACACCCAATACATCAATACTTTGAGAAGTTCCATTCTGGTGATTTTAATCTTGAAAATGAGCCACGTGGGTGACCTGAGACCAAAGTGGATAACAATGAGCTGAAAGCTGTAGTGGAGGTGAATCCATCTCAACCTACGCATGAATTAGCAGCAAGGTTTGACGTTACTATTCCAACAATATTGGACCATTGAAACAAATGGGCAAGGTAACAAAGCTGGATAGACAGGTTCCGCATGAATTAATTGTCAGAAGAGAAAATTGTCTCCAAACTTGCCTTTCTTTGCTGTCATGACACAAAGGCAAGCCATTTCTACATTGTATTGTTACATGTGATGAAAACTGGATTTATTTTTTTTTGACGATCATAGCATTCAGCACAATGGTTGAATAAAGATGAAGTGCCAAAACACAGTCCAAAACCAAATATTCATCAAAAAACCTAATGGTATCTGTTTGGTTGTCCAGCGCTGGTATTATCCACTACAGCTTCATGAAACCTGGTCAGTTGATTACATCGGATGTCTACTGCAACCAACTGGACGAAATGATGATGATGCTTGCAATTAAGCAGCTGAGATTGGTCAACAGAGACAGGCCAATCCTATTCCAAGACAATGCTTGACCCCAAGTAGCACAAACAACGCTGCTCAAACTACAGAGGCTGGACTTGGAAACTCTCTGCCAACCAATGTATTCACCAGACCTTGCATCAACTGACTACCACTTCTTCCAGGTTTTGGACCACTTCTTACAAGGAAAAATATTCAATTCTTAACAAGCTGTGGAAAACACCTTTTATCAATTTCATCACCACTCTCCAGGCTTCTTTGCTGCTGGCATAAACAAGCTACCATTAAGATGGCAAAAGTGTGCCAACAGTTTAGGCACATAACTTGAATAATTGTAGTTTTTTGAGATATAATAAACTTTTTTTTTTTTTTTT
>VBSM01002608.1:155693930-155715275 GCA_008086735.1 Cheirogaleus medius | reverse complement strand
TCCCAGAGTGCTAGGATTACAGGCGTGAGCCACCGCGCCCGGCCTCAAAGATGTAATATTGAATAAAAGAGGACAGACACAAAAGAGCACATACTATAGAATTCCATTTATATAAAGTATAAAAATAGGCAAATGCATTTGTGCTATCAGGAGTCAGGATAGTGGTTATCCTTGGCAGGGTAGTGGCTGGCAGGTGGGATGGCCAGGTGCAGTTGTGGGCTGCTAGAATCATTTCTTTCTTTATGCAGATGCTCATCATATGGATGTCTCTGTAAAAATTTATCAAGCAATATGCTTGAGGTTTTTACAATTTTCTCTTATTTATGTTATATATTTTTTTAAAGTTTTAAAATATCCTGTTCTGTTTCTTTGAACAGAAAAATGACATTAGGTAAAATCTAAGGAAATCTGAATAAGGTATAGACTTTAGCTAATAATACTATATCAATATTAGTTCATTCCTTATAATGAATGCACCATACTAATGTAAGATGTTAATATGAGGGAACTGGGTGTGGGGTATATGGGTACCCTCCGAACTATCTTCACAATTGGTCTGTATATCTAAAATGTTTCTAAAAATTAAAGTCTATTTTGTGTGTGTGTGTATATATATATATATATATTTTTTTTTTTTTTAAGAGACAGGGTCTCACTACATTGCCCAGGCTGGACTCCTGGGCTCAAGCAATCCTCCTGCCTCAGCCTCTCAGTAGTTGGGACTATAGGAGAATGCCACTACACCTGGACTTAAAGTTTATTTTTTAATATGAAAGATGAATCATATCTTCCTGTGTCCATACCCCTTTATAATATGTCTTATGTTTTCTATCTCCTTGAATCTGGGCTGGCCTTGTGAGTTAATTTGACTGAGACTCCTGAGCCCAGGTCTTAAGAGGCCTTACTGCTTTTACTTTCATTCTTGGGAGCCTGCTACTATGTAAGAAGTCCAACAAACCTTAGACCACCACACTGTGAGGAGTCCACGCTAGCCATGGGCAGAGGCCAGGGAAAAGCAGGGCACCCCAGCAGGCAGCCCCAGCCCAGCCACTGGCTGAATGCACTGGTATGAGTGACTCCAGGCAAGAAGAGCCACCTAGGTAACCTACCGAACTATGAGAATTAACAAAGTTTTGTGGGTAGTTTTCCACACAGCAATAGTTAACTTAACAATTTATAGAAGAGCTTTATTCTGGAAGTTAAAAAGCCTAAAGTTCAAGCCCTAGTGGCTATAAGACCAAGAGTGGGGGGTGGGAGGGTGAGGTCTGAAAAAGATACTAATTGCTAACCCAGAGGCCCCAAGTTTTTTGTAAACTTTAAAATGTCACAAAAATTGGCTGGGCGCGGTGGCTCATGCCTGTAATCCTAGCACTCTGGGAAGCCGAGGCGGGCGGATCATTTGAGCTCAGGAGTTCAAGACCAGCTTGAGCAAGAGCGAGAACCCGTCTCTACTAAAAATAAAAAGAATTAATTGGCCAATTAAAATATATAGAAAAAATTAGCCGGGCATGATGGCGCATGCCTGTAGTCCCAGCTACTCAGGAGGCTGAGGCAGGAGGATCGCTTGAGCCCAGGAGTTTGAGGTTGCTGTGAGCTAGGCTGATGCCATGGCACTCTAGCTGGGCAACAAGAGTGAGACTCTGTCTCCAAAAAAAAAAAAAGTCACAAAAATTTAAGACATTATTAGCTGAAAATTATTGATAGTAATAATAACCGATAAGTATACAATGTATTTCCCCTCCTATGAATTTTAATACCAAAGAAATACTCTCTAATGGTGATATTTCCAGTCTCTATGGTGTTAAAGGAAGCTATTTTGGGAGAGAGGGCCTATTCTGAGGCCCAACAAATTGGCCAAGAGAGAGTCATTTTTCTATCTATAAAGTAGTTCAACCTTGCTTAGACATTCCAATTTTCTATTGAAACTTCTTTTGGAGAGAAGAAATGTTTATATTGCACATCTAGAATCCTTTTAGTTTTGCCTAAATGGTACATTCTAGGCCCGAGAATCAGGAATAAAGAACTTCCCCTCCTCTATGCGCCACCAGAAGTTCCCTGACGATTCTTCCCTCACTTAGCGCCTGTGTCCTAACTATACCTATGGGTGCTGCTTGCTGGCCTTCCTGAGTTCAGTCTTTGTAAAACAGTGCTATGGTTTGAATGTATGTGTTCTTTCAAAATTCATATGTTGCAACTTAAACCCCAATGTGATAGCAGCTCTCCCTTGACACCAAACCTTCTGGCATCTTGATCTTGGACTTCCCAACCTCCAGAACTGTGAGAAATAAATTTCTATTCTTTATAACTTACCTAATCTAAAGTATTGTGTTATAGCAGCACAAATGGACTAAGACAGAAATTGGTGCCAGAAGTGGAGTGTCTAATATAACAAATACCAAAAAATGTAAAAGTAGCTTTGGAACTGGGTAATGGGTACAGAGTAGACCACAAGGGATTCCTCTGATGAGAGCTCAAAAGAAGAGGAGAGCTATAGGAAACACCTAAATCTTCTTAGAGATTACTTAAGTGGTTGTGATCAGAATGTTGGTAGAAATATGGATGGTAAACACAATTATGACGAGGTCTTAGATGGAAATAAGGAACAAGGTATTATAAACTGGAGGAAAAGTCCATCCTTGTTATAAAGTAGCAAAGAAGTTGGCTGAGTTGTGTTTGTGTTCTAATGCTTTATGGAAGGCATAACTTGCAAACAATGAAATAGGATATATGGCAGAAGAAATATCTAAGCAAAATGTTCAGGATGCTGCATGGCTTTTCTTGACTGCTCATAGCAAATCGTATGAAGAGGGAAACAAATTAAAGACAGAATTTATAATTAAAAGGGAAACAGAACTTAAAGATTCAGAAAATTCTTAGCCCATCCAGGTTGTAAAAAGCATGTTTGGGAGAGGACATCAAGTGACTGTTTGATAAGGAGATTAGTATGAATGGAAAGAAGTCAAATGCTATCCATCAAGACAATGGAAGAATGACTCTGAAGTCATTTCAAAGATTATTAGTGCTGCCCTCCAATGACACACCTAGAGTATCAATGTCTGGGGGACAGAACTATGTCAAAAGAGGGGACTTGGGTGCCCATGGAACCTCAGCATTCACTGTGCCACATGTGCCACCTCAAGTCTCTGCTCCCTGCATTCTCTTTGATAGTGCAGTGCAGTGCTCTTTGGCCACCCCAGCTGTAGCTCAAGTGGGTCCAGGTGCAGCTCAGGTTGCCACTCCAGAGAGCAGAAGCAATAAATCCTGGCAGCATCCACACAATGACAATTCTATAGGCACACAGCATGCAAGAGCTGTGGAAGCATGGCTATCTCCACCTAGATTTCAAAGGATGCTTCAGAGAGCCTTGAGGCCCAGGTGGAGAACTGCCACAGGGCAAGGCCATCACAGAGAGCCCCACTAGGACAATGCTTAGTGGAGCCATGAAGCTGGAACCACCCCCAAGATCTCAGAACTCTAGACCCACCAGTGTGCAGTGCCATCTTGGGAGAGCCATTGGCATGCAACTCCAACCTCCAAGAGCTGCTGCATGGGCTGTGTCCAGCAAAGCCATGGTGACAGAGCTGCCCAGGGCCTTGGGGGCCCCACCCCCACTCCACTGTGTCTGGAAAGCTAGACATGGAGTCAAAGATTATTCTCAAGCCTCAAGATTTAATGTTTGCCTTGTTAGCTTTTGTCGTTACTTGGGACCTGTTCCCCTTTCTTCTTACCTTTTTCTTCCTTTTTGAATGGGCATATCTCTCCTATGCCTGTCCTGCCATTGTATTTTGGAAGCACATAACTTGTTTCATTACACAGGCTCACAACTGGAGAGCAGTCAATTTGCCTCAGGTAGAATCATACCTTGAGTATCATTCATATGTGATTTAGATGATACTTAGATGAGACTTGGGACTTAGACTTTAAAGTTCATGCTAGAATAAGTTAAGACATTTGGGGCTATTGTGATGGAATATATATATTTTGTATGTAAGAATGACATGAGTTTTGGGGGGCCAAGAATAGAATGCTATGGTTTGAATATATATGTCCTTTAAATTTTATATATTGGATCTTAAACTCCATTGTGACAGTATTAAGAGGTGGCACCTTTAGGAGTGATTAAGTCTTGAGGGTGGAGTGCTCATGAGTGAATTAGTGACCTTTTAAAAGAGTAGAAGAGAACTATCTAGGCCCATTTGCCCTTCTGCTTTCTGCCATGTGAGGACACAGCAACAAGGTGCCACCTTGGAAGCAGAGATTGTGGTCTCAGCAGACACTGAATCAGCTAGTGTCTTGATCTTGGACTTCCTAGCCTCCAGAACTGTGAGCAATAAATTTCTATATTTCTAGATTACCCAGTTTGTGGTATTTTGTTCTAGCAGCAGGAGCAAACTAAGAAAAAGAGCAAGGCAGACCCTGAGGAGGCTGACCTTTCTGCCCTTTGTGAGCCCAGGAGTTGGAACCCCAGCTAGGCCATTCTCAGGTATGTCTCATCTCTCAGGCTGGCCTTCAGGATTCCTGGAAATAAACCTGCATACACTTTCACAGCCAACAGCCCCTCCTGTACATAACCATAACGAAGGGCTACTCTTGTGGTCTTTGCTTCAAACTTTGGGTAACCCACCAGGAAGCAGGGCTCAACTTAAAAACACCAGGGTGGCTCACTCAGCTTTTCCCTCTAGCTTGTGCCTGTGAGTGGTATGGTGATCACATCTAATGATACATCAAAGAAGGCAAGAAAAATAAATAAATAAATGTTTGCTGAATGCTTATTATAATGATAGCCACTACACTAGGCAGTTTCTCTCTTTCTCTCTCTCACCTCTTTATTGTAAAAAATTCCACATATATATAGAAGTATAAAAAAATAGTATAATGGCTTCCCATGTATCCATCACCCAGTTTCAATAAGTATTCATGGCCAACCTTATTTCATCTTTATCCCTACCTCTCTTGTCCCTTTCCATATTATATTGAAGTGAATTCCAGATATTGTATCATTTTATCCAGAAATAATATTTCAGTATGTATCTCCAAAAAATAAGGACTCTTTTACAATGTAACCACAATATCATTAACATATCTTTAAAAATTAACCATAATTCCTTAATATCATCAAATAGCCAGTCAGTATTCATATTTGCCTAACATTACACACACACAAACACACACACACACCCCAATTCATCACTTCTCTTAACCATTTTTAACCCACCCCTACCCTTTTTCATCTCTGTGTTTTTATATTTATCATCTTTTCTACCTAGATTGTCCTTCCTTCCTTACCTACTTGGCAACACACAGCCTTCCAGATCTGCTCAAATATAACCTCCTCCAGGATTCTTTCCCTGGCAAAACTAAGTAGTTAGTCATTCCCACAGCACTAAAACTCTGCTCTGGGTATTTATGTACATATCAATCTCTCCTCCAGATTGTGAGTTGAAGATATCAACTCTCATGGTCTTTGTAACCCTGGTACCTGGCATGTACTATTTGTTTCAAGTCACATATTATTTCTAAGGAGGGGTTCCCAAGGCCTCTTTCATTGTTCTTGGTATTGATATAACCTTTTCTAAAGTTCAATGTATTTTGCAAAGATAATGTTCCACCCCCTTCCCCCATCTGAGCTGGGAAGCTAGGAGTTGACCTAGTGTTTTCAATCCAAAAGCTTTTAGAAACTACTGGAGGCAGAATTAATTGGTTTTGAGTTTTGATTCCAGGATTGACATAAAGTAGAAAGGCTGAGAAAGAGAAAGCCATTTTGTCAATCAGCAGTCACTCTGGGGTTAATGTAGTAAGAGCTGTGCAGAATTTAAAAGAAAAGGATACTCTCCTCATCCTCTAATTGAATGCAATCCACAAATCTTCTGGTTCTCTGAGGAGGACCTTAGAACATGCCGGCAGTCTCCAAAAACTGTAATTAATAACAGTTTGAACCATAATTTTAAAGTGTTTCTTCTACCTCAGAACCCCTTCTTCAGTTTTATCTAGCCTGGAAAATCTGTTACACAGATAAAAGCTCTGGTGGGACTGGGTGTGGTGGCACATGCCTGTAGTCCCAGCTACTTGGGAGGCTGAGGTGAGAGGACCACTAGAGCCCAGGAGTTTGAGGCTGTAATGCACTATGATGGTGCCTATGAATAGCCACTGCACTGCAGCCTTGGTGATATAGCAAGACTTTGTCTCTAAAACAAACAAACAAACAAACAAACTTCAGTGGAAGTTGGCATACAGGTCTCTGAGGCTCAGTTCTATTTGGCTGGGTCCCTGGCTTAGTTCTATTTGGCTGTCTGCTCGATCTCCCCCACGTGGCCTCTGAAACACAAAACCCAAGGCAGTTGATCAATCATTCATCATACACTCAATCTCCCACCATTCCCACAACTATTTATTAAGAGCCTGCTATATGTGGTGCTGGAGGCACTGTGCTGAAGAAGACAGCTGGATTTCCATTTTCTTGGAGCTTACATTTTAGAGCAGGGGTAGGGGAGAGAAGTAGTAATCACTGTAAGCCAGTGCTACGGTTTGAATGTGTCCCCCAAAAGTTCATGTGTTGGAAACTTATTTATCATTGTAACAGTATTAATAGATGGGGCCTTTAATAGGTGATTAGGCTACGACTGCCTTCATGAATGAATTAATGCCATTATTGAGAAAATGGGTCAGTTTTCTTGGGAGTAGATTCTTGATTAAAGGATGTTTGGCTCAATTTATACGTCCGTTTCATACGCTTACTTGGCCTTCTGCATTCCACCATAGGGTGACCCTTGACAGATGCTAGTGCCAGGCTCTTGGATTTCCCAGGCTCCAGAACTGTGAGCCAAATCTTCTATTGTTTATAAATTACCCAGTCTGAAATATTCTGTTACAGCAGCAGAAAATGGACTAAGACAGCCAGTGGTTGTCAAGCTTTAATTTTCATCAAAATCACCTGGAGATTTCATTATACTACAGATCTCTGGGCCCATGCTCAGAATTTTGGACTCAGTAGGTCTACAGGAGGGCCTGAGAATATGCAGTTATAACAAGTTCCCAGGTGATGCTAATACCGCTGGTCCTAGGACCACCCTTTGAGAACTACCAATGTAAAAAATTAAATAAGTATAATACCTTCAGATGATGATAAGTCCTATGCTATTAGAAAATAAAAAAGGGCAATGGAGTAGAAAGTTACCTGCAGGGTGGCCATTTTAGGTTGGGTGGCCAGGGAAAGCCTCTCTGAGAAGGTTACATTTGATCTGAGCAGGCCAACTAAAAATCTGGAGGAAGGGCATTCCAACAAAGGGATATGCCAAATGCAAATGCCCTGAGCAGAGAATAGCATTGCATATTTAAGGAACAAAACAAGACATTCAAAATGCCAGTGTAGCTGCAGAGTATTTTGAAGGGTGAAGAATGATACAAGATTGTCTTAAAAGTAGAAAGGAAGTCAATCACGGAGGACTTTGTAGACCATTGCAAAAAGTCTAGTTTTTAAAGTGCAGTATAAGGCCATTGGAAGGTTTTAAGCCAGGCATACATATGACCTTATTTTACATTTTATGTGTAAATGCTTTGCTATGAAATATCACTTTGGCTATTGTGTGGAGAATGTACCATGGGGGAATGGCAGTGGATGGGGTGGAGTGAGGAGGGCTTGGGTTATGTAAAAGTAACCATAGAAGCTGAAAGACTAGTTAGGAGGCTCTTGCTGTATCCTGGGCAAGATTGGATGAGGGGGAGGGAGAAGCAGCAGCGGAAATGGTGAGAAATGGCAAGTTATGCGGTGGTAAGGACTTGCTGATGGGAGCAACACTTAGCATAATGCCTTGTAAGTTGGAGGTATTCAGCAGTCATTGAATGAGTGAATGAATGAATGAAGCTCCCTTCCTTTCTGAAATGCATGATTACAATCCTTCACTTTACTGATGAAGTGAAGAATACTGGAAATTATTTTCCAAGCTGGATTCTATTTTCTATATGGTAACAGGGATTTGTATGGGTGTGTGGGGGTGTATGTGCATGCATAGGATGTATTTTTTTGGCTATCACATCCCTCTCTACTCTATAGATCACTTATTAAATATTCCCTCCCTACCCCCTCCCTTTTTTTCAGATAGAATGCAGGTTTTCAACAACTTGCTAAGAATTATTTTCCTTTTGTAAAGCAAATTGAGTGGGAGTGGCCAAGAGCTCTGTAATTCTCTTAGGAGGAGGAAAATGCTGGTTGGTCTCCCGGGGCTCTGGTTGCTGGGAGAGGGTGAACTGTGAATGCTGGGAGTGATGAGCAACTCTTTCCTAGAACACTGAGGATAATAAGTAATTTATTCTTTTTAGTCTTTTTCATGGAATTGTTTTTATTGTTGTTTCACTACATTTCATCCCTACTGAAATGCAATGCAATCAACATATGGATTTAATTTGACTAGGGGAAAGGGCCATGAACAACCGTAAATTTTCAGAACCGTGGCTGACAACAGCCCCAATCTCTGCAGTAACAAAGATGAGTCAAGCAGCCTGCTTTTGCACTTCGAAGGGAACTGCCACGCTGCTCCACTGATGATGCTTGTTAGGTGGGGAAGAAGATATCTGAAACCCAAGTCGTTCCATGGAAGTCTAGCAAAATCTTTATAATTCCTGGGGCAAATAAACCATTGTTTTCGTATTGAGTTTCAAAGTTGAGAAATAATAAATGCAGAAAACCTGTGTTTTTTTTTTTTTTTTTTGGCAGAGATACATTGAAATCCTTGCACCAGCTAAGAGGATTCAAAAGGTCAGTTCTAACTTGTTTTAGCTGCCAGGGCCCTGGAGGTCTGGAGTGTGGTACTTGAGCACAATTTGCCTCCTGCTGAGCTTCTGAATCTCCAGTGTCCTGGCTGCTTCATTTCCCCTTGTGTGTTGTCCTTTCTGAATACTTAGTTTTCTCTGTGCTGTTCCTGGATAGCTTTCTCACATGCATCCTTCTTTATCTCTTTCCTACAAACCTATTTCTTCTCTCTCTCCTCTATGTCTCTTTCATACATATTATATATCTTAACTAGTCAAATGCAAAACTAGCCAAATGGTACAACTGAAGTTGGTTCTTTTTTATATGCTTACCTATTAGCTTTATGTTCTTCATTCTTCATTAAAAATGTAGATAAGTGAAATATATTACCATTCTTTCTTAAAAATAAAAAATAGTCTTTTTTTTTCTTTTTAAGTCAATTGATTTCCCTCATGTGGGCTACTGGTGGGGGGGAGGGAGAAAGGTAGGGAGGATCAAGAAGGGAGGAACAGAGGAAGGAAGGAAGGAGGAAGACAAAGGGAAAGAAGGAAGACTCTGTGCACTTAATTCTCTCCTGTGAGGGCAATAGTTGTGTCATCAGGCTTTATGCCTATTTTAAAATAAAGATGTCCTTTAATCAGCTACATTTCAGGGTTGGCACTAGCTGGGGAAAGGGAGGTAACACAGACTGGGCATCAAAATGAGAGTCTGTGTGAATAAGTGGAAATGGAGAAACTGCTCATCCTCTCTCTGAATAGACACCAGACACAGGACTGTGTGAGGAAGCACGTGCTCCAGAAGCATCTCTGCAGGAGAAAGGGAGAGTGCCAGCCAAACGGGGCATGCATTCTGCACAGCACCTGATGGGAACCGCAGCACAGGTGCGGACACCTGTGTGTGCATATTCGAGTGCAAGTGCAGGGGCACGCGCGCACACACACGCCCCCAAAATCCTAAGCAGCCACACTCTGGAGAAGCACAACCTTCATTGAATTCTGCCTGTGAACTGAGGCTAAAAATAAGAGCCAGGGGCTGTGGTATGTGCCTGTAGTCCTGGCTACTTTGGAGGCTGAGGTCAGAGGATCACTTGTGGTCAAGGAGTTTGGGGAAGAACAAAACTTTAAAAAAATTCTAAAAGTAAGATATTCTTTTTTTTTTTTTTTTTTAGAGACAGGGTCTTGCTCTGTTACCCAGGCTGGAGTGGTGGAGTGGCGAGATCATAGCTCACTGTAACCTTGAACTCCTGGTCTCAAGCAATCCTCCTGATAAATTTAGCCTCCTGGGTAGCTGGGACTACAGCTGCACACCACCACACCCAGTTAATTTTTACAATTTTTTTGTAGAGACAGGGTCTGCCTATGTTGCCTACGCTGGTCTCGAACTGCTGGCCTCACTCAGTCCTCCCACCTCAGCCTCCCAAAGTGCTAGGATTACAGGCGTGAACCACCGCACTCAGCCTAAAAATGAGATATTCTAATTTTAGTCATTTAAGACCACCGTCTCTTTACATTCCTACTTCCTCACATTGTGGGCATTTTGAGGATCTAGCTAAAGGGAAGTTGAGTGGTGGACACGTTTAGTCTGGTAGTAGGATATATTTATGTGGTTTACAGTCACATTCACGTATAGATACATTATTGCTTGCTGACCTAGCAGGAAAGGTTGCCAGGAATACTGCCATCACCCACTCTGTCTGCCAACTGATCTGGTAGCAAAATAGGAAGATGCAGGGACAGAGATAATAAATTGATAACAAAGGGTCCCATGGTGCCTGGCACAAGACCTGGGTGGATAGTGAAGGAGAGACAAGGTTTGAAATTTACAGAGCCAAAAGCTAGCCTGTGGGAAATTTTTCCAATTATCAAATATATAAAACAGTTTAGTGGAGTATTTGGTTCTCATCAATGCCTGTTCAAATGGAAGTTCCCTCCACCAGGAATGTACATGACACAGTAAACACACAATTCATTTTTACCATTTTTGACAGAAATTGTGCAAAAGAGAACTTATCAGAATTCCTATGTTTTCAGGCATAATTTTGTAACAATATTAAAAGAGCTAGTATATCTATGCATATGTTGTATATTTTCTGCATCTCCACAAATGCTGGCATATGAAGATAACATTTTTTTATTCTTTTGTCTTTTTTCATTGTGTAAAACCCAGCTCCTGCAGGATTTTATATTTTTGTTTGTTGTTTTTATTATTTTGAAGATAATATTTAAAACTCATGTTAAGCCATTAACAACTAAGACAATGTCAACAAACTGGTTAATGAGCACTATCATTTGAAACAGTATTTAAGATTAGTTGCTGCACACACACAGCTTGAAGTGCCCTGAAATCCTATAGCCCATATAGTAAAGAAATTTAACAGGCCGGGTGCAGTGGTTCACACCTATAATCCTAGCACTCTGGGAGGCTGAGGCAGGAGGATCGCTCAACATCAGGAGTTCGAAACCAGCCTGAGCAAGAGTGAGACCCCATCTCTACTAAAAATAGAAAGAAATTAATTGGCTAACTAAAAATATATATAGAAAAAATTAGCCAGGCATGGTGGTGCATGCCTGTAGTCCCAGCTACTGGGGAGGCTGAGGCAGAAGGATTGCTTGAGCCCAGGAGTTTGAGGTTGCTGTGACCTAGGCTGATGCCATGGCACTCTAGCCCGGGCAACAGAGTGAGACTCTGTCTCAAAAAATAAAAAAAAAGAAATTTAATAGAGGTTTTCCCAAATTTAACCATAATCCTCAAAATTTACATAACATTACCAGCAATGAGTTGAAATGCAAAGAAACTTTTTAAAATTCTCGGTAATAAAAAAAAACTGAGTCAACCTTGTTAAAAGAAAGACTGGATTATTTTTCTATTTTATTTTTTTTGCTAGAAAACACTACAAAATTGTTGTTATATGCAGAGACAACCAAAAAGTACACAGCTGGAAAATGTAGGTAAAAATGTTTTAAAGAGATCTGTCAGGTATTTAATTCATTAAAATATTGTATTATTTTTCTGAATTTCATGATGTCGTGGTATTTGCCAGCTTGTAAATCATGTAGTTTTTTGGTGATTTATTTTCTCATTCTGAACGAATATTCACATTTACACCTAATTTTGTTTCCTAATTTTCATTCTTTTGCTTAATGACAGCCTGTTCATGACCCCTGTCCTGCCAAGTCCTACAAACCTCAGCTCTGCCCCTAGACGAGGTGCTTGGACTTTCAGAGGCCATTGTGAAGAGCCCAAAGAACACAGGGCATGCACTGTGAACAGACAGGCCAGTACGCACAGTCGTACCAGAACAAAGCCCCTGGTTGCTAGCCACCCAGAATAAAGTCTGCATTTCTCAGATTCCCACCTTGAAGCTAGTTGTGGACACGTGACAACGTCTGGCCAATGGGGTGTATGCAACTGCCAAGTTCCCATAAAGGAGCAGGGCACGCCCTCTACTTCTTCTCTTCTCCTTTTCCACTGACTGCAATGCAGATCAGTTGATGAGACGGTGACAAGGACAACACTCTAAAGATGCTGGAACAAGATGGGAGGAGTCAGGTCCCTAATCTCATGGAACAGCTCTACCAATCTCCACACCAGCCCTAATCCACTTAGGCCCATATTCCTACATCAGAGAGTAATAAAACTTCTATCTTATTTAAGCCCCAATTATTTTTGATCTCCATTAGTCAGCTGATCTTATGTCCTAACCGACACAAGTGTAATAGTAACCCATTCCATTGATAGGGCTATTTATCCCGTGAGTAGTTGCCAGTGGGGTTGGGGGTGGGGAAGAGGAACATTACGATTTTAAATATGAGGAACCTGAGGCCAGGGAGTGGAACGATGTGCCTGGCAGCATATGGAAGAGGGTTCCTGATATAGCAAACTCTCAGTGCCACATGGAAGCCACATGGGTGCACAGGGACTGTGCGTGGTGATGAGCGTGCTGGGTTTTTTGTTTTTAGCATTCAGAAAGAATTTCTCCCTGACTATTCAATTTGTTATGTCCCTAGAATAGGGACAGTTCATATCCCTTCTTTTCTCATCTCTTGTGCTTTTCTAAATTTGCTGCAGCACAGAGAGGGCTATAAAATAAGCAAGGGTTCCAGCTTCAAATATAAAGTATCCCTCTCACCTTCTCCCCCTTTCTTCCTCCCTTCCTCAATAATTCAGTCAAAAAACCGTTAGCCACGGCTGTGCGGAGCAGGGCTGGCAGAGGTCGGCACCCCTGTGAGGAGGGCAACTGAGGGGGGAAGGCAGCCCTGAAGGGTCAAGAAACCGGCTATGTGCAAAGAATTGAGCAAATAAGTAAATATATTGAGGTAATGGGAGCCAGGTTTCTCGACTGCCAGAGAAAGGAGTTACAAATATGAAAAAACAAGAATACTAAAATGAACCCTAAGATGTTGGGCTGAAATTAGAGGGATTGGTGTGAACTCTTGGTTAGATAGATAGATGTAGAATAAATATAATTGTAAAATGTGTGTGTGGGTGTATAAGTATGTGTAATATGTTTTTCTAAGCTCTGTCCATCAAGAGCCTCGGAGCAGAAACAGCCCATTAGCAATAAGTGCACCTTCTCCACCAAAAGGGATCAGGACTCCTTGGATGAATCTGGAACATCTTTGTGCCAGAAAGTAAGGAGGTGTTCAAAGAATACTGGGAACATTTCAAAAGAACACAGTCACCTCCTTGAAGTCACCACCACTGACCAAATTCAGGATAATTTAAGCATGAAAACAAAGATTGGTAATAATGGATTCTAATCCATTGAATAAAATAGGAATCCGTGAGTCCTCATTGATATCAATACATAAACTAACAAATAAGAGAAAGCTATCTCTCACAAGTTAATGCCAATGAATAAATGTAAGAGAAAATTGAATTTAAAAGCCACCACTTGGCAATCATCATAGCAATGATTAATTCCAGCAAGAAACATCAATGGATGTTAAAACTAGTGGGTGAAATTTAGAGGAGGAGTGAGATATCTACATAGTTTCATAGTATCTCCTCACAAGGTATTTATTAATTAAAAGGAATGAAGAGTAGCTGTACAATAGAGAAATCTGACAGATTATGCCTTAATCAGGTGATCAAAATTAACATCACCAGTAATGGGTCAAAGCCATGTCATCACGTGCCTATTGATGGGATACAGTACGAAGACCACAGCATCACTTCTGTGCATCACCTGAGTCTAATCAGAAGGAGGCATCAGACAGACCATCTACAGATTAACTGGCCTATAATATTAAAGACTGCTAAGGGCATTAAGGTCAAGGATGAGTTGAGGAACTTTATATAGAAGGCTAAGGAGACATGACAACTAAGTGTAACCCATGATCCCAGATTGGATCATTTTACTATAAAGGTCATCCTTAGGATAGTTGGGAAAACTTGAATGGGGTCCCCGGATGAGGAGTATGTGGGAGTTCTTTGTGCAGTACTATTCTTGCAACTGTTCTATGAGTTTTAAATTATTTTTAAAATAAAATAAAATAAACACATAACAAAAACCATAAACAACATGTCTAACTAGTAGGTCCTTATGGCTTCCAGACTCATCTTGGCCTGCTGGTCATTTGAGTGGCATTCCAGAAATCACTTTCCTTTTCTTGGCCTACTTTTCCTTATTGTAAAATGAAAGCTTTGGGTATAAACAAATAATCACTTCCATTTCCTAGTCCAAATAGGGTAGCACCTCATCCATGCCCCCACTCAGTAGTGAAGGAGGGACATGTGACTGAGCACAAGGTGGCTAGAGTGGCTTTGTGTTCTCTGCCTTGACCATCCTTGAGCACAATCCCGGTGTTTACACGGGCAAAAGGACCCAGTGCTGGTGCTTGTACAAGAGCAAGCTCACTATGAACATGACAGAATAACAAAGGGCTGGAACTGATATTCTCAGACTTTAGTGAGTGTTCATTGAATCACCTAGAGGTGCTCATTTAAAATGCAGTTTCCTGGCAGATCCCCCTAACACTGGCTAGACCCCAGAGGGATTTGTCTGGTACCATTGGAAGTCCAGAGGTGGACAGACAGCCCCAGGCTGGCACAGCAGCACAAACCTCAAGGCCCTGACTGTCCTGTTCCTTCTGCACCATCACCTCTACACGTCATGCTTGCTGTCTCAGGGGTGCAATACAGCAGCCGCCCCTTAAACAAGCCTGACATACTCCAGCCTGGGAACTTTTCACTTGCTGTTCCCTCTCCTGGAGTCCTCCTCCTCCAGGTATCTGTATGGTCCCCTCTCTTACCTCCTTCAGATATTTGCTCAGTGTCGCCTTTTCAGTGAGGGCTTTAAAACTATGACTGCTTCTCTGCCCTCCTCCCAAACACCAGTACCTGGAGCTCCTCATCTCCCTTCTCTGCATTGTTTTTCTCTGCTGCACTTAGCCACCATCTTCCAGGCAGTATGTTTTTCTGGTTTAATGTCTTTCTCCCCACCCTAGAATGTAGGCCACATGAGGACAGGGACTTCTGGATGTTTTGTTCATTGCAGTATTCCCGACGCATAGAGTGGTACCTGGAGCATACAGGTAACAGGTGCTCAATACATACTTGCTGAATGAATGCATGCACTTCTGGCAGGTGCATTTGAGTTCTAAGCAGGAAGAAGAAAGGGGAAGAGGGAGAAATGGATGATGTCTATATCAGGAAAGTAAAAACTTTTCCAGAAATTCCTAGCAGATTTCTACTTACATCTCCTTAGCCAAAACCATGTCACATGGCCACCTACTGCTGTAAGAGAGTCTGGGAATATGAGTATTTTTACCTGGGCACACTGCCCTCCTTGAACAAAATTATTTCTTAAATAAGGATGAAGAGAAGAATAGATATTGGAAGGGCAACGTGTAGTGTCTACCACATGGGTCTATCCTGGATCTAATGAAGCAGAATCTCTGAGGATGGTAATTTTGATGCAGATAACTCTTGGACTGCATTGTAAGAAAAATGGCCAGGGTAATAGAATGAGCCCAGACTGAAGTCTTCGAAAGCCATCCTGGATGATAGGCACACTGGTCAAAAACATCTGTTCTGCTGAATGCCCAGAGCCCACTCCATCCCCATTCCTACCCACATCATCTTTTTTGAGAAATATTTTCATTGCCACCCCACCCTTCCCACATACATATGGTTACAGCAGTGGAATTCTTGGAGGTCTTGCTCATATATCATGTTCCCGCCCACCTGACCTAAAGCAATAGAGTCCCATTCCTATGAATTTGGCATTAGGACTGAGACTCTAAGTCTCTCCTGATGGTTAGATCATAAAAACAGAAAGCTGCTGGCAGATGTATTTTCTACATCATGAACCAGAGCAGCTGAGGATAAAGCATGAATTCCACAAAGAAAGAAGTGTGGTCAGAGAGGGTCTTTGTGATGTTTGAACTCCCGGTGCTAGGTCATCCCTGAGGTCTGGTTCTGTCCTTGCCCTTGGGTGCCACACCAACCTTCTGGATCCTTCTTTTGTTCAGACTTAAGTGACTTTTCAGCTGTGGCCAAGAGTTCTAGCTAATCCACACCCCAGCACTAGGCTCTGAGAACAGAAAGAAATAATGGTGGAGGTCAGGTGTCCAGTTTCCGCGGAAGAAGGGCAACATGGTAGTTTCCTTAACAACCTGTTTATCAACAAAGAACCAAAAGACCTGGGCCAAGGGAGAGTGTCCACCCTCTAGCTGTTTTTGTGGGACTCTAGGAAACCATCTATCAGACCCATAGAGTGACTCCACTGCTGATGGAAGAATGAATGGTTTTCAAATAGGAGCTCTAGGCAAGGTCTGGAGATCTGGTCGTATTCCCAACTGCTCCACTGAGAGAAATCACTGTGTGCTCTGTTCTCACCACTTGTGAAACATGGAGGGTGGCCATCAGTGTCCCTGAGGCACACATGGGCTAGAGAATAGTGTGGGACAGAGGAAAAAAATATGGGCCCAAGAGTTTGGAAGCCCAGCTCCATCACTAACTGTGTCTTTAGCCAAGTTGGTTAATTTCCCTTACTCTCATCTGTAAACTAGTGATAGTAATTCCCCACCCCAGGATGAAATGAGCGTGTGTGTGTGTTGGGGGGGGGCACCTAACACAATCCCTGGCACATGCCTCCCATGCAGCAGAGCCACTCCAACCATGTGACCCTGTTAGAGCTCAGGGCAAGAGCCTGGCAGAGAGGCAGGAAGACCCTCCAAAAAGACTGCCAGTGCCAAACGACTGGCTTATTGCCTATTTTTGCACCAGACAAGCCTCAGTGCTCCCCTAGGAGTCATGATTCAAGGCTTTGTTTGTTTGTTAGCAGCAACTGCTTTTCATTTCCTCTAAGACCCCCAGGCTACAGGGAAGGAGCCAGTAGCTAGAACCCAGAGGGAGGGAAAAAGAGGCCCTGGGAGAGGGGCTAAGGGGAAGCTAGTGTCTTATGTTACTATAATTCAGCACCCACCATGGGCCAGGCACATACGTGTGCTTTACATGTGTTCTTGCCTGCGTCACCCCCTCTTGGCTGATGAACGAGGGCCAGAGAGGGTATGACATTGACAGCTAATCCGGACACCGCCGAGACGGCTCTGAAATCTGCTAATAGCTCAGAATTAACTGGCCGGGGATTGCTTGTCTAGAACACAAACAGCTGCTGCCACAGCCTTGGCACTGACTCCCGACCAGAGCCTGGGACCTGCCCCTCAGCCCTGCTGGGCAAACAGACCCCCTTTTATTAAGCAGCCAGCTATTTTCCAAGGTGCTGATGATGCAGCTGGGCTCCCAATGCTCTCGAACCTCTCCTGGAGAAGCAAGTGAGAGAGAAAAGGGAGTAAAAATAGGAAGAAACAAAGGGAAGAGAAGGCAGGCAACCAACTCGTGACGATACTCATTCCTTTATTGTCAACTGTGTTAATTTGAACAAGGCAGGGCCTGCAGGCTGCTGGCAGCACCGAGCTGCAGGTGCGTTTCAGCTCAACAGAGAGGCCACCGTCCTAAGCCGAGGGGACAGAGGGTAATGTTTTATATATATACTTATATATTACATATGTCCCATATAGTTGTATGTATAGAGTGACAACAATGGGCCACTGCATTGTTAACTGTTGTCCTAAATAAAGACCATAGCAACAGACATGGAAATTTGGTCCTAATCAAGGCCCTTACTTTGTCAATCAAATGTCTGATACATCAAAAGGAAAAGGAGAGAGGGACAGAGAGACTGAGATCCAGCCACCCCAGGTGGCCCTGTTCCCAGCATGTCTTACGCTGAGAGTGGAGTGTCCCCTGTGGAGGTAGACACACGCACAGACACGCACACACATACACACATACACAAAACCGCAGGAAGGAGCTTCTCCTCTGACCATACGTTGGGCCCAGCCCTCAGACTGGGGTGGGGAAGTGGGTATATTGTGCTATAAGACCGTGAGGGAAGAGTGACAAGACAATGTAGGGTCAGTGTGTCCAAGTGATGAATGGGGCGCTACGTGCTGCTTCGTCCACATACAAGAAAGAGGTCAGTGGGAGGGGCTGCTCCGTGCAGCCCTGGAGGTCTCCCTGTGCCCGGGCCACCTGGGGAATTTCTACACACAACTCCTGTCCCAGCCACAGCCGAACCTCTCATCTGAATCCTGAGTCTCAAATAATCTCTTGGGCTCTGATGAAAATTGTGATTTCCTTGAAGGACAGGAGCAAATGGCAATTGGGTGGCTCAAGCATCTGGTCCAGTAATGACAGCAGAAATGACAGCATCACAGACTTAAACAAAACCAAAGCTTGATCGTCAAAGCAGGACTTGGAACGGTGCAAGAAGAGTTCATTTCCTGAAGGAAAGAGAATAACTCCCACCACCGCCTCCCACGCACCAAATTTCAGGCAGATCTGTCAGTCCCATGCCTTTACCCCAATGACAGAACTACTCATATTCTAGGAACTAGAGACTCCCCCTGTTAGGGCGTTTGACATCCCAACTCATTTGTTTGCCTTCGTGATTACCTCTTCACCCCTCCACCAAAACAATATACTTATTATAAAAAGTAAGTCAATGAAAATTAATCTTTTTTTTTTGTAGAAATTTACTTATCACTTGAGATACCTGCAGACATTTTGGGCTGTCACAAAGGAAGGTGAGCAGTATCCCCCTAGGGACCAATTTGCACAACTGGCAAGGAAAGGATCAGTTTTCAACAAAACAGTACCCAAAAGAGTGACTCAGAAACAGGGGTAATAGGCAAAGCTGGAAAAGACTGTGCCTGGATCTCTGTTTCCTGTTCTAAATGAAGGGGCAAAGCAACAGATTTTAATACCTTTGTTTAGCCAGGGGTGGAATGACATTAACTCCTTCCACTGTAAACTAGGATCCAGGCAGCTACAGGGAGAAATGACCAAACAGAAGGAGCAGCATCCCCAACATAGGGAGTTGGCTTGATGGTTTGTTGACCAAAGTTACTTCTCAGAGGGGACAGAAACAAAGAGACCTAGAGGAGGGACTTCCTTTGATGACTGTCCAAGTTGTCTCAATTACTGTTCCATTTCCTGCAGGTCCCACGGTGGCAGCAACCAGTTGGTTTGCAATTCCCATCCAAGGGCTGAGAAGGTGGGCAGGAAGCAGAGTTTGGGAAGCCGTGAGTTCTTGCCAAAGCTGAAGAGCATAGGCCATGTTGGTGAGGTCATTCACATCCTTGAAAAGGAGCCTGAGAGGCCGAAAGAGGTTGTTTGAGGCCCAGAAAATGGAGACTGGGGCTCTGTCCACCGGGAGCATAGGACCAACGCTGTCAGGATGTCCCTTGTCCGCAGTGGACACGGAGCAGTTTTCTGGTCCCAGAAAGTGCTTAGGGGCTGCTCACCATCAGCGTGGGAGGAGATGGAGGTTATGGAGTGAGACGGGTAGAAAAGGTTCTGTCCTCTCAGGCACTGGCCACCTTCCCTTCCGGGGGCAGCTGACACAGGGAGAAGCCTGAGGTCTGACTGGGGGTGTCTAACCTCAGAAAAAAAGGAGGCTACGCAGTGACCACGGCAGGCCCAGACAGCTCAGGCCAGGGCATCGCCCCCACACAAGCTGAGCTCCACGAATAAATAACATGAATTAAATAAAGGAGGTGGAGAAGAGCAGGCAGAGGCCCCGTCTGCCAGACCCTCACCCCCGCACACGCACGCACACGCACATGCACACACACGCACACGCAAGCGGCAGATGAGCTGAGCTGGGGTTGGCTACCCCATCCCAGGAGTCCGTCGGGTGGGCAGCCTGACGTGAAGGTTGTCCTGTCACTCATGGTCCACCACTGTCGTGGGGCGCGGAGAAGCAGAGGCCAGGGAGGCATGTGCGGTGGAGGGTGGAGGCCCCTGAGGACTCTGGCACCTGGGTTGGGGGGATGAGGCAGGTGAAGGCGGAGGTCAGAGGAAACAGGAAACAGGAAACGGAAGCCTTTCCCTCATCCCATTGCTGTAGGAACCCCTCCCACAGCCCCAGTCACCCCTCACCCTTCGTGCCCTTTAGGCACAACCAAGATCCCCTTCAGCCTCAACTAGCCCCTGTGGTCCCCCGGCCTCCTGAGTCCAGTGCTCACTCTGACCACCGTGGTACTGACCAGGATCTGGACTTCCGGACTTTAGATGTGGAAGGTCTTTCCAGAAAGCTGTCCAACCGCATGAGCCTCTCCATGTGTAGTGCACGAGGGTCTTGTTCTTGGTCATGAGAAAATTCCATCTCAAAGACAGCTGGAGGGGACACGTCCAACTCCAAAAACATTATGTTTTCAGCCTGTGGTGGGAATAGCATGCCAGACATTAGCAGCGGCCCTGGTGACTATGCCTTTCAGACACATCTTGGGTGTAGCTCGGGTGATGAGGCCGGTAGAGGTCTTGGAGGCTGTGAGCATCCCCTCCCTTAGGCTCTTTCTATATTTCCCAGCTTCTTACCCTGTACCGGGGGTGGGACCCCATTGCCATGGCAACCCGAGCGTACTGGCTGATAGGTCTCTTGTAGCCCACTGCAGACGTCGGCCGCTTCTTCATTTGGCTGTTATTGCTGTAGGGAAGAGGCTACATTAGAATGGATTTCCTTTGGACACAAAGGGCAAATGATATCATGAGGAATTAAGTATCACTCAGGTAGCCAGGAGGCCCTGCAGACTGCAGGTTTTGGAATTTTCTTCTCCTTGCTCTAATACAGCCTGACATCTGAAACTACTGGAGTAGTCCCCCGATCTGTGGTTTCAGTTACCGTGGTCTGAAAATAGGTGAATACAATACAATAAGAATTTTTATAGAGAGAAAGAGAGATCACTTTCACATAACTTTTATCACAGTATATTGTTATAATTGTTCTATTTTATTATTAGTCATTGTTGTTAATCTCTTTCTGTACCTAATTTATATATTACAGTTTATCATAGGTATGTATGTATAAGAAAAACATATGTAGGGGGCAGTACTATCCACAGTTTCAGGCATCCACTGGAGGTCTTAGAAAGTATCCCTGAAAATAAGGGAACCACTGCATAGCACAAGAGGCACGTATTTCTTCACTCTTCTTGCTCTAATTTGTGTGTCTGTGTCAGGGCCTCGATATGCTACCCAGGCTGGTCTTGAACTCCTGGCCTCAAGCAATCCTCCTGCCTCAGTCTCCC
>VBSM01002608.1:155675740-155686726 GCA_008086735.1 Cheirogaleus medius | reverse complement strand
CACCCAGGCTGGAGTGCAGTGGCACAATCATAGCTCACTGCAACCTTGAACTCCAGGGCTCAAGTGATCATCCTGTCTCAGCCTTCCAAAGGGCTGGGATTACAGGTGTTAGCCACCATGCCAGCCTACGTCTTCAATATAAAATTTTCAGCGAACGCAGTCTAATTGGGATTCATCTAGAGGAGTTGCCAATATGAACCTGCAAATGCAGACTCGGGAGCAACTACACACAGATTTAAGTTAAAGAGTGTGTGTATTGGGACTGATTCTTTCCAAAGAATCACAGGAAAGAAAACAATACAGAGGTGAGCTAAAGCAAGAGGCATCTGAGGAATGACGAGTTTTCCGGTTTTCCAATGGCAAAGAAAACCCTGAACCCTTTTCTCTGTGCATGACTTTCCTTGCTCAGGAAGGATGGAAGGAGGAATCAGAGAGAGGAAAGGTGGGAGAAGAACATCAGCTGTCCTTTGCCTGTCTTCAGCAACACTGTGGCCGAGGGCTTTGGGGCATATGTTAGAATGCCTAAAGTGCAGAAATTTGCCTTTAAAGCAGAAGATAGGGATAAAAAAGACAATGGGCTAGAAATGACAACAGTTAACCAGTAAAGAAGGATCAGTATTTTGGCAAGCTTATTTCTTTTTAAAAAGTTTTGCTGGTATCTACTCTAAAAATTATTTAAAGTGTGCTATTTTAAGATAGCTATTTTAATTTTTTTAAATCTGTGAATGGTTTCTCAGCATATGCAAACCATTTTATTTTTGCAAATAAAAAAGTTTACATGTAGGAAAAAAAAATGGAAAGTTCCTATCCAAATGTTAGCAGAGGCTACCACTAGCTGGGTGGAATTTTCATTTTTTCAATATTTATCTAAATTTTCCATAACAAAAACATATTGTGTTTGCAAGTGAAGTAAGAGTTGTTTAAAAGGAAGACAGTAAAAAAATTTTTTTTTGAGACAGGGTCTCGCTTTGTCATCCCCGACTAGCATGCAGTGGTGTCATTATAGCTTGCTGCAACCTCAAACTCTCGGGCTCAAGTGATCCTCCCGCCTTTGCCTCCCAAGTAGCTGGGACTACAGGTGCATGTCACCCTGCCTGGCTAGCTGTAAGAAAGTAAATTTAAAAAAAATATAAATAGGCCGGGCATGGTGGCTCACGCCTGTAATCCTAGCACTCTGGGAGGCAGAGGCAGGAGGATCGCTCAAGGTCAGGAGTTTGAAACCAGCCTGAGCAAGAGTGAGACCCAGTCTCTACTAAAAATAGAAGGAAATTAATTGGCCAACTAAAAATGTATAGAAAAAATTAGCTGGGCATGGTGGCGCATGCCTGTAGGCCCAGCTACTAGGGAGGCTGAGGCAGAAGGATTGCTTGAGCCCAGGAGTTTGAGGTTGCTGAGAGCCAGGCTGATGCCATGGCACTCTAGCCCGGGCAACAGAGCGAGACTCTGTGTCAAAAAAAAAGAAAAAAGTAAAAAATGTATAAATAAAGAATGGAAGTTCATATCATTAGGCAGAAAGCTCATCTTAACCTCAGGAAACCACCCACCACCCTCCTGCTTTGGGTCTGGATCACATGCTTGAGGCAGTGAAGTCAAAATTGCAGGAAAACATTTTGAGAAATGAATAAACTCCTCCGAAGCAAGAAACTGCAAAACTCAAATGAAAATCCCTTCTCAGTTCCAGATTAAAGGAGGATAAAGAGGCATAACAATGAAATGAAATGTATCATCTCATGTGGGGAGGGAGGGAAATTGCCATAAAAGGCATTACTGTGAAATTGGCAAAAATTTAATATTGCCTATATAATAGTATTGTGTCAATATAAAATATTCTGAATTTGATCATTGTACTATGATTATGTAAGAGAATTTTCTAGTTCTTAGGAAATACAGGTAAAGGGTCAGGATGTTAGCAATTTAATCTCAAACTGTTGAGGGGGAGGGGGGAATTATTAAAGATGTCATAAAATGTTAAAAATTTGGTGAAAGGTATATGGGAATTCTTTGTACTATTGTTACAATTCTCATAATTCAAAGTAAAAAGTTAACACATGCCTTATCAGAGCCTCTCTCACCCCATATCTAGTTGAGTAGGTTGATGACACTACCGCATCCAATGTAAATAAATTCCTCCACCCGGAAACTTTCAATTCAAGAAATTTTCCAAGCATAAAATAACCCTACAGAGCAGAAGCCTCCAGAAAATGGCACTGAAGGAGTGGTTTTCAAGCCTGGCTTCACTTGAGAATAACCTGGACACTTTGGAGGAAACAAACAGAAAACATAAGTTCTGGGATCCACCCAGGACCCTTTGGAAGTCAACTAGCTGGGCTAGATGATTCTAGTTGCAGCCAGGATGGAAGACCTCTGCATTGAATGATATACTACTGAGAGTCTCTACTTATATTGGAAAGGTAGATTGTAAGTCCAAAGCTGACACCCCTGAAAAGTCCTCTACTTGAACTTGCCACTTACAAACTTGTGTCGTGTCACCGTGGTTAGGATCAGCTTTTCAGAAAGTAGATGAAGTAGGCATCTATTGCTCTAGTGAGAGGCTGTAGACCTCTCACTAGCTTCCCATCTTAGCTTTTGGGAAGAATCCTGTCCTATCTTAGCATTAACATTCCTAGGATGGAGAGAGAAAAGAATCTCGGGGTATGTACATTTGTGTCCAGCTTTCTAAGCACCTCTGTATACAGATTTGCAATTAAGGGACAGTGTTGAGTTGTTCTTCATGGCCACCAGCAGAGGGAGCTGCATACCTAGCCAATGGACCTAGCTGCACCTAAGCACTAGGATGTGGAAACAGGTGGAAATGCTGAATCACCCAGATGAATGGGGCTAGGATTGGATCACACCTCTATCATTCCATGGTCTGATTACTTCTCTGCATTTCCCACTGGACTGTGAGCTCAGACCATGTCTGATTTAACCTCTGCCTGCAGAGTCTCGCACAGTAGTGCCGGGCAAATATTAACTATGGTTGCTATTTCTGGCAGGTGACAAATGAGTATTCACCAGAACTGGCTACATGTTAGCACTTTCTGGAATTGTCAAGAGGCTAAGATGCTCTCCGTCTCCTCGCTAGACCCCTCACAGGGTATTTTCTACATCCTGGGACAATGAGAAATTCTTTTTTCCAGAACACCCTTCCTTCCTAGAGACCCCTATGAATTAGATCCTAAGAAATCCATCCCCCACTTGCTCCTGCCCATCCTTTCCCCAGACCCCTGGGTTAGAGACTCACACTCCAGCTGGCACCAGCGGCTGGAACTTCCACTGCTCCTCCTCACAGTCCAGGAAAAGCCGGTTCATGATCTTGTTCTTCTCCTCAGGGGGGATGAAGTTCTCGATGATTAGGTACCTGGGAGCAGGAAGGAAGCAGAGACGGGGAACTGGGGGAGCCAGAGACCACACGGTGCGTGTGAAGCTTGAAGGATTAGAAGCGACAAGCCAAGAGGCAGAGGTACCAGAGGGAAAACCAAAAAGCTGCGGGGAAAGGATCCCTATAGAAATACGAGAGCTTGAAAATCGCTGCTTCTCATGCGAAGACTGTAGGCTCGGGGCCTCTGGAGTTACTGTTGGCCCAGCATGGACTTTGGGGGGGGTCATCAATACAGGCAGAGTAGGTAGAAGAAACTCCACAATGGGGGCCCGTCCCTCATCCCTCAGATGTGTTTTATTCTTTAGGGACCCACGAGTGCGCAGACAGTCAGAATGGGGCCTTCAGGAAGGAGTTTGCGGGGAGAGGCCCTGAGGAATGAGGGCTGGCCGTAGGGCCCGGAAGTGGGAGAGGAAGGCCCTACTTGAGCTTGAGTTCCCGGGTCTGCTCATTCTGCGCCTCCTCCAGGTCCTGCCGCACCCGGATGTACTCGTCATGTTGGTCCTGGATCTCTGCCTTCACCGCCTGCAGCTTGGCGTAGAGCTGGGAGGGGACAGGTACACCTCAGAGGCTGCCCACGGTGGCAATGAGGCCCGGTCCCCTGGCCTGGGTGCCAAGGGCTACAGGCTCAGGCCCACCAGCCCAGCCCAGAATGAGGCTGGGGACCCTTGTCTGAGTCCCCCCTTGCTGCCCAACCCACCACGAATTGGGCTGGGCTCTTTAAAGGGCCACCCCGTCCCCCTGCACTGAGGCCTGTGGCCATTACCTGCTCTTTCTCAGCTGCTATCAGCATCATGCAACGTTCAAACTGGAAGGAACCCAAGGGACCTTTTGGTTCAATACCCTCGTTTTATAGATGAGGAAGCTGAGGCACAGACTTGCTCATGGTCACACAAGTAGCCAACAGGAGAGACAGAACCAGGACCCAGGTTTCACTGCAGACCAGGGGCTCAGGGACTGGGAAGCCTGGGTGAGTTTGGGAGTGACTCATCCCACTCCTTCCTCTCCAGGGGCTCTCAAAAGAGAGGGTGTGGAGGGCAGCGCTGGCCATCCCGGGCCACTCCTGACCCACTGGGCGGTGTGTCGTGGTAACTGCCATAATGGCTGGGCCTCTGTCTGGCCTGCTCTAGGGCAGCCCTGAAGGCATTCCAGGTCCTTCCCAGAGACCAAGCTGGACCCTGCTGCTTTCTGCCCTAGACCCTCATCTCATGTGCACATCTTCCCCTTGCCAGGGACTTTGCGGTGTCCTGGTGACAGATATTCTCATCCCTTCATGTCCTTGAGGGCCTTATGCTCCCTGCCTGAGCTTCCCAGGCTCAAGTCTCCTTCTCAGGCCTCTTTGTACTTCCCTGACCCTGCTCCAGGCCCAGCCATCCAAACTGTGACTCATTGGTGACTGTAAAGAGGGAAGTTGACAACTTCCCATGAGGATGGCAACCCTGGATACTGGAAGTGACGGAGTCCCCAGCCTATCAGCCCACCCTGGCCAGGACAGAAGGTTCTATTCTACCCCCAACACCAAACTCCTGCCTCCCCTGCTCCCCACCCCAGAGCCCAGACCTCATAACTCAGGGGTTCAGCAGTTCACACCTTGACCCCCTCTCACCTTCTTGAGTTTCTTGGTTTTGACCTCCACCTCCTGCTGCAGGGACGTATAGGTGCCCCGGAGCTCCATGGTCTCCTCGTCTCGGAGCATCATCTCCTGCTGCATTTCCCGCTCACGGCGTTTCTAGGCCAAAGGCGGGCAGGGCGGCTCAATGGAGTGGCACATACTTGGGAGGGCCAAAGGAGCCCAGGGACCAGCTTGCTCTGCCTATCTTGGGATCTGGCTTCACCATGACCCACGTCCACTGCTCCTCCCCAGTCCTATGTGGAGCCTCTGGGAACCCCCCTCAGCTATATGGCGATGACTTCGCCAGGCACTGCACCATGTGGATGGAGACCCCGGCTCTAATGGCTGGCACACTCCAGGAGTATTAGCCAAATATACAGATGCCCACCACACTGGCTTCCAAGCTGCCTCATCTTCAACCATGCCACAGTTGATTGGTAAGACCAACAAATTTTTGTTCTTGATGATTTGGGAAATAGTCATACAGTTGGCAAAGAAGTCACACCCTTGTGGAAGGCCCAGGAAGTAGCACCCAGTGCCTTGTAGAGGCTAATGTCATGGAGAGCCATCACTTCCTCTCGCCCGCCAGCTAGCAGTGCCCCTGCCAGATGGAAGACCCTGGCTAGTAGACCTGTGGACCCCAGGGTGGGATGTCTTAGATTCTGAGCAGTGTAATTCCAGGCCTCTCAAGTCCATGATGGCTAACTGCCCTACACCCCCCAGACAAGACCTGGAGGCCATGTGCCCCAAGGGGACCTGACGCCTGGCAGCCCCACCTGCTCGGCAATCTCCTGCCTCTTCAGTTCCAGCATCTTCTGCTGCTCATTGGTATGATCCATGATGTTCCTACCCCCGATGAGCAGCTTGCTCTCCATGGCCTGGGGACACAGAAGGGTTAAGATACAGGCTTTTCAAAGGGCCACAGCATTCCGAGCTGGAGAGATGTTGCTTCCCTGTTCTGTGGTCCTTCTAGGAGTAGACACAGCGTGTGTCCCACATGGGGCCTCGTGGCCCTCAAAGAGAATGGAGTTTTCCCCTCCAGCCTCTTGGGCCCCGGCATAAACTTCCATTGTCAGCAGGACCATTGGGGAGGCAGAGAGGGAGCCCCTCAGGGAATATAGGGCACCTGATCTGTTTGCTTTGGATACACAGGGCAGGTCGGTTCACCAGGCCTGGAAGGAGGGTGGGGGTGGCAATCTAATCCTGGCAACCAGAACCCAACTGGTGTTCAGGAGGCGAGAGAGAAGCTATAGTCACTGGGCAGCCCAGCCCTTTAGTTAACTGGCTTCTGACTCAGGAATACAGCTCTCAACACAGGCAGCAGGAAAGGGTCTAATCTCCGGCTGACGTGGACAGCAGAAGAAAAGCCAAAGGGAGAAGACTCCGCAGCAGTTAAGGGACATGGGGCCCCAGGGCACATGAGCTTTGGACATGGCCAGAAAGACTTGGGTTCTCCCGACGCTGTGGGCAAGTTAATCCCTTCAGTTCTGGCATCCATAGTATTGGAACACCATAATGCTCCAAGATGGCTAGCATACATTTGATGAGCGCTAACTATCTGTCAGGTGCTGAGCTAAACCCTTAGCAGCCATTATTTCCATCCTCCCCTAAGAGAGAGGTATTGGTCCTCTTCCCCGTTTCACAAAGAAATTGTGAATAACCAGTCCAAGGTCCTGCAGCTAGTAACATCAATAACAAAGAGGCGAGATTCGAACCCAGTGCCCCCGCCTCACTCTGAGAGCCCTGTGCTGTGTCAGTGCTTGGCTTCTTGCATCTGAAGCTGAAATGATATCGAATTTGTGTAACTGTGTAGACTGTGACTACATAAAATGCATTTTCACTATTGCCAATGTGAGGGAGCTGTCCCAGGGCAGCCAGTTGTCCTCTGATTTCACCACAGGTGTCCTGGAGGGTTGGCTCACCTTGAGCCACCATAAGAAATTGGCTGCTTCCCCACTGGAATTTTTCCCAGTGGAACCAGCTGATCTGCCTGAGGGCTCTCAAATCAGGGGGTGCTGTCAGACTGGGGGAGCAGGGTGCCACTTGTGAGGGCTACATCACTGGGGACAGAGCAGGACAGGGTTAACGGCTGCTTTGGGAGGTCAGAAGTTGGGCTATGCGAGTGTGCCTGAGGACATCAAGCAAAGCTGGGCCAGCTAGAGCCACAAGCCTCACCCCGACCTCACGCAGCCCTGGAGGTCAAGGAGAGAAGAAGGGGCCCTTGAGCGCTTGAGTGGCTGGCTGTCCTCGCTGCCACACGGCAGCCGCCTGGGCTCCTGGTTAATAGTATCACCAGCTACCCTGTCACCATGTTGCAGACCTAAACTCATCCTAGACCCCTTCTCACTCAAGGCCGGCATCTGCATGACCCAGTGAGTGAGCACCTCCTTAAATTGTGCGCTCAGTGGTCATCAGCCTCACCCTCGTCCCTGCTCCGCACCTCACCCACCACCCACATCTGCCCAGGGATTAAATGCCATCAATCTGCTTCTTGGTGTGGCTCACATCATCCCTCCTTTTCGTCCTCACTGACACCTGCTAACTTCACTGGGATCAATCCTCATGACTCGCTGGGGCCACTGCTATGGCCGCCCTGCTGCCTTAGTTTCCCCTTCCATCCACCCTCCCCGTGACACCCAGGGGGATCCTCCAAAAACACAAGTCTAAACAGCTGCTCTTCTGCTTCAAACTACTTAGTGGGCCTCTGTCCCCAGCAGGATGAAACTCAAGTCCGTGGCAGTCACAGGCCCCGGGGCCGGCCCAGCCTCCCAGTCTCCTCTCACTGCTCATGCCCTATGCACGGCACACTCTGCACTCCAGCTTCCCCAAAGAATCCCAGCTCCCTCAAAGTGCTGTGGCATTTCACAAGTCTGGGCTCTTCATCCCACTCCACATCCACCTGGAAAACCGCAACTTATCCTGCAAGACACAGCTTGGGTGCCTTGGGAAATGTTCTCTGATCCACTCAAAATTGCTCTTTTGGGCGTCCTCAATCACCAGGACATTTCCCACTATTTCCCATAATAGAATCCTTGTTTATACACTGTTTCCCCTGTGAGCACCTTCAGGGCAGGAATCACGTCTTACCTATATCTGAGAGTTCCTGGGGCTTAGCACAGTGCTTGGCACGTAGCAAGCGATGAGCATTTGAAAAACCAAATGGAATCCTTGGGGTAGTCCGGGGGTGGTGGTGGTTGGGTCCATCCTTTGGGCTCTCTTATCCAGAACAGGCCCAGACTTTTTATCTCAGCTTTTCCTCCTTCCATGGATCAACCCTCACTCACTGTTGTAGGCTCTGAGCACCTGGGAAACCTGGCAGGAGGGGTGGGGTGGGCGGGGAGAAAGGAGAAGAACCACACGGGGACGCCCTCTGCAGCTGTGGACCATGGGTGACCCATCGCTCTAACGGCCGGGTAACCAAGTCTTCAGGGGCCCGCCCTCTGGCCAGGTCTCCAAATCTGGGACACACTTGTCCACTTTAACCCCGCATCCTTACATTTTCCTCAGCATTTTAGGTGACTCTAGCACTCTTCACTCTTTGCCACCTAATAAAAGACACTAGTTCTCTAACTTTGCTGCATATTAGAATCACTTGGGGAGCTTTTAAAAAATCCAGAGCTAGTGAATCAGAATCTGCACTGTACTGAGATCCCCGGGTGACCTGCATACACATTAATGTTTGAAAAGGACTGCTTTAAGGGGCAGACTATTAACACCATCATTTTTTCAATGAAAGCTCAAAGAGGTTAAGTAACCCATCCAAGGTCACATCAAGGCCATTAAATTTAAATGCAGAACCCAGACCCAGGCTGGCCTGGCTCCAGAGCCCAGGCCCTTCCTATTGCAGTCATTGTGTGAGTGCTCTAGGAAGGAGAACCTGCTAAAGGAAAGTCAGCATGTTTCCAGCAAGAGAAAATCGTGTCTGATTAATCCCTGAGAGTTCTTTCAAACTGGGACAAAATAGGTTATTACAGCACATGGGGAAGCAGTGACCAGAACTTTGGATGTTAAATGCTGCTGGCAAGGTTGCACATCAGAGGTTATTCAGAGTTACTTGTGGGGTGGAGGGCGGGTCAGGAGACAGAGAAAGGGTAAGTGCTTTTTCATAAGGGGAAGTGGATTAGGGAAAGGAAACAGAAATAAACAGGCATTTCCCTACATGGAAAAACGCTCAAGTGTTGAACTACAGGATTAATCTGTGTTAGAAACTGTGCAAGAAAGAGTGCACTGGTGAAATACCTAGCTTCACAGATGCTCCCAAATCCTTGCAGGTGGTAAGGTATAGGAGAATTTCTAGGCCATGTGAGCTGACAAAAAATGGCAGATGCGTGTCAATTACAATTTTCCATTTTGGGGAAAAGTAATCCTAACTTTACTCATTAAATGATAGCTGTGGGCAATCAGTTATAAGCCGAAAAAAGTGGGGTAGGGGATATAATTCTCTACTGTTCCCAGAAGACAGTGGCTTAATATGCTGCCACAGCTAAAAAACTCAATAGCATCTGGCCAGGCACCATCATGAAGGCTTTTTGGAAACAAAACAAAAACCATTATACCCTTGTCTGAAACCATGATGCAGCTGAACGTGGAGGACTGTGTGTAGCTCCCTTACTGCATCTCCAGGGACATAAGGGAGAGACAAGATCCAGGGAAGGGCAGCTAAAACCATCCCACGGCTATTATAAGAGACGTTAAAAAATAGGACTCTTTGGTCTGCAAAGACAAAGAAAGGTTAGGAGGATAAGCCTGGACACTGTACAGTAAAAAAGGGGAATGAAAAGGAAAGATTCAGACTTTTCCAATCAACCCGAGTACACAGAGTAAGGGCTTACACCTTGAGTTTTGAAAGCAGCAGTTTTTAGAATAAAAGTTTCATTGTTTATAGAAGGTAATAAATTTATGAAATTTGTTACCTCTGTAGTTGGCACCGGATTAAATACTTAATGGTTTATTAAGGAATTCTGGGGACACATTTTTAATCTTTTATTGTCTTTCCTTTCATGAAAAAAAATGTACAAACATCAAAATAACCACAGTAATAAAACAAAATGAGAAACATCACCTATTCCGTACCATGGCTAATCACTTTCTTTCATTTCCCCTGTTTTTTTCCCCCAGAGTTTTATATATGCACACATGTTTTTTTACCTCTAAAGATATGGTATAAATATAAGCTTATGTCTTGCTATTTTCACTTTATCTAATATTCAAGCATTTTTTTACTCCCATAATGTTTATGATTATAATTTTAATGATTGTATAATAGTTAGAGTAGATAATCTATAATATATTTAACTCCGATTATAAGATATTTAGGTTGTTTACAATGTTTACAATAAACACCCTTGGTACATATGATTTTTTGGTTTTAGATGACTTTCTTAGAAATTTCAGGAGTGGATAAAGGGTTATAAACATTGTATATCTTGGAATATACTGTCAAGTTACCTTTCTAATGGTTTATATCACTTAAACCTCTGTTGGCAGCAAATAATGGAATCACTTTTATTACAGCATCACAGGCATGAAGTATTATCATTATTTATTATTATTTTATTTTATTTTTTACTTTTTAGAGACAGGGTCTTGTTCTGTCACCCACGCTGGAGTGCAGTGGTGCAATCACAGTTCACTACAACCTCAGACTCCTGGGCACAAGGGATCCTCCCACCTTGGTCTCCTAAGTAGCTAGGACTACAGGTGCATGTCACCACACCTGGCTAATTTTTCTATTTTTTGTAAAGACAGGAAATGGCTACGTTGCCCAGGCTGGTCTCAAACTCCTGACCTCAAGCAATCCTCTCACCTTGGCCTCCCAAAATGCTGGGATTACAGACCTGAGCCACTGTGCTCCACCAATTGTTATTTTAAAAATTTGTTGTAATAATAGATGTAAAATTGAGCCTCCCCATTCATTTATTTTATAATTTCCATACCTCATGGAGGCCTGATCTCTCCTTTCCCAACAAACTCTTTTGTGCTTTTTTTTTTTTTT
>VBSM01002608.1:155654498-155669581 GCA_008086735.1 Cheirogaleus medius | reverse complement strand
TTTTGAACTCCTGACCTTGAGTGATCCTCCTGCCTTGGCCTCCCAGAGTGCTAGATTACAGGCGTGAGCCACCACACCCGGCCTCTGACCTGGGTTTAAATAGTTCTACCATATACACACCATGTGGCCTCAGAGAGCTATTTCACCTCAGTGGGCCTTGGTGTGCTCATCTATAAAATGGGAACAATAATCTTTCTTGGGGGGGTGCTTGTGTGGATTGAATGAGATGATCTGTAAATAGCATAGCACTTGGCACAAAGCAAGTGTTCAGTAAACATTACTGACTCTGTTAGGGGGAACAGGGGGCTGGTGGAGGTTTGAGAGGTTCTAGGCCAGTAGCCTGGGTTCTCACAGCCTGGTCCTTGCAGCTGCACCCTCAAACAAAAGATCCTCATGGCACCTGTTGAGCACCTTGTGCCTGCAGTGTCCACTGCTAGTCTCCAAGCTGTTGACCATATTGCAGGAAGAGATAGTGGCTTTGCTACAGCAGAGAGAAAAGCCTGTACTCAGACCATGAACTTCATGCTCTAGATGAAAGCGACTTGCAAGAAAGAAGGCCAACTTCTGTGATGAAGAAGAAGATGAACAGGATATATTGCTGGTGCAAGATTTGGAAGATATGTGGGAGCAGACATTCCTACAGCTCAAACCTGGAGCTCATATAACAGAAGCCGATAAAAAGAATGACTGAACTTCACTGCACGGGAAGCTGGACAAGAACCTTATCCCACTGGTCAGAGAGAAGCTTAGAGACCAGGATGTTTGGATGTTGCCCCAGGCAGAGTGGCAGCCTGGGGAGACCCTTCTAGGAACAGCTGAGCAAACCCTGGCCACGCTCTCAGAAAACAACATGGAAGCCAAGTTCCTAGGAAATGCACCCTGTTGGCACTACAAGTTTAAGTTCCCCCAGGCAATGCAGACAGAGAGCAACCTTAGGGCCAAAGTATTCTTCTTCAAAGTACTACTACTGACTGGCGACTTTTCCCAGGCTGGGATGAAGGGCAATCATGTGTGGGTAAGGAGGAGCTGGGTGACTAATTGAAACCAAAAATATCTTGCCCAGGTTAGGAGATTTCTCTGGGACCTTTGATGACTGAGCTGCCTGTAGACAATGCTTAGAAAAGTCTGGGATTAGGGCCTCAAGAACATGTGTGATTGTCCCACATTTGCAGGTAATATCTAACAGCAAAGTAAATTCTGAGAAACAAACAAGTCGTTTATTGCGTTAGTCTCAAAAAAAGAAATCATTAGTATTGCTATTACTGCTGTTTCTCAGGCTTGACACTCTATCTTGCACTTATAGTTAATCCCACGCTGAGAGGGGGCAGGAAGAGGGACCCACAAAGGGGACAGTAAGAATTCAATGCTCCGCAGTGACCTCATCCCTCTGGCTTTGGCGCTGCTTCGGCAGGGTCTCTTTCCTGCACTCACCACAGAGAGGGTGGGCTCTAGTCAAGACCCCAGCTCTTCTCCCTGCAGGCCTTTTCACTGGGGATCGCATCCCGTGCCATCATTGTTTCCACCTGTCTTCAATTCGAGCCTGCCTTTTTGTGTCTTCTGGAGCCTTTCCTCCCCCAAATGCTCCCTTCTCCCTCTCAGTAGCTAGAATCACAGCTTAAGAAATCATCTAGTGCAACCCCTCAAAAAATTAATTTCAAAATTAAAGCAGACATTTAAAAAATTCATGGCATGATTACATTTCAGTACAGTGGGCCTTTTCCCAACCGATCTACACGCATTCACCAGTCCTCATCACACAATGTGCATTGTGGGTCTGTGATGTTAACTATTCCTCTTAACAGGCCTAGTACACTATCAAGCCCCTCTGCACCCCGCCGTAGCATGCACCCTCGCTCCCCCAGACACCCCCTAAGTATGGATTGTCAGTGTTAATGATAACCAAGGCACTCACTGATCACAATCACGAACCCTCACACACTCGCACACCCTAACATCCCCTGAGGCCTACAGTAAAGACGAAAGGAGAGATGAAAGGAGATTCCAAGGAGACAGGCATGATGTTTGTACACAGTGAAGGGAGAACAAAGAGAACTCAGAGCCTCGGAGGTGGCAGGCAGGGAGGGCAGGCGAGACAGACTATAAGATGAGTCAGAGAGAGTGAATGAGGGCACTGGGTCGTGTCAATTACCACTTAGTTGCCCCCAGAGGGTGGCATGAATTGGAAGAAGAGAAAGGAGGGGGAGCAGGAAGTGGCGTTGATGCCATAGCTCAGAAAGTGGGGACAGGAGTGAGGTGAGTCGCAGATGGGGAGCAAAAGCTCGGCTAATTTCTAGGAGAGACCCAAGCTCCTGCCTTCTGAGATCACCCAGACCTTTCCTGCCCGGCTCTGCTCCTGCAGCTGCATCCTGGCCAGGAAGCTGGGATGGCAGGGTAAAGAAGGAACAAAGCTAACGACAGAGCTGTCAGTCCTGGAGATCACCAGACCCCAGCCTGGCAGACAGGAGCCACCCTGTGGCTGCTAATGTCCTCCATTTATTTGGTGCTGTTAACTGATTTCCAATGACCTCATGCTGATGATCTCGTTTAATCTTCAGCACAACCCTGGGACATAGGCAGGAGACTGGGATTGTTCTCTCTCACATGCTTCTCCCCTTTTCACCCTGTGGGTCTCTAGAGAGCCCTCAAATTGTTTCCACCATCCCAGAAACATCCAACGCTGAGCCAGGCGGTGCCTTGAGGGTTGTGGGAAGGTTGGGTCCTCTCTTGAGGCTCCCTTCTGGGCTTGCTGGCTGCTGACTGTCCTAGGCTGGGTGTGACGGGATATCACAGGATACAGAATCATTCCCCTCCTGGAATTTCCCAGGCACCCCTCCCCCACTGCTTATATTTGAAAGCCTGGCACATAGTGACCATGTCACCCACTCCCCAGGGAGCTATGTCAGGCTTCTCCTACTCATTAGGCAAATGGCAACCCAAGGCCTAGAGGGGCAAAGGCCTTTGCCCTGAGTCACACAGTGAACACACACGGAGGAATCTGTGATGACTTGGAAAGAGCACAGGTCTGGGGGCATCGGAAGACCTGGGTTGTAGTCCTGGCTCTGCTACTTATCGTATAAGATAAAACAGTCACTCCACCTCCCCAGCCCTGGTTTTCATAACTGTCAAATGGAAAAAATAATACCCATCTCTTGGGGTTGTTGGGAGGACTAATGAGATTAGGTTGTCAAAGTGTTCTATAAAAATGAATTACTCTGATTATCAAGCAGCACAGTTAAATCAGGACTGATGCAATAGAAAGAGATTGGGCCATGTATAACAATCTGGTCTCTCCTCAACTCACCTTGCGGCCCTGGGCAAGTCGGGGCCACAGTTTTCCAAGGCCCCTGCCAGCTCTAAGACTGGGGTTTTGTGTGGGCTACAGCTCTGGTGCAAGAATTCTGGCATTGGCCGCTCTGATCTCTTGATTGTCTTATTATCTGTGCCCAACATTGCCTTAGATCCCAGAATCTTACTGAGAGGAGCCAGTCAGTTCCCAATAATGGAAACCTTCGTTCCTTTCCTTGTACCATCTCCTCAAGCGGCTGAAGTGTGTTTGTGCACGCTCTTCCCTTCCCAGCCTCCCAGCCTCCCAGCTTTAAGGGGGAGGCAGGTCTAAATAAATGACAGATTGACCAGGTAAGATTTCCCAGTGGAAAATACCAGACTGCCTGGATTTCCCCCCTCCCTGGGAGGGCTGAGTCCAACTGCCCTGCCTTTAACACCCTGCTTCTCCCAGGGTGGCCCTAATGGTGCCAGGCCCCTGATCCTTTCCTTGAGGAAGCAGCTCAGCAGAACCCTTGCTGGGCTCACAGAAGTGAATTAAATATTTAGTACGTAAAGCCAGAGCCCCTGGTGCAGCAGCATATTCCCAAAACACAGACAGTGGCATAGAGCTCATCTGTCACAATTCCGGTGGCCGCAGACTGAGCTTCCTTGCTCTGAAGCCCACACTCCTGAGAAGGAATAAGAAATGGCAATGTTTTGCTCTCTCAGCAGGCCCATGGTTTCCTGTGTCTTTCCTTCAACCCTCAGTGTTGAAGGCTCCAGGGACCTGGAAATGCCTGGAACATTCAGTTGTGGCATCTGCAGCATTGAAATGTAATAGGTCTGTGACTGGTCAGGCGGGGTCCTCTGTAGTTTAGCCCCATTTAGGGCCTGGAGGGGAAAAGAAGAGCTCAGGCAGGATGCTGAGGTCCTGACATCTCTCAGGGCAATGGAGAACCAGATATTACTGGGATGAGGCCTGGGTGTGGGAGCCAGTTGGTTCGATTCTCAGTTTAATACAGGTCGTAGAATTGTCAGACTGGTAGAGCCTCACAGATCACCCAGACCAACACTCTATTTTAAAAAAAAGTAAACTGAGGCCTGAGAAAAGGGGAAAGCAACTCACTCAAGGTCACTCAGTGAGCTGTGGAATAGCTAGCTCTAGACTCAGGTCTCTGGTATAGAGCCTGGTGCCTTTTCCACCCCAGCTCCCGCGTGACCCCCGAATCTCCTTCCTAATGATGGCAGGCATGGGCCCTGCACTGTGTGGGCCCAGGGACCATTTTAACAGGCAGCAGAATCCATTCATGGTCCCACCTTGCCACCTAAGAACTGAAAGAGCCTGAGATCTGTGGGCTTCAGTTCAGCACTGCCACTCTGTAGGATGGAACCTTGGTCATGTCACTTCTCTGAGCCTTAGTTCCTCATCTGTAAAATGGGCATTTAAGAACCGCTACTCTAGCTGGCTACAGTAAAGGTCAAATGAGATCACATATGTGGGGCATTTTGTAAACTGAAGTGCTCTCCAAATGATATTATTAAACGACGTGACCTTTGAAGATGCTGCAGAGGGAGGAAGCCTCCAGGGGAAGCAGGCTGTGTGGACGCAAGAGCCCACACTCAAGAAAGGCTGACATCCTGCCGGCCAATCCCATGGACCTGACTGATCCTAGGGCCACCAGCAAGGACTGACAGCAGCAAGTCAGACCACCCCAAGCTCAATGGCTTGAGAGAGTACCTGCTTGCTTTGCTTCATATGTGTGTATGTGCACATGTATGTGTGTGCATGTGCGTGTGCCTGGCAATCCGATATCACAGCAATTTGCCTGGCTGCTCCAGGGGCACATTTGGCAGGAAGGCAGTGTGCGGTGCTGAAGGAGGACACCCCACTCCAGGTCAGGTCACAGACCCTCCAGGAACAGCCTCCCAGCCCAGATCCCTGCAGGGACCTCTCAAGTGCCCTGGCTCCTCTGGGGCCTTACCTTGTACTTGGCAGCAAGCAGCTCTGTGGCCTGCTGCTCCCGCCGCAGGTCTTCCAGCATCTTCTCCTTCTCTTCTAGCAGCTTCTGCTTCTCCTCGCTCACCAGGCTGCGGTCGTCCTGGATGGCCGCCTTCTCCTCCTCCAGCCGCTCCTTCTGCTCCTGCAGGTAATTCTCCATGTTCTTCTCCAAGGCTGACTCCAGGATGGGCTGGGGCGGGTGGTGGTTGTTGTTGTTGTCATCCTCCTCTTCAGCCACCCAGGCCTCAATCACGGGCCCCTCGGGGTACCCCGGCGGAGCCGACACAGCCTTCTTCCTGCGGCTGCTCTTCCTCCGGGGCCGTTTCCCCAGCATCCCCTTTTTCTCCAGCTGGGCCTTCAGGCGGGCGATCTCCTCTTGGAATTCCCGCAGTAGCGTGTCCTTGGGGTCCTCATTCACCCGGGGCTTATTCTTGATATTCTTGGCTCGGTTGGCAAAGCGCAGGGTGGAGAGGCTCTCATCGTAGCTGTGAGAAGCTGGCCCCAGTGTGGCCACCATGATGGTCTTGGCATTCCCCCCTAGAGAGTCCTGGAGCAGTCGGGTCAGCTTGGAGTCCCGGTAGGGGATGTGGGTGCTCCTGTTGCCCGCCAGGGCAGCAATCACATTGCCCAGGGCAGACAGTGAGAGGTTGATTTTGGAGGCTTCCTTAGGCCTCTCTCCGCCACTGCTGCCACCACCTCCACCACCGCCACCACCAGTCGATTGTGTGGCTGTCCCTCCAGCTGTGTTGGGGCCTGCCTTGTTCTGCCTTTCACTGCCGGCCAGGTCCACTAGGTTGAGCTTGCCCACACGGATGTGTTCCTGGCCATCAGAGCCACGCTCACTGCACTCCACAGTGATGACAAAGATGGCATGGGAGCGGGAGCTGAGCTCGTTCATGTGGGTGCTGCCCACTGCCCGGGTCTGGTTCCCCAGGTTCATCACATGCTCGATTTCCTTGACATTCTTGGTGACAAAGGAGGAGAGGTCCTTGATGTAGACACCTGTCTCAGGGTTCTCCTTCAGCTCTAGCCTCTTGCCCGGCTCCTTGGAGAGAAGGTCTCGAATCTCTTCCTGATAGATCTCCAAGTAGGAGGCCCGGACCAGGTACTGCTGGTTCTGGGAGCGGGAGATGTGGGTGAAGATGTGCTCAAAGGCGTTGGGGATGACCCCGCGGAGCTCGGGCTCCACCCAGGTCCCCTGCATGGTATAGGTCTTGCCAGTGCCCGTTTGGCCATAGGCGAACACGGTACCATTGAAGCCCTGAAGCACAGAGTCTATCAGGGGTCTCACGGTTTCATCATACAGGTCTGCCTGCTTGGAGCTGGCATCATATACAGCGTCAAAGGTGAAGGTCTTGGGCAGTTCCCCCGGGGCCGCGCGGGGGTTCCGCAGGGTCACCTGGCCCAGTTTCACGTCCATGGTCAGGATCTGCTCGTGACCGGCAGCCTCCTCTTTCCTGCTGAGGGGGCGGCACCGGGCCACCACCTTCAGGGCCTCGCTGGCCTTGGTCTTACTGGCCATCTTGCTGAGCTGCCCTTGCTGCCCCCGACCCCCTCCGCAGCCGGGGCGGTCCTGCTCTCCTGCTCCCTAGGTGGGGATCAGCGGGCCGGCCCAGCCCCCAGGCGCCGCTCTTCAATCCGCATGCAGCCTCCTAGGGTGGGGATGCTGGGAGGTGGCCCCGCCGCTGCTGCAGTCCGGGCCTCCACCGCTGTCCGGTCCTCGCTGCACCGGCTGGGGAGGTAGGATTAGGCAGAATCCCCCGGCAGTCGCGGGAGCAGCGCCTGCCGACTGGCAGTGCCCGGAGCCCGCCCCATGCTGGGGCAGAGGGAGCGCTGCCGTAAACAGCTCCGGCAACAATGAGATAAAGGAAGAGGAAAATGGGATGGGGGTGGGCGGCGGAGCTGTCTTCTCCTCCTCCTCCTCCTTCCTCTAGGGATCCATAGCGGGGCTGGGGGTCCTGGGTGGCCGGGAGTCCCGGCCCTCCCGAGAGCAGAGGCTCACCTGGAGTCCTCCCCCCCAGCTGGGGGATCATTCATCGCAGCCAGCGCGGCCGCTGCTGCCTCTGCCTCTGCCTTCCTCGCCGCCACCACCGGAGAATGAGAGAGAAAAACAGAAGGGGATGGGGCGGAGCAGCGGCGGCGAGAGTGATGTTGCCGCCGCGCTGCGGCCCCAGCTAAGCCTCCCGGCTGGGGTGGGGCAAGGGGCGGGGCCGCGGGGCGGGAGACGCGAGCCGGGCGCCGCCCGCGCGCTGGGGACAGGGGTGCATCGCCCGCCCGCGCCCCCGCCGACCGCTGTGGATGACACGCTCCGGTGCAGACCCGGGTCCCGCGCCCACTGGCCGGGTGCAGCGCAGCCACCGCCCGCCGTCACCCCACCGGGCCCGAGCATGCTGGGAGTTGTAGTCCTGCCTTTGTTAACTGGGTTCTGGCAGGTTGCTGATGCCTCCTCCCACCCTCGGGTCCAAGAGGCCCCTCCCTCGCCGGCGTGCAACCCCTCGAATGACTGCTGAGGTTGCACCACCCGCGCTTGTTCCCTCCACAGCCACCATCCTCAGTCTCCCCCCTGCCCGTGCCTTTCAGCCTGCATATGAGTGCACGTCACCCCTCCCCTTCAGGGTGTCGCCAGGCCTCCAGGGAGCCTAACTCCCAAACGTTTCTTTCCTCTTCCTAACCTGGTTTCTTTCTGGCCTTCTTCTTCTCTCTGCTGGAACCACCTTCCAGCTGATTCTTTCGGCACCCTGGCTCCTCCGTCGCCTCCCATGTTGTGTGGACACCTCTTGTCACTGACTTCCCAGCTACTCTCCTATGGCGAGCGAATCTGTGCTCCACACATTCATCCCACAAAGTTATCCAGTGTCTGCGGAAGGAGCTGCATCCTTCTTGCCCTCAAGGAGCGCGCATTCTATTAACAGAAACCGTGGTTTGTTTCCTGAACTGGGCTTGCTGTGTTGTATCTTTGTGCTTTTGCCTAGAGGCCCTGTACTTGGTGCCTTGCTGCTTCAGTAGTTCAAGCACCTCCTCCTCCGTGAAGCCTTCCCTGACCAGTTTTTTATATATATACCAGAAAAGGCACAGAATTTGCATAAGACAAAACCTGGATTCAATTTCCAGTTCTGATCTTCATCTAACAGTGTGACTTTGAGCAGTTACTTAGCATGTCCCAGCCTTAGTTTCCTCATTTGTTTAAAAAAATTGGAGCAGGGGAGAGAAATAATACCTACTTCATGGCATGGTGGGGAGGCTCAAATGAAACAATGACTCATGAAGTATTATGCCAACGAGAAGCCCTTAATGCCTACTGAGGGCCCAGCTCTCATTGCCTGACACTCCTGTTTCCTGAATACCCCGGATACATGAGGTCTGTGCTGGGGATTCCTCTAGGGGGTCTTCATATTTTTCCCTCTAGGATACAAATCCAGTATAATTCCACCAGTCCAAGGACCAAGCCAGAGTCCTATCCATGGTCTACTCTGCAGAGGAGAGTTGAGTTTGTGGCCTGAGCCCACGCTGTCCTTATTCTCTGTGTGAGGTCCAGATCGAGCAGGTGCTGTTATCTGAAACCTCAAGGCCCTTTTTCACAGAGGCTTAAGAACAGTCTTTCCACAAAACATTTCCAAGCATGTTATCCTCTAGAAAACCTAATGGTTTCATTTTTCAACTCTACAAAACCTGTCTCCTTACCTCTTTCCCATCTCCAAGTCTCCAGGACTTGAATGTCAGCTAGACTAGAGGCTTGAGGCTTAGCTGAGAGCTTGCCCACTCTGAAGGTTCCTGGCCTTCCTCCACCCTTTCCCTGATTAAGCTCCACCGCTTGTGATTAACTTGGCCTTTGGACCAATCACTGGGCGGAGTTTTGGCTTTGTAGACTAACCTTTCTTGGCTCTGACAACCTGACTTTTGGATGGACCATTTAGCTCTTATACCACTTTCTTGTTGTACTTGGCTTTGGTTTTTGAACACTCTTTCTCTACTTGGGCTAACACATCTGACACTACAGATAAAAGGGATCATCAGCAGTGTTCTCCCCACTGGATGTCACTACTTGGCAAGGCATTTGCCCAGGTCCTCCTGTATGGGAGGGACATTGGAATCCCATTGCTCACAAGATGTGTGACCCTGAGTAAATTATTTAACATCCCTAAATGGTTATTTTCTCAGCAGGATAAATGAGGATAAGAATGCATACCTTCCTCACAGGGTTTGCATGAGGATTAAGTGAGATAAATGTATGCAAGACATAGAAGGCACTTAAGAAATAGTATTTTTCCTCCCTTTTGTCCTTTGCATTCAAGGCTGTCCACATTCTATGTCTCCCTTTTCAGCATTGTCTTCAGCCATTCTTCCTCCCTCTCACACACTCAAGTCTCAGCCACCCTGATTTGCTTCTAAGGTCCCTGAAACACACCCTCGTTTTTGGTGCTCATGCTGTACTCCTGCCTGAAATGTCCTCCTAACTTTGTTCCTATCTACACAGCCTTACCTTCTATTCATTCCACAGCTCGATCTCCATGGCTTCTACTGCTACCATGAAGGAGAGACCTCTCTTACCAAGGAGTGAGAGGTGAGTTCCATGGTCCCAACTTTAGTGGGTCCTTTCCAATAAGAGCATTTGACATGATCTACTTCTCTGTTCTTTATGGAACTCTTGCTTCCCATGGCTCCCATGACTCCACACTTTTCCGGACTGCCTCCTACAGCTCCTATGAGCTTCTGGTTAAGTTCAGTCTCCTTAACAAGTTGCTCCCATCAACCCTGACGTTAAATGTTAGAGTTCACTAAAGCTTGATCCTAAGCCCTCTTTTTCCAATGCCGCACCCTCTAGTGTCACCACAGCTTATGGCTTCAATTATTGTCTAAATAATTTTTAAATTTGTTTCTCCAGTTCAGACTTCTCTTCTGAGTTCCAAACCTGCACACCCAATTCTCTAAGGACGTAGCCACTCGGCTGGCTCTCCAGGCACCTGGAATTCTACTTGTTCACACAGAACTCATTATCCCCCCCTCCAAACTTGCTCCTCCAAAATTGTCCCTCCCTCTGTAAATAGCACTTCCCTCACCCCCGAAATATCCATTCAAACACCAAATCCTGTCAACTCAACTTCCTACATATTTCTCAGCTCTATCAATTTCTTCCTTTCTTTTCCATTTCCATAGCTGCAATCATGACCAAGCCATCATCTTCTCTGACCTGGCCTGTCACGGTAGCCTCCAATCTGGCCTCCCTGTGTCTGCATTTGCCTCACCCATTCATTCTTTACAAAGCAATTTTTTAAAAACACATATCTGGTCATGTCACCCCCATGCTTACAGCCTTCCAATGCTTCTTACCACTATTGAGGTAAAGTCAAGTCATCAATGCAGCCCCCTGGCCCTGCATGATCGAGTTCCTGCCCTCACCTCCTGTCAGGTCTCACGCCACTCTCCACCTTGCTCCCTGTGTTCTAGTTATAATTACCTTCTTCAGCTCCCTTCCAGCTTCCTTCCACAGGGCCTCTACACATTCTCTTTCTGCTACCAGAGTGTTTATCCTCACCGCCTTCGCCTAGATACCTCCTCTTCCTCATTCCAATCTCAGCTTGAATGTCACCTCCTAAGGATACCTTTCTTCATTTCCCCACGTAGGTTGTGTCCCTCTGTAATATGTTCTCATCCTTCCTTGTATTTCCCTTCTAGAACTTAGCATAATTGTAATTAAATAATTATTTCTCTACCTCCCCTGATGTTCTATGAAGAACACAAATGTTCTCTATAAAATGTCTGTTTCATTCATTTTTGTATCCACAATGAATAGCCCAGTTTCTGGCACACAATAGGTGCTCAATAAATATTTTTAAAAATAAATTAAAGCCCTGTATGCATATCACGTCTTCTGGGAAGACTCCTTTGACTCCCCTGACTCTACCGGCATTAATCTTTCCTGTCCTCATGGTTCTATAGCTAACTGTTTAACTACTCTCATTGGACTTGTCATAGTCTGACTTATACATGGTTAACTGAGTCTGTCTCCCTCACTATAATGTGTGTCCCCTGAAGACAGGAGCTGTGATTTTTGACTTTGTGTCTCCTTCCTCCATATCTAGCATGGTACTATATACATTCTAGGTAGTTAATATTGGTTGTTGAGCAAATGAATGAATGTTCAAAGACCATCAGGGCAAGAAAATGGAGTGGTGACACAAAGAAGTGACAGTAATAGACCCTTATATTTATAGAGTGATTTACACTTAATAAAGTATTATCACATTTATTACTCACTTGATCCTCCACATTGATCCCCAAAAGGAGGAAAATATTAATATCCCTATATTATAAGGAGGACCCCAGCTTCAGACTGATTAAGTGAATAGGGGAGGAAACTGGGCCATGAAGTGGCACAGTTAGTCTACAGACCCGAAACCTACAAGCCTTGTAGTCTTTCCCCTGTGCCATGGAGTCAGCTTACCATGGAGGTAAGTTGTAGATCAGTTGCTTCCCAGTCCTGATTTGAACGGCAGCTTCACTGTGTGCATACCCATTGCTGGATTGGTAGGAAGGAGAAGCTCCTTTGATGCATTTCCTTTGACAAGTTCTTTTTATCTATGGGATGCCCATAGCAGCATCTTTTTCCAGTGTGGGTCCAGTAACAGCCAGGGAAAACTATACCAAGAGGACAGAGTTCACGCTTTAGTAACCCTGGGGCCTACAAATGATCAGATGCAAATAATTCAGGATTTACCCTGCAAAACTAAGTTCTGCCAGCAGAGGGAGACATAACTATGTGACAAAATTACTAGATCCACTTCAGTTTCTGGATTGTCAATCACTATGGGATTGTCTAATTCAAGGGTCCCCAAAATGTGTCCAAGCCTAGATTTCTAATTGCTCCTTTTTCTCCTACAGCTTATTTTTTGTGGTCTCTGCTGTAATTTCTGGTGAATTGGGTTTGTCAACCAAAATAAATAAATAGAAAAATCTGAAAATTGACAAAATCTGGATATTAAAAAAACAGTGCTTCATAGTATAACTCTCCTTTATTGAGCACCACATAGGTGGATCAAAGATGTTTTATTTATTTAGAGGCAGAGTCTCTCTTTGTTGCCTGGCTAGAGTGCCGTGGCGTCAGCCTAGCTCACAGCAACCTCGAACTCCTGGGCTCAAGCAATCCTCCTGCCTTAGCCTCCTGAGTAGCTGGGACTGCAGGTGTGCACCACCACACCTGGCTAATTCTTTTTTCTATTTTTAGTTGCCTGGCTAATTTTTTTCTATTTTTAGAAGAGATGGGGGGTCTCACTTTTGCTCAGGCTGGTCTCGAACTCCAGAGCTCAAGCAATCCTCCTGCCTTGGCCACCCAGAGTGCTAGGATTACAGGTGTGAGCCACCTCGCCCAGACCAGCTATTTTATCTAATCCTCACATTAACTCAGCAGCACTGGTACTTGAGCCTGATTTCTCCCACTCCAAAGAGGGTGTTTTTTCCACCACTCTGTCCTGAGCCCTGAGGCTCAGCCCTCAGTCTGCCTCCAACCTGGACTAACCCCACCTTCTTCCTTATACCCACTTCAACTCCTGCCTCCTCAGTAAAGACTTTGTTGCCTCTTCCAGTCCTCAAGGGTCTCTTCCTTTCCTTGCCTTCTGTGGCAATTTTATTATGTACAATTAGCGTCTGCATTCCCTAAGGTGAGAGTCATTTAAGAATATTTACAAAACAGTCTTGACCAAACTATATAATTGTCTCCTTTTTTTTTGTTTTTTTGTTTTTTTTTTAGCATTTATACACAATGACTTCTCTTCCTCTATCCTACATGCAATCCATCAACAAATCCTATCTGGGTTCTACCTACAAAAATCTATGGATCCCGACTCCAAAACACTTCATGCCACCACCACTGCCACCTGCTCAGTCCCTGCCACCTTCATCTCTCCCCTGGATGCTGCAGGAGTATTGTACCAGGAATCCCCGCTTCACCCTTGTCCCAGCTCCGCCACAGAACAGCCAGAGTCTTCCTCCTAAACTACACATCGGATCACGCCACTTCCTGCTCTCAGTCCTCCAGTGGCATCTCGTCACTCTCAGAATAAAACCCAAAGCCCTTGCCAAGGCACTGTGGCCTTATGTGATCAACTCCCTGGGTATTTCTCCTGTTTCCTGTCTTCGTATTGCCTCCTTCCCTCACCCGGAGCCAACAACACTGGCCTCCTTGTTCTTCAGTCCTGCCAAGAACATTCCAGCCGGAGGGCCTGTGCACTTGCTCTTTCCTCCGCCTGCAAGCTTCCCCCCACCCCAAACACGGTTTCTCTCCCTCACTTCATTCAGTTGTGTGCTGACCATGCTGTCTAAAATATCTCCTCGGCACTCTCTATATCCTCACTCTGCTTTATTCTTCATAATAGCACTTTCCACAATATGCATTCTAGATGTTTCTTTACCTGTTTATGTTTTCTTCTTTCCAGTGGATTGCAAGCACCACGAGACAATTTCATTCTGAAACCCAATGCCTAGAAATATGCCTGGTTCATGATAAGCCCCCAGGAGATATTAATATTTGCTGAATGAATAAATGGTGAAGGAAGCTATTAATAGCCTTCACGACCATCATTTTGAATGTCTGCTTAACTTAATGCAAATGATTTTTTATCATGAAATATTAGGTTGAATCATATGAATTGCCATTTTGTAAGTTAGAAATGATTGAATATTGACAATTTCACATAGTTTAGTCAAATAAAACACACATTCAGAAAAGTGAATGGTACACAGAAACAGTGCTTAAAGAATTTTATAGGCTGAGCACAGTGGCTCATGTGTAATCCTAGCACTCTGAGAGGCCAAGGCAGGAGGATCACTTGAGCTCAGGAGTTCGAGACCAGCCTGAGCAAGAGCGAGACCCCGTCTCTACTAAAAATAGAAAAATTAGCTGGGCATCGTCGTGTGTGCCTATAGTCCCAGCTGCTCGGGAGGCTGATGCAGGAGGATCACTTGAGCCCAGGAGTTTGAGGTTGCGGTGAGCTGTGATGACTCCACTTCACTCTACCCAGGGCGACAGAGTGAGATTGTTTCACACACAAAAAAATAATTCTTATAAAAAACAACATTCACAACCTGGCATGGTGGCTTATGCCTGTAATCCTAGTATATTGGGATGCCAAGGTGGGAGGACTGCTTGAGGTCAAGAGTAGGAGACCGCCTGGGCAACATAACATAGCAAGTCCTCCATCTCAAAAAATTTTTTTTTGCTGGGCACAGTGGCATTCACCTGTAGTCCCAACTACTTAGGAGGCTGAGGCAGGAGGATAGATTGAGTCCAGGAGTTCAAGACCCGCCTGGGCAACATAGGGAGACTCCCTCTCAAAAAAAAGGATTTCAGCATATGAGTTTGGGGGGACACAGTCATACCATAGCAGGTATATAGGTAGGAGCAGAATTGCTGGGTCATAGGGAATGCGTAGCTTCAATGCTAATTGATAATGTCAAACTGTTTTCCAAAGTCAGTATAACAATTTGCACTGCCAGCAGTGTATGCACTCCAGTTGCTTCACATCAGCACCAACACTTAGTAATGTCATTCTTAGTTTCTAAGTATTTGGTATCTCATTGTGCTTTTAATTATTTCCCTGATAACAAATAAAATTGAGCACCTTTTCATATGCTTATTGGCATTTCCACATTTTCTTCTATGAATTTCCTGTTCAAGGGTTTGCTCATTCTTCTGTTGAGTTGCCTGCCTTTCTTACTGCTTTATAAGGTTCTTTTATATTTTGGATTTTTATCTTTTGTTGCTTATATGCATTGTAAGTGTCTTCTCTGTGGCTTGACTTTTCATTTTTTCATGTTGCCTTTTTAT
>VBSM01002608.1:155618795-155629261 GCA_008086735.1 Cheirogaleus medius | reverse complement strand
ACACCGCCACCATCGGGGCTTCTTCAACGAGGCCGTTCGTAGGCCCCCCGCGCTCTCTCGAGTCTTCCTTTTTTCCCACGCTTCCCCGGTCCTCCGGCCTGAGAACGCCCGAGTGAGGAGTTGGCCGTAGTGAGAGGGACCGATCCCTTGGGGCCGCCGGCGGCGAGAGCCTGAGCCGCTCCTCCCAATGGCGAAGAAGACGTACGACCTGCTTTTCAAGCTGCTCCTGATCGGGGACTCGGGAGTGGGGAAGACCTGCGTCCTTTTTCGTTTTTCGGATGATGCCTTCAATACCACCTTCATTTCCACCATAGGTAAGACCCGTGGGAGGATGGTGTATGGTCTGTGTAGCTGCAAACCGTTTCTTTTACTCCAGACATCTTGCTTCCCGTGATATACGCCTTTGTTTCAGTGATTCCGATTCCAAACGACAGACCCAAGTTACTGTTTGAATCGGCATCGAGCTTACTGGGGCGGGGTCTTCCCATGCTTTCCATCCGGTCTTTTGCTTTCAAGTCTCCCACTCTGCTCAGTGCCTGCATTTACAAAATATGCAGCATTTAACCACGTTCCAAAATCCTAATTCTTTAAGCGACTAGACTGGCATTTTCCACATTTGCGTGGAATTACTAGATGTGTGATATTTCTAACCGATATATTTTGGTGGTTGTGATTGAAGCAGTACTAGCTGTTTGGGAAAGGCCTGAATTTATACTTTAGGGCAAAGAGAAGATTCCATCTGGTTGTAACTTAGAGTAAACTTGAGGGTTTGTGCGAGGAATAATTAAGGCAAATTAGAGGGGAAAAGTGAGTTGCCCGCGTTGACTAATCCATTGATGTGTCAAACAGTCGGAGGCTCTTCGCGCTTGGGGTGGGACTCTATATGGCATGTTTGCCTTACAGTGCTTTTGGAGACATCAGCAGAAACAGTAATCTAAGGGAATTGATCAGTTTCTGCCCTCAAACCCGACGGAATGAAGTCAAGTTCTCCCTTCTATTTTATTTGACCCTAGAATTTACAGGAAAATATTTTGTCAGTCATAGCCATAAGGACTTTTACTGTACTTTCACCACGTTTCAGAATTAGTTAGTGTGGAAGTAAGAGCTAAAGAGATTGACCTTTTTAATCGGGTTTCCCGTTTAGGAAAAGAAAAGGGAAGGCTCTAGGAAAGTCCCTTTTGACTCTGGTTAGAAAATGTAGTGGCACTAACACTAATTGTGCTAAATTAATTATATGTGAAACCCATTCCTTTCCCAGTAAGTTTCTTAAAGGACACATGGGTGCCTCTGTCACTTGGAGCCCAGCATTCAGCATTGGGGCAGTGCAATGAAACCCGTTTTTAAACGTAACTAATTTTATATTGAGATGATTTAAAACAACTGCAGTCATCTAACTCTGGGAATTGTCAAAATTAAATTGATTTCAAACAATTTATAGCATTGCTGAAATCATTGGTTTGAGTTTTTTACGAAAAATATCAGCTACTTAATTCATTTTTATAAAAACAATTATACTGAACTTGGACAAGTGATTGTTTTAAGGAGATTTTTATTTCACTTTGTGGGGTGAGAAATCATCATGATCATTATTTCCTGAGTATCATACTGTTCTCTTGGTCAGTCATAAATTTTTTGAAACTTAGAACTTGTTCTCTGCCTTGTGGGTTAGTTCTTAGTACTTAAGTTTGCTTTTAATATTCCACTTTTAGCTGTAGCTGGGTGGGTCAAATGGTTAGATCAGTCAGCAAATACTTTTTGAACATCTAATGCTAGGCACTGTCTTAGGCACTGGAGATAAGTGGTGAACACAGTAGACTTCTCGAGGAGCATTCTAGTGAGGATAATCATAATGGAGTGTGGAAATTGCTACAGTAGTAAGCATAAGAAGGAGGGGTGACTCCTAAATTGTGCGTAGTCTGAGTAGGCCTGCATGAAGATATTTAAAATAAAGTCTGAAGGACAAATAGGAATTGGGCCAGAGGAGCCAGATAGTGCCTTTCTGGAAAAGGGAGGATAGAACAAACCTATAGTAAGGTCCAGGGTTTAATTCATGCAGTAAACTTTAACTTACTATTGAAAAGGGTGCAGGTGGAGAGTAGGAAGCAAAGCGTTAACTCCATCTACTACAATCTTTTTGTAAAGGATATGTATCCACAGCTAAAACCCAATCCTGTAAGATAATGGCATAATCTTTTTTGTAGACCTTTTACTTGGGAAAATGTGTAATGGTTTTGGATCAAGCCTGCTGGCTTAAAATCCTGGTTCCACAGGTTACTATAATAGCTGTGCAACTTTAGCAAGTTACTTAAGCTCTCTCTGCTTCAGATTCTTCATAAAATAGTGTCTACCACATAGGGTAGTTGGGAAGATTTTATGGATTAGTGAGAGTAAAGCACTTAGCATGGTGCCAGGTACTTTGTAGCACAGTGCATATTAGCTATATATAGAATATGTGACTCTTTTCTGCTGAAGTGTGGCAGAACTGTTATTTTATGGATTGAATGTCCTGCACACTGTGGTCACCCAAATATTTGTTGGTGCTCTGTTAAACAATTTCACTTTAGAATTTGGCATTTTCATACTTTGATATAAAAATGTTTGATATTCTCATATAGAAGATGTTGAATAGTGTAAGCTTAGAAAATGAATAAAATTCTGAGTACAGCTTGAACACATTCATGTATGAGCTCTGTTCACAGGTTTAGAAGTCTTCTGTTGCCTTAAACCAGTGCTGTCCAAAAGAAGTAATGTCAACCACATAATATTAATTTTTAAAATGGCAAATGTAAAGTGGTAAAAGAAAATTTTAATAAAGTACTTTAACCCGTATCTAAAGTGTTATTTAATATTTTATTGTGTAATCAAGATTTAAAAAATTGTTGATATATTTTGCATTCTTTTTCTCTGGTGTGTAAATTATACTTACAGTTCATCTTCAATTTAGATTAGGCATATTTTAAGTGTTTAATAGCCACATGTGGCTAGTGGCTACCATATTGGACAGTACATCTCTAAACAATCTAGAGTAGCTAGTTGAAACACTTTGTGTGTGTGTGTGTGTGTGTGTGTGTGTATGTTTATTTTTAAGCCTGTGAGTCATAGGTTCAAGTTGCTTTGAATATATGTTCCCACTAGAAATAATTTGAATGTATACTACTTTTAGGATATTTTAAATTTTCTTTCTTTTCTTTCTTTCTTTGTTTCTGTATCTGAGCTTGGAAAAATATTTTAAATTTTATCAGGTAACTAGAGTTTGTTGTTCTTTTTTTAATCTAGAGCATTCACTTAAGTATAAATGATAGTGAAATGTGTGAGTTATCACTTGACTGTTAAAACATCCTGGGAAGTTTGTATAGAAGTAGTTATCTTACAGGTGTTTAGAAGGACCAGACTGCCAAAATAAGGCAAGCCCTCAGTATTTCATACCCAGTCATTTTAGTTTCTTACTGGCTATTCTTTGAAGAAATAATTTTTGTAGATTTGTGGTGCTTATAATATCACAAAGACTACTGTATTTATATTTTTCTGTAAATTTTCAATTCTCACACATCTGTATTAGAAATTATGTATGATATTTATGGTCAGATTTATTGCAGACAGTTGCAAAATCAAATTACTGGTATGTTCCACACTCAGCCAATCTCAGAGTGAGCTGGGGCACTAGAATATAAGTTGAACAAGGGCAGAGATCTTTGTCTTTTCTTTTTCCCTGATACGTGTTAAAGCACCTAGGAGAATACCTGCATTTAATGGATGCACGATAAATAATGAATAAAGGAAGGCAGGTAGGTAGACAGGTAGTACAATCAGGATCCTCCTTAATATGGAACTGGGACTAGTTTATTTTAATATTTTCCTTTTTGCCCACTTTCTGAGCATTACGTGAAGTAAGTTGGGATCAGATTTTACTTAAGAATATTAGCTATTTGGCTAATAGAGTAATTTTAGGGCAAGACTGGTCTTAGAAATTCAAAGACTATTTGAAAAGTAATTGTTTAAAAGAGTTACTGGTTTTGGATGAGCAGATTTCAGTGGTTGATTTGACCATAACCGTCTTGGTAGTATGAGCTCAGGAAAGCATCACCCATTAGTGTGATATGGTAGTTACATGGACTTGTCCCCAAGGCACAAATTGTTAGTAGGTCGTTTCTACTGGATGTACTACATTTTGGTGTCATTAATCCTCCCTCCACCCCTAGACTTACTACTTTTTCCATAGGGAATATCTTCCATTGGGAAATAGTCTCTAGGCTGCATGTAAGACATTTAGTTGGTAAAGGCTTTTGCCCTTTGGAGGGATATCATGCATCCATTTTGTTGTCTGAGTGTTTTTGCTAAGCTTTGGTAGAGTAGATTGGTGCATTTAATAACTGATTGATTAAATCAAACTGAGCCCATTTTATAGGGAGCAGCTACTTTTTAGAGAAATGAGCAAAAACCTTTGTCATATTTAATGTGTCTAGGCTCTGCTGTGATACTTAGGCAACAGCTCATTCTATAAGAGTGCCAGAGCACCTAAAGAATTTTTCTCATTTGAACTTGTACTTTTAGGATTGATTGAAAACTATGAAGACATTCCTCTAAAGAAGATAAACAGCCAGTAATTGGCACATGGAAAGATGTTTAGCATCACTAATAATTAGAGAAATGCAAATCAAAACCACAGTGAAATGTTACTTTACCCCCATCAGGATGGCTATAATAAAAAAAAATGCAAAACAAGTGTTGGTGAGCATGTAGAGAAATTGGAGCCCTGGTGCATTGCTTGTGGGAATGTGAAATGGTGTAGTTGCATTGTGAAACAATATAGTGGTTGCTCAAAAAATTAAAAACGGAATTACCATATGAACCAGTACTTCCATTTCAAAGTTATACCCAAAAGAATTTATTATTTTTTATTCTATTTTATTTTTTTAGAGACAAGGTCTTGCTCTGTAGCCCAGGGTAGAGTGCAGTGGCCTGATCATATCTCACTGCAGCCTCAAACTCCTGGGCTCAGTGAGTAGCTTTAGCCTCCTGAGTAGCTGGGACTACAGGCAAATGCCATCATGCCCAACTAATTTTTAAACATTTTTTTAGAGACAGGGTCTTGCTATGTTGCCCAGGCTGATTTTGAATTCCTGGCCTCAAGCAGTCCTCCAGCATCAGCCTCCTGAGTAGCTGGGATTATAGGCACAAGCCACTGTACCCAGCCCAAAAGAATTCAAAGCAGGGACTTGAACAGATATTTGTGCACCAGTGTTCATAGCAGCATTACTCACAATAGTCAAAAGGTGGAAATAACTTAAATATCCATTAGTGAGTGGATGAATGGATAAACAAAGTGTGGTATATATATATACCATAGAATATTACTCAGCTTTAAAAAGGAATGAAATTCTGATATATGCTACAACATGAGTGAACCTTGAAAATGTTATACTAAGTAACATAAACTAGGTGCAAAAGGACAAATAATATGTGAGGTACCTGGAATAGACAAATTAATAGAGAAAGTAGAATAGTAGTTATCAGGGTCCTTGGGGGCAGGATAAAAGGGGAGTTATTGCTTAATGAGCCCAGAATTTTATTTTTAATTTATTTTTTGTAGTTAGTCAAATTTAGCAATGGGGGGTTGTATGCCACCTTTAGTGACACCAGTGTTAATAAGAGCCCAGAGTTTTAGTTTGGGATGGATAATGGTGACAGGTGCATAACAATGTGAATTTATTCAATGCCACCGAATTGTACTTTTAATGGTTAAAATGCGTGAAAACACAAATACTGTATGATTCCACTTATATGGGGTATCTAAGGTTGTCAAATTCACAGAAATAGTAGAATGGTGATTACCAGGGGTTAAGAGAGAGGGAAATAAAACAATGGGTATAAAACAATCCATTTCAGTTTTGCTTGATGAAAAAGTTCTGGATATCTGTTGCACAACAATGTGATATACTCAACACTGCTGAACTGGCCGTGTTTCTCCTTCTGAGAATTTCATTGTTGTGTTTGGAAAAAAAAATCAATGATAGGACAGTTTTCCTACCTATCAGTTTGACTTTGAAAAGTAGAGTTGCTGTGGTGTTTTTTTGTTTTGAGGTGGGGGGAATAACAAGTCTCAGCACCAAATAGGAAAGATTTTGTTCAGGTTACTTGTCCTTCGCAATCTTAAAGCATAATAGAACAAAGCTGGTAATGGTAGGGATAATTATTTTCTTTTCAAGGATAATGGTGTATAATGGTGTGCAAGGTGTGGTAAAGGGAATACTGTTTTGTTTTCTTTTTGTAAAAGGGAAAGAATGATAGAAATATTGGCAATCTGTTTCAACTTGTAACAGTAGAAAGTTGCCCAGGCAGTGCAGTGGTAGCAGCTGTGATGAACAAGGAAGTGGGGGCTTATTGACTGTTGATTTACAAATAGGAGACTTATTTAGCACAAAATATAAATTATGTGATTAGCTGAAGAGATCTGCATGGGGAAACTGCTTATGGAAATGGTTAAGTCATTAAGGGGAAGAGTTTAGTTTTTTATATTATTTTATTTTTAGAGATTGGGGTCTCACCATGTTCCCTAGACTAGACTTGAACTCCTGGGCTCAAGGGATTCTCCCACTTCAGCCTCCCGAGTAGCTGGGACTATGGGCACCCACCATGCCTAGCTTTTTAAAAATTTAATTTGATTTTTTAAAATATATATATAAAGGAAGAGTTTAAAGGAGCAACAAAGGGTGTTGAGGTTATTGTCAGAACCCATAAGATTGATAAAAGTCTTGTAAAGACCATGGAGTTGGTTTCCTCAAATAGATGAATAATTGAGGGTGAATGGTATTCTGTAAATTTGGTTAAGAAAAGAAATTTGAACAGATGATTAGAATAAAATTGTGTTGAAGGAAACTCAATCTGAAATGAGAAGAGTGTTTTCTTTGAAGACAGTGCCATGTATATTGGGTCGCATGCATAAGTGATTGCTTGATGTTTATTCTTCTTTCCAGAGATGAAAAATAATATGTTTTTGAGGAAAACAGCAACTGGTGATGGAATGCTACGTTTCCAATATGACCCAGAAACAGAGCATCCAAGGTTGTAAAATATTAGAAAATGGAAAAACGATCATTCTGGAGACCCAAAAAGTACAAATCAAAATCAGAACAGAGGACAGTGTTGATTTGTTTCTTTCATATCATTAGTGATGCTTATGCAGACTTTTTAATTGAAATTTTTATTAAGATAATTGTAGATTCACTTGCAGTTATAAAAGATAATACAGAGGGATCCCTTGTACACTTTGCCCAGTTTCTCTTAATGATAACATTTTTGAGAAACTATGGTATAACATCACAACCAGGACATTGACATCTGGTGTATAATACACCACTCTTATTTAAATTTCCACAGTTTTATTTGTATTCATTTGTGTATATTAAATTCTTTATAATTTTACTACTCGTGTTGGTTCATGTATCTACCACCACTGTCAAACCAAGGGACAAGGATTCTTTATGTTTTCTATAATCATACTCCCCCCAACTCCATATTTCTCCCCTGTAAACCTTGGTAGCTATGAGTCTGTCCTCCATTTTAAAAATTTTGTCTTTTCACAAATGTTATGTGAATGAAATCATACAGGATGTAACCTTTTGAGATTTGCTTTTTTTTTTTCCCCACTCAGCATAATTCCCTGGAGATTCATCCAAGTTGTGTATATCAGTAGTTCTTTTTTATTGTTAAGTAATATTTCATGGTGAGCATGTATCACATTTTTTAAAATCATTTACTTGTTGAGGAACATCTAGGCTGATTTCAGTTTTTGGCTATTATAAATAAGCTTCTATGAATAATTTGTATGCAGGTTTTTTGTGATCATAAATTTTCATTTCTCTGGAATAAGTGCCCAAGACTGCAATTGCTGGGTCACGCAATAATTGCATGTTTACTTTTATGAGAAACTACCAACCGTTTCTACTGTGGCTATACTGTTTTAGACTCCCCCCAGAAGTATGTGAGTGATCCAGTTCTCCGCAGCCTCACCAGCATTTGGTATTGTTACAGTTTTGTATTTTAGCCATTCTGATAACTGTGTAGTGATAATCTCATTGGATTTTTAATTTGCATTTCCCTGATGGCCAAAGGTGTTGAAAAATCGCTTTATGTGCTTATTTGCTATCTTGTATATGTCTTTGATAAGATGTCTGTTCCTACATTTGCCCATTTTCTAGTTGGGTTGTTTTTTAACTGTTGAGTTTTGAGAGTCCTTTAAACAAGATTCTAGTCCTTTATTGGATATGTGGTTTGCAAATATTTTCTCCCAGTGTATAGCTTGTGTTTTCATCCTTTTCATGTGGGCTTTCACAGAGCAAAAAATTTTAAATTTTGCTGCCATCCAATTTATGGATCATGCTTTTGGGTTTTCTTCTTATGGATCATGCTTTCAGTGTCGAGGAATTCTGTCTATCCTAGGCCCCAAAGATTCTCTTCTGCATTTTTTTTTTCTAAAAGTTTTATGTTTTCATATGAACCTGTGATCTGTTTTGAGTTATTTTTGTATGTGTGTGGGGTTTAGGTTGAGATTCATTTTTGTTTTTGCCTTTGGAAGGGATGTCTAGTTGTTCTAATATCATTTAATGAATGTGCTGGTCTTTCTCCACCTGTGTCTTCTAGCTCATATAGTTACATCAGATGATAGAGATCGGTGGTCCCCAACCTTTTTGGCACCAGGGACTGGTTTCATGGAAGACAGTTTTTCCATGGAGTGGGAGGCAAAGGTGGAGCTCATGCAGTGATGTCAGTGATGGGGAGGGGAGTGGCTGTAAATACAGATGAAGCTTTGCTCACTCACTGGGCAGGTTCCTAAGTTTCATGGAAGACAGTTTTTCTACAGACAGGGATAGGGGTGGGGATGGGGGAGGCAGAGCTCAGGTGGTGATGCGTGGCCCGGTTCCTATTAGGCCATGAACCAGAACCAGGGGTTGGGGATCACAGGTGTAGGTGTTCTGAAGGTTTCAGAGATTCTCTATGACCCTACAAGACTGAAAATTGACTTAGTGATTGGCTCCTATCATAATTTACACTGTGTTTTCTGATTTTTAAAATTAATGTTTATTCTTATCAGTGATAAAAAGATTAATAGTAATAAAAAAAACAGCCTCTTGTCTCATCCCCTCTCTACCTCCAGTCATGCTCTTTGAGAGGCATTCTCCAGCTCTTTCTTCTGTTGTTATACCTCTGTATTCTCAAAAGATATGCTTATACATTTATCTCTTGAGTTATTAGTTTACTTTTAGATGGGAATTTTAAACTTGTGTAACCCCATCCTACTCTCTGTCCCAATTCTTTGTTAAATTGATATGCAGTAGTTATGTTAATATGCCCATGTAAATATTCCCTGTTTAGCCATGTAGTCTACTATATTTCCTTTTTTCTGAAGTTAAAAATTCTCTTTGTTTGATTAATTTCCATCTTCCTATGTCCTCCAACAACCTCTTAAAATGAATTTCCACATAGTCAAACCATCAAAGAGAAAATCTTTTGGTTTCTATTGTTTTCCTGGATACCTCTCCTCTATATATTTTCTTCCTCCTATTTCAGTAATGGGCTGGTTATTATAATAGTTAGGGCTGTTGCATAGCTAGCTGTTGCTTCGGAAATTTCCTGAGTTTCTCCCCTGTGTGTGATACCCTATTTTTTTGCCATACCTATGGTTTACTGCGTTTGGAACATAATCATCCTCTAGTATCTTCTTGCAAAAAAGATATATGGTAAAGGAAATTTTTTGAGACTTTCCATGTTTGACTATCTTAATTCTTCCCTTTCACTCGGTTGAGTGTTTGATAAGGTGTAGAGTTCTAGGTTGAAAACAATTTTTCCATAGGGTTTTGATAGCATCACTCCATTGTCTTCTATTTTTTCATGTTGCTGGTAAGTTCAGTACCATTCTGATTCTTTATTTTTTCTTTCTTCATTTAGAGACATGGTGGTCTCACTCTGTCACCAAGGCTGGAACCTTGAACTCCTGGGCTGAAATGATCCTTCTGTCTTAGTTAGCCTCCCCACCTGTGTGTGCCATCACGCCCAACTAATTTAAAACAAATTTTTTTTTTTGTAGAGAGGGCTTTACTATGTTGTTCAGGTTGGTCTTAAACTCCTGGGCTTAAGCAATCCTCCCTTCTTGACCTTCCAAAGTGCTGGAATTACTGCTGGACTGGCCTCTTTATCCTTTATTAGTAGGATAGTAATTAATTTCTAGTAGCCTAGTTTGTCTCTGGAAGTTTTTAGAGTTTTTAATTTTTTAAAATTCCTAGTAACTGAATTCACAATCATGTTCTTACCTTCTTGAAGTTTTCTTGCATTTTTTTCCACTATGATTTTCTTCCCTTTATTTTCCGGTTCCTTTTTAATTGGATGTTGGACTTCCTGGATTGTCTTATTTCCTATTTCCTAACTTTGTTAATTTACTTTCTGGGAAATTTCTTTTTTCTTTTTTTTTT
>VBSM01002608.1:155588517-155600517 GCA_008086735.1 Cheirogaleus medius | reverse complement strand
GGAGATGCCTGAAGAAATGGTTGTCAGTTGGCAGGAGTCAGGTGAATATGGGAGATGAGGCAAAACTTTGTAGCCCAATTTGTTCAACTTTTGAAGATTGGTTGTGTGACGTGTGGTTGGGCGTTGTTGTGGAGAAGAATTGGGCCCTTTCTTGCAGTTTTCAGTGCATCTCAAAAATTTGCTGAGCATACTTCTCAGATGTAATGGTTTCACCAGGATTCAGAAAGTGTAGTGGATCAGACCGGCAGCAGACCACCAAACAGTGACCATGACCTTTTAGTGCAAGTTTTGCTTTGGGAAGTGCTTTGGAGCTGCTTCTTGGTCCAACCACTGAGATGGTCATTGCCAGTTGTCATATGAAATCCACTTTTCATCGCACGTCACATGTCACAATCTGATTGAGAAATTGTTGTTGCATACAATAAGAGAAGATGACACTTCAAAACGATGATTTTTTTGATTTTCGGTCAGCTCATGAGGCCCCCACTTTATCGAGCTTTCTTACCTTTCCATTTTGCTTCAAATGCTGAACAACTGTAGAATGGTCTATGTTGAGTTCTTCGGCAACTTCTGGTGTAGTTGTAAGAGGATCAGCTTCAGTAATTGCTTTCTATTAGTTGTCATCAACTTCTGATGGCCAGCCACTGTGCTCCTCATCTTCAAGGCTCTCCTCTCCTTTGCAAAACTTCTCGAACCACCACTGCACTGCACGTTCATTAGCGGTTCCTGGGCCAAATGCGTAGCTGATGTTTCGAGTTGTCTCTGCTGCTTTACCACCCATTTTGAATGTGAATAAGAAAATGGCTTGAATTTGCTTTTTGTCTAATGTCATTTCCATAGTCTAAAATAAATAAACAGCAAGTAATAAGTTGTTAGCAAAAAAAATATAAAGTGAAAAATGCACATTAAAATGATGTGTAGCATAACCACGTTTATTTAAGAATGTATTCCAGGCCAGCTGCGGTGGCTCACGCCTGTAATCCTAGCACTCTGGGAGGCCAAGGCAGGAGGATTGCTTGAGCTCAGGAGTTCGAGACCAGCCTAAGCAAGAGTGAGACCCCATCTCTACGATAGAAAAAATTAGCTGGGTATGGTGGTACGTGCCTGTAGTCCCAGCCACTTGGGAGGCCGAGGCAGGATGATTGCTTGAGCCCAGGAATTCGAGGTTGCTGTGAGCCAGGCTGATGCCATGGCACTCTAGCCTGGGCAACAGAGCAAGACCTTGTCTCAAAAAAAGAGAATGTATTCCAATATCAAATGGCAAATTTCAACAATGCTAAAACCATAATTACTTTTGCACCAACCTAATATTTAATAAATTAGCAGGAATTTAAAGTGGTTGTGTTCTATCTAATACAGAATAAACAAATGCTATTACAAGGATTAGTCTGACATAAGTGTCTCATGACCAAATGACAGGTTGTCATGACATTATTTGAGGAGCATTATGCACTAATAAATTTGAAACAGTTAATCAACAAGTCTTGCATTCTGAAGATTTGGTGATCTTTAGAGATAATATCTGAACTAGTTTTTAATGATATAGAAAAATGTGAAAAGTTATAAATGTCCTTATAAGTTGGGAGTAGGGGTGGGAGATGACAAGCAAAGGGTTAGAAAAGAGGCAAGTTCTGAGAAAAATCAAGAACAGAGCTGCTGACCTTAGAGTCATGTTACTATCTGGAATACAGTTTGGGATGCGTCAAGGAGGTATATCAGGAAAAGATAAAGGCAGACCAAAAAGTAGATAGACATTTGACTCACTAGTAGCAAAGGAGTGGACTGAGAGAAGGCTGAAATTGAGTAACTAGAGTAGTAGTGAGAACCAGCAGAATTTAATAGCTTAATTGAAGGCTTTTTATGTACCTGACGCTCTCCTAGGCTTTCTACACATGATCTCACTTAATCCTTACAACATATTGGCGACAGAAATTATAGTTCCCATTGTAGGTGGGGGAAACAGAGGCCAGGAGAGGTTAAAATTTCACCCAGTGTTACACAGCCAGGATATGGCTTAGAGTCAGAGACCATGTTGAAATCCTCTCAGTCACTATGCTCTGGACTGCCTTCTTAAAGTGAATTTGCTATCAACATTACACTTGTATTTGCTTATTGATGTATAGTTTATAAGCTAATAGATCATCAAATTTTGATTGTGGTAGCTTTGTAGGAATCAAAATAGTTACTTGAGGCAGGGCAATTCTTGATGCTATTCTACCAATAGACATAAGATACTGCCACGTTCTGGAGAACACAACATGTTCTGGAATTAACTACGCATGCCAAATTTAAAACTATCTCTGGAAATATGTTACTCTGATGAAATAAGTCTTATGACTTTTGTGAAATGAAGCTACATTAATTTCTACTACATTGATTTTGGATTCAAAGTAATTCACACATATTAAGTTGATTGTGTTTTACTTTTTCAGAGTTTTTGATTTTCAAAAATTTTGTGAAATCAAATGTAAACTGGTTATTTTTTGGTTTTTTTTCGATTTTTACCAAACTTTGTAGGTGGTAAAAGGCAAATGCCAAATAATATTTCAAATGCTACATATATATTATAAATGTAGGTATTAAAGGAAATTTAAAACTTTCTGTAGAGACAAGGTCTTGCTTTATTGTCCAGGCTAGTCTCGAACTCCTAGGCTCAGGTGATCCTCCTGATTTGACCTCCCAAAGTCCTGGGATTTACAGGTATTGGCCAACTGTGCCTGACTTAAATTTTAAATTTTCAAATGAGAAGATTTCTTATTTTGGCAGGGCAAGAAAGGCATCACATCTATTGTGCATAGAGAAACGTGTTAATTTCCTGCTTTTGTGGTGTTACTTCTCTCTTGTATTGTTGTCCATTAACATTAACTGCCACACTAGAAAAATTTTTTTTTCCCTTGGGGCCATGGCGTTTTATTATGAAAATAGAATAAAAACTTCAAAAACAAAACAATCCTTTCTTCTTTTTTTTTAATGATCTTATGTAAAGCCAGGTATTTATTTTCAGTTTGTTATTTTTTACTGCTTTCTGTGTATGAGTTATATGCAACTTGAAAAATAGTTCATGTAGTTCCCAAGGTAGAGAGATGTGTGAGTTACATATGCTTCACGAGGCCCTGGGTTCAAAACTACTGTGAGTTAAATACAACTCACATGGCAGTTAATGTGTTAACTAATATTGTGAAAGAAAACAAAAAGAAAAACTAATATTGTGGAATTCATCAGATTTCTCAGCTCATTTCCCAGCTGTCATCTCTAACTGTATTACTTTTGAGAATCTTAATGACCTCATGGGTAGGGCAGTCTTATTAGTGCATAACAAATAAGACTATTTTGACTTATACCTATGGATTTAGCAGTTCTTTGGCATTCAGACTTTGTGATGTATTACTGTCTAGTGTCAGCTTCTTTTTTTTACTTGGATGAAATTTTTTATTAGAATGAGTTTTGCTGTAATTTGTAATGTAATTTAAATGCCATATAATGTGCAGGTACTTCAGAATAGAATAGCTACTCTGCTTTTAAAAAGTCTATAGATGAGATACAAGAGCAATATATGAAAATCAATTGTGTTTCTATATACTAGCAACAAACCATCCAAAAATGAAATTAGACAATTCCATTTACACAATAGCATCAAAAAGAATCAATACTTAGGAGTAGATTTAGCAAAACAACTGTAAGATTTGCACAATGAAAACTAGAAAACATTGTTGAAAGAATTTTTTTTTTTTTTTTGAGACAGTCTCACTCTTGCCCAGGCTAGAGTGCCGTGGGGTCAGCCTAGCTTACAGCAACCTCAAACTCCTGGGCTCAAGCAATCCTTCTGCTTCAGCCTCCTGAGTAGCTGGGACTACAGGCATGTGCCACCATGCCCGGCTAATTTTTTCTATATGTATTTTTAGTTGGCCAATTAATTTCTTTCTATTTTTAGTAGAGACAGGGTCTCGCTCTTGCTCAGGCTGATCTGGAACTCCTGACCTCGAGCATCTACCCACCTTGGCCTCCCAGAGTGCTAAGATTACAGGCGTGAGTCACTGCACCCAGCCTGTTGAAAGAAATTTAAAAAGATCTAATGGAAAGGCATCCAATGTCTGTGGATTACAATACTGATACTGTTAAGATGGTAGTACTACTTAAATTGATCTACAGATTCAGTGTGATTCTTAACAAAACCCTAGCTAGCTTATTTGCAGAAAATGACATGACTCTTAAAATTCATGTGGAAATGCAGAGAACCCAGAATAGTGAAAACAGTCTTGAAAAAGAAGAAGGTTGGAAGACTCAAATTGCCTGAATTCTAAATTTATAAGGGAACTACAGTAATCAAGACAGTGTGGTACTAGCATGAGAATAGACATACAGATCAATGGACTAGAATTGAGAATCCATTAAAAAAAAAAACCTATACACTTCTGGTCAGTTGATTTTTGATTATTAAATATCAAGTACCCTAAAATACTGTTATTTCAAATTTACCCTTTCTGTCTATACCCTCAACTTTCTTCCTTTACTTAAATCAACAGATATTTGTTGTCAGTAGGTAGGACCAGGATGATTTCTGAGATGATATTTATTCACATACATCTGGCTTGTCAGAAGTATCTTGTGCTCTAAGGGTTAGTAATTTAGGAAGTGTCAGTTTTTTGTTTGTTTTGTTTTGAGACAAGGTCTAGCTCTGTCACCTAGGCTAGAGTGCAGTGGAGTCATCATAGCTCACTGTAACCTCAAACTCCTGGGCTCAGACAATCCTCCTGCTTCAGTCTCCTGAGTAGCTGTAACTACAGATGCATGCCATGATGCCCAGCTAATTTTTCTAATTTTTGTAGAGGTGGGGTTTCACTTTTGCTCAGATGGTCTTGAACTCCTGGCCTCAAGCAATCCTCTCACCTTGGCCTCCCAAAGTGCTAGGATTACAGTCAATGAGCCACAGTGCCTAGCCAGGAAATGCCAGTTTTTAATAGCAGTTAAAGAAGTATGATGATAAAAGGTAAAATCAGTGGATGAAGGAGAAACATGGCATTTGCATAGTCTGAAAATATCTTCAGTATGCCAGAAATGATGGTTTGAGAGGACAGGGATATGTTGAAGCATTTAAAGGCATGCATGACCACGAGAAGACAAATATATAAGAGGTTTAAAGACCCAGTGGAATTCTAGAACTGAAAATTATAGTAGCTGAAATGAAAAATTCAGTCAGTGGCTATTAAGGCACTACAGAAGTATTTGATACGGATAAGGTGTAATAGAAACTATCCAGACTGAAACACAAGAGAAAAAAGGCTAAAAACAATTGAGAGCCTCAGTGATTTGTGGGACAATATCACAGTCTGACATACATATATTTGGAGTCTAGGAAAAGGGGTGGGAGTTGCAGCAAAAGAATTTGAAGAAATAATGGCTGAAAAATTTCCACATACGATGAAAGCTATAAGCTCACAGACCTAATGAACATAGGTAGGATAGATACAAAGAAAACCACAGTGAGGCACGTCATAATCAAATTATTGAAAGCCAGAGTTAAAAAACTCCATATGTACAGAGACAAAGATAAGAACACCTGTTGATTTTTTATCAGAAACAATGTAAGCCAACAAATGAACCTAACTATATTGCAAATAAACAACATAACCACCTTGAGGAAGAAGAAAAGAATAGTCAATGCGACTTTGGAAAACAGTATTTTGACCAGATACTCTAAGACTAAAGATAAAAAGAGCTATTATATATACGAGTATTTTATTCTAGTTAGTAAATCTTGTTTCTTATAGGAGTGTTGGTGGGGGTTAGGAAGTTTGAAACTACTTTCTATACTGGGATTGAACATATAAGCAAATATGTTTTAGATAGAGCTAGGTTTCTCATTGTCGAAAGAAGTTACAAATAAGGAAAGGGAGAAGGCTAGAATGAACTCCGTGATGTTGGAGATTGGAATTGGTGGCATCAGTATGAACTCATAGTTTTGTATATTATACATATAGATATGGAAATACAGATATGTGTATATGCATGGGTTAGTGTACATAAATATATTTTCTAGCTCTGTTCACTGGGAAGGTGTGGAAGTAATGACACTCCAGTATCAATGAGGACACCTAGTGCTGAGATCTTACACCCTAAATACAATTCTTTAATAAAAAGAACCAGGGTTTCCTGAAGAACTTGTTGATTCAGAGCTGGGGTAGGAGAAATACAAAATGATTCTGGAACATCTTGCAATCCTAGAAAACAAAGAAGTACTCAGAAAAGGATGGGACATGTCAGAAGGACACAGGAACCAGCCTAAAGGAACTTCTAATGTCCAAAGCTGGAATGAAGTATTTGATTATAATCAATAGAATAAAATGTCTATGAGTCCATACTGGTGAAAATAAATAATTGAATAAATAAATGAATGGGGTGGAAGAAACACATCTCAAAAGCAGGATTTCAGTTAGTAAGTATAAGAGGAGAATGAGAGAAACACAAAATCACTGTTAGGCAAATACTACACTACTAATTGTCACAGGCAAGAGCAATGATGGGATGTAAAATCAGTTGGTGAAAGTACAATGGGAATCATGATATTTACATAGCCTGACAGTACCTTCTCCAAGAAATTTATTAATTACCAAGTGCAAAACAATAAATTTACAGTATAGAGAAAACACCATAACCAAGTATTGGAAGTATATTCAAGGCTAATAACACTAGTGTTAATAATAAGACATTCACAGTAGATACTCCTTGATATGAACTGAGAAAGGTAAGACATCACATCTGTGGTATTTTGTGACATTCATGCCCCACCCACATGCAAAACCTTAATCTAATTATAAAAAGACCTAAACTGAGGGAAAAATACAAAATACAAAATTGTACAAAATACAACCAATATTCTTCAAATCTATCAAGTTCATGAAAGACAAGGAAAGACTTAGGCACTGTCTTAAGTTGGAGGAAAATAATGAGACATGACAGCTAAACATGTATGGAAACCTGAAACAGAAAAAGACATTAGTAAAAACAAAACATGGCTAATTATGTTTGTACTTAATTGTACTGTACCACTGTTATTTTCCTGTTTCTGATTAGTGTACTGTGGTTATGTAAGTTGTTAACATTAGGAGAGGTTGAATGAAAGATACATATGAACTCTGTACTATTTTTGCAACTTTTCTATAAAGATATTTCAAAATAAAAAGTTTCTTAAAGCTACTTTTCTCCCAGAAAAATGGGAAAATAAAAAACAATGCAAGCCAGAAGATAATGGACTATCATTTTTAAAGTTCTGAAAGGAAAAACTATCAATTTACAATTCATTCCTGACAAAAAAATCTTTAAAAAAAAAAAAAGACACTTTTCCAAACAAAAGCTGGGAGAATCTTTTGCTTGTGCTGTTAAAAAATGTTAAAAGGAAGTGTTTCTGACTCAGGAAAATTATTCCAGATGGCAACTCAGATCTACACAAAGGAATGAAGAGGACAGGAAATGGTAAATATGTGGGGAAATATAAGATATTTTTCTCTAAATTTTGAATTTATTTAAGAGGCAATTGTTTAAAGCAAACATTTTTAATGTTTTTTAGGATTTATATTATAGCACTTAGCAGTAAAACGTGGAAGTATAACATGTAGAAATAAAACAGTAGCCCAGTGATGGGAGGGAAAAAATGGAAGCATATTCCTGTAAAGTACTTATGTTATGTAAGAAGTGGTGTAATATATTTGAAATTAGCCTGTTCTGTTTAAAAATGTATATTATAAACCCTAGAGCAACCACTAAACAAGTTAGGTTTATCTAATAGGCTACTAATTTAAAAAAAGGCTGGAGTGATAATATTACACTAAGTAGATTTCAGAGCAAGGGGTGTATTTCCAGAAATAGAGAAGATCTTTTTATAATGACAGAAATGAATGGAATTTACTGTAGGTTAAGAGCATATATGGTATGAATTAGAATTGAATCCTTACCTTTACCTTAAGTAAATTACCTTGAATTTCCTGTTTTATAAAGTAGGCATATTAGTACTATCTCACAGGGGTTTTGTGACTATTAAGTGGGATAGTATATGGGAAGTGCTTAGCACACTTGTAATTACCTATTAATAGTAAATATTAGTGTTACTGCTGTTAGTGTGGCTGCTGTTGATTTCTATTTTATTCCTCATTTGTAGAATGGAAATAATAGTATGGACTTAGGACTGTTCTGAGAATTTAATGACTTAATCCATGCCAAGAGTTTTTAACAGTGCTAGGCACGTTGTAAAGTATTAAGTAAGCTATTATTATATGAAAGGATCTTTAGCGGGAACTTTTTCACATCTACCTACAGATAAAGAAACAAGTGTCCATATTGGAAATTACCTTTTCAAAATTTGTACTGTTAATGACAGAGCTAAGACTAGAACCTGGTCTCAGATTCCAGACTAAGTGACATTTAAAGGATATAGGTATGTGATTCTTATTTCCTCTGAAGGTGGGGAACACATCTTAATTTTCACTTGCTAAAAACCACAGGTACTGATCATTTAGCTATAAATTGTTAAACTTTTGTTGTCTGGAGTTCATTATTTAGGTTTCTTCTGCCTGCATTAATTACTGTGTATTGATGTGTCATCAGAAGCCAAGCTCTGGAAAACCGGTAAAGTGGCTAGAGGCTGCAGTTACTCCTCTTGCCACTGGGTGGTGCTTCTGCAACATCATTAAGGCAAAAATGTTGGCTGATACTGTTTGTCTCTTGAGCAGCTGAAAATTGATAAATGAGTTGACTGCAGTAAATTGAAATACTCTTGAGTTGGGTCCCAGGAATCTGTAAAATGTAGGAATTTCCTTTAGTGTGTTTTTACATAAGCAAAATCTTAAAAAGAATCACTGATTGGATCAAACCCTATAGTTGTGGTAATTTAGCAAATAATAGTGTTGCTGGAGAATCTGATTATTCCGCCTGGCAGACTCTTAAAGGGTGGTAGGTTTTCCTTGCTTATCTTGGCAGCTGAGCTATTGATTTTGCTCTCATCTCTAAATTTTGTCATAAGCTCTTCTGTTTAAAGTTTTTTTGTACTTAGTGGTAGTGGGGGGTACAGAAAGTACATGCTGGCGTAGCAAAGGTATTTACTTGGAAAAAGTGCAGAGCTATAAAAATTGTGTTTGAATGTGACTACAAGAGGAAAACTAGAGGGAATAAGACTGGAGAGGTGGCTTGGGGCCAATGGTAAGAAATTTAGGTGTCTTCATTCATGGAGAGTGGTGGTTGAGTTGAGGTATTTAAGTAGTAGAGAGAATATATTTGTAAATATACCTCCTCTGTTAACCTAATTTTTATTTCTATTAATGTAATGGGTACATAGTTTTAGACGTCAGATAGTAAGTAATTCAAGGCTGTGACAACTGCAGCAGCTGCTGCAACAGCAAATCCTTGCACCATGCCCACCTGTGTCCTACCTTTTGTAAACAGTTTTTTGGCCTTTTCTTCTGTTACTCAACTGGATATTCCCTAGTCATACGCTTCTAACTTTTGAAAAACCTAATCTTAGAAATTTTCTCCTGTTGTTATGGAAGATGAGAGTTTAATACTTAAAAGTTCCTGGCACCTCTCCCTTCATCCTCTCCAATAGTAATACAAATGTTTTGGTTAACTGCTAAACCAAGTAGTGTACTACAATTGCATTTCCTTTCTTGGACAACTTTTTGTTTTTATTGTAGTTTACAGTTCCTTCATGGTTAAATTTGTTACATTTGCCTCAAGATACTATCTACTTTATTCCAAATAGAATTGTCATACCCTTTTGAATTATTTTTCATATAGATTCTTTTACTACTGTTTCCTCCTTCCCACCCCCAGGAGACAGCCCTCCTGGAACTTTTCTTCTCATTCTGTTCTGAACTGATTGCTCTCTAGACCAATTTGTTCCTGTCCTTTACTTCACTCTGTTTGATGGATTTTATTTCTTCCTCTTTCTTGTTTTGGCAATCTATTAGCTATCTTAGAAAGGATGTGTGGTAGCTAAATATTTTGAGATCTTTCATGTCTGGGAATGCCTTTCATTTGGTTTTGGCTGGATGGAAGTTTTTAAAGATACTGTCTTTTTGTTTTCTAGTGTTGTTATTGAAAAGTTGAGAGTTTTTGTTCTTGATTTTTTAAAGTGCCCTAGTTCGTTTCTCTGCATGCTTTTATTATCTCTATTTCTGGTGTTCGGAAATGTCACTATGATGTACCTTCGTATAGGTTTTATTTTGTTCATTATGCTAGGTACTTGGTGGGTCTTTTAGTCTAAAACTAAATTCTTTTGGGCTCTGTATTCTTGTATAATTTCTTTGATTATTTTCTGTATGTCTTTTGCTCTGTTCTTTGTCAAACTTATGTCAGACCTCCTGGTTTTGATCTTCTGATTTGTTTTATCGCACTTATATTGTATTCTTTGTCATTTAATCATATTTTCTGGGAGAACTCAATCTTCTTTTCCAACTTTTCCATTGACTATATTATTTCTGTCCCCCCTCTTTGTAAAAAATTTCCAGGAGTTTTCTGGTTCAGAAAACACTTTTCCTTCCTTCTTTCCTCCTCCTCCTCCTCTTCTTTTTTTCCCCAGTATATCTATAATCTTGTTCTGAGAAGATGAGAAATGATCTAGTTCTTTTATTTTACATTGCCTCTGTTTCCTTTCTTTTTTTTGGGGGGTGGACAGAGTTTCACTTTGTTGCTCAGGCTAGAGTGAGTGCCGTGGCGTCAGCCTAGCTCACAGCAACCTCAAACTCCTGGGCTCAAGCAATCCTACTGCCTCAGGCTCCTGAGTAGCTGGGACTACAGGCATGCGCCACCATGCCCGGCTAATTTTTTCTATATATATTAGTTGTCCAATTAATTTCTTTCTATTTTTAGTAGAGACGGGGTCTTGCTCTAGCTTAGGCTGGTTTCGAACTCCTGACCTTGAGTGATCCACCCGCCTCGGCCTCCCAGAGTGCTAGGATTACAGGCGTGAGCCACTGCGCCCGACCACCTTTATTTCTTAATTGTTTTGATATTTCATTGGAGTCTTTGGCCTGAGGCTCTAAAAAGCTTATTGGAAGCAGAATTATTAAGGGTGGGTATGGTCAAATGGTGTGTTTCACCTTAAGGGTAAAATTCTATTTTTCTCAGGGACCCTTTTACTTTCTCCAAAAAATATCATTTATCTATTTAACAAAAATTTTTTTAATGCCTACTATATGTCAGATATTGTTCTGAGTGCTGGGCATTTAACCCAATTAAACAGATAAAGATCTCTACCCTGGTAGGTCTCATGTTTGGTAAAGGGAGACAGATAATAGCAGAAGTAAGGAAATGTTAAAGATAAAAAGTAAAGAAGAAGGATAGGGAATGTTAACAGACAATGAGTGGGGGACATGGAGAAATGTCACAACTTAGGATAGGGTAGCTGGGGAGAGAGCCACTGTGGAGGATGAGTATTCTAGGTTAGGGGAACAGTATATGAAAAGGCCTGAGGTCAGAATTTGCCTGACCTGTGTGTGGAACAACAAAAAGAAAGCCAATACAGTTAGCTAGGTCAGAGTAAGATGATATAGAAAATGTTGAGGACAGGATAGAAAGGGGAGGTGGGCAGAATATATAGAGCCTTATTTATAGATTTATTTTAAGAATTTTTGCTTTTAGTCTATGAGAGATGGAATTTGGAGATGTCTAATAAACAGTTTGGAGTTCAGGGCAGAGGTCTGGGCTATGATATAAATATAAGAGTCATCAGTGTTTATGTGGGATTTAAAGCCATAAAACTAGGGAAAAATCAGCACTAGGGAAACTAGGGAATGGGTGAAGATAGAAAAGAGAAGTTTACTCCAATTTTTAGATGTCAGCTGAGGAGAAAGCAGAAATGAAGATTGATGAGTGGCCAAAAAGGTAGGAAAACCAGGAGAGTTTTCATGCAGAAAAGAATGAAGAACTGCTTCAACTACTGCTAGTTCTGTCAGACGAGGACTTAGAAATGGCCATTGAATTTAGGAACACGGGGAGATCATCCACTTCAAT
>VBSM01002608.1:155568250-155588417 GCA_008086735.1 Cheirogaleus medius | reverse complement strand
CAAGCGATCCTCTTGCCTCGGCCTCCCCAGTTGCTGTGACTGTAGGCGTACACCACAACGCCCAGCTAATTTTTCTATTTTTAGTAGAGACAGGGTCTTGCTCTTGGTCAGGCTGGCCTCGAACTCCTGACTTCAAGTTATCCTCCGGCCTTGGCCTCCCAGAGTGCTAGGATTATAGTTGTGAGCCACCGTACTGACCTGCTTGTATTTTGAAGCTCTATGTTAATTAGGTGCTAAAGTATGTATTTTTATGCCTTCCTCAAGAATTGACTACTTTATCATTAGGAAATGACCCTCTGTCCCTGATGGTTTTCTTTTTGTTCTGCAAGCTAGTGAAGGCTATATTTTTTTCCCTATATTTTTTACTGGGAAACATCTTTTATTCTTATGCACTAAAATATTAAATATTTTAAAATTTAGTTTCTTATTTCCTAATTTGTGAAAACTTTCTATAGTTATTTTTCCTGCCATCTTGGATCCTTATATTATTCAGATTTAAAACGGGACACATATGCTCAGAATTGCATATTTAGTGAATATCCTTCAGAACTAGACAAATACAAGTTTAAGAAGTGTAAGCATTTTTACTCCAACTATTAATAATTTTAGTACAGCCAAGCACAAAGTCACAGTTACAATATACCTTTCTTTTTATGTTGTAGGAATAGACTTTAAGATCAAAACAGTTGAATTACAAGGAAAGAAGATCAAGCTACAGATATGGTAAGTGATTTACTTATTTTATATATCAGAATGCCTGTTTTCTTAAGGTTTGGCAGTGAAATTCTTCTTTGTCCCCAGTTTAGATTCTGTGGGACTTCCCTTTCTAAAACAAATACTCCTTTTAGTGATGTGTAAAAAACTATTGTCGTGGACTTTGGAGTCCATGAGATCTGGCTGTTCAGTTTTTTCCACTTACTGTATGAACTCGGGCAAGTTACATACTCACTGTTAGGCTCTTACATCTTTATGTGTAAAATGAAGATACAATTTTCCTATCTCAAAGAATTGTCATAAGAATTACGTGAAATAATCTATGTGAAGCTTTTTTTTAGCACAGTGCTTTGCTAAAATACTGATTTTCTTTAATGTGTTTTATCTTTTTGTAGGCATTATTTTTATTAGTTTGTATATAGTTTTGCCCACAGAAATAAAATAAAATACTTTGAATTTGTATTGAAGTCTGAATCATAGACTTTAAAATTATAATAGCATTATTTTTCAGTGAATATTATGTTTTATGAGTATTGTATGTATTAACCCATTAATTACTAACAGGGACCCTGTGAGATATGTTATTCCTTTTTAAAAAACATCTTTGTTGAGGTATAACTGACATATAATGAACTGTACATATTTAAAGTTCAATAAGTTTTGACTTATGTATAAACCTGTAAAACCATCACCGCAGTCAAGATAATGAATCACCTCAAAAGTTTCCTTAAGCCTCCTTGTAATCCTTTGTGATCCCTTCTTCCCCACCTTTCCTGGTCCCTAGGCAGCCAGTATTCTGTTTTCTGTCACTATAGACTACTTTCCATTTTCTAGTACTGTATATAATGGAATCATATAATGTGTTCTTTTTTCTTTGGCTTTTTTTGGGGGTGGGGCATCTTCACTCACCATAATTATTTTCGAAATTATCAATAAGTTCATTACTTTTTATTGCTGAGTACTACTCCATTTTTAAGATACACAACCTGTTTACCCATTCAGCATAAAGCTGCTACAAGTCTTTGTATAGGTGTATGCTTTCTTTTCTCTTGGATTATTTCTATTTTACAGATAATGAAACAGAAACACTTTGAAATATTTTAATGAAGGCCTTAGAGCCTGTAAGTGGCAGAGCTGGGATGCATACAAGCTCAGAATGTAGGTTCCAGGGTGGTGGTTTTAATTATGTACTGCCTCCTATAAATAGTGCATTTTGCTTTGGCTGCTCTTTCTAGTTACTATCATTTTTCTTTCTTTATTGCCAGTCAACAATTGTGTTAAGTCTGAATTCATGTTATCTCAGTTTTTACAGTAATAGGACCTATCATAAGATGGTTATAAGGATGAATGATACATATAAAGCACTTAGAACAGTGTCTGACACATAATTAATATTAGTAAATCATAGCTGTTATTATTTTGGGATCCACCATTATGAGGTTTAGAACCCTAAGAATATTATTTTATTTTGGGCATAAGCAGAGGAGGAAGTTAGCAAAGAAGATTGCAAAGCCTTACTTGTAGAGTTAGAAGGAGAATCAGTAGAGAACAATGTCCCAGAATCCAATAGAAGACAGTTTCAAAAATTAGGTATTCCCTTTTAAAGGAAGTTAATAGTTAAAAGTAGGATATGTTTAACCAGAATGTTTCCATTACCTGACCATGTAAATTAGAAATATCTTTCTCTGTAACATCTTTAAAATTTAATATAAATTTAAATAGAATTTAGATACTTTAAAGTGTTTCCTAAAATTAGCAGTTCTCTTTAAAGCAAAATTCACTTTATGATCATTGATTTTTACTTATATTAGCTGGGAAATAACTCAGCAAATGAACTATGGCTCATATTCTGTTTCATTATAATTAAAACTGACCTCAAGGGAACACTGTCAACTATTTATTTTGAATTTCAACCAATGCCCCCTTAAGCTCCATGCTTTATGCTTGACTTTGGTGGCCTTAACATGTTGGCCTGTATTCTAAGCCTTGCCATGCTGATTGGCTCTCTCCTCAACTGTATCCCCTTCTGTGTACACTTTATGTCAATAATTTTCAAACTTTTTTGACAGAGATATATTTACATTTTGGCTAGGTATACATATACATGTATATGTGAAGACGTATATACAGAAACAAGTACACAAAACAATACATTTTTCCAGATATATTTTGCTTTCTGTAATACATAAAACCTTTGTCCTATTACTATTCCTTTTCCACAAACTTTCTTTTCTGTTCCTTGACCTTGTAGATTCATGCATTCTCCCCTCCCATATCATTTGCATAGCTTTTAGAAGTAAATAGTAACAAACAACTAACACTTGTTTTTAAAAAGGGAGCTTTCCTTAAAAGATGTTCTTTTGGAACAATAAGTCCTTTAGTGTGGCCTTCAAGATATAAAAAGTTTTTACTGTATCCATGAAACTCAAGCATAGCACAGACATGGTAATATTTCTAATTTGGAGTTAATTTTTAGACATTTTTAATAGAATTGCATTTTTAATAGAAGGTAAAGCACTTCTACATGCTCACATTCCAGGGAGAAAGAAGCCTATAGCTTCTTTATGAGTATTATGTGTATTAACCCGCTAATTAAGAGATCTGAGATATCCATAGTAATTTGGAAAAGCCCATTACTCATTATTATACACTGAAATTCAAGACTTTGTCTTCCCACTGCACTACAGCTTGGGCAACAAGACTCTATCTCTTTTAAAAAAACCAAAAGAACACCTGGGTGGGGTGACTCACACACTCTGGAGTGTAGTGGTGTCATCGCAGCTCACTGCAACCTCAAATGCCTGGGCTCAAGTGATCCTCCTACCTCAGCCTCCCCAGTAGCTAGGACTACAGGCATTCGCCACTGCGACTGGCTAATTTTTTCTATTTTTAGTAGAGGCAGAGTCTTGCTCTTGTTCAGGCTGATCTACAACTCCTGATCTTAAGCTAGCCTCCTGCCTCAGCCTCCTAGAGTGCTAGGATTACAGGCGTGAGCCACCACGCCCGGCCTTTTCCAGGAATCTTTTCAGTCTATTGATTAAGGCTGGAGGTGGGTTTTCACCCTGGCCATGTTATATGTATCTAGGCCTAAAATTAGCTTGTTTGAGTGATGGAGAAGCAGCTTAGCTTTTAAAATGCCATATCTGCAGAAAGTTTCCAATTTGATACCTACATTTTCCTTAGAGTAGTGGGTCTCCTCAGGAAAATAGCCATAGCTAAGTTACTTCAAGTCTGCCTTTTCTTTGTTTTTCAGGGGATAGGGTTCAGGAATGTCTGCCACTGTCAACATCTGTATTTTGTGCCAGCAGCAAATTTAATGTCAACACAATTACCTGAAACTGGTAGTTTCATTTTGTAGAAGAATTAACCATCTACCTTTTGTAGGATGCCATGGGGTGTTGCCTTACTTATGTAAGGTATCAGGTGCCTGGGGTTCATGTTTGATTCTTCCCAATCCCTTAATCCCCACATTTAATTCATTAGCAAGCCCTGTTGATTTTCTCTCCAGAATATGTCTGGAATCCACCTATAATTCTCCATCTCCATTGTTACCTCCATAGTCAAACCACCATTACCTCTTTTTTGAACTATTGTAATAGCCCCCCCTGCCACCCCCCCTTTTGAGACAATCTTAGCCTGGCCTGTAGTAAGCTCTTAATATCCTAATAGGTCCTTACTTCACCTTTTGCCTCTTCCAGTACTTTTTCCACATATTAGCCAGAGTAACTATTTACAAATATAAATCTGGTCATGGTTGTTTTTCCTTCCACTCTTTATAGTCCCTTTGACCTTCCATTGCATTTCAAATGAAAATCTAAATTCCAAATCCAAATTCTTTACCACAGTTTATAGGGTGGGCCCCTGTGCACCTTTCTGACCTCTTCTGGTACTGTTCTCTCTCCCGGTACTGTTCTCTCTCCCTGCTGTATATAGTCTTGGGCCCTTACTGATTTTCTTTCAAATCCAGAAACATGGCAAGTTCTTTTCTAACTTAGGGACTTTGTACATGCCCTGTAGACAGCCCCCCTTCACTTACCCCCCGGGACTCCCCATAGCTAGGCTGAGCAGTCTAAAGTACTACTTTGTTTCAGAGGCTTCCTATTTCAACAGAAGTGAAATTTGAAAACTAAAGGTTCTGGCTACTGTCCCCTCTGACCACATCTCTCATTAGCTTTGCTCCAGTTACTGTGGCCTTTTCCCCTCCCTTTAGCATACCAAGCATGTTCCCATCTCAGGGCTTTTGTACTTTTAATGTTCTTTATGCTTGGAATGCTTCTCATCAGGTCTTTACCATGTTGCCTTCTCTCATTCAAATCTCAATTCGGTGTTACCCTCTGAGAGGCCTTGTGTTCTAAAGAAGCCCAGTCTCTCCAGGTACTATCACATTTTATTTTTGTCATACTTTTCAGTATCTGGACTTACTATATTTTAAAAAATATGGTCCCTATTGTTACTATGCTAAACTATAAGATTTTTCAGAGTAGGGATCTCATCTGTCTGATTTATGCTTATATTCCCCCCACCAACACCTAGCAAATAAGATGCTCAGTAAATATTTGTTGACTAAATGACTTTCTTGATTACTATTCAAACTTGACCTCTCACCTTATACCTCACCTCTATAGAGAGGACCTCCTTGATCATTCTTATCTAAATTACTTCTTCCTCCTTTCTTACCCCGTTGTCCATCACTTCATCCTATTTACCTTGCTAGCGTTTATCAGAATTTGTGATTATATATTAATTTATTTGTTTGTTCCTGTCCCTACCAGTGTAATCTCTGAGAGGGCAGGTATTGGGCTTTTTACTTTTGAAAAAGTATTTTTGGATGAAGATAACCATAATTTAAACTTATGATATTTTGGGTGTAGAGAAATTGTGTATCTATGAGGAAATCCAGGTCTTCTTAAAATAAATCATGGCATGTGAAATTTGACATCATTCATAAAGGAAGGAATAACTTTATTATGTTACCAAAACACACAAAGTTATGAAATTGGGGGTCCGCCTTGAAGAGCAGATTGATGTTGCCTCTGGTCTGTTCCAGTGCTGTCAGTCAGTGTCCACACCAAAAATAACTGTCATAACAGCAGCCAGAGTACACAGCTTCCCTAACCCTGAGTGTGGTACTAACAATTAAGAAAATAAACAATTTTGTTTCCTGCGAACATATCACTACTTTTGTGATATGCCAGTGGGAAAAATAGTATTTCACAGTATTTCTCAGCTATGTATTTATTATTTTATGTAAGGAAAATTATGCTATTGGGTTATAATTTCAGAATCTTGATTATACTAAATAGGCTGGGAATAAAGCAGTAGTTTTGAAAACAGGCTTAGAGGCTCACACCTGTAATCCCAGCACTCTGGGTGGCTGAGGCAGGAGGATTCCTTGAGGCCAGGAATTTGAGACCAGCCTGAGTAAGAGTGAGACTCTGTCTCTGGAAAAAAAAAAAACCAGAAAAATTAACCAAGTATGGTGGTGCTTTCCCGTAGTCCTGCCTACTGAGGAGGCTGAGGCAAGAGAATCACCTGAGCCCAGGAGTTTGAGGTTGCAGTGAGCTGTGGTGATGCCACCGCACTCCAGTCTGGGCAACAGAGCAAGACCCTGTCTCAATAAAAAAGAAAAGAAAAAATAGGCTTAGAAACCTATATTATGGTGACATAAAAAGACATTATGAATATGTGCAGTGTTTAATTGTGCCTCAGATATTTAACACCTTCTTTTGTTTATTAGATTCAACCTGCTAGATTGGATTAGGCTTTGGCACATATATGTATGTAAAACTAAAAATAATTTGACCAATGAACAAGGAGCTGTGGCTCTTTTTAGCCCAGGGCAAAGGGTTGCCAGTTAGCCTAGAGGCAAGGACCCTGTTCCCAGGTTTGAAATGTTATTGATTGTCTAAACAATTGTTAGGGGCTGGTATAATGAAAATATAGACAGGACCCAGGAAAAGGATAGTTTGAGATCAAGAAGGCAGATCCTTAATGTGGGGTAGATACAATCATGTTTAAAAGTATAACTGTTTACAATATGTAAATGAAAATGGGATATAGAATGCTTTAAAAATTTTAATGGGAAGATTACATAAAAAGAGGGAGAATAACTGAGTATAAGAGATTCTGGAAGATGAAGGAGACAAAAATCAAAAGAACAGAGGGAGTAAAATGCCATGGATTAAAACAAACTTACTCTGGACATAAATAGTGATTACTTTTCTTTTCAGAGGGGCCATTAATATTTCAGTATCTTTTATGATGGTGTTTCATAACCAACCAGCATTATAATATAAAACCCCTTTTCTAGGTGCTGTTGATGTAGATTTAGCTAAGTAGCATCTTTTGCAGTGTGTTCTTTCTTGGTGGAGAATTTAGTCATAGATTTGACATCAAAGTGTATATATAATTTGTTAATTGTATAATGTGAATGAATGCGGAAGCAGGTAGCATATAATAGCTAGGAAGTGTTGTGGGTGATATTCATAGTGGAGTGCTGTGGAAGAATGTCTCTCTCAATGGTTATTAATTATGACAAAATTGAAATGAAAGTTTCCTGTGCCCTCGTACACTGTAGTTGTTAGGCACTACCTGAAGCCTAGGTCCTACACAGTCTTTGTCTTAGATAAGTACATTTCTAGCCTGCATTTTAAGTAGGAGACATTACTTTGTCTATAAGGGGATAGAAATAGTTATACTTCTTTTTACCAGTTCAGAAAAGAATTAAGCTATTTCTGCTGTAATGAGACAAATCTTTATTTTTTTATGAAAGCATTTCTACTTGATTTAAGGCACTTTGTAACTAAATGCATAAGATTAATTACAGTAAATTGGAAATGAGAAAAATGGAAGATATAAACATACAACTCATTGTTTTGTCTAATTTATAAAATTTACCTGTAAATTTCTTGGCAGCCAAGGCAGGAAAGCAGGGGTGGAGGGTTACCCACATTCTTAAGGGGAAAACCAGATTATAACAAATACAGAATAAGTTATCATAAAGCTGCTTCTTGTAATGATTCTTAATAAATTGACATAATATTAAAGGTAATGGAGATGAAAATTGTGGTTTGAGAATGTAAATAAATACATAAATATAAATGTGTGAGTGCAGTTTAGCCTCTTGGTGGTTTAATCTGATTTAAGGATCAAACCTAGAAGAATTGATAGCATGCCTCTCAGGTGGTTTTTTTTGAAATGATGTTTCTTTTGGCAGTTTTTTGAATAGGTACTGCGTAACCTCCTAATTCTCCTTCTGTGTGTGCACCATCCATACATACCCACACCCATTTTCAGCACAGTAAACAGAACGACTCATTTTAAACCCAGGTTAAGTCATTTCTTTTCGCAGAACCCTCTGACAAGACTTCCCATTTCACCCAGAGGAAAAGCTAAAGTTCTTGCAGAGGACTATAAGACTTACAAAACTATAAGATCCTACACAATCTGCATTCCCTACTGCATACCTGTTTGATCCTGTACTAGTCTCCCCTCAACTTACTTTATTCCAGCCACATGACCTCCTTTTGTTCCTCACACTTTGCCTCAGTACCTTTTTTTTTTTTGAGACAGAGTCTCACTCTGTTGCCCGGGCTAGAGTGCCGTGGCGTCAGCCTAGCTCATAGCAACCTCCAACTCCTGGGCTCAAGCAATCCTTCTGCCTCAGCCTCCCAAGTAGCTGGGACTACAGACATGCGCCACCATGCTTGACAAATTTTTTCTATATATTTTTAGTTGGCCAATTAATTTCTTCTATTTTTAGTAGAGGCGGGGTCTCGCTCTTGCTCAGGCTGGTTTCGAACTCCTGACCTTGAGCGATCCGCCCACCTCGCCCTCCCTCCACTCCTGGCCGCCTCAGTACCTTTTGCACTTGTTCTTCCTTCTTGGAACACTGTTCTCCCGTATGTTTATGTGGCTCACATCCTTATTATCTTTATCTTCCCAGTGGGACTTTCCCTCACATCCTATTTGAAATTGCACTAATGCTAACCCCACCTCCAACATCAGTCCCTAATCCCCCCACCTGTCTTTTTAAAAAGACCAAATTAATTCACTTTATTTATTTTTCTAGTATAGAAACACTACATAGTAGCCACATCTGGAGCTTGTGTCCTCTGCATGGAGACTCTGGTATGGTTCTTTACAAGGTGGTCAGTGAATTCCTGGTAGGGAGATTTAGTGAACAAGGTCTCTTTCCAGACATGTCAGAAGTAAGATAGCTTAGATCTTGGAGAAGGCATCAAAGGTGGCCTTGCTAAGTTACCTTGGGTGTCAGTACAGCCCCTGACTAAGTAGTTTAGTGGTCTTTGATACCAGCCACCAGGAGCAGCTTCTTGGGCATGGGCTGAGATGATGCCAGTGCTGCTGGGGACTGGGATGTTGCCACCAGCACAGAGCTGCAGTGGTCACCTTGCAAGGGACTGTGGAGCTTGCTGATCTTGTTCCCCCAGTAACATCACTGCTATCTTGGAGCAGTTAACTCCTATGACTGTTGTCATCGCTGATGGTGACAAATGCCTTGAAAGTAGTCCAATGGCCTATGTAAGTCTGTTTTTGCATGGTCATATCTTCAAATCCTCATCCTTGAGGATATCCTCAGGAAATTGTGAAGAGTCCTACTCTTTGTCCTTATTCTTGCCTCCTTGTCTCCTTGACCTCCGAAGCCTTGGCTGCAACACAGCCTAGTTGCTGCTGCTGAAGTCTCCATTCCAGGGACTCCCGGGCCTTCAGGCCCTCCCATAGCACTGGAACATCAACTATTTGGGATTTTCTTGGAGAAGGCTTGATTTCTTTTCTTGTTTTTACTTTTTGTCTCCTTGGCATTTATCTTCTGACATTCCATGTTTTATTTATTTGTTGTCTATTGTCAGTAGAATGTAAACTCTGTTAAGGCAGGGATTTTTTATTTACAACTTTACCTTTAGTTCCTAAAATATTATCTAGCATGTAGTATTTGCTCAGTAAATACTTGTAGAATGAGAAAATGGGATTTTCCCCCTTATTTTAAAGGGCAGATTTATATACTTTGAGATGAAATGAGCAAGTGAGAAGGCTGATATTTTTCTTTTTTCTTTTCTTTTTTTTTTTGAGACAGAGTCTCACTTTGTTGCCCAAGCTAGAGTGAGTGCCGTGGCATCATCCTAGCTCACAGTAACCTCAATCTCCTGAGCTCAAGCAATCTTTCTGTCTTAGCCTCCTGAGTAGCTGGGACTACAGGCATGCGCCACCATGCCTGGCTAATTTTTTCTATATATTTTCAGTAGACCAATTAATTTCTTTCTATTTTTAGTAGAGACGGGGTCTCGCTCTTGCTCAGGCTGGTTTCGAACTCCTGGCCTTGAGCGATCCTCCTGCCTCGGCCTCCCAGAGTGCTAGGATTATAGGCATGAGCCACTGCACCTGGCCTTTTTCTTAAGAAAATTGAAAAGTTCAAGTCTTTCACTTTAAATGAAAAACCATTTTATTTTACCTTACAGAAATAAGCTACAGGCAAAAGTAGGTTTTTCCTTGTGCGGCAGCTTTAAGTACTGCTTAAGCACAGATAAATGTTAACTTGAGGCCAGGCGTAGGGCTCATGCCTGTAATCCTGGCACTTTGAGAGGCTGAGGCAGGAGGATCACTTGAGCCCAGGAATTCAAGGTTATGGTGAGCTATGATCATGCTTCTATACTCCAGCCTGGGTGAGTAAAACTTAAAAAAGTGAATAAGTAAAATAACTTGAGAGAGCTTTTAATACCATAGAGCATCTATAAATCTATAAAGATGATTTTGACTTAGAGCATTGTTAGAACATCTTAAAAACATGGAATTAAATTCTCAGTCTTATATAGTGACATTATTACATCTTTGTATATTTTTATAGAAAATATTCCTCCTAATTGTTTGTAAATGAAAAAACTAAGGTCCAAGGAGGTTAAGGTACCTCCAAAGGTCAACCAGCTAGGAGGAGGAGTTGGAACCTAAGAATAAACTTGAGTTTGACTCCAAACCCATGTTCTGTGTGCATTCTTGCATAATGCCTAGCACATAGTAGACATTCAGTAAATATTTGAGTTGATGGATAGATGGCAGATGTATGAACATGCTAATAAGATCATTCAAAATATGAAAAAAATAGAGGAGCCAATAGTGTACAGGCAGTGGAACAAGCTTGTGAATTTAGGGACATAGGTGATTTGCAATTCACTAATCACTAATGACATTAGGTACCCTCTAGGTTTGATGTAAGTACATTCTGTGATGTTTGCACAAGGTTGAAATTGCCTAATGATGCATTTCTCAGAACATATCCCTGTTGTTAAGAAATGCAGGACTTTTTATAAAAAGGAAGTAACTATTGGATTTGACATCCAGAACGTTATTGGAGACCTTTTGAAGGAGAGTTTTGGTAGGATGTTTAATAATAGCAGTCCAATTAGAAACAGTTGAAGAATGAATGTGGGAAACAGCAACTAGAGACAACTCTTTAAAGAAGTTTGCTGGGAAGATTTTTTTGTAAGTGTAGACAGGCTTATCTGAAAATTTATATGGAAAGGCTAGGATATCTAAAACAACTTTGACAAAGTGAGATAAGTGGGAAGAATCAGTCTTCCTGGTTTTAAGACTTTATTTAGCTACATAAACCAATACAAGTATGGTAATAGAGACCTAGACACACAGAGCATTGGAACAGAATGAAGAACCCATAGATTGAACTATGACCTACATATTTTTAACAGTGATGCTAGAGCAATTGGACATCCATAGGCAATACCTACTTAAAATTCACATTTTACACCAAAATTAACTCAAAATATATCATCAATTTAATAAAACCATTTTTTAGAAAGAAAATATAGGAGAAAATCTTTGAGACCTAAGTAAAACTGGGTAAAGAGTTCTTAGGACGTGACACTAAAAACATCCATAAAAGAAAAAAAATCAATAAATTAATTGGGCTTCAACAAAATTAAATGCTTTCACTATACGAAATACCTAGTCAAGAGAAGGAAAACATTAGTTACAGACTTGGAGAAAATATTTGCAAACCATACATATCTGACAAAGGACTTACATATGAAAAGAACTCTGAAAATTCAACAGTAAAAAAGCAAACGATTCAATTAGTGAATGAGCAAAAGACATAAACAGATACTTCACTAGAGAGGATGTATGGATGACAAATAATCATATGAAAAAATATTCAATATCTTAGCCACAGGGAAATATGAATTAATACGAAAATGAAATATCACTATATGCCCTGTTAGAACAACTAACAAAAAAAAAATAATGACAACATCAAATGCTGGTAAGGATGCGGAGAAACTGAATCTCTCATACATTGCTAGTGGCACAGCCACCGTGGAAAAGTGTGGCAGTTTCTTATAAAGTTAAATATACACTTAACATGTGACCCATAAATAACATTCCTGGACATTTATCCCAGAGAAATGAAAACTTATGTCCACTCAGAAACCTATACATGAATGTTCGTAGCACTTTATCTGTAATAGCCAAAAACTGGAAACAACCCAAATGTCCTTCTATAGGTGAATGATTAAACCAATTATGGTACATCTGTACCACAGAACTTTGGTCCCCAGTCCCTGGGCCATGGACTGGTACAGGTCTGTGACCTATTAGGGACTGGGCCACAGAGCTCCACAGACACCCACCTCCCACACCCCCATCTGTGAAAAAATTGTCTTCCATGAAACTTAGGAATGGGGGCAGGGCACAGCAGGACATGAGCTGGGGGAGAGCAAGTGAAGCTTCATCTTCCTATTGCTCCCTTCACTGTCTGAGCTCTGCCTCCTCCCTCCCACATGGAAAAATTGTCTTCTATGAAACCGGTCCCTGGTGCCAAAAAGGTTGGAGACCACTGCCATAGAATACTACTCAGAAGTAAAATGGGACAGACTAGTATTACATATAACAATTTGGAGAGGATCTCAAAGGTACCATGCTGAAAAAGTGATAAATGCCAATTTCAAAAAGTAGTATCCTGCATAATTCCATTTATGTAACATTCTGGAAATGAAAAAATTATGGACATGGAAAACAGATTTTGGCCAGAGTTTAGGGACTGTGGGGCCAGGGAGGTGATGCAGCAGTTCTCTATCTTGTTTGTGGTGGTTGTGAATGTGCATGATGGGAAAAAATGTGAAATCTGAATAAGGTCTCTAGATTGTACCAACATTGGTTTCCTGGTTTTGCTATTATCCTACAGTCTTGTAAGGTGTTGTCATTGGGGAAAACTGGGTGAAGGGTACTCAGGGCCTTTCTGTATCATTTTTGTAACTTCCTGTAAGGCTACAATTATTTCAAAATGAAAGTTTTAAAAATGTTAGCTGGGAAGAGGAACAGAGAAATGAAGCATTAGTTGGAGGGATATTGGGTTAAGAGTTGGGGTTTTTGTTTAGTTTTGCTTTTTAAAAAAGGATAGGCGATACTAAAAACATGTTTGTTTATTAAGCTAATGAGAATGATCCATAAAATTATAAGAAATTAGTGATGTGAATGAGAGGGTATAATTATAGGAGCAAAATATATCTTAAACCTTTGGCTTGAAGACATTAAATAATAATGAAAAATACTATTTACATATTTCTGTCTTGTTATTTATAAATGTGGTTATCTTTACAACTTTTTAAAAATAGTTCTAAATGTATATGTGGCTATACTATGGTGTAGTCCTTTAATGTTCTAAAATTCCACATGCTTTTGTATTACATTGTGGAACTATAAATCACTAAATAAAATGAAATTCAGAGAGTTTTTATGGTGCTTGCTGGTGTTTATTAAATAACTTCAAGAGTTTTATGTGTCACTTTCTACTGTTTTCCTTTTCAGATTTTCATCCAGTATGGGTAGGTCATTAATTTCCTTCAACTAAAAAGTTCTTACATATATATATGAAAAACCATAATTGTTTACTGTTTAAGAGTTAAATGAGTGTTGGTTCTGTTTTGCTTTGTGGTAGATAGTGGATTTTAATCTTCGTCTATTTATTCTATTGTTTTGTCATTTATGTGGAATGGAATGATATCAAAATGCTTAATATAAATTATTGGCTGTTTATTTCAGGGATACAGCAGGCCAGGAACGATTTCACACCATCACAACCTCCTATTACAGAGGAGCAATGGGTATCATGCTAGTATATGACATCACCAATGGTAAAAGTTTTGAAAACATCAGCAAATGGCTTAGAAACATAGACGAGGTAAGACCTAGAAATTGCATAAACCCTTCATGAACACACATTTGTGTGCTTGGTTAGGAAGAATTAATATTCCAATTGATCTTCAGGATATAATGTACTGTTATTATTGAAGTCATTATTATTGAGATATTTCTACTTTTTAAAGGTTAATGTTATTCTTTGCTTACCATTTTAAAAAACTTTTGAGCAGTCTATTTAGAATTCCATCAAAGACAATTACTGAATTACCCAAAAATTCTATACAGTCGACTTATAAGACAGCCCCAAATGAAAGCTACCAGTGGTTTTACATTGCCTTTCTCCAAATGAATTCTTTCTCAGTGAATTTTTATTGAATGAATGAATGAACTTTCCAGTGGTAATTTTTTTATAAGTTATAGAAAAATTATATTGCTTCTAGACATTTTAGAATGTATGGAATACTAATATAATAAAAACCTAACCAAGAAAATAGTGCCATATTATTGCATGTGAAGATGTCAATTTTATAAGGTAAAGTTGTTATCAAAGCATGTCTGTTTCTGTGCTACAGCATAGTTGATTTCTTGTTAAAATTATTTTTCATTCCTTATTGCTTGCTTCCTTTTAGGCTTTAAATTTCATTAAGACTAACTCTTTAAGTTTTGGCTTGGTACACGATGATCAAGTCTTAAAACAAAAGATAATACTTTTAATAGTAGTAATCCTAAGGGCTCATTATTAGGGTGGGAACGCTTACCACAGGATGAGAAAGAATTCTCAACTCGAAGATTAGGATAGATTTGAAGCAAGAAGTTTATTTTACTTTCCAAGAGAGGAAAGGGCATGATGGCAGGAAAGAAAGAAGTGCTAGTGCCTGCCCTGAATAAAGGTGGCTTGGGTTTTTACTGTTGTAGAATGATAACAGGGGGCAGTTGTTGTATTTTCTCTGCTATACTGACTTTAGCAGTCTCCTTGGAATGTGGTCTGGGCAGATGTGGGGGAGGGCTGTTTCTTTTTTGTCTGCTCAGTACTCTTCAATTGCTGTTGAAACAAACTCTTAAAGACAAGTTAAGCCACAGTTGCTTAAGCAAACAAGGGGGGCATTGTATGCAGTGATTTTTTTTTCTCTTAGGTGGTTCACTAGCAATGCCATCCTTTCACTCATTACTGCTTTTCCATTGCTAGAATAAATCTTCAAGGAGAAGCCTCTGATTATTTAATAAGTAGGCTTCATTTTAATTTTATTATCCTTTATTTTATACTCTGACCAAATAGTCTGTGTAATAAGAGCAGTTTATTTAGAGCAGTTTATTTGCAGTGCCTTTCCAACAACCATTTCTCTGGTTCTACAGCATCAATTGGTGTCCTACGGTTAAATTCTATTCTGATGTCCTACAGTTAAATACTATTCTGACACACCCAGAATTAGTGTCAGACACTGTTCACATGCCTTGCTCCCCAGGGTACCCACACTTCTACCCAAGTTGGCTACAGATTGGAGGCCAGAGCCCTACTTCATGTTTGATAATTTGCAAGAGTGACTCATAGAACTCAGGAAAGTGCTATACTTACGATTACAGTTTTATTATAAAGGATACAACTCAGGAACAGACAAATGGAAGAGATGTATATGCAAGGTATGGGCATTGGTGAGGTGGGGTTGCAGGACTGCCATGTCCTCTCTGGATGCATCACCGCCCCCAGCACCTTGATGTATTCACCAACGTGGAAGCTTCCCTAGCCTCACTGTTTCAGAGTTTTAATTGAAGTTTCATTACTCTGGCATGATTAATGAAATCATTGATCTCTGGTGATTGAGCATAATCTCTAGCCCCCTTCCCCTCCTGGGAGGTCAGGGAGTGGGGCTAAAATTTCCAACCTTCTGATCACATGGTTGGTTCCTTTAGGGACCAGCCTCCATTGTGGAACTAGTTAGGGGCCCTGCCATCAATCACCTCATTAGCATAAATTCAGTTTTAGTAGAAAGGGGCTCGTTATGAATAACTAAAGACACTCATATCAATGGGGAAATTAGGAGCTCAGTGCCAGGAACTGGGGACAAAGACCAAATGTGTATTTTTAATGTACCACAGACATTATATACTTGACATGGTGTAGACTAGATGACTTTTTGTTTCCCAGCATAAACTAAGATACATAAAATCCAGTTATTAAAAAAGAAAGTCCCTGTAGTCCCAGCTACTCAGGAGGCTGAAGTGGGAGTATCATTTGAGCCCAGGGGTTCAAGGCCAGCAGTGTGCTATGATCTTGCCTGTGAATAGCCACTGTACTCCAGCCTGGGCAACATAGTGAGACTATGTCTCAAAAAACCCAGAAAATCCTGTTTCTCTGCCATATAAGAGGTTGGTTTTGCCAAATTTTCTCTTTGATTTAGAAATTAAACTTTAAATGAAAAGAAGCTGGATCAGTTCAGCAATATTTTTAAAAGGATTACATAACATGATCAGGAGGAATATATCCCAGGAATGCAAGAGTGATTCAACATACAAAGTCAGTCAATGTAATACACCAGGTTTAAAAAGGACAAAAACTATTTGATCATCTCAGTAGACACAGAAAAAATGTAACAACATTCACCACCCTCTTATGATTAAAACAGTCATCACCAGCCTGAGCAGTGTGGCGAGAACCCATCTCTACAAAAAAGAAAAAAAAGGAAAATTAACCAGACATGGTGGCACACATCTGTAGTCCCAGCTACTCTGGAGGCTGAGGCAGGAGGATCGCTTGAACCCAGGAGTTTGAGGTTGCAGTGAGCTATGATGATGTCATTGCACTCTAGTCTGTACAACAGAGCAAGACCCTGCAGTGTGGCGGTGGGGTGGGCGGTGGGGGGAGTCAAACTAGGGATAGAGAAGAAATTCCTTAATTCCATAAAGGACATATACAAAAATCCCACAGTTAGCATTATACTTGTCCCCTAAGATCAAGAACATGGCAAGGAAGTCTGTTCCCTCCACTTCTGTTCAACATTATGCTGGAGGTTCTGCTAGGTTTTGGCAGTTAGGCAAAGAAAAGGAGGCATCCAGATAATAAAGTAAAACTATTTATAAATGATGTTATCTTGTATATAGAAAATCCTAAGGAATCCACACATATACACCAATAAAACTATTAGAACTCGGCTGGGCGTGGTGACTCACGCCTGTAATCCTAGCACTCTGGAAGGCCGAGGCGGGCGGATCACTCAAGCTCAGGAGTTCAAAACCAGCCTGAGCAAGATCGAGACCCCGTCTCTACTAAAAATAGAAAGAAATTAATTGGACAACTAAAAATATATAGAAAAAATTTGCCAGGCATGGTGGCACATACCTGTAGCCCCAGCTACTCAGGAGGCTGAGGCAGAACGATTGCTCGAGCCCAGGAGTTTGAGGTTGCTGTGAGCTAGGCTGACGCCATGGCACTCTAGCCCGGGCAACAGAGTGAGACTATCTCAAAAAAAACTATTAGAACTAATAAATGAGTTCAGTATGGTTGTAGGAAATGAGATCAATATATAAAAATCAATTGTATTTCTGTACACTGGCAGTGACTAATCCAAAAATGAAATTAAGAATACAATTCCAGGCTGGATGCAGTGGCTCACTTTGGGAGGCCAAGCTGGGAGGATCATGTGACACCATGAGATCAGCCTGGCAACATAGTGAGATCCTGTCTCATATATATATCAGCCAGGCATGGTGGCATTCGCCTGTAGTCCCAGCTACTTGGGAGGCTGAGGAAAGAAGATTGCTTGAGCCCAGGCATTTGAGGTTGTAGTGAGCTCTAATCCCACCACTGTAGTATAGCCTGGGTAGCAGAGTGAGATACTGTCTCTTTAAAGAAAAAAAAAATGTATAGAGACAGGTACTGGCATAGGGATAGACATAAAGATCAGTGGAATAGTGTTGACTTTACATCATCTATGATCAGTTGACTTCTGTGACAAGATTGCCAGGACAATTTAGGGGGGGAAAGTACAATCTTTCTAACAAATGGTGCCTGGAACAACTGTATATCCCCATGCAAAAGAATGAAGTCGGACCCCTACCTCATACTGTATAGAAAGGTTAATTCAAAATGGATCATAGACCTACATGTAAGATATAAAGCCATAAAAGTCTTAGAAGAACACACAGGAATAAATCTTTTGGACCTTGAATTAGAAAGTGGTTTTTTAGATATATTACCAAAAGCAGAAGTGGCAAAAGAAAAAAATAGTTAAATTGGGCTACATCAAATTTAAAACTTTTGTGCTTCAAAGGTTTTCTACCATTGAGAAAGTAAAAAGCTAACCCACAGAATGGAAGGAAATATTTGCAGGTCATGTATTTGATAATGGCCTTGTTTATGCAGAACATAAGAACTCTTATAACTCAGGAATAAAAATGTAAAGAAGATATTCAAGTAGCCAATAAGCCCATGAAAAGATGCTCATCAGCATTAGTCATTAGGAAACTATAAATCAAAACATCAGTGACACACCATGTCATACCCACTAGGATGGCCTTCATGAAAAGGACAGACAGTAGCTAGTGCTGATAAAGATGTGGTGGAATTGTAACCTTCGTATGTTGCTAGTAGGATTGTAAAATGATGCAGCTGCTTTAGAAGGCAGTTTGATAATAGTTCCTCAAAATGTTAGACATAGAGGGAGTTTATCATCTTACCCAACAGTTCCACTCCTCAATATGTACCCAAGAGAAGTTAAAAACATGTTCATATAAAAAGTGTACACAGATGTTTATAGCAGCATAATTCATAATAGCCAAAAAATAGAAACAACCCAAATGTCCATCAACTGATAAACAGATAAATAAAATATGGTGTATTCATACAATGGAATATTATTCAGCCATAAAAAGGAATGAAATACTGATACATGGTATAATGTGGGCAACCCTTGAAAACATGGCAAAAGAAGCCAGACATAAAAGGCCATTTATTATATAATTCCTCTTAAATGAAATGCCACAAATTGACAAATCCATAGAGATAGAAAGTACATTCATGGTTGCCAGAGGCTGGAGATGATGGGGTGAAGAGGAGTGGCTGCCATAGGTACAGGTTTTTTGGGGGGTGATGAAAATATTCTAAAATTCCATAGTGACGACAGTTGAACTGCCTTGTGTGAGTACACTAAAAAACACTGAATTGTATATTTTTAAAGGGTGAATTTTACATGTCATTTATGTCTCAATAAAAGTATTATTTTTAAAAAAACTGAATGGAATTGTAACACCTTGCTTTACAATTACAATTGATCCTTGAACAACATGGGTGTGAACTACATGGGTCCACTTATACATGGAATATTTTCAACCAAACATGAATTGAAAATACAGTATTTACAAGATTTGAAACCCACCTATAGGAAACCCACTTACAGGTATACTCAAGTTACACATGGCTGCCTGCAGGACTTGAGTATGCACAGATTTTGGTGTAAAGTACAAGGGGTGTCCTCGAAGCCATCTCAAAAGACGACTTCTCTTTTTTCTTTCGTCTGTCTCCTTTCCTTTTTTTTCTCACTAAGTTGCCCAAGCTGGCCTCGAACTCCTGGGCTCTAGTAATCCTCCTGCCTCAGCCTCCCAAGTAGCTGGGACTATAGGTGTACACCACAGTACCTGTCTTTGTATCTCTTTAGCAAAAGGAGACAAATACAAGTTTTCAGTGCCTTGGAATAATAGAGATAAGAAGTCACTGATAGTTAGAATCCCAGTCCTGGTGCTTTTTATTAATAGTAACATGACTTTGCTTATATACTTTTAATTCTGTGTTTTCTAAATTATATTCTACATTTTAGTGGTGTTGGCATGAAGGGTTTTGTGGACAAATAAGTTAAACAGGTCTTTTTATTATGTGATTTCTGATCCTTTTGTATGCTTTGGTGTAGTATGAATATCCAAGATGGGAGTTATACTATGTAGCATTTTGAAACTTATTGACATTTTATCATGAATCTTTGTATCAAGGAACAACTGTTGGGATGAGTGTTTTAGGAAGTACCAAATACTTTTGTTAGTGTGTAAATGAAATAAGTACCTAAGATAGTCTGGGAGGTGAGGGGAATGACATTTAAACTGAGACCTGAAGAGATGAGTAGAAGTTACCCAAATAAGGATAGAAAGAGAGTGTGACAGATTCAAATTTAAGATGAATCACTAGCCACATTAACCTGAGAATTTGCTCAATAAGAAAGAAAAAGAATTTAAAAAAAGAGATAAGATGCCAAACATACAAAGATGAGCTCATACCTATACTACAGAAACTATTCCACACCAT
>VBSM01002608.1:155546608-155561197 GCA_008086735.1 Cheirogaleus medius | reverse complement strand
AACAAAACATAATCTCAGCACTTTGGGAAGCTGGGGTAGGAGATTGCTTGAGCCCAGGAGTTTGAGACCAGCCTGGACAACATAGCAAGACCCTATCAATAAAAAAAAAAAGAAAAGAAAAGAAAAATTAGCCAGGTGTGGTGGCCACATGCCTATAGTTCTAGCCACTCGGGAGGCCGAAGTGAGAAGATCACTTGAGCCCAGGAGTTTGAAGCTGCAGTGAGCTGTGATTTTGCTACTGCATTCCAGTCTGGGCAACAGAGCAAAACCTTGTCTCAAAAATAAAAAGAAAAAAAAGAATACTAAGCCATAATTCATGGTTGTATATAAAAGTAAAATTTTCTTCCATTTTAGCATGCCAATGAAGACGTGGAAAGAATGTTACTAGGAAACAAGTGTGATATGGATGATAAAAGAGTTGTACCCAAAGGAAAAGGAGAACAGGTAAAAATTTCTGAATGAAAGTGTATGCTACCCTTTCTTTATGAAGATAATGTTGCTTCTGATTATTTTTACAGTAGTGGTTATGGAGTACACTGTGAGCTAGTCATATAATTTTTAAATGCTTGTTGGAAACAATAGTTTATCATTTGAGTGATTTTTTTTTTTTTTAGTACATATACAGCATGTATATGAGAATCAAATCCGTGACCTTATTTTTATTTTTAGCCTTATTTAAACCTACAAAGAGGTGAAATATAAATCAGTGATTATCAGTTTTTTTAACTTAGGACTTTAAAGAAATGTATCAATTAGTATGATTCTTGTGTATGTATCAATTACTGTGATTCAGAAGCCTTTGATGAGCAGAAATCAGATCCTGATAAGTCATATTGAGCTTATCTTAAGTTTGCCCCCAGAGTTGAAATATCTGATTTAGAATATCTGAAATAAACTCTTGGGGTAAAGAGAGGATTATTTTGATTATTTTTCTTTTGCTTGTTTTTTTAAAAGAGCTTGACTTATTTAAATAATTTGTTTCATATATTCTAGTTGGAATCACTGCCTCCAAAATATGATGAATATTTGCTCTAAGATGTTAAAGTCATTCAGTTGGCCCCATACTTGATCATTTTATGATGATATTTTGCTTCTGTTTTAGATTGCAAGGGAGCATGGTATTAGGTTTTTTGAGACTAGTGCAAAAGCAAATATAAACATCGAAAAGGCGTTTCTCACATTAGCTGAAGATATCCTCCGAAAGGTAAGTTCCTATTTTTACTTCCTACTGAGGTACCTGAGTTATCTCAATTGAATATTTCATCTCTTCTAAACTACTGAATTTATATATAAAATTTGAGTTTGGGAACTGTTGTTCCTAGAAGATTACCCATTACCAATGTCTAGTCCTCCAAAGTGAAGTAAGGGCTGAGAGGAACAGGACAACGCCATCTGGAAATCTGAAGGATCTAGTCAGTGGTAACAGTTAGTATCCTGAGCTCCCACCGTCAAACTTTCTAGTCCCCAATTCTTTACTCTTTATTTCAACTTTTTATCTTGCTCCAGCTTTTCTTTTTTTATCTTGGACTCTTTTCTTTCTTTCTTTCCTTTTTTTTTTTTTTAAATCTCCCCTTTATTTCTAATTGAACTCATTTCTTTTATTGAGTCCATTGTGTTCTCATAGATAATTTTTTAAAATTTAAGAAGTGAATCTAGACTAGGCAGGGTGACTCACACCTGTAATCCTAGCACTTTGGGAGGCCAAAGGTGGGGGAGGATTGCCTGAGGCCAGGAGTTTAAGACCAGCCTGGACAACATAGTGAGACCTCACCGCTACAAAAAATTCAAAATTAGCTGGACGTGGTGGTTCATGCCTGTAGTCCTAGCTACTTGGGAGGCTGAGACGGGAGGATCACTTGAGCCCAGGAGTTTGTGGCTGCAGTGAGCTATGATCATGCCACTGCACTCCGGCTTTGGACACAGGGCAAGGCCCAGTTTGTAGGAGGGGAGAAAAAAAGTACATATATTATGTAGTTACTGCTACAGAACCACTGTTCTGCCATATGCTCGCTTCTAAGGCAAATAAAAAGCATGTATAGATTCTGTATGTGCTGATGATGAAACATTATTCCAGTACTCACAGTCCAGGTAAAGACCCAGCATATGACTAACAGGAGTCTTCACAAAACTTACTGAAACACCCTTGTCTCTGTGTTCCTTCTCTTTCTGGGCTTTTTGGTCTTCCCCATGCTTTCTGCTTACTTTCTGTCTATGCTGTGTCCTTTCATCCTCTCACCAGTCTTGGCATTTTTTTTGAATAGTACTATATAAGTCATTATATAATTTGTGCTCCAGTGAAGTAGAATTTCTTTACTGTCATATTAAAGGTTTAAAGTATGAATATACCAGGCCAGGCACGGTGGCCTATGCCTGTAATCCTAGCCCTCTGGGAGGCCGAGGTGGGAGGATAGCTTGAGCTCAGGAGCTCGAGACCAGCCTGAGCAAGAGCGAAACCCCATCTCCACTAAAAATAGAAAAATTAGCTGGGTGTGGTGGTACACACCTGTGATCCCAGTTACTCAGGAGGCTGAGGCAGGAGGATCACTTGATCCCTGAGTTTGAGGTTGCTGTGAGCTAGGCTGACACCACAGCACTCTAGCCTAGGTGACAGAGCGAGACTCTGTCTCAAAAACAAAAAGTATGAATACACGAATAAATAAAGATCTCAGTCTAGCGTCTTCCCCATGTAAACAGGCCCAAGTATGAGGTAGCATTCTTTTTCACACACATATACTCTCTTAGATGTGGTGAAGTAGTAAGTTAAAACATCTAACATAAATTTTGCTGCACATTAGAATTAACTTTAGAATTAAAGCAATTTAAAACATTTTTAACTTAATTACTTGGATAGGTAATTTATTCTGATGGTTCAAACATCTAAAATAAAAAGAGAAAAAAGTACAGAGAAGTCTCCCACCCACCCTGTTCCCCTAATGCCCTCTGTTGCCAGTTCCTCGTCCCGCCCCCACAGGTAACCAGTATAATTCATTTCCTAGTTATTGCCTTGAGTAAATATTAATATATATTCTTATTCCCTCCCACTCCCTTTTTAAATAGATTTTGTCACCTTTTTTCACTTACTATAAGTGAAATATTCTACTTTTTTAGTAAATTGTATGCTACTCCTTTGAAGAGTTATATCATAATTAGACAAGTCTCCCAGTGAGGAACATTTAAATTATTTTCAACCTCATGTGCTCATAAACTGTGTTTGTAGTACATTTTTTTTTTTAAGAAACAGAATCTTGCTCTGTCACCCAGGCTAGAGTACAGTGTTGTGATCATAGCTCACTGTAACCTCAAACCCTGGGCTCAAAGGATCCTCCTGCCTCAGGCTCCTGAGAAGCTAGGACTACAGGCTCGTGCTACCATTCCCAGCTAATTTTTTTATTGTTTTGTAGAGACATGGTCTTGCACTGTTGCCAGACTGGTCTTGAACTCCTGGCCTCAAGAGATCTTCCCACCTTTGGCCTCCCAAGCGTTAGGATTACAGGTGTGAGTGAGTTCCCAGCCCATAATCTTATGTTTAAATAATTTTGCATGTGTAAACATATTTGCAGGACAAATCCCCAGAAGTGGCCAATGAACATATATGTATATTTCCAATTTACATACATGCCACCAAATTCTGTCATGTGGTTGTACTAATTTATACCTCCACTAGCAGCATATGAGAATGTCTATTCATTCACACCCTGACCAGCACAGTGGATTTACAAGACTTAGATCTTTCCCAATCTGACAGGTTAAAAAATGTAGATTTAATTTCAACTCTTATGATTAAGGCTGAGCATTTTAAAAAATTTGTTTAGAGCTGGGTGCAGAGGTGTGTGCTTGTAGTCCCACCTGTTTGGGAGGCTGATGTAGGAGAATCACTTAAACCCAGGAGTTCAAGACCACCCTTGGCAACATAGGGAGACTCTGCCTATGAATGAATGAATGAGTGCTTAGGAATCACTTTGCATTTCCTTTTCTATAAACTTTTGTTTATTCCTTTGCAAAGTTTTTCTATTTGGTTATTGACCTTTTCTTATTTTTAGATAGGAGCCAGCTTAAAGTTGTATTTAATAAACTTAATACTTTGGCTCTAAAATGTTTTGCCCTGCATGAGATTCCCCTTCCCCCCTTTTTTTTTTAAAGAATCTAAGGATCCAAGTTAAATTCTAAAAAGATGGGCTGTGTGAGTGGGATGCTAAGTAAATAAATATTACTAGCACCCATATGTCTTACAACTGATCCATACCTGGAAGTTCCTAGAGAAAGGGTATTTCCTGTGCAACTATATTATTTTCTTGCTAGGTGCTAGGCTTCCTCTTTTCTCTTCATTTTTCTCAAAGATTTGTATTAGGAGCAAAGTCACTTGTACGGGGAAGCTTACAAAAGTCTTTTTGATGCATAACTTGCCACTTTCACATACAGGGAGGAGAAGAATCCCATCAGGCAGGGACAGTAGGCAGGTAAGTTATAAGGACAGGTAGAAATTTCACCTTAGTGTGAGGTAAGTAGGCTACTTGAGTTTTTAAAATATTTTAATTTTTTCAGCTTAGATATCCAAGACCTTAACTTCATATTGTTTCCATGAGAGGGTAAGTTCTCAGGTACATCCTAGCTTTTAAAATTCCATTGATGATGAACTCCTGTTACATACAACAGCGTGGATAAATCTCACAGACTGATACTGGATAAAGAAGTCAGATGCTAAAGAATACATTAAACTATGGTGCCATGTATATGAAGGTTAAGAATAGAAAAAAAAAACTCTGATGATAGAGTGGAGAATATTGGTTAACTTTAAGAGAGTAGTCCTGACTGGAAAGGGGCATGAGGAATCCTTCTTGAGGGTATTGTGTTCTGTATCTTGATCTGGTGGTTTCACAGTATATACTAAAAAATACATCAAGCTGTACACTTAAGATTGTGTACTTTTCTCTATGTAACTTGCCACTTTAAAAACTTTTTTCATATATAAAGTATGGATCTAGCTGTTTACAATAATGTATTCTTCTGATTTTAATAGTAACATTCAATGTTGGGAAAATACAGGATTATATTATACAAAGAAGAAAATGAAATCACCCATAAACCTGTCACTTAATGGTTGCTACTGTAATTTAACATTTTGTCGTATATTCTTTGGGTTTTTTTCTGTGTCCATTTTCAACATAAATTATGTAACCTTGCATTTTAATCCACTCTTTTTTGCTTAATCATAGTTGAGATTGCCTTTTTAAAACCATGGTATGATTGGGCCAGGTGCAATGGCTCATACCTATAATCTGAGCACTTTGGAAGGCCAAGGCAGTAGGATTGCTTGAGGCCAGGAGTTCGAGACCAGCCTGAGCAAGAGTGAGACGCCGTCTCTGCCGAAAATTGAAAAATTAGCCAGGCATGGTGGCACATGCCGTAGTCCCATCTACTCTGGAGGCTGAGGCAGAAGGATCTCTTGAGCCCAGAAGTTTGAGGTTGCATACAGTGAGCTATGATGACACCACTGTACTCTAGCCCAGGTGACAGAGCAAGACCCTGTGTCAAAAAAACCAAACCAAAACAGAAAAACTATGGTACAATTTTAAAACCTCTTCCTGTCTCTAAAGTTAGACATATGCAACATTGGTTTTATATAACTTGCTTGGTAATGCCTTGTGCTAAACAGACTCAGAGGTCAGAGCTAGGATATAACAAAATCTATTCAAAAGATTTAGAACAGAGAACATTGCAGAAGCTTTACAAAGGGATGCCAGGAAATGTCTACAACATTTCACAGCTAGGAGGAAGCAAGCAAAATAAAGATCAAAAACAGAGCTTCTAAATCTTTACTTTGCATATGGGGAAAACTATCTCATGTGACTGTAATTGCATTTTGTTGCATAAATTGACATTTTATGAGAATATTTCTGTTGAATCTTGATTTTTCCGTGGTAATGTTTTTCATGGGTTACTTTCCTTATGTGTTTGTTCCAGACCCCTGTAAAAGAGCCCAACAGTGAAAATGTAGATATCAGCAGTGGAGGAGGCGTGACAGGCTGGAAGAGCAAATGTTGCTGAGCGTTCTCCTGTTCCATCAGTTGCCATCCACCACCCCGTTTTCTCTTCTTGCTGCAAAATAAACCACTCTGTCCATTTTTAACTCTAAACAGATATTTTTGTTCCTCATCTTAACTATCCAGTCCACCTATTTTATTTGTTCTTTCATCTGTGACTGCTTGCTGACTTTATCATAATTTTCTTCAAACAAAAAAATGTATAGAAAAATCATGTCTGTGACTTCATTTCTAAATGTACTTGCTCAGCTCACCACTGCAATTCAGTTGTATTATAGTCCAGTTCTTCTTATCAACATTAAAACCTATAGCAATCATTTCAAATCTATTCTGCAAATTGTATAAGAATAAAAGTTAGAATTAACAATTTTATTTTGTACAACAGTGGAATTTTCTGTCATGGATAATGTGCTTGAGTCCCTATAATCTATAGACATGTGATAGCAAAAGAAAAGCCAGGAAAACACTCATTTTCGCCTTGAATATGTAAATGGATTAATTTTGTCCTGTGCCTTATGTGGAAAGGAACTTCTTTGGTTTTCCTTTTTTTGTTTTGGTGGAAGCATGTGCAGGAGACATATCATCCAAACGTACACCATTAAAATGTTTGTGGTTTGCTTGGCTGTAATTTTCAAAGTAGTTAACTGAGGACAAAGGGTAATGCAGAAATGATAGCTTTGGTTTGCTGAGTCTCATTTTAAGTGGCCTTGATATTTAAAACTATTCCTGCCACCATTTCTTCTCGGCCACGTTTTCCTCGCTCCTCCTCTTCCTGCATGCTGCTTTATTTGCTTCTCCCTCCCGCACCACCTCATGGTATGAGTTATTTAAGAATGAAAGGGGCAAACTAGTAGGTTTGTCAAGTTTAATATAAAGCACTGATTTAACTTGCTAAGTAAACTGAAAGATAAGTTCTAACTGCCTATTATCCAATGTCAGTTAATTGGTGTCTTCCCTTCATTTGCTCTCTCCCTAAAAACCTGTGTTCCAGATTCCTTCATTCGCTGTTTTACTTGTATGTTCCTCTTCTCCTCTCTTTGTTCCCTTCCTGTCTACCCATTGAGTTTATGAAATGGAAGAGTTAACTTGCATGCACTAGTGTTTGGAGGGTGTTGTGGTTTGTCTTTCTAATTAGGTGTATAGCCTATTCACTTTCCTAGAATAAATTTCGTAACCTACCTAAATTTGAGTAGTCTCCATTTTGGCAACTCCTCTAGCAGTTTGGTAGCCCAGTAAAGGTTGTTTTTAAAAAAAAAAAATTGGGAAGGAGGAGTGAATTTTATTAACATGTTTGCCAAATGTATTGAGATTTGGCCTCTGAAGAACACTTTTTCAGTGTTAAGTTGTCTTTACCTTAAGATTTAGAAGTACTTTAGACTGTTATTAATTTTAAGTCCTATCTTCACATTCTTTTGGAAAACTTGTATTACCATGGATTTGGAAAAAGGACAACAAAAGGCGTTTCATGTAAAGATAAGATCTCTAGCATTCTCTAACCCTGTCCTTTTTTCACTTTATTTTTCTAGTTTTGCTTCATTGCTTATCATTAGGATAGGGTAAGTTAAATTTGCTATGCTGCTAGCATCCTAAGATGATACCTTTGTTGAAATAATTGTGAATAGCATGATTCATTTCTAGCAGAGGCTGAGTTTAGGACAGCAGCTTCCATTGAAAAGTCTCTCTGTGTTGTGAATAGCATTTTAATGACCTCTTGGCTCACATAAACAACATAGGGACGTATCTGCTATGAAAATCCATGAGTTTCAGATAGTGCCCTAAAAACAATTTTATATGCCTCACTGGTTGTTGTTCTTAGGTTTTTCCCTCACTTGACTTTATCATTGTTTACTACTAGTAAAAAGCAGCATTGCCAAATAATCCCTAATTTTCCAGTAAAATAAAATAATGAGATGATGTTAAGCTTTTCAAAAAGTTTTAGATTAAACCTACTGTTGTTAGATTAACCTTTAATGTATTTGTTGCTTCCCTTTATCTGGAATGTGGCATTAGCTTTTTTATTTTTAACCCTCTTTAATTCTTATTCAATTTAATGACTTAAGGTTTGAGAGCTAAACACTGGGATTTTTGGGTAACAGACTGACAGTTTTGTTTGCGTAATTATAATCGGCATTGTACATAGAAAGGACATGGCTACCTTTTGTTAAATCTGCACTTTCTAAATATCAAAAAAAAAAGGGAAATGGAGTATAAATCAATTTTTGTATAATCTGTTTGAAACATGAGTTTTATTTGCTTAATATTAGGGCTTTGCCCCTTTTCTGTAAGTCTCTGGGGATCCTGTGTAGAAGCTGTTCTCATTAAACACCAAACAGTTAAGTCCATTCTCTGGTACTAGCTACAAATTCGGTTTCATATTCTACTTAACAATTTAAATAAACTGAAATATTTCTAGATGGTCTACTTCTGTTCATATAAAAACAAAACCTGATTTCCAACTGTGTGGTTTGGTTTTCATTTATTTATGGAGTTGGAGGATTACTTCTGAAAACAATGCAAAATAGCAAACTAAATATTAAAGAGTAGCAAAAATAGAAAGGAAATAACTTTCTCAACAATGGAAAACTGGGAAGGCAATTTCAAGAACTATCCTTGGTAAGAAACTACATAAAAAATAGAATTATCTCTAGGACACTAAAGCAGAATCATCCTGGTGCCAAAATAGGAGATGCCACGATCCTAGTCACCCTCAGCTAACACTGGTTGTATGTGCTAAAGGCCAACTACAACCCAAGTCGGCTGATTTCCCCAGGGGGACCAAGTTACGCTCCCCATGCTGGAGGACAAAGCCTTATTTCAGCAGTGGCTGTCCTCTTATCTAATAAAGGTATATAGCATTTCCTGCTTTTGTGAACCATAGCATATCGACAGCTTTGGCTTTATGTATAGGCAAAAGAAATGTTTGATCCTATATTAAGGCCGTATTAGTCAATAATAAATACTTATTGACAAGATTATCTCTGCTGGGAGGATGCTATGTAGAGGTTTTCTCATACGCACAGCTTTTAAGACTCCCTGGAGTGCTTTTAATGCTGTCCCATTCCCTCCCTGCCTCATCCTTCTGTGCGTCCAGGGTGGGGCCTACCATTCTTTTGAGATAGGGATATAGGATATGGTCTCTGCCCTTAAATTTATGGTCTAGTTTAGAAGGCAAAAGTAATCAGCTAAGGATATAGAAGAGCCAGATAGTTGTGATTCACATTTTAAATGCTGTATTAATGGAAGAGCAAGTTCAGTTGGTAAGATTTGGGATGGCTTTTTGAGGGAGGAAGGACATGAATTGATTCCTAGATGTGTAGATTTCATTAGCTGGGGCAGAGGGTAGGTCCTTGGAAGATGGCTTTGTGAGAAAGAAGTCAGTGGGGGGTCATGGTAAGCTCTTGCTGATGGTGAGAGCAGTGTGTTTTAGGAAAACAAGTCTAGATGAGTTAGAAAGGAAGGAACAAAGGTTCTACAGGTCACATGGGAAGTTGTATTAACCCAGGTTTGAATAGGGCCTGGCTAAAATGACGGCAGAGGGAAATGCAGGGTGAGAAGGAAAGGGAATGTGTGAGCAGAAAGTATTTCTTGTGAGCCTGCTAGGTGCTGTGGTGCTATTCTATGTCTTCTGTGTCCTGACGAAGTAGTGCCCATCTTACAAATTGAGACACTGTCTCAAATTAAGTAATTCAAGGTTGCACAACCAGGTGGTGCTGGAGTTAGGTTTTGAAACCAAGCCTGGCATCAGTTTTCATATTTTCACTTGCCGGAACACAGTTGCTCAGGAGGAGGTCCTGAGGTTTGGTCATAATGATTGTCCTGGCGTAATAAACAGGTGCCAGAGCCAACAGAAAACTAGAATGCTAGAGTGTAGTCTTACGTAGTTAATGTAACCATTTAGCCTGAACTTGGTACCTCCTAACAAGCAGTAATAGTTTGAAAAGTACTTAACTCGGTTTATTACTGTTTTTGTTTTAAATCTATATTACCCTCACCACCTTGCTAATTTTATTGTTTCATCCTAGTCTAAACCATCTTTTGGGTGAAAGTAAATAAGGCAGTGGCTTTTTACAAATCTCTTAATTGGCTTTCTGAGACTCTACTAATGGCTATGACAGTAGTAGTGGTAAAATAACTCAAAATAGAGGCAAGGGGAAAGAGGCAGTTGGATATAGTTTATGTCAGCTTCGTAGGTGGGTTTGAGAAAGTTTATAATAAATGACTAGTATATTATGACTTGAAATAAGATCAGGAGCCATGCAGGGTGCAAATGAAAGAGTGCTTTGCTGGTACGATGAGTTTAGGTCTGAGATTACCACCAAGATAAAAAGGGAGGCCGTGTATTCCTGTTGCATCTAGTTAAACAGCGTAACAGTTGGCAAGGAGAGAAAATCTCTAGCATAGAAGTCAGGAAGTTTTACCATTAATAATGGGTAATTGAAGCTGAGTGTGGTGGCACACGCCTATAGTCCCAGGTACTTGGGAGGCTGAGGCAGGAGGATCACCTGAGCCCAGGAGTTGGAGCCCAGCCTGAGCAACATAGCAAGACTCCGTCTCTTTTATTATTTTTTTTCCTGAGACAAGGTCTAGCTTTGTTGCCCAAGCTGGAGTGCAGAGGTGCGATCGTAGCTCACTGCAGCCTCGAATTTCTGGGCTCCAGCGATCCTTCTGCCTCAGCCTCCTGAGTAGCTGGGAGGTGCATGCCACTACACCCAGCTAATTTTTCCAGTTGAAATTAGAAGTGAAAATGTCTCCTGTGCAGGCTTATCAAGTGCATAAGTTTGCTTTTTTGCCTCTATCACTTATCGAATACCAGTGAAACACAAGAGTAAATAGTAAATCAATGACGACATTTATTCAGGGAGCTGAAGTAATAAAGTCTCTTAAGTTTGTAGCTTTATGGGAATCTGACTCATAGGCATAATTTATTGCTTCTTAAAGGGTAGTTGATATTTCATTAAATTCTAAAATAGTCTCTATTGGTCTTTTGACTGGAGCTAGAGTGTAGTCAGTTCAAGATAAGCTCTCTAGTGAGTGCTTAAAATGTAGGTTTTAGTGTTAAATGAAAAAGATCCATTTGCTGTAGACACAAGGTGTGTAGGTAGCAGAGTAGATGTTACTTTGAAAGTGGCAGGACTCAAAGGAGAGGCCATTTCACGTGTACCTCTTTTGAAGTGCCTGAAGTGTTCCAGTAAAGCCTCTAAAGTTTCACATTGTAAATTGCATTACTACTGGAAGATTGTGACAGGTGAAGATACTGAGTGAAACTTCCTCCAGGGGAGCATCTTGGGATGAGTTAGAAATCTAAAGTAGGTCAGTCATGGTTGATCAGGCCTGTAATCCCAGCACTCTGGGAGGCTGAGGCCGGGGGATCACTTGAGGTCAGAAGTTCAAGACCAGCCTGAGCAAGAGGGAGACTCTGTCTCTACTAAAAATAGAAAAAATTAGCCGGGCATGGTGGCACGTGCCTGTAGTCCCAGCTACTTGGGAGGCTGAGGCAGGAGGATTGCTTGAGCCCAGGAGTTGGAGGTTGCTGTGAGCTATAATGACACCACTGCACTCTAGCCTGGGTGACAGAGCAAGACTCTGTCTCAAAAACAAAAACACCACCAATAAAAACCTAGCAACTAGGATAGCAAAACTTAAGTACAGCAAAAGTAGGTGACAAGATATTCCCACAAACCCCCAAATACAAGCAGATAGAGCCAAACCTCTGACAGAAACAAGAGCTGCAACATAGCATCTGTGAAGTCAGGCATCTGATGGATCGAGGAATTCCAAATAGCCAGCAGGTACTCGAAGGCTCTGCAAGTGAATTTGAGAGCAGTGGCTGGAACTGGAGGGATTTGCACACGCCAGTAGCAAGTGAACACAAGGGATCCACAATAAACCCTACGAAGAGAAAAGAAATTCCCTTTTACCACTAAAAGTAACCAAGGCTTCTTGAAATGGCAGATTGCAAGTTTGTGGCGGGAAATGTGTAAGATGAACCTGAAATAATTTGTCACATCAGAAAACAAACTCAAATCTAAGGACGTGTCAATATGGCTTAGGAGTCAAATTGATGCTCACTCTGGGCAGTGATGGGACAGTTTGAACCCATCAAATATGTTTAAATTCACAAATTGTTAATGATACCAAACACACACGCACCCTAATTGATCACTGTCGGTTGGAGGATACCAAGGAAACGTCTCTCTCTCCCCTCACACCATAACCCTTGCTGGTAAATAAAGGAATCAACAATTCGTCTTGCCTTCCCTATACAAATTATACCACAGAGTGAGTACACAGTAAATGAGATGAAGTTTGAAATGAAGAAACAATAGAATTGGAATCTTATTTTATTACAATTTCTAATGAATTAATGGATTTAGTTTACTAACATCACAGAGAGAACCAACAAAACAGATGTTTATGTACCTTCCGACCAAGAACAATACTACTTATGATGAGGCCATGCCAAAAAAGAGCAAATCTGTAGTCTAGCTCCAGCTGCCAATGTGTAGGAAATCTGAAGACAGAGGGACACATTAAACTACATCATTCAACAAAATCTGGACTGGTAAACTTTACAGAACAATTGATCCAGCCTTTTCAAGAATTTAATTTCAATCAGGAGAGAGAGAGAGAGAGAAACAGGCAAAACCTCATAGTGTGTTTAGGAAAGTACGGAGGTAAAACACTGTAAGGAAGATGAAGGAATGATTACCCTAAAAGTCAGGGCAGGGATATTCTCAGCAGAAAAGGAGGAGCCATGACTGGTAGAGCATAGGGTTCCTAGGATAGTAAAATCCTATCTTCTGGCATGGATATTGGTTACAAGGGTGTTTCTTATAACAATTCATTAATCTACACATCTGTTTTATGTAGGTTTTAAAATTTGTATTATAAATTTAACCCTTAAGGGCTCTGATTGCGTCTACAATTATATTGGGTTGCTCCCAATCTCCAGGATCATAGAACCAGTCGTAAAGGCTGTGCACCAAGACCAGTGCACAGAATTAGGCTTAGAAGAATTGGTCTGCTAAAGTCTTACAGTCACTGCTGATGAACACAGACATTGTGTCTCAAGGACTGTCACTGCTGCCTCTGAAAACAATATGGCTGCCACCAGTGCCAAAAGTTGCAGGGGTGGATGTTGCGTTTTGATGGCTTCTGGTTCAGAGTCTGGGGTAGCTATGCTGGTTGGCAAAGCCCAAAGTATATGCCTATGTCCCCAGGTGCCAGGGAAGTGGACAAAAGGGAGAATCTCTTGTCTTCAGCTTCAACACTGGGAGATGGCTTCTGACTCTAAGATGGGGGATTAGGTACTGGGGGGACAAAAAGAGTGACAAATACCCAGTATGTCAGTGGCCTGCAAACTTTACCGCACATTCGAGTCAGCTAGGGAGTGTTTTTAAAAATGCCACCGGCAAGGTTGCACCCCCGCCCAATTAAGACAGAATTTCTGGGGTGATCGTGGCTTTTTGTTTTTATCTTCATATGTGATTCCCAGGTGCAGCCAAGTTCATGGACCAGTGCCTACATCCTGGCTATACTCAAAGTGTCTTCTTCAGATCAGTGAGATTTGGATCACCTGGGAGGCTTACTCCAAATGCAGAAGCTCTAATTCAACATATTCCTTATAAAAAAAAAAGAAGCAGCAAAGAAATGTAGACGCTCAGCACAATTAGTCTACACTGAAACAAGAGCCCACTCCTGAGCCAGGCAGTGGCCTCTCCCTTCATCTTACAGAGGAGAGCACATTTCCGTGGGGCACTCATCGCGGTTAATTACCTTCTGTGTGGTTTATCTCCTTAACAGATTGTAAGTGTGCGGCGGGCAGGGACTCGGTCTAGTCCTCTTTGTGTCTTCACAGGTCTTAGGGCGTTGTGCCACCAGTGACGTTCCTTCAGTTCCTTCTCCCTACCACGTTCAGCAGGGGATGCATTGGCCTCCTGTTCCCCACCCCCGCTTGAATACATCCACATTTGGGTTTTGATTTAAAGGCAACTTCGATTAGAACTTTAAAAGAACTTTACAGTTCAAACCCCAATCTACTCTTACTACTTCCGCATATTGGGCAAATTGGTTGACTCCTGTGGATTTCAGTGTCCTTGTCTCTAAAGGAGGTGGACTAGGAAGGCTTCCAAGACTCACGCCAGCGGAAATATTCTACAATTCTGTGGTTCCCCTTGCTGGATTAGCCAGACTCGCAACACTCCAGCTGCTGCGGGGTTGGCAGACGGGCGTGAGCAGAAACGATAAATTAAATGTAGGGTCACTGCGCCCCCTCGTGGCCGATCCTGGGAACTGCGCTCAGCGTGCCATGAGAGCCTTCCTGTAAGCCTGCGGTCCCCAACCCCCGGCCACGGACGCACCGGGCCCGCCAGCCAGGAACCCGGCCGCACAGCAGGTGGCGCGCGGCGGGAGGGCGAGCGAAGCACCCCCTGAACCTACAGCCGCTCGCCATCGCTCGCATCACTGCCCGGGCCCGTCCCTCTCCCACCCCCCACTCTCTACCCCCTACTCTCGCCACCCCGTCAGATCAGCGGTGGCATGAGACCCT
>VBSM01002608.1:155461003-155504122 GCA_008086735.1 Cheirogaleus medius | reverse complement strand
TGTGGACTCATCAATTCACTGCTTGACTTTGTAATGCCAGTCAGGAAATACAAGGCACAAGAGTTCTGATCCAGGCCCTGCCTTCACCCTGCAGTTTCTGCCCTCTTCCTCACATCCTAACCTCTGTCCTCTCAACAGAGACACAGAGGCATACTGTTTTAATACTCCATAACAGTATAGTAATTACATACACAGTGGATCAAAATCCATAGACCTGAGAATTTCTAGTTTGATAGGAAAGCATAAAATAAATGGCATTTAAAAATATCTACTAGATAAGAGTTTCCCTTCTGCACTCAAAGACTACAGGGCTCCAGTGGTATTAACGGTCTATCATATCTGTAACAAAATGAAATGAGAGCAGGAATTAGCATTTCTAAAAATCAAAAGAAACTTGACTTAACTACAGAATATCCAGTACTCACTATGTTCAGGAAAAAGAATCTGCGATGGCAAAACAAAAACAACAAAAAAAACATTCCAACTCCTGGCAAAGACAGAGAGTAGGCTTACCCTTTGAACACTTGCTGCTGTCCCCGGCCTAGCCCAGTGATTGCGGCATCTTTAAGTATAGTCTTTAGCCCCTTATCCACAGAGACCTGGGCGATGCCGGCTCCCATCAGCCCTGCACCAAGAATAGCCAGATGCCTGCAAGGGAAGGATGAAATGACTTTTGGTAGACAACTCTTACTCATTTCAGTAAAAGTGGAAGACTGCCCAAGTTACCATCCAATGAACCAACTAACGCAGGCAAAACTATGTTTCAAATAATTTTTACTACTAAAAATACAACTATAAATAAGTGATTGATTTTTAAAGTTAAAGCAAAAATCCATTAGGTCTAAAAGAATTGGTCTATCCAAGAAGACAGAATTATACTAATCTTCAATCATGCCTGGAGATTACTGAAAATAAAACAAACCAGTTGCTTAAGTCAACACGAATTATTTTTGTTTTCTGAACAAAACCCAACTTGCAATGCTATGCCCAAAGACTAACCTCTCTTCTTTGTTAACTGCTTGTTTTTTAGTGATTTGACCATTTTCCTGTTATCATTCATTTCTCCTGAAATCTGTGCCTTTATCACCTCTCACCTGTATTAGTTCAAAAGTCTCGATGGTCAGAAGGATTCCTTTTATGTTAAAACATTCAAACCATAAACATAAAACAGTATCAGTATTTAAACTTGTTTATATAGTTTTTTAAAAGGGAGAATAAGAATGCATGATTTTTTTTTTTTGGTGGGAGGATTTGCTGTCATGTTAGCTTTAGCTTAACAACAATAATAATGAAATCTAAAACTAGTGTAATTAAAGTTTTTTTGGCATAATAGAACCCACAGCTTAAACATCATTCATTTTTTAACTGTTTATACTCTGCTTCTTAACATCAGAACTTAAATGAGGGCTTTATAGTTGTTTAACGTTTGTCTACAACAGCAGATTTAAATTTAACACATTTCACAATCTACTGAATCTCTCTGATGCCCCACTTGTGTAATTATCCAGCAGGTTAACATCTATGGTGTCTGATGCTTTATAAGTCAATTGTTTTTTTATGGCTTTTTTTTGAGACAAGGTCTTGCTCTGTCACCTGAGCTAGAGTGTAGTGGCATCATCATAACTCACCGCAACCTCAAAACTCCTGGGCTCAAAAGACCCTCCTGCCTCCGCCTCCCATGTAGCTGGGACTACAGGTATGCACCATCACATCCTGCTAATTTTTCTGTTTTTTGTAGAGATGGGGTCTCTCTCTTGCTCAGGCTGGTCTTGAACTCCTGGCCTCAAGCAATCCTCCCACCTTGACCCCTCAAAGTGCTAGGATTATAGGCGTGAGCCACTGTGCCCAGCCTTTTAAGCCAACCGTTGAATGACATGAACATTTGAGGGCTGATTACACAAAAATGTGATTTGATGCTTAACATGGCCATTTTATCTGTATACTAATTTATATTTCGGTAATTTTTCCATAAGTACTACCCTTCATTTGTAAGAATTTATAGAATGCATTGTTTGTATGAAAGATTAACTTATAAAAGGAGAAAACAGAGAATAATTCAAATCATCATCCAAGGCGAGGCGGAAGAGGCCTAGTGAGATGGAAGTGTAGGTGTTACGGCTGAGAAAGCAGGAAAGGGGGCACTTTCTTCAGTGTTTTTTACTAAATATTTATTTCAACCTATTGTGCCTTGGGCACATTATAATTTATTCTTCATTTCTAAGATGTTGTTACCTTTTTCTTCAATTTCTTTCCCAAGTTAGGTCAACTCTTATATCACCCTGTTTTTCTGACCATTTAGGTCTGAGTATTTGAATTTTTGATTTAAGGTGATTTTTTCTGTGTAAGTACTACATGCTAACCAATTGTGCCACCGGAGCCCCACCTGGGTGATTTTTTCTTATCTGTAAATGCTTCCTTAAGGATATTTAATTCAAGTTTGAGAGTTCTATTATAGTTTTCTTCTGTATTGTGGTTGTTTTGGGGGCAGAGAATTTTCATAAGCTTAAGTATTTTGATTTTCATTTTCTTTTTCTTATATTAGCTTTATGTGGATGTTGTATCTCTTTTCTGTGTGTTTACTATACAACACCACCTTCTGCAGGGGGTATTGTATATTATCTGCACATAACAATAAAAGCTATACACAGGCAGGAGGAGGAGTCTGGAGTGGCTAACAAGGTTTCTTAAAAGTACCCTCTTCTGTTGCAAAGTGCGGTTTCTTTAATTGACAGCATTATTTGTGTACATGGAGGGAGGGGGTGAAGGGATAGAGAGGTTGGCATATCTAGGTTTTGTGATTTTGCAGGACACTTAATATTTTTCCCTTTTGCTTCCTTTCTTTCTTGTCACAATAAAGTCTCCTTCTTTCATAATTAGAAGTTAGCAAAATTCTCTCACTTATACTATGTATGGGAAATGGGTGACTTTGTTTTTCCTTGTTAATATGTCTGATTTTTGTAGAATGTGGGGAGATGTAGATTTAAGTGGCCATCATTTTTCTTTTGCAACACGGGAGTAAGCTACCCCACCCATTGAATGCAAGGTACTATCAAAGGCAGGTGAACAAATGCAATTGGATCTTCAGAGCAGCCTGATCCTGGTCACTAAATGTGTGGGGGAAGTGGTTAAGGTTGTATTTCGGAATCTATTTGGAAATCTCGGCTAGACTCTTATCTGTCTCACCCAGGCTTCTTATTCATTTTATTTTCTATTTTGGATTGTAATCTCATTAAAGGTGAGAGGATGGAGGAGGTAGTACATTAGCTGTTTCTCTTAAATCCCTAACAGTAACTTAGCTAGAACAGGGTTTCTCAACCTCAGCACTACTGACATGTTGAACTGGATGATTCTTTGCTGTGGGGCCTGTCCTGTGCAGTGTAATATGTTTAGCAGCATCCTTGGCCTCTACCCACTAGAAGCCAGTAGCAACCCTCCCTCCCCAATTGTGATAACTAAAAATATTCCCAGACATTGTCAAATGTCCCCTGAGAGGCAAAAATCAACCAGGTTGGGAACGACAGAGCAAGAAGATGAGCTTAGGGGCATCATTAAGCTTAAGACACTGAAGTGCTATTAGGCAGCATAACACTGAAAAAGGCTTGCTGACAAGAACAGACATGAAACAGGCAAGTAGAATCTCCAATGCTTAGGTTGTAAGCTAAAAGAAGGACAAGATTTTAGCAATTAGAATGAAGCTTCATGTTTTTTAATGAGGAAGAAGTGTAAGTTCCCAGAGATGGCATCTGAAATCATAGGCAGAGAAGACCATTGAACAGTGCAGAGGGTGTGTGTTTGGTTTGGAAAGAGGGACCTAAACAGACTTCTAGGGGCATCAGTACGAGACAAGGAAGCCTCTATAGGAGTCACAGAGGGGTCTAGAGAAAACTCAGAACATGTGGAACTTTGAAAACCAAAAAGTTCTTGGTAGGAATAAGGGCTCTAATGTGCTCAGGACAGAAGAGGTTGAGGACAACACTGAATTAAGACATAAATCTAACGCTGTAGGTTTTCAAAGGTACCTATAAGCTTTGCCCATAGTGAAATTCACAAATCCTAGGTAGAGTTTAACTTACTTAACATCCTTCTGCGGAGCTCCAAATTTATTCTTCTTGCACAGGACCTGACCATGGTAAAGTCCCATCAAGGCCTTTGATTCTTTGGTCATTGCAAGCTCTCCAAATTTCTGAAAAGTAAAAGGGAACAAGAAAAGGTAGAACTTCACACTCTAGGTGATGTGGATTCCTTTGGTTCTGGTTTCTCTGCAAACAGAGGTAACGCACGTAAAGCCTCAATTCCTCAGGGCATCTCAGTGGTGCTTGTGCTGCAGAAGTCTGTCTCTCACTGATGTGTCTTGTCCTTACTCTTCTCATCTGGAGCACTTTCCAACTGCTGCTTTGAAAAGACTTTTGGATATAACTAACCTCCCAGATTCTTTACACCAGAGGCATGGTAACCTTTTTTCATAGAATTAGAGTCTCAGAGCCAAAATGAGCCTTCACAATTATCTTACACCAACCCTCTCATTTTAAAGATTGGGAAGAGGAAGCCCAGAGAAATTAAGTGACTTTGCTCAAAGCCATACTTCATCAAAGTGGCAGAAATGGAACTTGACCCCAGATAATTATGACTTCCAACTCCAGTTCTCTTTCCACTGGTTACAGGCTGCTCCACATGGAACCTACCACCTTAAAAAGTATCTTAATACTTATGGAGAATGAGTCAGCTTGGTGGCTAAAAGCATAAGATTTATAGTCTAAGTTTGGATCCTGGCTCTGTCACTTCCCCACTGAGAAGATTTCTTCATCCTTAAAATGGGAAAAACAACACCTATTTTATAGTCTTGTGGGGATTAAATGAGAACACTAGTAAAATGAATAGAGCCTCAATATTAGCTATTATTAATATTAATAGGATATAGCAGTAAGATTACATGGTTACAAACAGCACTTCAAAGGAATCCCTCTAATAAAGTTGCTTTCATGCTCTAATAGAACATAGAATAGAATCAATGCTTTACTAATCTTCATACAGCATGTTCTGTCCAATAAACCAGTGATTTTCAATCTGTGGGTAAAGATCCATCAGAGGTCAGAAGTTCAGTGGGTTGTGATAAGCAATATATACAGACATAAAAATGGAATACATAGAAAATACTGAGTACAATGCACGCAGTGAGGACAATTATTCGTGAAACTTATGCTTTAATTTTTCTGTACATAGGTACATGTGTACCTGGTTATGATATTTAAAAAAAATTAGAAATGCACAATAAGCAATCCAGTATGAGAAATATTTTTCTGGAACCTGTCCTGGGCTCTTCAGACATCTTTTGTCTTATGCAGGTTGAGCATCCCTAATCTGAAAATCTGACCTCCAAAATGCTCCAAAATATGAAACTTTTTGAGCACCGACATGACGCAACAAGTAGAAAATTCCACACCTGACCTCATGTGATGGATCACAGTCAAAACTTAGTTAAAAGTTTGTTTCCTGCACAAAATCATTAAAGATATTATATAAAATTACCTTCAGGCTACGTGTATAAAGTGTATATGAAACAAAAAAATTTCATGTTTAGACTTGGGTTCTGTTCCTAAGATATTTTATTACATATATGCAAATATTCTAAAATCTGGAAAAATCCAAAATCCAAAACACTTCTGATCCCAAACATTTTGGATAAAAGATTCTCAACCTGTATTAAAGAATAATCATTCTTTAATAATTGCATAAAACTTAAAAACAACCCAAACTACTTAAATCTGCAACACCACCAACTTGCTAAAAAAGAAAGAGGGGTGAGGCTGGTGCATACATATCTTTTTTATAAATTTTTTTTTTTTTTTAAGACAGAGTCTTGCTCTATTGCTGGGGCTAGAGTGCAGCGGCATCATCATAGCTCACTGCCACCTCAAACTCCTGAGCTCAAGTGATTCTCCTGCTTCAGCCTCCAGAGTAGCTGGGACTATAGATGCATGCCACCATGCCTGGCTAAGTTATTCTATTGTTTGCAGAGATAGAGGTCTTGCTATGTTGCTTAGGCTGGTCTCGAACTCCTAGCCTCAAGTGATCCTCCTGCCTCAGCCTCCCAGAGTGCTAGGCTTATAGACATGAGCCACCATACCTGGCCCTTTCTTTTTTCTTTCAAGAGATGAAGCCTTGTTCTATAGCCCAGGCTGGAGTGCAGTGCAGCAATAATAACTCACTATAGCTTCGAACTCCTGAGCTTAGTGATTCTCCCACATAGCTGGGACTACATGCACGTGCCACCACAACTGGCTATTTTTAAAAAAATATTTTTAGAGATGGGGTGTCACTCGCTATGTTGCCCAGGCCCCTTCTCCCTTTGTCTTTTACTGGGTACAAGACACTAACTTTCATTTTCTTTTTCTTTTTTTTAAGAGACGGGGTCTCACTCTGTTGCCCAGGTTGGAGTGCAGTGGTTCAATCACAGCTCACTGCAGCCTCAAACTCCTATAATCCCCCACCTCAGCTTCCTGAGTAGCTGGGACTACAGGTGTGTGCTACTGTGCCTGGCTACTTTTCTCCCAATTATTGTAGAGCTGGGGTCTTGCTATGTTGCCCAGGCTGGTCTGAAACTCTTGGTCTCAAGTGATCCTCTAGCCTTAGCCTCCCCAGTTGCTGGGATTATAGGCATGAGCCACTGCTCTTGGCTCATTTTCTAATTCACCAAAAACAGGGTGGGCTTCAAAGTTTCATTTGTAGGCCCAAACAAGTAGGAAAAATATTTTTCTATCAATGTGTTCATTTTGTCTCAATAAAACCACCCCAAGTGCAGAATATGTATAGGTGATATGCAAAAAATGTACAGGTGATTCATTTTGAAAGGATTTTAACTCTGCTCCTGCTCTTTCTACTTACAACCTCATTAGTGACAGCAAGTTTAAACATCTGCAGACCACTTACTTGCTTACTGAGATTCATCATAAGAAATGATAAGCAATGGCAGAAAAAAAAATTTATTGGGCTTTGAATATTTTTTCTTTTTTCAGCTTTATACAGAGTATTGGATCTTTGGTTTTCCCGTAACTTATAATAAAAAATTGAAAGGAAACAACTTTACCTGAGATTCAGAGAGATAACCAGCAACATTCCCTTGCTCAATTCCAGTCTTTACCACCTAGAAAACATATAAAGCACCTGTTCATCAGTGTTGGAATAGATAGGCAAGAGGTAAAATAATGCTAGATAAAATTGCCAGTGTTGTTAGCCCTGAAAGAGTAAGTCAAAAATCTAGACTGGAGTGAGAAAGAGAAGAGGATTGAGTGCTTGGTTGGTCTAGATTGATTTAATTCTCCATCTCTGAAGCTACTGCTAAACCTAGCATAAAATGGAAGTAAAAGGAAAAGGAAAGCTTAAATTATTCTTCCAACTTCCCTCCTGTTCTTCAAATGTGAGTAAATCTTTACACTTTTAGCCCATTTCTCTATGCATTCTTCTTCCTCAGGTGCATGAACTAGTTTGTCACATTAATCATGAACTCTATGAACTCAATTTAACATTTGGGCTAAGAAGTACCCTAAGCACAATGGCAAGGGTAAGAGTATGATCCTGTACTCACATCACCATAATTTATGGGACTGTCAAATTAAAAGAAAAACAAACAAATCTATATCCTTAACTCTGACTTCTCTGTCTAAACTACTGTTGCTTGAATTTCCCATAATATCTAAACTCAACATTCTCTCTTGGGCAAGTCCCTTGCTACCTTAGTATTATATCTTAGGGTCTTAGTCAAACTTAAAGGCTGAATTATCAAGATAGCTTGCTAATTCATTCCTCATTTTGACTCTCCTTCTAATCCATTTTTGTTTAAGTTATTTTTTTGGTTATTTATTTATTTATTTTTGCCTTACCACATGTATGTGTCTATCTCCCCAGCCCAGACTGTGAGACAAATGCAGGTAGGGAGTCATGTTTCATATTTTATGTATTCTGGTGTCTTCTACTCAAAACTGATTTGTTGACTGACCCATTGTCCAATTCTGAAGTCTCTGACTATATGCTCTTCTAAGCTTGGATTTTCCAGACTGAAAAGTTCTAAGCTTTAAAGTCTACCATTAGACAAAGATTTCTTCAATCCTGTGACCAGTTTAATTATCCTTCTTGATCTTTTGCAGAATGTTTTTAAAATAACTACAGCAATGGGAAAGTCCTTGAGGGATTTAGGTACTGACAATGATTTTGACAACGGACAGAATACAACTATCAATTTTGTTTCAACCATCTCTTGATTAATGCCTGATATTTTACTTGCCTTGTTATTTACTGGCCTTTTTACTGATAGCTTTAAACTCATCAACCGATGAGTATGTCTAGTACTAATTTTCTCCAAATACATCACTTTATATGAGTCCTTATAGCTTGCTATGCTCTTCCTTTATTTATGGTAAGTACTTTAATAGCAGAAATAAGAAATTTATTATTGAACATACATTGTCCAGATGGCAACACAGAGAGACAACAGAGAGAGAAGATGGCTTTATATAAAGGGAGGAAATAAGAGAAAGGTGAGAGTATAGGGTAAGACTCACATCAATTATTTTCAGAGGTGCAGGATAAAGGCCTTTGGTCTGCTTTCGCACTTTTTCTTCCACTTTTTTGTAAATCTGTTGCCTGACAAATGGAATAGTCATGGCATACGCTGTCAATTCTGTAAGGTAAAATGCTTTTAGATACTTACTGGAAAGAGCCTAGAGTCTCTTGTTAGTTTGTTCTGTAAACTCCATAAAAATGCAGTAATTCTAGCTATCTGAAAAAACGCTTCTTTATTCTGATACATACAATATAAATTTCAACCTAAGCACTTCTTTAAACATGCTTTACTTATTAGCTGATAAATGTTAAAGCTAGGCTTGGGTCATGGGTGTTTATTACACTATTATACTATTCTACTTTTGTATTAATGTTTAAAATTTTCCAAAATAAAACGTTTTTTAAAAATCACTTTAACTGGTTAGCATAAGGTTGAGAATGACCCTAGAGCAGAGCTGTTATATCCCTTAAGGTTGACTTTAGGCCTTGAGAAAATAATGCATTTACCTTTTCCTCATTTTGAATCTATAGCAAATAAAATTAAATTCCTAGAAAAGAAGTTTTGCCTTTGTTCTTTAACAATGACACTCACTTTCCACCAATCCCTTGTTTCTCTTTGGAGAGATCTTCTTATCAGCTAGTCCTTTGGCAAAAGTAACTGCAACTTCTTCTAGGTATTCAATTGTCCGTTCCTCTGGAGGTTTTAATCCTGGTCCTGTAAAAATGAACACAACAGACTGGAATGTAAATTAGACTTAGACCAGTCCCAGGTAGTCAAAAACTTAAGCCTGCCAAAGCCAAAAGCCACAGCTTTCCATTTCAGACTAGAGACTGGTAGGTGGCAAACTCATGAACTGTGGACTCAGAGAAGGGAAATCACACTGATTAGAGGTGTAATAACATGCTCTAGGTAGAAAACAAGGAAACTGTTTCAGTCTGACTTCCAGTTCTGATTAGAATGTAGTATGTCTAGTATGGTCTGCAAAACTGGAAAAAAAAATGAATAAATCTCTAAGTCACGTGTGAAGACACTAGAGAGCTATAGAAATAACAAGGACTTCATAAACTAAAATTCCAGAGAGGGAAGAGCCTGTCTTAGGTGAACTGATGATTGCTGGTCATTTTCTTTTCAAGGGTATGTGAGGGTTTTGAGCATGGGCTGAAGACTGGAGTTGGCTCAAGCAGAATGATGCTATTAGGGGAAAGTGAAACCATCACAGTTTTTGGTGGTCACATACAACAGATCAGAAGCTAGAAGAAACCAAGTGCAAAGTCAATTTTCCCCATGGAACTTTTGTGAAGTTCTAAGGCAGTATAGGAGGCTGAAGGGGCTGGGTCAGAAAGGTAGAGTGAAATCTGTCATAGTGTTATGATGTTTAGTATATATGGTACTTTTATAGAGAAGGGGGCCTGCAACAAATATGTAACTGAATTCCCCTTCAAGGCCTCTGCCAGATTTTGAACCTGCTTGAGACAGGAGATTAAAGAGCTAGGCTAAAAAAATCCAAACAACAGAATTTATAGGGCTATGAAAACAGTCACCTAGCAGGCTCTCAATCAAAAGTCTGTAAGAGCCACACTGGAAGAAGTGGCTGGGGTGAAAAAGGCAACCTTGTGCAATACTATGGTACTCAGGAAACAAAATCCCAACAGAGGGAGGAGCCCACAAATATACAACCAATCTCTCCCTTAAGACACTTGCCCTGTGTGGGGAAGGAGGAAAAAGGACTAAGCCTATTTACTGAGTAACTAAAAAAGTTGCTAGTAGTTTGAGTGGGGCTCAGAACAAGAGAAGCTGTTCTGCCACGTGGGCCAAATGATTCAAACCTGATGGTGTTCGAAGTGTCGGCAGCAGATAGAAATGCTGTTTGGAGTCTTAGCAGGCCCTTATAGGTCAATCACAGTACAGACCCTTAGGATTTTGGAAAAAGCCCTACCATCCTCTATGAATGACTACTCTCCTTTTGGGAAAGCATTTGGCTTATTAGTGGGCCTGAGTAGAGATTCAAAGCTTAACGATGGGCTGTCAAGTCTACCTGGTGACCTGAGCTGCCTATCATGTAATGCACATTGTCTGACCCACTGAGCCAGCACAGCAGCACTCCATTATCAAACGGAAGTGGCATATATGAGACTGGGCTTGAACGAACCCTAAAGGCACAAGCTGCATGAGGAAGTGGCCAAAATACCCATGGACCTTATTCCTCCTTTCCTCTCCCAGCCTGCACCTATGGCCTCATGGGGAGTTCCCTACCACCAGCTGACTGGGGAAAGGAAAACTTGGCCCTGGTTTACAGAAAAGTTCTGTATGATATACGTGGACCACTTGGAAGTAAACAGCTATAACACAACAGTCTCTTTCTGGGACATCCCTGAAGGACAGTGGTGAAGGAATCTCTTCCCAAGCAGTGGTACTTCAAGCAGTGCACCTGGCTGTTCATCTTGCTTGGAAAGAAAAATGGCCAGAGCTAAGGGTCTATACTGATTCATAGGCTGTGGCCAATGGTTTGGCTGGATGGTCAGGAACTTAGGAGGAACATAGATGGAAAACAGGTGGTAAGGTGTTATGGGCTGAATTGTAGGCCCTCAAAATGCGTATGTTGAAGCTCTAACCCCTAGTATCTCAGAGTGTGACTGTATTTGGAGATAGGGCCTTTAAAGAGGTGATTAAATTAAAGCGAGGCCATTAGAGTGGGCCCTAATCCAATCTCACTGGAGTCTTTATAAGAAGAAGAAATGTGGACACACAAGAGACACTAGGGATGTGTGCTCGTGAGAGAAAGACCTTGTCAGGACACAGTGAGAAGGCAGCCATCTGCAAGCCAAAGAGAGAGGCCTCAGAAGAAATCAAACCTGCAAACACCTGATTTTAGCTTCTAGACTGTGAGAGAACTTGTTAAGTTTCTGTTGTTTAAACTACTTGGTTTGTGGTATTTTGTTATAGCAGCCCTAGCAAACTAGTACACAAGGACACCTGGGGAACAGGTTACGGATAGACCTCTCTGAAAAGGCAAATAATGTGAAAATATGCATGTCCTGTGTGAATGCTCAGCCAAGCATGACCTCAGCAGAGGATTTCACTGATTGAGTGCATGGGATGACCCATTCTGTGGATACCAAACTAGTTCCACAGTCTCTCCTGTCATCGCGCCATAAACAGAGTGGCCATAATGGCAGGTACAGAGGTTATGCATAGGTTCAACAACACAGACTTCCACCTGCCAAGGCTGACATGGCTATAGCCACTGTCGAGTGTCCAATTAGCCAGCAGCAGAGACCAACCCTGAATCCTTCATAGGGAGATTCCCCAGGGTGATCACATAGCTCCCTGGTGGCAGGCTAATTACTGTGTACTGTATGTATCATGGAAAAGGCAGTGCTTTGGTTTTTAATGGAACAGACACTTAGTATGGATGTGAATTTGCCTTCTTGGTGTGCAATGCTTCTGTGAGAACTACCATTTGTGGACTTACAGAATGCCTTATGCACCATCATGGTATTCCGCACAGCATTGCTCCTGATCAAGGAACTCACTTCACAGTACGTTAAGTGCAGCAATGGGCCGTGCTCATGAAACACACTGATCTTACCACGTTCCCCATCATCGTGAAGCAGCCGGCTTCATAGAATGGTGGAATGGACTGTTGAAGATTTAGTTTCAGTGCCAGCTAAGTGGCAACACTTTGCAGGGCTTAGTTAATGTCCTCTGCGATACCGTATATGTTATAAGTTAGCCTCCAACATGGGCTATTTCTCCTACAGCCAGGATTCATGGGCCCAGGAATCAAGGAGAGCAAACAGAAATGGCTCTACTCACTATCACCCCTAGTGATCTAATCTACCAGCAAAATTTTTGCTTCTTATCTCTGTGACTTTAGGCTCTGCTTGTCTAGAGGATTTAGTTCCAAAGGGAGGAATGCTTCCATCAGGAGACACAACAATGATTCTATTGAACTGGAAGTTAAAACTGCCATCTGGCCACTTTGGGCTCCTCATACCTCTGAATCAACAGGCAGAGAAGGGGGTTACTGGACTGGCTGGGGTGATTAATCCCAATTACCAGGGGGAAATACACACAGAGGTTAAATACACAACAGAGGTTAAAGATGAGTGTGTTTCATATATGGGAGATCTCTTAGGGTGTCTGGGGAAAGGAAAACTTGGCCCTGGTTTAGAGATAGTTCTGTGTGATACGCAGGGACCACCTGGAAGTGAACAGCTACACCACTACAGTCTCTTTCTGGGACATCCCTGAAGGGCAGTGGTGAAGGAATATCTTCTCAAGGGGTGGCACTTTAAGCAGTGTACCTACCGTGACCCATAATTAGTCAATTCACACAGGACTGCTAGTAGCCTTGATCTTTTAGGAACAAAGGTCACCCCGCCAAGCAAAGAACCATGACTAACTGAGGTACTTCCTGAGGGCAAAGGGAATATGGAACGAGTAATGGAAATATTGCCCTCCGCACACCAGACTTGGTGCACAGCCAGCGCACTGCAGTCTCTAAGGGAGTTGCAGTCAAGGACTCAGGTCTCCAGAGCTGGCTGTGCTCTTACACATTTGCATTCCTGGCCCAGACACCTTCATTCCTAGGTCTCTTTATATGGGGCCTTTGGCCACAGCCACCTTCAGGTGCCTCTGCGGAGGTGTCTTTATTGAAGAAGGAAGGAGAAATCTTAAAGACACTTTTCCCTCACTCCCAGTCCACTCCCTCCCCAGGGCTCCATAAAGCTGCAGGAGCCTTTTGTTCAGGGCTTCCTCAACAGTGAGATGACCACACTAAGTGCTAATCCACCTGACCCTCGACCAGCACACCATTCCATGGGGAAAACCGTACAGGGAGGAGTTGGTGCTTTCTCCATTTTGGCCTTTTGCATAAACTATCATAGTAAGCGATTAAAGGCTTCACTGCTACTTTCATATTGGGTTGTTGCTTTAATTGGCTACTGTGACATTTGACAGCTCAGTTCTTTCTCTAGATCAGCTGACCTCTTGACAGAGATGAGTACTATAACAGTTATGAGTATTTCTTCCTTTTAATAGAATAAAAAAGGGGAAAAAACAGCCCATACAGTTATCTCAGTAGAAAGGGCATCTGACAAAATTTAACACCCATTCTCAGCAAACTATGAATAAAAGGGAACATCTTCATCCTGATAAAGGGCATATATGAAAAACCTACAGTTAACATCGTACTTGATGGTGAATGCTTTCCCCCTAAGACTGGGTACAAGTTAACAATCTCTGCTTTCATCACTTCTAACCAATATTGTACAAAGATCTTAGCCATTGCAGTAAGTCAAGAAAAAGAAATGAATGGCATCCAAATTGGAAAAGAAGCAGCCAAACTGTCTTTATTTATAGACAACATGATTATGTGGAAAATCCTTAGGAATCAATAAAAAAAGGCTGATAAAACTATTATAGTAAATGAGTTTAGCAAAACCAAAGGTTTAGCAAAACCATAGGTTCATGTCCAATAATCAATTGTATTTCTATGTACTAGTAATTAATAGTGAGAAATTAAAGTATAAAAGTCTAACAGCCTAAAAGTATGAAATACCTAGGTATAAATTAACAAAATATGTGCAAGATATGTTCACTAAAAGTACAAAACACTATTGAGAAAAATTAAAGAAGACCAGAATAAACACAGAATCACTATTTTAAGGATGTCAATTCTCCCAAAATTGACATATCAATTCAATGCAATTCCAATCAAAATCCTATCAGGTATTTTTGTAGATATGGACAAAAGGATTATAATTTTTTTTTTTTGAGACAGGGTCTTACTCCGTTTCCCCAGCTAGAGTACAGTGGCCTCATCATAGCTCACAGCAACCTCAAACTCCTGGGCTGAAGCAATCCTCCTGCCCAAGCCTCCCAAGTAGCTAGAACTACAGGCGTATGCCACCACACCCAGCAAATTTTCTATCTTTTGTAGAGATGGGGTCTTGCTGTGTTGCCCCGGCTGGTCTTAAACTCCTGGCCTCAAGTCATCTTCCTGCCTTGGCCTCCCAAAATGCTAGGGTTACAGGTGTGAGCCACTGCACCTGTCCTTAAGATGATTATAAAATTTATATGCAGATGCAAAGGAACTAATATAGGCAAAATAATTTTCAAAGAAGAGAACAAAGTTGGAGGACTTATGCTGCCTGATTTCAAGATTTGCTATAAAAATATTAATATAGTAATCAAGACAGTATGATATTGGCTTAATGAAAGACATACAGATAACTATTAGAATCAAGAATCTAGATTATTGACAGATAAGGTCAACTGATTTTCAACCAAAGTGTCAAGGTTGTTCACTGGAGAAAGAATAATTTTCTCAACAAATGGCTCTAGGACATTTGAATATTCATGTGAAAACAAAAAATAAAGACTCTCAATCCTTGTCTTAAATCATATACAAAACTTAACTTGCAATGGATCACAGATCAAAATGTGAAACAAGAAAACTTCTAGAAGAAAGCATATGAAAAAAATCTTTGAGATCTTGAGTTAGAAAAACATTTTTTTAGATATCACACCAATAGCATGATCCATAATAGAGAAACTTGATAAACTGAACTTCATTAAAATTAAGAATTTTTGCTCTTATATAGTGAAAAGATAAGCCACAGAATGAGAGGAAATGTTTTTTTTTTTGAGTCAGGTGTTGCTCTGTCACCCATGCTAGAGTGCAGTGATGCGATCATAGCTCACTGCAACCTCCAACTCCTGGGCTCAAGTGATCCTCCTGCCTCAGTCTCCCAAGTAGTGAGGCTTATAGGCATGTGCCACCACACCAGGCCAATTTAAAAAAAATTTTTTTGTAGAGATGGGTCCCACTATGTTGCCCAGGCCAGCCATAAACTCCTGGGCTCAAGAGATACTCCAGCCTCAGCTTCCTAAGTAGCTGGGATTACAGGCATGAGCCACCATGCCCAGCCTGGGTGGAAATATTTGCAAATTACATATTTGATAAAGGACTTGTATCCCAATATGGAAAGAACTCTGAAAACTCAGTAAGAAAAATAACTCAATCAAATAAAATGGGAAAAGATTCGAACAGACATTTTACCAAAGAAGAAATTGAAAAGACAAATACACGAAAGATACTCAGTATCTTTGGTGATTAGGGAAATATAAAACCACAATGAAATATTACTACATTCCTATTAGAATGTCTAAAGTTAAAAAGACTGACCATGCAAAGTGGTATAAGCACTTTGGGAAAATAGTCTGATGGTTTCTTAAAAGCCAACACATATCTAGCCATGCACAGTGGCTCATGCCTATAACCCCAGCTACTTGGGAGGCTGAGGCTGGAGTATCACTTGAGCCCAGGAGTTTGAGGCCAGCCTGGGCAACATAATGAGACCCTGTTTATAAAAAATTAAAAAGTTAATACATAATCTATTATATGGGCCAGCCAATCCACTCTTCAGTAGTTAACCAATAGAATTGAAATATATGTCCACAAGAAGACTTGTGGATTAATGTTTACAGCAGCTTTATTCAGATAGCCCCAAATTGGAAACAACTCAAATGTCCATCATTTGATGAATGGATAAACAAACTATGATATATTTATACAATGGAATAACACTCAGCAATAAGAAGGAACAACCTGCTGATATATGCAACAGAATGGATGCATCTCAAAAGTATTATGCTAAATGAAAGAAGACACAAAAAGCTACATACCAGAAATGCTCTACTTTTTGATTGTGGTAGTGTTTACATAGCTAAAAACATTCATCAAAACTCAACTTTTACATTAACAATTGGTAAATTTGTTATTATGTAAATAATATATCAATAATGTTGATTTTTAAGAAATACAAAAGGGTGATAACACACAGTTCGCAATAGTGGTTTCCTTGAATAAAGGGAGGCAAAGAAATTATATGGGGGTGAAGTAGCACATCGGTAGATGTCAATGATTGTTAATATTCTCAGGTTGGTTGTTTCATGTTTACTGTATTATTACAACAGACACAAAAAAGGAGGGTTATCCATAGATAATGATACAGGTAATTTAAGAGCCAAAAATAATGACTTGATTGAATTCTGTACTCCTTATGTTCCAATTATAAATAAAATAGAAATCACGGTGATGTTGAAAATAATTTAATATTAGGTATTTTCAAACAATTTCACTACTCAGAATGATGACTCATTCTTAAGAGTTTGAGTTTCACTCTAACTGATATTCAAGATGTTAACTCTTTAAGAAAATAAGCAACTTTACAAGGCCCAACTCTGAGCCATGCTAACACTTACCCAGGGGTTCCACCAATTGGTCAACCAGTCCCATTTTCTTTGCTCTGTCTGCACGAATGTTTCTACCAGTCAGCATCATGTCAAAAGCAGCAGGCACACCCACCTAACATGCATGCAAGGATCAGAGTATAGGGGGAAAAATCAGGATGACAACTATAGTTTACAAATCATCAAATGAGTAAAATATAAAAATGAAAAAAATCAAACCAGATTGTTATGCTACTTATCAGTAAGTTAACTCTTACAAATTGCTATACGTTTGGGTAACTTTTGGGATTAGATAACTCCAGCTGAAGCGAAATGTCTTTATCACTTCTTTTAATTCAGTATGTGGGATTTCTGTCTTATGAAATTGATAAGGTAAAGAATTAATTTCATGTTTCCTAAAATTGTACATTTATGTTATTCTGAGTTTCTTCCCTATCATTTATATAGTACTTGAAATTACTATAGTGAAACTAGTAGAGACTTTGAGAAACCTGATATTTTTGACAAAGTCTTGAGAAAGAATTTTAGGCTTAGCAAAAATAGAACTCAGCTAGGGCTTCTTATGTGCAATACTAGAAAAATGGTTTCTAGCAACATTCAAATACTAACTATAGTTTAAAAAGAAAGAAAGAAAGAAAAAAACCTCAACAAATATTTTGTACACAGATATATGCTATTCATTGTTTCAATAAATCCTCTTGGCATTTCCTAAGAAGGAATGCACATTATTTATTATTAGAAAACTAACACCATAAACCTTTCTTTTTCTTTTCTGTATTTAGTTCACATCAACTTCCCTGCAAAGAGAATTTCTGCTGAGCCTTGTTTTTTCCTTTAATAAAATTTTTCTTTTTTCTTATTATTTATTTTTCAGCATAAAGGATGTGGTTCTATGAGCCTTGTTTTCATTGAGGAATCTGTAGTGCCAGAAGCTGCAAGGTTCAGTGGGCTCCCCAGTCTGATATCAAGATTGCTCTGCAGCCTCCAGGTCTGACTGTCCCTCCCCCTCTTCTTAAAAATACAGAAGCTCGCTGGTTCCACAGACTACAGCAATGAAAACATCCAAATCAAATAATGAGGGAAAAGGTCTGCCTTTTATATTTATCATGAAATATGATCCATGGTTTTGAAAAACTGTTAAGATGGTACTACACAGAAAAGGAATGAAGTAAACTATAAGTCCCAAAAAACAAGACATGTATCTTATTTATTTGTATCCTTCTTCAGGGATTCACAAAGGACCTTGAGTAATAATTCTGGGAATTGAAAAAAATAAATCAATACCAGGATTAAAAATCTGTCAGTGATCCTATATACTCATATTTCATTTTATTTCTAAATTCTACAATGATTGACCATTATTACACATTTTATACAAGAAGAAGTGGATGTAAAGCAGCATATGGGTGCTGAGGTTCTGAAGTTCACAAGGAGGGTCTAAACTCACCATTTTGGGCAGCCTTTGTGTGCCTCCTGCTCCTGGTAAGATCCCCAGCAAGACTTCAGGGGCGCCTAATACTGTTTTTCTATCTTTTGTTGCTATTCTGTATTGGCATGAAATAGCAAGCTTCAAACAAATGAAAGAAAATTAGAATGTTAGAAAATGTAACTTTGCAACATCTTAGAATCTGTGAGGGTCTCAAGATTACTTATAAAGCAGGAATGTGCCCAAAGAATAAACTGAAATTCCTTAGGCTGCTATTTGATAATTTCTACAGTTAACTTTTTCAGCCTTTTTTCATACTTTCCCCTCTAATTTATTAACCTCTTTTTGGGTACAGATCTCCTTAAAAATCTGCTGGAAACTCTCAATAGAAAAATGCACAAACAATTTTATATGTTAGGTTAAGAAGCCCTGTACCTTATAGAGACTCTCCATTCTAATCAAGCAGGTCTACTTATGATGTCCTAATAGGCTTTGCTTATTCTTGCCTTTGCTCACACCATGCCATAGGTATAATACTTTCCCTACCATTTGCTGATTAATCCAATTCTGTCCATCTTTTAGGATTAGGCACAAGTTTCTCTAATTAGTAGTCATGTATCACTTAACAACAGGGATATGTTCTGAGAAATGAATCATTAGGTGATTCTGTCATGTAAACATCAAAGTATGCCTATACAAACCTAGATGGTATAGCCTACTATACATCTAGGCTATATGGTGGTCTAGCCTATTGTTCCTAGGCTACAAACCTATACAGTGTGCTATTGTAACAAATACTGTAGGCAACTATAACACAATGACAAACATTTGTGCATCTAAACATAAAAAGGTTACAGTAAAAATAGAGTATTGTAATCTTATGGGACCACTGTCATATAAGCAGTCATTGACCAAAACATCTTTATGTGACACATGACTATATACGTGAAAGTGTCTAGCATAGAGCCCAGCATGTGATAAATGTTATTTTCTTTCCCTTTCCTTCTTTCTTACATGTTCCAGTCTAGTAAGCATATTTTCTCTCAAATCTATAATTTATTGTCTTTACTATTCACAAAGCACTTAAATATGTATTATGCTTTCTGTGTCTCAACTAGATGTAAATAGCTTAAGAGCACTGGTCACACTTCTGAATCTTTGCCCTACAAACTTAAACTAGGTTTTTGCTTCTGAAAATGATCTTAGAGATCCAGTTCAAATCTTCTGAATTTGTAAATGAAAACATCACCCCTCGATTCAATCACTCTGTGCCACTTGCTCTGTGGCATGCAGAATAAGAATTAAAACCTATCCAAAAGTTTGATAACTAAAAAGAAAGCTGGTTCTCCTCTGAAAGCTGTTTTCAGGCAAAACAGTAGCCTAAAGGTTTACAGGTGGTGAATCCCACCAAAGAGCTGGATAGTGTCTCAATGACTTTGTAATAAATCTATACCTCAAGTCCTCCTCCCAGGCAGGATCCGCTGATGGCAGCCACAATAGGCTTTGTGGACTTTTCAAGTTTCTCAAATGTTTTCTGTGCATCTTGTGATATTTGTGTTACTTCTTGAGGGGTCTTGCAAGCAGCTAACATGCTGCAATGTCCATGAAAATAGAAAACAGGGAAAAAAGGAAAGATGAAACTATAACCTACTTTGTTCAATACCTCATCCACAATACACTTATCCTACCATATATCAGTATTTGGTAATGAATCTTCAAATACTCATTAGTTTAAGAATGATTTTGCTTCAAATAGCACTAATATCAGCAATATCATCTCTCTATAAATTTCTGGATCCAGAAAACATAAAACAAAACATGTTGCATAATTTATTTTTGTTTCTATAACAAACCATTACATTACAAAGCTCTGTATGTGAGAGAATCTTCTGGTACATATTTTCATTATCAGATTAAACATTTTCACTATCAGGTAGTTAGATTAAATAGCAATCAAACTGACAGCAAAAGAAAGTTCACAAGCTGTTTCAAGGGATCTAAAACCTTTAAATAAATCCCCCTAATGATTGAAAAAAGATCTGGTACAAAAATGTTATACTCAATGTCCTTTAATGTCAGTTTGTGTCATCTGCTACTTTGTTTCTGAACACAGTTAAGAGGTGGATTTTATACTTTTGACCAAGAATAACTAGTATTTTCTGTCATTTTATACACTGGGAGTTGCTCTGAGGGCTTCATAAAAGCTGCATGTGTTTTTCTATGGATATAGGTCGCTACTGCAGGTACATCAGTGTTTCATTAGGGTCAAATAATTGAACTAGGCCTGGCATGGTGGTTCACACCTGTAATCCTAGCACTTTAGGAGGCTGAGGTGCCAGGATTGTTTGAAGTCAGGAGGTTGAGATCAGCCTGGGCAATAGTGAGACCTTATTTCTACAAAAAATGAAAAAAATTAGCCGCGTATGGTAACACTGTAGTCCTAGCTATTTGAGAGCCTGAGGCAGGAGGATCACTTAAGCACAGGAGTTTGAGGCTGCAAAAAACTATGATGATGCCACTACACTCTAGCCTGGGCAACAGAGTGAGACCCTGTCTCAAAACAAACAAATGAACATACAAATAATTATAATTGAGCTAGAAGAAAAAACACTTGATACAGATAATTTGTCTTTTTCTAAAAAATAAACATTAAATAGAACATTTATAAATTCTAATTACTATACATAAATATAAAAGGGTATACAATGTAGAACAAGGTTTAAAAATATGCAAACACCTTAAGTTCAAATTACTAAGCCTACAATGCTAGTTTTAATTGTCTAAAATACAAAGAATAACATACCAAATACCCATATTCTGACAGAATTAACAACTACTATTTTAACCCATTAAACCAGCACTGAAATATCATTTGCTCTCCTTATTATAAGTATAAACAAGTTATATAAGCATACATTATTTTTTTTTATATTTTAAATTTTTTGTTACCTTTTTTCTTTTTCTTTCTTTCTTTCTTTTAATATGCATGGCCCTTTAAAGATTAATAAGCATACATTATATCATTTAAAAAAAGGAAAGAAAATACTAGCTGCATCTGTAAAGTTTCATTTGACACTCTCAAGTCTTACCACTCACTTCATTTTCCCTAAAGCAGCTACTTTCATGTTTGTAGTGTATCCTTCCAAGCCAACTATATATTTGTATCCATAAATAATATAAAAAATTATTTCATGTTTGGTTTAAAAAATATTTATATAAACTATATACTGTATGAAACATTCTGCAACTTGTTTTTTCAATCTTAACATTACGTTTTTGAATTCTAACATTATGTTGTAAACCTAGTTAATTCCTTTTAATTGTTTTATAGTATTTTATCATGTGAAGATTCCACATTTTGCTTTTCTATTTCCATACTGACTGGCATTTGGCTTGTTTCAAATTCTTCATTATTTAATTTATTTATTTTTTGAGACAGAGTCTCACTCTGTTGCCCAGGCTAGAGTGCCGTGGCATCAGCCTAGCTCACAGCAACCTTAAGCTCCTGGGCTCAAGCGATCCTCCTGCCTCAGCCTCCCAGGTAGTTGGAACTACAGGCATGTGCCACCATGCCCGGCTAATTTTTTTCTATATATTTTTAGTTGGCCAATTAATTTGTTTCTATTTTTAGTAGAGAGAGGTTCTTGCTCTTGCTCAGGCTGGTTTCGAACTCCTGACCTTGAGCAATCCTCCCACCTCGGCCTCCCAGAGTGCTAGGATTACAGGCATGAGCCACCGGGCCCGGCCCAAATTCTTCATTATTTAAACTATACAAGACTGAAGATCCTTGTACATTGGTCCTCGTGAACAAAGAGTGAGATTTCTCTAGATCATATGATATATTTTTCATTTTACTAAATGTTGCCAAACTGCCCTCCAAAGTGGCTATACCAACTGGCATTCCTGCTAATAATATATTAACTTTCTCATTTCCCCAAGTCCTTGCTAACACACAATATTTTCAAACTTTTAAATATTTGCTGGTCGGATAAGTAAAAAATGGCATCTCATTATTAGTTTAATTTTATAGTTTTTATTCTACTCAAAAACTGCTTTCAACTTCTTTAAGGAAAGGTGGCACTTAGTCTTATGTGATTTAAACAACAAGCCTTTCTCCTTCTCTTTTATCAACTTTATTACATTCATAAAAATAACTTTAAAAACTTTCAGAGAATTTATTTCTATCTTTTTTTTTTAAGAGATGGGATCTCACTATGTTACCCAAGCTGGCCTTGAATTCCTGGGCTCAATCGATCCTCCTGCCTCAGCCTGTCAAGTAAATGGCACTATAGGCACATGCCACCACATCTGGCACTTCTGCCTTCTTTTAAAATGAAGAATTATTAGGCCAAGAAACACACTATTAACCAAGATAAAAGGCAACTTCAAGTTTCCTAAAACTTACTTGATATCAGCACCTGCAATAAAGCAGCCTGGCTTTGATGAGATAAGGACGGCACTTCTGATTGTATCACTAGCCCAGATTTCATTCATTACTTCCACGAACTCTAAATGTAGTTCTTTATTCAGTGTATTTACCTGCCAAAGGGAAATACATAAATTCAGGGTTTCAATTTGAAGTACCAGATGTCCATATCACCATGAAATGCTATTTTGATTATGAGAAATATGTTTATCCAGCAAAAGTATACTGCTAAAAGCAAGAAAGAATGAACCTCCCTCTTACCCCTACCCCAAACCCAGTAGCTTTCTGCTCAGGCAGCTTTGGCCAACTATCAATACAAGCATTCCTCCCTTGAAAATAGGTCTACTCAAAGCAGAAACTCAGGGTCATATTTGTAAGAGTCTGAATCATATGCAGGCTATAAATAAGTCTACAAATGTTTATTGACATGGAAAAAATGTATATAATGTTAAGGAAAAAAGGAAATCAAAATAAGACATACGATATGATCTTAGCTTTGTAAACATTATGTGTTGAAATTGAATTAAATGTGGTTACCTCTTGGAAGATACCAAGAAAAAAAATGTGGTTATCTTTGGGTCTAGATTATGAATGATTATTATGTTTCTTTATAATTTTTTATAGTTTTAAAATTTCTTACCATTGGCATGTATTATATAATATTTTTGTGTTCAGGAACAATGTTCAACTTAAGAAAATTCTGAAAAATATCTTAAGCCTGAATCACTGGTTAGTGGGTGCTAAGATTTACTCTAGAGAAGGGGAATGGCTCCTATTTTCCTTAATTTGTGATAGCTGTCAATTACTTCCATCTAGGTCCTCCTATTACATCTAGGCCTCTGGTTACAAGATTTTTTAAGTATGAAACTTTTACACCAATTTTAGATGGAGGAAAAGCATGGGCTCCTGCAATAAAGCTCTTCTTGGCAAAAGACTGGATTGATGTTGCATGCTTTGCTGAAGCTGGCAAAAACAAATGATGTTCCATTTTGATCAGAACTTGATTTCCAATATATGAATTACACTGAGTCATTCAGATCCATTAGGAAGCTTAAGAGCCAAGTGCCCACATTTAACCTAGCCAGCCTACTATGAATAATGACTCATGTCAGGCAGGTAATAAAGCGAGCAGATTTAACAGCCTCCTATTTAACATGGGCAGGCAAGTTTTGATTCTTATAAACTAAGGTTGCACTTTGGTTCTTATCTAACAAGTCACCTCCTCATTCTACACTATAACAGAATGCTAGTCTTATTAATCCTTGATGTTAACCTGTCATCTAAAGTCAACAAGTGGAATTCTTACACAAGGAGCTCTGCTTCAGAAAACTGCCTTCCTTGGGCAATTTCTCAAACTTTAACTAATTTAACTATCAAAGCTGTAAATTCATATGGTAAGATTATTGCCAGATTGGTGGACTTATTTCTTTCCCAATCAGGCCTGGATTTACAAATGTAGTTAGTAGAAATAAAATGCAGTAAGTTAAATGAGGTACCTTTGAATTGGGCGAGTTAATTCGAATAACTGCCACATCTCCTTTGACTCCATAGTTAATATGGGTTCTGGCTAAAAAGAGAAGGAAAATTTACTTGTAAACATGTTTACTACAAAATGGATCTAAAAAGCAATGTATGTCAATAAGAAATTAAACTTACTCAGCAAAGCAGAAGACCCAGTAAAGTTTCGGCAAATATAACCTGTTAAGAAAAGGATATTTCAAAATTAATTTGCAAAACAGAATTTCTGTGGTACCATTATATATGATAATGCTACCATTTCTGACAACAACAACAACAAAAAAATCCAAATCAGAACAATGTATTCTAGGCCATTATGACTACTACAATATTTTTTTTGTTTCAGTTATCAGGTCATATGATTATTTGGATACTAAATGAGGAAGGCAGAAGAGCGGCCCCCCCAAAGATGTCTATGTCCCCAGAACCTGTGAATATGTTCAGTTATATGGCCAAAGGGGATTAAGGTTGCAAATGGAGTCAAGGTTGCTAATCAGTTGACCTTAATATAGAGATTATTGTGAATTATCTAGGTGGGTCTAGTGTAATCACAAAAGGGAAGAAGGAGGCAAAGAGAATCAGAGAGATGGCAGGGTATGAATGTCTTGTCTTCATGTTGACTTTGAAGAAGGAGGAAGCAGACAAGTCAAGGAACACCAGGTAGCCTCTAGAAGCTGGAAAAGATAAAGTAATAGATTTTCCCCTAGAGCATCCAGAATAAACACAGCCTTGCCAATCTTTGATTTTAGCCAAGTGAGACCATTTCAAACTTCTGACCTCTATAACTGCAAGATAATAAATTTTTATTGTTTCAAATACTAAATTTGTGGTAATAGGTTACAGCAGCAATAGGAAACTAATATACTAGCAATAAGTAACCGACAAAGAGATCCATAATGTCAGTTCCAATTGTATCTCAAATATATTTCAACTATGTTTTCCAGCCAAGTCCTCCTGCATTTTTCTGGAGATGGAGTTTTCAGTGTTATCAAAAGTAAAATCCAGAGTCAACTACAGTGGTTACTATATTAAGCATCCCACGCCACACTTCACTATTTTAACTATTTATAACTGAAAAAGTCTGTATCACACTCCACCAAGAATATTCCTACTCCTTGGATAACAAAGGTCAGCTACTCTCCTCCTTCTTTCCAAATCACTAGTTTAGACTCCCCAGCATGATGACAATGATGATGATATGATCTTTTGAGCACAAACCATCGCAAGAGAAGCCCCAGCAGAGGGTCTTTCAATCTGAACTCTAGATAGAGGGTAAGGAACATTGGGGAATTCTAGGCAAACATTCCGGGTTTGTTTTTGGCATTATTCTACTTCTTTTCTACCATTAAAGGCTTACTTCTGCCCTGCTCTCATCCAAATATCTTGCTCTAGGGTTGTAACCAAGCTGTTCTGGAGGCAGCCTAGAGTCAAAACCCCTTAATTACAATTTCCACTCTTCTTCAAAGCACCCTGCTTTTTCTTCCCTTGTCTTTCATTCAAACCACTTCTCCTATGCATTCCTTTAACTCCTTACTTCTCCCTGCCCACATCTTCCAAATCTTGTCCAACTATTTTAGGAAAAAGTTTTCTCTTTGGTTCTAAAAATAAAAACAAATCACCCTTAACTGATCAGTAACTGTACATATGAAAAACATATACTCAGAAAAAGGCATAAATCTTAAAGTGATATCAAATACGACAAAGAACTAGTGCTTTAAAAATATCCAGTGATTCTTTCATGCATCTCCTCTAATTACATTAGCTTTCCCCAAGTATTGGTTATTTATTTTTTAATAATTAGTATTAAAACTTTATTTCTAATTTTTATTGAAATATACAGCATCTGAGCTACATTAGTAGCTATATGATTTTGGAATCCACAAACATAATTTGGGAGTGGGGAGTACCTGCCTAATTTAGGAGGCTATTTAAAAAAAGTTAACCTCTTCGTGGCTATACCTTTCCACCAATCTGTGACCACTTGGCTTTCTCATTGCCTACTCTACCAGTCTCCGAATTCCATTCCTTCATCTGGTTCAGAATTTGGAAGATGTCAAACTAGAGTCTAAGAATTTGTCCTAGCTTGCAATGATAAAGGCAAATGGACAATAAAAATCAAACCACTTTGGTCATTGTACATCATGGTGGATATTCTAAATACAATTTTAAATATCAACTCTACCAAAAACACTTTCTACATGATTTAGAAACAAACCTTACAACCATACCCACTTACAAGCTGAGGATGGCCTATGTTTGACCAGGAGGCAGGGACCCTTTGGGAGCTGGCAACAATTACATATGGCCAAAGTAGAACCCAAGACACTATCCAATATATCCAGTTGGACTAGGATTCCCATAGCAGTATTAAGAGGTGATTCTAGAACTATATTGAGCATTAGAATCAACTGGGGAGGTCCAAATATACTCACAAATTCCTGGGCCCCAACCTAGGACCACAGAATCAGATTTTTAGAGGGTTAGGTCTTAGAATCTGTATTTTTAAAAAGGTGACGCTAAAGTATACAGTGAACAAACGGGTATGTGGGAACCACTGACTTGGAGAAGCAATGATGGTAGGGTGGAATAGAGGAGGACTATCAATAGTTAGCCAAGGCACTTGCTTCATCAATCTTATCTCTCTATTTTGCTGTTCTTTAAAGGAAGGGAAGGGAAGACACAGAAAATAGCAGCCGTATACGGGTCTAAAAGGCAAGGCAACATACTAAAAAAGGAAAGAAAACTTTGTGGATAGCACATTTTTATCTTTATTATTTCCTGTTTTGTTCTTGTATTGCTGTATCTGTAGCAAGTGTTTCACCAACCACATCATAATCTATTCCAAGATCATCTTACAGTCATTCATTCAACAAAAATATACTGTGACCTACCTTGTGCCATTCACTGTTCTAGGCACTTGGAGTACATCTAGGCATTTGGGGTGAACGAAAAAGACAAAAACCCCTATCTTGACGGAGCTTACATTCCAGGGCAGCAGGGAATATGATATCTGGGAAGAATTAGTTCCTACTTAACGGAGATAAATGAAGAGGTGAAAACAGATGTGGCATAAAAAAGAAGTTTAACTGTAAAGTAGAAATTCCAGTGGGAAAAGAGGCAGGGGATAGATAATTATAGATAGAACAGGGTAAAGTGGATTAGAGTAGAAACAGACTGATTGGGAATGAGGGATGAGATAGGCAGACAAAAACCAAGAAACATGAATATGTCAATAAGCATGTTAGAAGATAAGCCCCTAAGTGCAAAAAGATAATAGCGGGAGCATGGGTTGCAATTTTAAAGATCAAATATTTGAGACAACAGGTTGGTGCAGATTAGCCTATCGTTTAAACCATTTTTACTTTTACCTACTAACCTATCTATACTGCCTACACACCCAAACACAAAACCTGTTCTAAATCAACAGAGACAAAAACAAAGAGAAAATCAGTAAATACACAAGCATACTTAGAAAACAATTCCAAAACAAAGTCAACTAAATCAAGTTAGAGCACAAGGCAGCTTTGCTTTTGGCATCTAGCCTTTCCTACTACCTAAAGTAGAGCATACTCTGTCACCGCTGCATGAACTTTAGCCTACATCTACTGTGCCAGCAAGAGAGAAACCTTTGTCCTACTTTTTAACCATCTTTGTAACATAACTCAAGAAAATACCTACAAGACTACAGTTTTAAGACTATAGTCAGTGGAGAAAGTTGGATTATGCTGACACAAATTACAAATTTGAAAATGTTCCTTTGGTTGTTTTCTTATAATTCAATCATGGGGGAAGGGATGGGATTAAGGAAGTGAAAGTCAAATTAAAAAATACACCATCTACTAAGGTATTTGCCTATTTTTACCACTTACATAATTAGGAATTTAGATTTAGAATAGGGATGAGAATTAGACAAGATATTCTGGTTAAGATGTGATTTTCATTTGGTAGTCTTATTCAGAGTTATAGCACTTATAGAGCAGGAATGCTTTATAACTTCAAGAATTACAAGTCAATTTCAAGAGAATTTAATCATCTACCAGCAAATGTCATAATCTAATTAAATGTCTGGCAAAGCCTTAGCATAGATTTTCAGAGTGAAGGATTATCTGTTGGGTCTAATGGTAACACAGGTGTGCTGGTAGTTTTAAATTCACATTGTTTTCAAAATTTATAAATTACTATTAAAAGGGGCAGTAACTATAATCAGTCACATTTTCTTATTGGTGAAAACACAATGCATAATACATATTTGTGTGTGTGTATATATTTCTACACACAAAACAGAAAAATTAAACCGGTAACTTTTTATGACACATGGAAAATATAAAAATTACTTAAAAAATTCCTAGATATAAAGAATCACAGTTACTCAGGGCTGGAAAGATTTAATAATAGCTAACATTTACTGAGTACTGACTCCATGAAAAACTGCTTTATACCTAAAAAAACCTCCTTCAGACCTCATAATATGGTATTATTCTCCATTTTACAAATGAGAAAACAGACAGAAACTAATTGCCAGAGGATAAAAGGAAGGAAAAGCCAGATTCAAACCCAGAAGTCAGATTCCAAACTCAATGCTTTTAATTGCTCTGTCATGCTACTTCTAATATCAAAGAAAAATCCATAGTCTCTTATCATTCATTTTACAGATGAGGAAAATAAAGACCTTTTAGATTAAGGTATTTGTTCAGTCACATAGCTGGTTAGTGACTAGAAACCACATGACCTGACTACTACTTCAGAGTAATAGCAGCTGCCAATCCATAAGAAATACCTTAAAACCAATGCAGGGGCAAGTTCAAAAATACACAGTTGAGGCCAGGCGCAGTGGCTCAGCCTGTAATCCCAGTTCTTTGGGAGAACAAGGTGGGAGGATCACTTGAGGCCACGAGTTCAAGACCAGACTGGGCAACATAGTGAGACCCCATCTCTATTAAAAAGAAAAGAAAAAACCATACATTTGACTTTTCAAAAGTGTTAAACTATAAATGTGGAAAATAGGGGGGAAAAACTTTAAGTAAACACAACCAAAGACTAACAGGCATATTAGAGAATGAGTAATTCATTTTTCTTAATCCCTTTCCTCGATCTTCACGATGTTTCCATTTTCTGTAATGTGGTTTATATTATAATTGGTACACATGCAACCATTGAGACTAAAAAGAGTGGTTGAAAAAAGAAGGCAGAAAAAGATTCAATCATCCAATTAATCACCTTACAATAAAGGGAGACTCCAGCTACCTGTCTAAAAAAAGCATACTACCCTAGTGGTTGGGGAGGAGGAAAGAGAGGGAATTCATATCACAAGTTAAATTAAAAGTAAAAATTTCTAATTAAGTAACCCGTACTAAGTACATCATGCAATAAAAAGTTAGTCACATTTGATCTTACAGATTTGGGATGGAAGGAAAATGCTAGGTTTTCTATTTTACAAAGACCCACTTTTAACCCTTTCACTGTCAGTTTGAAGAGAAACAGTATAGCTAATACAGGCTGGCTGCGAATCGTCAGAAACAGGATTAGAAATAGTTCTTTAAATGCTCTAACATTTTATTTCTTAACATACAGGTGTATGTGTATTTTAAAAGAATGTCTTCCAGGAAGTTGCAGACCCACTGAAATTCAATATATACTATACGTTCACATTGGGATTACAGGCACTGCAAGAGTTGAGCTCCCTACTGAAATGTGGTAAAGTACAAAAATGCTTGTGAGGGAAAGGAGCAGGGAGTGGCAGTGATGTGCAAGTCTGGTTAATTCCATCCAAGAAGCTTTTAAGATAGCTCCTGTCGTGAGCAAGGTGCTGTGGAGCCACAAAGATGCGACGGAATGGGTCCCGATCCTTTTGGAACTCCCAATCTAGTAGGTACAATTCAAAGTTCATTATTAAAGAAAATAAGAGGGGCGTGAGCCCAGAAGTGCGACGCAGGAGACCTGCGGAGAGGCGTCAGACTGCGCGGACAGAACTCAGAAACATTATGGTTTACGGAATCTCAAATCGCCGCAGGCCTCGGAATTGCGAGAGGGTAAGTGACAGTCCCTTCGCAAGGACACAGGAAACGGGGTCCTAGGGAGGGGTCCTCGGGCGGGGTGGATAGGCGGCAGCAAGAGGGCACGCGACCCCAGGGCCACCTCAGTCCCCGCAGGAGTTCTGCACGGCGTTCTGAGGTGCCCTGGGCCAGACCTCACCTCGAGAGCGGAGGATCCTGCAGGCGGTGAAGCGGCTGAGGCTGCCAATTGCCCGGGAGGCCACCATGTTGAGCTGAAGAGGGCGAAAGTGGAAAGCGCTTCTAGCGGGGGCGGCCAAGTGGAGGACTTTTCTTCCCGCAGCCTGGCCAGCCAGGCGCCCGACGTACTGCCTGACTAAAACCCAGACGCCGAGTCGCCGCCCACCCCTAATCCCTGCCCTTCGCTAAGGAGGCCGGAAGGACGCTTTCTTCGCCGGAGGCCCGAGGCCCGTGGAGGGGCGGAGTGCCGGGGTTTCCATCAGGCGGTCGGCGGGCAGCCCGCGAGGCCTGCTCCAGCCGCCGGTGGGGGTGAGGGGTCCTTTCCAGGCAGGACCCTGCTCTTGGTCCAGCCGAGTCTTGGCACTTGGGTGCGAACCTTGCCCAGAGCGGGAGCTTGCGCTGACACGAAGGAAGGTCAGACGGTAGGTGCGCTCGGCTTTCCGCCTGGCCTTTCCCGCAGTGGTGTCACTTGTGTCTGAGTTTATCACCGCAAGTTAACAAACTGTCTGCTTGTGTGTGTGTGTTGGCCTAAAACACTGAGCTGTGTTTCAGTGTTTGTGGTTTCACCTGCTTAGCCTGTAGCCAGGTCAGCGGCTATAGAGATTCAGAACGGCGCTACGGGTTTACCCCGATTTCTGCAGTAAAGGGTGGGACTCAGTCCAATGACTGGGGCTTAGAGTATGGGAGAAGATGAGACAATCTCCCATCCCGCTTGGTGACACATTGCTCCGGGGAATTTTCTAATCCAGAGAGATCTGGCTATCATCTGGTCATTCACTTCCCTCACCTTGTTGGTGAAGAAACTGAAGTCATGAATCAGAGTGCGTGATTTTACTCATGGCCACAGGTGGTAGAAATAGGACGAGAGCCTAAGCCTACTAACTTCTAGGCAAGAGTTCTGCATTGCATGATAGTGGTTTTTGTGCTGAAAAGGATGGTCTCGAGTCCTGGAATAAAAGTGATTGGTTTCAAAAGGAAGTCACATTGAGGGCCTACTGTGTTCTGGACCCCTTTGTACCTTTTTGTGTTTGGTTCCCACGATCCCCAAATTATGGTTATTGTTTGTATTTTCTAAATGAAGTTTAGGAAGCTTAGAGAGATTAAATTTTCTGGTCCTGTGGCAGAGCCAGGATTCAGAAATAAGTGTGAGTCTCACTGCTACCAGATTGACAATTCGGCAAGAAAGGAAACGAGAAGGGGCGGGGAAGTTGAGATTGAAGTAAAGAGTATGGGAAGAAAGAAGAAAGGTTTCTGTTTAAAGCTCAAGTGAAATAATGAATCGACGTCACCGTGAGCACTTTAAGGAGAAACTGGATGACCACTTCTGAATAAATTGCAAAAAGGATTCCTGATGACCTCATAAGGTTTTTACTGTTTGCAGCCTGCCTTCTGCCCACATAATGCTCTCTTTTGCACCTAGTTGCATGTAACACTTATTATTTAGATCAGGGGTGGCAATTGTTTTCTGTAAAGAGCCAGATAGTAAATAGTTTAGGCTTTGTAGGCCCACATTGGTCTCTTCATAAATTCTTTGTTTTGTTTAGTTTACAGCTCTTTAAAAACGTAAAAATTATTCTTAGTTAGAGGTCCATGGATTGTAGTTTGCCAGCTCCTGACTTAGATCACTCATTTGGCTCCCTATTTGTGTTACCTGCACTCTCAACAAAATTGTAAACTCTATCAGGGCAGAAATGTTATGTTTCTTTGATGCTCAGCACTTTAGTACAATGGTTTATATAGAGGGGGACTAAATACATTTATATCACTACCCACTAATAATAACAGCAAACCTATAATCCTTACTACATATCGGGCACTGTTCTAAGTGCTGTATATATGTGTGTGTTTGTATGGTGTGTGTGTATATATATGTAAAATCCTCACAATGGCTCTATGTTTGTGGGAGGTACTAGAATTATCTACATTTTCAGATGATGGTCCTAAAACAAAGAAAGGTTAAGTAACTCTTTTAAGGTCTGACTGCTAGGATGGAGCCAGGATTTGGACTTAGACTGGCTTTAGAGTCTGTTAACTGTTACATTGTGTCTTAATGATGTAATAATGAACTACTAGAGCCACCCCATCTTGTTTTCATTACTTGCCTCACCCCTTCTTCCTTTCCCTTGCTCCCAGGTACCTGCAACTTCATGCCTTTCCATAGTTCCACACATTACTCAAGCCTAGCCTACCCTAGCCTGGTGTTTCCATGGTTTGAATATTCTTAAGTCAAAGTTTCTATTTTCTGAATCTTAGCAAATGACAGTAAAAATCAACTGTACCCTAGGATAGTTTGCTTAGTCCCTAGTTTGAAATCTGTTTTTTGTTAATTATTGAAGGAATATATATATTTTTTCCAGAAACTATAGAAAAGTCTAAAGAAAATAAATCTATAATTCCACCACCTAAAAATAATTACTGTTAACATTTTGCTGTGTACTTTTCTGGACATTTTTAATGCATTTACATACTTTTATATATCTGTATGAGATATTGATGTACAGTCAACCCTCCATTTCCATGAGTTTCACATCTGTGGTTTCAACCAATTTCTGATCGAAAATGCAGTTAGACCTAGGATGGTTTAGTCTGTACTGAACATGTACAGACTTTTTTCCTCATCATTATTCCCTAAACAAAACAGTATAACAACTATTTACATAGCATTTACGTTGTATTAGTATTATAAGTAATCTAGAGATGAGTTAAAGTATATAGGCGAATGTGTATGTGTAGGTTTTGTGTATATACTACACCATTTTATATAGAGGTCTTGAGCATCCAGGATCTGTTTGTATACATTAAGTAAAACTGGAATTATACTGTACATAAAAAGTAAAATGCTCATTGTAAAAAATTAAAACAGAAAACTATAAAACAAAAGCCCCTCTTTATCCTTTCCATTACTTTATGAACTTTCGTTTTTTTTTTTTGTTTTTTTTTGAGGCAGAATCTTACTTTGTTGCCTGGGGTAGAGTGCTGTGCGTCAGCTTAGCTCACAGCAACCTCAAACTCCTGGGCTCAAGCAATCCTTCTGCCTCAGCCTCCCGAGTAGCTGGGACTACAGGCATGCGCCACCATGCCCGGCTAATTTTTTCTATATATTTTTAGTTGGCCAATTAATTTCTTTCTATTTTTTAGTAGAGACGGGGTCTCGCTCTTGCTGAGGCTGGTTTTGAACTCCTGACCTCGAGCGATCCGCCAGCCTCGGCCTCCCAGAGTGCTAGGATTACAGGCGTGAGCCACCGCGCCCGGCCATGAACTTTCTTTTCTTTCTCTCTCTCTCTCTTTCTGTCACAAAATGGAATCTTACTGTACATATTGTTTGTTCTGCTGCTTGCTTTTTCATTTAATATAGTGTGGACATTTTTCCATGAGAATATATACATGTGTATTGTTATGTTTCATTTTTCTGCCAAACAGTATCTTGGCATTTTTCTTGCCAAACAGTACTCCATGGGATGTTTGTACTATAATTTATTTCACCATTTTCTGTTGATGTGCATTTAGATTAGTTTTAGTTTTCCACAAATATAAACAATACTACAGTGAACATCTTGAGTATTTCTATAAGCTAGAAACTTGTGTATGCTACGCATATATTTTGAATATTTCTATAGGTTAGAGGCCAATAAGAGTAATTATTGGATTCAAAAATTCATATTTCAGGCTGGGTGTGCTGGCTTATGCCTGTAATCCTAGCATTTGGGAGATCAAGGCAGGAGGATTGTTTGAGGCCAGGAGTTTGAGAACAGCCTGAACAACATAGCAAGACCCTGTCTCTACAAAAAATAGAAAAATTACCAGGCATGGTGGTATGTGCTTGTAGTCCCAGCTACTTGGGTGGCTGAGGTAGGAAGATTGCTTGAGCCCAAGAGTTTGATATTGTAGTGAGCTATGGAGACACCACAGTGCTCTAGCCTGGGCAACAGCGTGAGACCCTATCTCAAAAAAAAAAAAAAAAAAAATTCACAAGTCAAATTTTGATAGTTAACTACAAAATTGCAACCCAAAAAGGCCTTAGCAATTTATATTTCTATCAACTAGTATCTGGATGGGGGAACATGGAGAAAAGAAAAGAAGAAAAGAAAAAAAAGCAAACTAATATCTAGAAATGCCTATTTAGTTAGATCTCGTCTTACCAGAATTATATATTAACCATATTTAAAATTTTTGCCAATCTGATAACCTCAAAATAATACCTTGCTTTAATTTTCTAAAAAAACTTTATTATTAATGAAGTGAACATTATTTGTTTGACATTTTAATTTCTGTGAATTGCTGGTTTTCTCATTTTTGCCTTTAGTCATCTATCAGGAAGGAGCCTTTCAGATGCAAATAACAGAAAATCAAATTGGCTTATTAAAGGGGATTTACTGGCTCACAGAACTGAAAAGCACAATGGGAGGATGTATTTCACATAGGATTCAACCAGGGCTCTAGCATCTTTTTATGAAATTCTCAGCTCTGTCCTCTTTTGGTGTTAGCTCTACCTTAGACTAGCTTTGTTAATGTTTGCAAACTGCTGTTAACTATGCCAACCTTCCGAAGAAAAGATTTGTGTTCCAGAATTCTAGACAGAAGATTTGAATGTTAGACTGACTAATCCATCCCTAAGTCAATACCAGTGGACGAGGCAGTACTATGCAAGGTTGTTTTAGGCCTTGGTTACCTGAATCAATGATCTTGGCAGAGAGAATAAGATTATTCTGATTGATTTAAACCCTGGAGTTAGGCTGGATTCAATCCCATGTAAACCACATATGGCAACTACCTAATGAGGTGAAATGGATATTGGAGTAAAAACCACAGATTCCATTATAGTTTTACGTGTTATAAATATTTTCTCTGAATCTATCATTTGCCTTTTAATTTGATTTTTATGTCTTTTGCTATGTATATATTTTAAATGGTTACATAATCAGATCTATTGGTTATATATTCTATTATGACTTCTGAGTTTTGCACCATATATTGGACTCCCTTTCCCATTTAAATTATACAAATATTCTCTGATATTTTTTCTAGTACTTTTATAGTTAAAAATATGTATTTAGATCTTTATCTAGCATTTATTTGTACTTATGGTATGAGCTAGGAACCTACTTTTTTTTCAAATGTTTGGCTATTTTCCCAATGAATTCATTGAATAATTCATATTTCTCCCAGTTAATTGGAATGCTATATAATAAATTCTCATATACATGGGTATATCTTTGAACTTGCTACATCCTGTTCTGTTAACCAGTTTCATTTATTCCTGTGAACTGCTCTGTTTTAATTATTGGTGCTTTATAGAAAGTTTTGATGTCTATTAGGGCAAGATCTCTCTTTTTGTTTTTTTACCATTTCCTTGACTATTTTCATGAATTTTATTTCAAGATGAACTTTCCTTAAGGAAATTTGTATCCCAGACCCTTGTGGCATTCTAAGTAACTTCTGGAAGTGATGGTGCCCACCTCATGGGCCTCTTTATGTTTTCCTGGCCAGAGTCCCTTGAATATCCCTAGGCTGGTGAGCCTGAAGCTTGGACTCCTCCATTTCTTTCCAATTCACGTGTTTGGAACATGTAATTTTTTTTTTTTCCTTTTTGGAAGCTATAGGGCATCCTCGTTTTAGTCTATAAAGACCCAAGAGATGTTAAACCTTAAAGCTCCTATATTATCTATTGCTGTGTTACAATTACCCCCAAATTTAGCAGTTTAAAACAATACATATTTATCATCCCATATAGTTTCTGAGGGTTAGGAACCTGGGTTGTTCTGATTTAGAGTTTCTCATGGGATTGCAGTCAGAATGTTGGTCAGGGCTGGAGACATCTGAAAGTTTGCCTGGGCCAGAGGATCTGCTTCCAAGCTCACTCACACAGCTGTTGGCAGGAGATGTCAGTTCCTCACCCTGAGCCTCTTCATAAGGCTGCTCATGACACAGCAGCTGGATTCCTTCAGAGAGAGTGATCTGAGAGAGGGATAGGAAGACAGAAGCTACGGTATCTTTTATAGCCTAATGTCAAAGGGGACATGCTGTCGCTTCTGACTTTTTTGTTTGTTTGTTTATACAGACCAACTATGATATAGGGTGGGAGTGTAAATGCTAAGAGTTGGAGATTGTTGGGGGCCAACTTGGAGGCTGGTTACTAAAGCCTTCATTGGCAAATATTTCGAGTTTGTTCTTTGGTTGTTTTTTTCTTTTTATAAGTTAAAACATGTTTCAAAATTAAGAAATTATAAAAGATGTACAATGACAAGTCTTCCACTCTTGTCCCCTAGTTACTCAACTCCTTTCTTTCCAGTCAACAATTATTTTTAACATTTTTTAAATACTTCGGGGGTATTTTAGACTGATATAGGAAATATAAATATTATTTTTCCTCTTTTAGCATGAATGATAGCATGCTGGACACAGTATTTTGCACTTTGCCTTCTTCACTTAATAATATAGCTTAGAGGAGCAATCACTCTGTGACTCTCTTCCGTGGATACACATTAAATAAATGTATATGCCTTTTCTCAAAAAAAAATTTAGCTTAGAAATGGTTCCATATTGGTATATATCATTTCCTTTTTCTTTTACAGCTGCATAATATTTCACTGGGTTGCTGTAGCATGATTTACTTAACCATTTATTTGTTGGTTATTCTAATCTTTTGCTATTACAGTGACAACAGAGGTAATAACCCATGTGTGTAAGTGATATCCATGAAGTGAATTCATGGTAGTGGAATTGTTGGATTAAAAGTTAGGTACAGTTGTAGTTTTGGCAGATAATTACCAAATTGCCCTCAAATGGGGATTGCACGGATTTATACTCTTGGCAGCAGTGTATGAGAGTGTCTGTGCGTACTCTTACCAACAGTGCATAAGGAAACTTTGAGCCTTTACTAATTTGACAGTTATATCTATGTGGTTTTAATTTGAATTTCTTTTCATATATTTAAGAGCCTTTTGTATTTCCTTTTCTGTGAGCTGTCTGTTCATATCCTGTGCCCATTTGTCTGCTGGTTTTTAACTTAGTGATTTGTAGAAACCCATTGTTAGGAATGTAGCCTTTTTTGTGAGGTGAATAGTTAATTTACTTTAAATATTTTTTAATACATAGGGTTTTATGTCTCCTTTAAATTTTTTTTATTATTTGAAACAATACAGTATCAAACTTAGAAAACGGTTGCAAGTGCAGTCCTACAAACTTTTTTTCTAACAGCAGTTGATAGTTGCTGACATGATGCTTCACTATCCCCGAATACTTTTGTGTGTATTCCTTTTAAATGCAAACATTCCACAAAGCCTTCTACATAATGACAGTATAACCTTCAATATCATGAAATGAACACTGGTGGTTTCATGATCATGCCTAACAGTCTCTACTTCTTTGACACTAAAGAGCACAAACTCTGGAGCTAGACTGCCTGGGTTCAAATCCCAGCTCTGCCACTCAGTAGTATGGGTCTTTGGGCAACTCACTCAATCCCTTTATACCTCAGTTTCCTCATGTCTTATAAATGGTATATAATAATTATTCTTGCTTCATAGATCGTTGTGAGGATAGATGGTTAATGCTTAGAATAGTGGTTGGCACAATATGAAAGTTATGTCAGTGTAGCTATTATTATTAGAGAAAGGATAGTTGATACTAGATTAAATGGTATAGCATTTTATAATACCCATGAATGAGGTTATCAGAGTTTACAGAATACAATATAAGCTACAACTTGTTCAACTAACCCAGGATGTATTTTTGTTCTCTTTTTAGATTTCAGAATGACTACTATCTTGACTTGCACTTTAAAAAATCTTCCTAGTACATCAAAATGGGCCTTCAGATTTCGTAAGTTTAATTTTTTCTTTTTTAAGATTAGATTTGAATTTATTATAAGCATCTTACCCAGACATCAAATGGAATTGCTTTTTGTAAACAGTTTGTTTTGTCTTCTAGCTGTAAGATTTGTGAGCTGTTCCTCCCAGCTACGAGCTGCCCCAGGTATGGTAGTTTGTAAAATAAACATTTCTGATTTAAATGTTAGATTCTAGATTCTATATTTTGTAAATTCTGGATAAAACCCAAAACAAATTTGCTAATTCTCCTGTTTTTATGAGCAACATGAACATCACTATTGCCTTGAAATTAAAAAATTATAGAGCCAATCAATAATGATATTGCATTATTTAGGATTGGGCTTGAGGATGTTGACAGGAGACTGCTTTCTGATATTTGAAACTGATGGAGTCATGGGGGTTCCATAAACCTTGCCTGTCAGTTTATTCACCCTCTGGCTGTCAGTCCTGGAGATGATTAGCATACCTCTTGAGACCTTTATAGAGCCAAAAGTTAACTTTTTAAATTTGCAGTTAGTGATATGCTTCTCTGTTGATGAATATCTTCTTATCCCATATACAAGAGGACCCATTCTTGAAATAGAAGTGATTGGGGAGCTAGTTAACAAAAGAAGGTTGTTCAGTCAATATGAAATGAAAGAGTAAGGATATTTGTTGATTTTATGTGGTCATTTAGACCCTGGGTAAACCCAATGAATGGGGCTTTTTTACTGCAGGTTTTTGCAGAATCTACTGTGGATATGTATCTTCACTGATCAGTGCTAAAAACACCCTGACAAATAGAAAAAGTACCTTCCAGGATTCAGAAAACCTATGCTCTCTTCTAATTCTACTTTTTTCTGGGCAGTGTGGCCTTGAACTGGATACTTTGCTTCCTTGTGCTTTAGTTTCTTCATCTAAAAAAAATATATAATAATTCTAGTCTTGTTAACCTCATGTAGTTATGAAGATATCTCAAAGCACTTTGAAAACTATAAACTCAAATTCTCAGAGGTCTGTTGCCTAATCCCCACTAGAGAAGTTTCATATTGTCATGTAACAAATACATTTCCTGTGGCCTCTAAATTCTAACTAGGATATAGATTTCAATTAGCCCCATAAAGAATAATTCCTTTCTGTCTTACTTCACCTTTTCCCTAATTCTGATGTTCACCCAGGTCTTTGCTTTGCAAAGTCACACAAATAGACCTGATCCTTGCCAAGTGAGAGAAGGTCATTCTGAATACCAACAGGGGAAAGCATTTATTAATGTCTGGCATTTAGACTACTCTTATGCTGCTCTGTAACTATTCTTGATGTGTCTGTCTCTTACAGCTATATTGTAAGCCCTTGTGAGTATTTAGTTGTTTATGTCCTCAGTGACTAACACAGTGTCCTACAAGTAACACTGATGATGACATTAGTGCAGGAAGGCACATGATATGACAGAGGAATGTGACCAGCTGATTTGAGGGGAAGGAGCAGGCATATGCCTATGCTGAGCAGGTTTTAGGTGGCAGTAATTTTATAACTGATTCCTCTTGGAGCTCACGTGAAAATCCCTGCCTGACACAGCTATTATGATGAAGGAATTAAAATAGAGGGATGCAGGATTTATTGATGTTTTTAGTCATTTGATAGACTAGAAATGCAAGTGTCTGGAAATTTTGAATGATTTGATGGTTATATCTATATGTTGATCTCTCTGTATACACACACATGTATATAGCAACATATATAGCAGTTGTATAATACATAACACATCTTTTATCTTTTTTTTTATCTTCTTTGATTTTGATTATATTGACAATATAGGATATATGTCAGTCAGCCAGTGAATCCTAGGTTTTGGAGTTAGAAGGAGCCTTTAAGGTCATCTAGTCTAGCTTCCATATTTTCAAATTTAAAACAATTGGCCAAGCAGAGCCTAGAACCCAGATATTATAACTCCCAATTCAGATTCTTATAATTCATTGCTACTGTGTGCCCATAGCACTGTGGAATATATAAAACAGAGCTGTATCATTAGCCCTTGAGAAAGTTTTGATGTGGTTAGGAGCCATTGCATATACAAAACAGAACGAGAGTCCTTGGGTGACTGTTCACTACATAATAAAGAACAAATATTTTTTAAATGTGGCTTGTAGAATTTGTCTAATTACTTTATGATATGATAAATTATTTGGAATAGCCCATTTTTGCCCACAGGTTGTCATAGAAGTTCAGAGGTAGGTACTGCAAGTAACTGTAGTTATCAGGGAAGGCTTTACTAGGAGGTGGAACATGAACTAGGCCCAAGAGATAGGTAAGAATTAGATGGGCAAAAGGACCACACAGATAGGAGAATACATGAGTAAAGACAAGGAGGTTGGTGTGAGCACAGCTATAGCGACTGGAGGCCTTCTCCTTGTGTCACATGAAGAGCAGCCCCCCAGTCTTTTGGGGAGTAGTGGAAAATACTTCTGAATAGTTAAGGCGGAACCAAGTAAAGCAGGTAATTTGTTAGAGGAGGTAAGAATTTTAATTTCAAAGTGTATAAAAGGAACATATTGTCAGGTCTTAGAAAGCAGAATGACATGGTGGTGTATCCTCTGCCCTTTCCTCTTATCACTTTATTCTCTCCAAGGTCGGTCATAAGTAATCTGCAAATCTTCAAATTAAGTGGCCTGTTTTCAGTCCTTATGCTCCTTGACCATCTTGTTCTCCTTGACACTCTCCTGCTTTTGCTCTCATACACTGTTCTCTCTTGATTCTCCTACTGAAGTTACTGTGTCTCTCACATCTTTCTGCCCTCTCAATGACGGGAAATCACATTATTGTGAATAGTGGACTCTCAAGGATGAGATGGTTTGTGTGTACTACAACTGAGAAAGTGTTAGGAACCAAGCAAGCAGTGCCGGGGGCCAGTTACTTTGTCTCTTCATGTGTCACATGTTACGTCCCTTTCCTGGCCCTTCTGCTTCTCTCTATATTCTTCTTCACCCTTCTTGCCAGCTTCTTTGCTCACTTACAGTTTATAAATTCTGGCTTACAAGTGACTTCAGTTTACCATCACCCTGGTTCTTCTCATGGCGTCTTTTCAGCTTCAACTAAATGGTATTTCTTTCCATGCTTTTTTGCTTAGAGAGAGAATCTGACTCGCACAGTTTGTCACTAGGTAGATGACACAGGTTACTGGTTGGCTACTGTATAACTTGGTCATTGGCGGGTCCAGTATCTACTCTGAATCTAATCAGCTTTTGATATGGGCTTAGGGACATGGCTATCTATGGCTTTCCCTTTGGCAGGGACTATAAAAGGGGCACCTCCCTTTGGAGGGTGCTGTGGGAGAGCAGGCATTGCAAAATATGTCTTTACTTTTCTTCTGTACTCTAAGCTTCAAATATCTCATGACTTTCTGATCTACACTCACTTCTCTTCAGAGCTTTTGTTTTCCATCTTCTAGCTACCTGCTGAGTGGACATATCCACCTGGATGTCTCTCCATAACCTCAAAGTTAGTAAGTTTAAAAATGAAGTCATCTTTTTTTCAAAACCAGTTCTCACTTTATATAGAGTAGCTAGATTTTCTTAGTCTCTAAGCTTCTTAATAATCCTGTTTTCCTTTTTCCTTTCTTTCTATAATATATCTGGTCACCAGGATGCCTAATCTTCCTTTATAAACTCTCTTGTATCAGTCCCTTCCTTTTCATTCACGCCGATACTGCGTTTACCCTGGCGTTGCACACCACATGCTTACGTTTGCCACAGTCTCATCGCTTGCCTCCTTGTTGCGTTTATCTCCTTCACCTACGCATCTCCATTAGAGCTGCTAGGATAATCTTTATACCCCGTTTTAGCATGACTATTGGCTCTGATGACTATTTCTTTCAAGTTGGTTATAGATATTTATTATAAATATTTCGCTATGACGTTAATGGGTGTGGTAAGGTATTTGTCTAAATTTTATTCCCAACAATTTAGGATTTTTTTCTATCTCTGACAATGAAGAAGTGATGATAGTAGGTAAATTCCAATGTTAATGACAAGAAAAGAATGAGATAGATTTTAATATACTAACATAGAAAGATCTCCCAGCTATATTGCTGTCAAAAAAGAATACATAATGCACCAGTATATTCATGTACATGCATTAGAAGAAACAAAGATTTGAAGGCCAGGCGAGGTGGCTCTTACCTGTAATCCTAGCACTTTGGGAGGCTGAGGTAGGAGGATCACTTGAGGCCAGGAGTTTGAGAACAGGGTGGGCAACACAACAAGACCCCATCTCTACAAAAAATAGAAAAATCAGCTGGGCATGGTGGTACACACCTGTAGTCCTAGCTACTCAGGAGGCTGAGGCAGGAGGATCACTTGAGCCCAGGAGTTTGAGGTTTCAGTGGGCTGTGATGACATCACTGCACTCTAGCCTGGGCAACAGAGCGAGACCCTGTCTGAAAAAAAAAAAATTGAAAGTATATACAGTATATATACCAAATTAACAGTAATTACCTCTGGGAAGGAAATAACATGGCAGAGAAGGGCATATAAAGAGTGAACTTTAGTTTTTACTTTCCATAGGTTAGTATTGTTTACTTTTTTTTAACCACATGCATATATTTACATTTTATTCTTTAAAAAAACTAAAGGGCAGTTACTGTTTTGAGATTAAAAAGTATTTAGGCGAATTGATTCAAACAATCAGGAAGCATTGTATAACACGTTTTGCAGAATAGCAGTAGTCATCAATCAAGTGGGCTTTATTTCTACAGATAAAGGTAAGAATGTCAAGCTGTGTGAAAAGTGAACAATATCAATCATTGTGACTTCTAATATTAAGAGCAGACTTATGTGTAAAATTGGTTACTTCTGGCCGGGCGTGGTGGCTCACGCCTGTAATCCTAGCACTCTGGGAGG
>VBSM01002608.1:155448259-155460903 GCA_008086735.1 Cheirogaleus medius | reverse complement strand
TATATATATATATAAAATAAAATTTGGTTACTTCTAATGAAATATTAATAGGTTGTCAAACAATAAAAGTGAACAGTTTTATTAATGGCAAAATTACCCCATCATTGGGTAGAAGCTTTGTTTACCTTATATATTATTTGGAAACTTATGAATGCTAGTCAGTTTCTCAGCTCTTTTTTTTTAAGTATTGAAGTGGTTTAATAGCAAATGCAGGTTGACATTGAATGATATAATTCTTCTTAGAATGTCTATCTTTAAAAATGTAAAAGGTCATCTGACTTTATATATTTTAGTTAGTAGTTCTTTAACTTTATCTTAAAGCTGGCCAGACCAAATCGAAGAAGACCTTAGCCAAACCCAATATAAGAAATATAGTGGTGGTGGATGGTGTTCGTACTCCATTTTTGCAGTCAGGCACTTCGTAAGTATGAAATGATCATGTTATTTATTCCTTCTTTTAAAGTACTTTCAAAAGTGGTCTTTGTAAATGTAGCTCAGTTGGTAATAATATTATTAGTGGACTAATACATGGATAACATTTCTATGAAATTAATATGGAATAAATCAAGCCAATGGTGAAATATTATGGCAGAATTTGTTTTTTATCCTCTTCATGAACATGCCTAGTGCAGTTTTTGCTGGAAACAGCCTTATTTTAAAAGCCTAGTGTAGGCCTAGATAGCTTGCTTCCAACAGAGATATCTTTTCCTTTCTTGGAGATAAGTACATTGTTATTGTGCTTCCTCAGAAATTTGAGTGCTGAAGATGTGGGTGGTGGACATTCTGACAGGCCTGTAGTCCATTGGTTTGACCTCCTGGGAATTATTAGAATTGGAGTTAATGGGCTGGTCCAAACCCCTGGCCTAGTGCAACCCCAAGTATATGGGGCCAGAATGATCCTAGACCAACCGCAAAAAAACCCAGCTGGGATGACACCTCTGCACTATAGCCTGGGCAACAGAGCAAGACCCTGTCTCAAAAAAAAAAAAAAATATTTGAAAGTATATATATTATATACACCCAATTAATAATATTTACCTCTGGGAAGGAAATAATGTGGCAGGGAAGGGCATATAAAAAGGGAACTTTAGTTTTTACTTTCCATAGGTTAGTATTGTTTACTTTTTTTAAAATAAAAAAGTAAATCAAACTGCTCCTCTCTTTGGCCTTTCCTGTCTTTTCTGTCTTTTAAGTGAGGGTTAATCTGTCTAAAAGCTGATAATGGAGTTTGGTAACTAGGTTCAAATTATTCTATTCTGTTTAGATTGTTTTAATGTTTAATTTTTATGTATGTATGTGTGTGTGTGTATATAAATATATATATTTTTTTTTTAGAGAGAGACAGGGTCTCACTCTGTCACCCAGGCTGGGGTACAGTGGTGCAGTCATAACTCACTGTAGCCTTATACTCCTGGGCTCAAGCCATCCTCCCACCTCAGCCTCCCATGTAGCTGGGACTGCAGGTGCATGTCACCGTGCCCCGCTAATTTTTTTTTTTTTTTTAAGAGAGATTGGGTCTTGCTATGTTGCCCAAGCTGGTCCAAACTCCTGGTCACAAGCAATCCTTTTGCCTCAGCCTCTCAAGTTGCTGCAATTATAGGCATGAGCCATCACGCCTTGATATTCATATTTTCAACGGGCAGTCAGTCACCAACTTAAAATGCTGGAGAATGTTAGGCATCTATTAAAAATAATGAGACCTATCTTTATATACCAATATGGAAGATCTAAGATCTTGAAGATGTGTTAAGTGTAAAAAAACAAGACGCAGAGCATTGTGTATGTCATCATTTGTGGAAGATACACACCTCTGTGTGTGTGTGTGTGTGTGTAATACACATGCAAACAGCAAATGTTCGTTTTTCAACAGATGGTTTAGGACATAGAAAATATTTTCTTATAGAAATAATGCTATAAGTAAATGGTGGTGAAGTTTCTTCATTCATCCTACTTTATTGATATGGTAATCCACTTAACAATGTTTCTCTCTATAATCTCTCTCCTGTACTGACAAATAACAAGAATCTGAAGGCTTTAGCAGCAGGAAGGAGAGGAGATGGGATCTTCCTTGTATTGAACAGTAATAAGGTAGAAAAAGAAAGTTCCATCAAGAGATGAAAATTCTTGGCTAGGGAAGACCATTTTTTGTTAAGAACTGTTTGTATACTATGTAGGTGTTTGATACCAACTGTTTCACTGGCTGTTGAAAAATACAAACATATTCAACTATTTCATTTACTTTTATTATTCAAACATTTGATAATTAGTATTTGTTTGAAGTTTGATGTCAGGTATTCAGCACATTAGGAAAGGGTCTGTTCCTTTTGTTGTGTATTATGTTTTAGTTTAATTCAAGATTCTGAATGAGAGAGAAGACAAAGTTCATGAGCAATTTAGTGGTATAAAGAAGAGAAAAACTTTGACTAATGCAAGAAATGATAGTAATAGGGAAGAAAGAATAAAGAGCATTTTAAGGCAATATTTATATAAAGAGCAAAAGTGACTGAAAAATAACATAGTGGGAAAATTTATAAGGATGACAATGTAGTCATATCATTGATGTTAAGACTGTGGTGGCAAATAGGTCATCTATAATAGGAGATCATTTTCTAGGTGGAAGAAGGTCTTTTTCTGTTTAAATCAAAGCAACTTTGCTTTCAAACTGAGTGTTAGAAGCCCAGGTTCTTCTTAGAGGCAGGGGCATTTGGGAAGCACTCCTAGGAATAGACTCTAGCAGTAGAATTCAGGAGTCTGCCAGTCATTCTGATAGAGAGGAGTGTGGGAGCATGGGAATAAAGATTGGATATGATAAATAATTTATGGTTTAAGCATTTTCAAATTGACACTCAACTTTCCCCCAAATTATTCTGTTCTAAATTTGAGGAAACTGGTTTTACCTATGAAAAATTTGGAAAACTAGCAATGATTCTTCTGTGATTCAGAATGAAAATAAAAATGTTTTTTGGAGTTTTAGGTTTTCATTTTCAGGAACATAATCTTATTCAATCCAATGGTTAAATCTTTGATTTAAAAATAAAGGAAATTTATTTTTGACATTTAAACAAACAAATAATGGAGGTCATACCCAGATCTTGGTTTCTAAATAGCATTCTTTCATAAAAGAAACCAGGGCTACTTAGAAGAATGACTAGGGCGGGGCCAGAGAAAATACAAGATGAGCTGGGAGCTCCAGAAAGTAAAGAAGTACTTAAAAAAAAAAAAATAGAGTCATGTCAAAAGAACACAGGACCAACCTGAAAGAGCTCCCAGTCACCAAAGCTGGAACCATCTGAGCAATAAAATAAATGACAACAGTATTGGATCATAACCCAAAGAATAAAATAAATGCCCATGAGTCCAATCTAATATAAATAAGTGATTGAATAGATAAATGAAAGAGAAGGAACAGATCTTCCTTACAAAAGAATTTCAATTAACAAATATGAAAAGAATGAAGAAAATAAATAAATTACCATTAGAATGCCACAAAAAAATTATTGCAAGTGAGATCTACAAATGATTGCTAAAATTAGGTGAAATGTTAAGAAGAAACAGGACATTTGCATAGCTTTGGAGTATCTCTGCCCAAATTTTTGTGAATTACTGTGATGGTTTCAACATATGTCCACAAATTCTGTGTTACTCTTTCCACTAGGAAATGGGGCGTAATTCTCCTCCCTTTGAGTGTGGACTGGATTTAGCGACTGACTTGTAACAAATAGAGTACAGAAGGGGAAAAATAATAACTTTATAGTGGGGTAAGCTGGCAGATACTAGCTAACATCACTGGTAGTAAGTGATGTTGCTATCACTCACTCCCTGATGTTTAGCAATGTGAAGAGTACTTCACCTCTATGACATTCCATAACCCCAGTCTTCAAAAGCATCAAGGTCATGGAAGACAAGGAAAGACTGAGGAACTGTCCCAAATTGGATGAGACTAGGAAGCATGGCAACTAAATATAATGTGATATCCTGGATTCATTTAATCCTGGAACAGAAAAAGGACATTAGTGGAAAAACTAGTGAGATCCAGATAAAGTTAGTAGCTTAGTGAGTAGTATTGTGTCAGTATTCATTTCTTAGTTTTAATAAGTACATAAAAGAAGCAGGATAAAGGGCATATAGAAAGTCTGATCTCTCCAGTTCTTTTGTAAATCTCAAATTGCTTCAAAAAGTTTCTTTAAAAGTCCTAATACATCCTCTATATCCCATTAGGCATCACAAAATAAATAAATATTATGCTTTTAAAATAAATGTTTTAGGGCCAGGCATGGTGGCTCACTCCTGTAATCCTAGCACTTTGGGAGGCTGAGGCAGAGGTATTGCTTGAGGCCAGGAGTTTGAGATCAGCCTGAGCAAGATTGAGACCTCCCCAGCTCTGCCAAAAAAAAGAAAAATAAATAAAGAAAAATTAGCCAGGCATGGTGGTATGCACCTGTAGTCCCAGCTAACTGGAAGGCTCAGGCAGGAGGATTGCTTGAGGGAGTTTGAGTTTGCAGTGAACTACTGTGATAATGCCACTGCACTCTAGCTGGGGCGACAGAATGAGATCCTGTCTCCAAAAAAAAAAAGAAGGGGTTTAAATTTAAAGAATATATAGCATATGTCATGCTGAACAATAAGGAATTGGGCAATACTTCTGTTAGATTCTTATCTTAGCAAGTTCAGCAGAAGTTAAGGCTTACCAGATTTTTAAGGATGACAAATAACGAAGTCACACTATTTCATTCAAAATGATGGACTGCCCTGGATAGGAAAAGTTAAGTGCATTTGCAGCAGCATATATTAGAGGATCTCTAGGTATTTCAAATAGAATGAATCTTTTTTTATTGAAGTTCTAGGTTTTTGGTTTAAATTATGCTTTCTTTCTCCAGGTATAAAGACCTGATGCCACATGATTTGGCTAGAGCAGCACTGACGTAAGTAAATGCAGTTTCATTTCAGTTCTTATTTCATTAAAGACACTTTTTCCAGTTTTTATGCTTCAAATAGCATGTTCAATAAAAGTTTCATATCTAGGCTATATTAACTTTCGTGTGATAGGGAAAAACGCTGATTAGGTATTACAAGATTAATTTATTCTTCATTTTAACCATCTGTGCTACACAATGTTAAGCAGCTCATGAATGTCAGCAATCTTTATTTTGCAGGCTTAACAGTGTCTTGGCATGACAATATTGGCTTTTTTTGAGACAGGGCCTCGCTCTGTCGCCTAGGCTAGAGTGCAGTAGAGTCATCACAGCTCACTGTATTCTCAAATTCCTGGGCTCGATTGATCCTTTTACCTCAGTGCATGCCACCACACCCAGCTAATTTTTCTATTTTTTATAGAGGTGGAGGTCTTTAACTCCTAGCCTCAAGCAGCCCTCCTGCCTCAGCCTTCCGAAGTGCTAGGATTACGTGTGTGAGCCATTGCACCCAGCCACAATATTCTTTAATCTTTAATGAGTACCCTAACTAGCCATGAGACTAGACTGATAAGCCTAAACACAATATATATACATATATTTGATGATTGTCTTAGAAACTTAGTTACTGTATAAGGGTAGCTGAACAAATTATATATATATATTTATCTAGAAAGAAACCTGAAGATTAATGTGCAAACCACATAAAAATGTAAAATTAGATGTGGTTAAATGAGATTGGGCTGGATGAATCTTTTGGTGAGAATCATTAAATGTATTGCTATTTCTAGGGTGGAAATAACATGTGAGGCATTATCTCATTCATTTTCCATTGACATTTTGCCTTTGTGTTCTTCAACCAGCCACAGTTTTTTCCTAGTTTGGAGAAACTCTTCAGTTGAACTTTCTGCCCATTCTAACTTTTGTTCTTTTTTTTCTTTTCCGGCCAGACTTCAAGTTTGAGTGAAAGTAGCAGTCGCTTCTCCTTACTATCCATTTCCTCTCCCTAATTTCATTATAATCGTTTCCATTCCCGTTGCTTTACAGTAACCATACTTTAGAATCTTCTCTCTCTTTTTTTTTTTTGGGACAGAGTCTCACTCTGTTGCCCAGGCTAGAGTGTTGTAGTGTCAGCCTAGCTCACAGCAACCTCAAACTCCTGGTCTTAAGCAATCCTTCTGCCTCAGCCTCCCGAGTAGCTGGGACTACATGCATGCACCACCATGCTCGGCTAATTTTTTCTATATATTTTTAGTTGGCCAATTAATTTCTTTCTATTTTTAGTAGACACAGGGGTCTTACTCTTCCTGCTCTTCCTCAGGCTGGTTTCGAACTCCTGACCTTGAGCGATCCACCCGCCTCAGCCTCTCAGAGTGCTAGGATTACAGGCGTGAGCCACTGCGCCCGGCCCAGAATCTTCTCTTAATAAGGACTTTGTGATCACAAAATGAACCAGTCTTTTCTCAGGCCTCTCTCTCTCTGTACTCTATAACATTTGACACCATAAGCTATACTCAGCTGTCTTCTGTCAACTTCTTAATATTAGGGCTCTATGATTTTCCTTCTATCTCCTAACTGATTCTTCTCTACTTAAAAAAAAAAAAACTGAATCTCTCACTCTTCCTCTATTTCAATGGTATTTTGCAAGTTTTAGTCCTTTGAGCTTTGCGTTTCTCTGTATGCATGCTTTCCCTTAAAAATATCATCTACTTAATCTTGATTTTTTTTATATAAAGGACTGCCAAATTTCTAAATTTGACGTCTTAGGTACCTTAAGCTCAGCATGTCAAAAATCAAAATTATGTTTTCACCAAAGCTGGATTATTATTCTATTTCTGATAATGGTGCTATTATGATCCCAGACTGGAAGTTTGCCAAATTTTTCCTCAGCTTTTTATTTTGAAAATGTCAAATATATAATAAAATTGAAATAATAACACAGTGAATACCTAAATACCCTCCACCTAGATTTAATAATTGTTACCATTTTGCCATATATGCTATATTTATTTGGTTTGGACCATTTGACAGTAAGCTACAGACACCATAACACTTAAGCCCTAAATAATTCAGCATTTATCTCCTAAGAATAAGGACAATGGTATCGCTAACCACAGTATCATTACCATAGTTCAGGTAACAGTGCTTCCATAACTTCTAATATCTGGTTCATGTTCAGATCCCTGCAATTGTTCGAAGAATGTCGAATGTTGTTAAACAAAATTTGTTTTTATGTCTCTTTAGTTTCCTTTAATTTAGAACATTTCTTTTTCCCCTCTTCCCCCATGACATTGACTTTTTAAAATGTTCAGATCAGCTGTCCTATAGAATGTTCCACATTCTAGATGTTTCTTCATGAGGATATTTAACTTGACTCTCCTCTGAATTTCCTGTAAACTAGAGATTATGTCTAGAGGCTTGATTAGATTCCAGCTAACCATTTTTTTGGTAAGAATGCTTCGTGGGTAAAGCAACGCAACACATCACATCAAGAGGTATATGATACCTGATACTAAATCTAACCACTTGATCATGGTCGTCAGACTGCCAGATCTTTTGATTGTAAAGGTTAACTTTACCTTTTACAATAGTAAGTCATCTGTAAAGTGATATGTTAGCACTATGCAAATATCTTATTCCCCCAACAACCTTTTTTTTTTTTGAGACAGATTCTTACTCTGTTGCTTGGGCTAGAATGCAGTGGTGTCATCATAGCTCACTGCAGCCTTGAACACCTGGGCTCAAGTGATCTTCCTGCCTCAGCCTCCCTAGTAGCTGAGATTCCAGGCACACGCCACCAGGCCCAGCTAATTTTTCCATTTTTTGTAGAGATGGGGGTCTCGCTATTGCCCCGGCTGGTATCAAACTCCTGACTTCAAGCAGTCCTCGTGCCTTGGCCTCCCAAAGTGCTAGAATTACAGGCATGAGCTACTATTGAGCCCGGCCTCCCAACCACCTGTACCAAGTGGTTTTTGGTATCCATAGAGATTACAAATTTATGGTTTTTCTAATTCTATTATTCCTCCTACATTTATTGGCTGGCATTTTTCTATAAAGAACAGCTTTCCTTTTTTTTTAATCGATGAGAATTTATGGATTTTTATTTATTTATTGTGTTATAGCCAAGTTTAATCATTATTTGTTTTGAAGCTCAGATTATCCCACATTTTATCTGTGGCAGTGCCTTCAAGTTGGCTCCTATGTCTCTTTTGTCTTTTAGTGTAATATTATTTTTTGAGGTCTAATTTGCATACAGTAAGATGTACAGATTTTAAGTGTATAATAGTTTGATGAGTTTTGATAAATGTGTATACCCATGCTCCTGTTTTTTGTATGTCCCATTTGTTTTTGAGTGCTTCCTTCCTTTTAACACAAAAAAGATGAATGAGATTCCCTTGTACTTTGCCTCAGACCGGGTATCAGTCACTTTTTAAAAAAACTCTTGTCCCTTTAATGGGGAATAGCAATTAGATACCAAGTTTGGGTTCAAGGAGTACTCATTTCTGCTGGAGTGTTATTGCATTTGGTTTCTATCCATGGGCAGAACTAGAATATATGTATTCAATTATTTATTTATATTGATATTTCAAATTTATATTTAAGAAACCTGTAACTTTTTCTCTTTGATTTTATATTTGCCTTCTTTTCTCTTTTTACTGAAAACTTTGTCTCCTACTAACATTAATAGGTTTACTTATCTATTTTATCGTATGCGAAATTATTTTTGATGTTTCTTCTGTAACTTCTCATTACCAATTGAGCATCAAATGTTAATTTTTTAAATCACTCATTCATTTCTTCTTTCATAAGGTGTCAAACGCCTTTCAAATTAAGGAAAAGATATAGTTTCTGCTCTTTTAAATTCAAGGCTAACATTTTTAAAGAAATGTAATGTTTTATATGATGATCTCTGGCACTACCTTGATGTGTGAAATGTTTCTTTGCTTTGGATTTCTGCTTCCAGTGGGTTGTTGAATCAGACCAGTGTCCCAAAGGAAGTTGTCGATTATATCATCTTTGGCACAGTTATTCAAGAAGTGAAAACAAGCAATGTGGGTAGAGAGGTGAGTAAAACTTTATGTTGTTTAGAGATTGATTGGAGAATCAACTTGAATTTCAACTAATAGAGTTTACTTTATAAGAGCCTTTAAAATCTATTAGGTAAAATTATATTTGACCTGAAAATGTGATTATACAACTTGAATAATAAGTGTTATTTAATTTTTACAAGAATTATGCTATAAAATAAATGACACATTGTATTAATGTGTTAGTACATATTTATACTTTACTATAAGTCAAATCAATTATTTAAGCTGGTTTAGGAATTTGTCTCTAATGTTAGGAAAATAGAGATTATGGCAAAATGTGCTGATGTTACTTTTAGTAATGTTAGATATCATGGCTTCTGATTAATTTAAAATTTTAACATTTTGCAAAAAGCTAATTTCATAACTTGGGTTTTGTTAGTTGGAGGTATCCTTGCTTATTCATTTGTTCCTGTTGAACAGATGACACATTAAGGCAGTTTCGTTTTTTTAAAACTATTTCACAAGGGTTTACTTTTGCCCTACTTGGCATACCTCCATGTAGTGTTTATTGGGCAACCTAGATAATGACAGGCGTTGGAACTTTCTGTGACGCGTCCTACAGGCATTTCACAGTGAATAGTCCAAACACGTCTTCTAGGCTTTGTTTCAATTTGAAAGTGATTAGTTGGATAAACTTGGCACCACAGCACGTCTCAGTGTGCTATTCATTTTCCTTATTTCTGGTCTGTGCGTGCCATATTGTTGTGTTAAGTGTAGTCGTGAGGGTAATAACCTCCATTGCTGTTAGCCAGGAGAGAAGGGCAAATGAGCAGGACTGAAAGTATTTGTTCTGCTCTATCTTTGTACCAGTCAACAAATGCTAAAACTGGAAGGCCTGCCATTACTGAAACCCACAAAATCAACTGTATGTTGTTTGGGGTCAGGAAAGAATTAAGAAGAGGAAGAGATTTCCGCCCCCCTCTGAAATTTTTTGCTTTTCCCTGGACTTTCACATTTCTCAGTATATCAAATGTGACAATTTCATGAGTACATCAGGCTGTTACATATTTTCAACTTTTATATTCTAAAAGTATAACCAAGTGACTTTTATAAGAGCACTTAAAAAGTAAATATTAGGTTTGTTTCAATTTTCTCTCTGTTTCAGTTCTTCTTTCCTAAAACTAAAATCATAATGTTCTTTTCTGGATTTTCTCCTGGAAATCTCAGCTCTTGATTGACGTGAGGCTGATTCGCTCTCCTTGCCCTATACGAATGCCAGTTCTGTTTTGCTCCAGGTTATTTTTTCAGTGGCTACAAGGAAAAGTTGAGTTGTGGAGATATGTTATAGGAATGTCACTTTAAAGTTTTATTTTAACCTAAAAGCTAACATGATTTCCAGCTAAAGAATTTCTTTAGGACCTACTGTCTGTATTAGTAATGTTAATATAAAATTCTAAAAGGCTTCCGATGTTTCCATGAACCTGACTTTTATTGAAAGGACTCAGCATATTTCCCTGCTCTTCATCTTAGAGGCATCTTCCTTCATTTCCCTTAGTGCCTTGAGAGTTATTCAAACTTTAGAGTCACTAGCAGCCACCTCCATTTAAAGCTCTTTCAGTCCTGAGAGTCATCTAGGGCCAAGGGCGACACATGTTAGAAAGGCCTTTACGAGGATCAGTCCATTATGACCTTTCCCTTACACTTACCCCACTTTGGAGCTCTTCTCTCCCACTCCCTGAAGACTTGCCTCTCTCCTTTTGGATTGGTTTACACTGAAAGGCTGATGTGCGGTTGCAGGCAGTAGTTTTCAGCAAAGTAGATTGGGCACTTAAGTGTCAGGCCTACCTGGAAAAACCAGAATAAGGCCATGTTGCATGTACACCACTATAACACATTTCTATTTCTATAGATTATGGTAAATAGTATAAGAGTAATATAAAGGTAAAAATCAGCTAAGAAACATTGAACCTCTAATCTAGACTTTGGAAACATATTTAGCTTACCAAATTGCAGGAGAGTTTGTATTCTGAGGATAATTAAACAGTTTCAGAAAAAGATCACTAAAAATGAATTCTCCATAACGGGATCCAGAATTTCATAGTAATTAGTGCGTAGGTGTGTACTCGGGGGTGGGGGGGGAGTGGAAGCTTTAATATTTTAAATTAAAAAAAAAATCTTTTTTGAGAAAGAGTCTTACTGTGTCACCTAGGCTAGAGTGCAGTGACATCATCATATAAATAGCTCACTGCAATCTCAAACTCCTGGGCTCCAGCCATCCTCCTATCCTCCTGCCTCAGCTTCCCAAGTAGCTGGGACTATAGGCATGCACTGTCACTCCCGGCTAATTTTTCTATTTTTTATAGAGACGGGGTCTTGTTCTTGTTCAGGCTGGTCTCAAGCTCTTGGCCTCAAGCAATCCTCCCACCTCGAGGAAGCTGTATTTTTAAAGTGAAACCTTAATATTATAAAAATAAGTATTTTATAATTATACCTATGCATTAATTCTTAATTACATAATTAAGAATACATAATTTATTTATGTAATTCCTAATTACATAAACAAAAATGGAATCCGGCATTGATTGGTTTTTTTGTCAACATAACTTCCCTAGTAGTATAATAAAATTATAGATGGCCTCATTTCATGTTTGACATTTACTATGCCATCATAATATAAGCCATTTTTACAAGACTAATGGAGGGCCTCAGTTTTTCAGTTTCAAATTACAAATTATTCTCTTTCTGAATCATCTATTATATCATTAGGCTGGCCAGTTTTCTCTTTTCTAGTTGTTGGCTGATCTGACCCTTATTTGTCAGAGGCCCACTTGGGACTCTGGCAGTTCTCCAAAGTTTCTTTCATCAAGTTGAGCTTCTATATATTTGGCAAGTTTTCCAGTTCTAGTCTGCATTGGATCTGCAGTATGCTGTCTGGAGTTTCAGATGGTCGGTGAGAGCAACCGACTGGCAGTGAGCAGAGAGAGGGATAGAAAGCCGGCAGGGACCTGAGTGGGAACTCTGCTTATGAATGGTCAGTTCTTCTGAAGTCATTTTCATGTCTGATGACTTTTGCTTTACTACTAAGCTTTATAACTCATCATAAGGCCTGATAACACAGATCATGAGGCCCCTACCCCATAGTATATTTCATCATTCCATCAACTATCTTTAACAGGTTTCTTTGTGTATTTGAAAATTTAAACAAGTTGAAATCAAATTATATATTGATATCCTTGAAGGCTCTGAGCAAAGCATTGCTAAGACATTAGGTGAAATAGAAGAATTTTGTAGCCTTGTTTGCCACACTGCAAACCAGCCACCAAGAATTTGGCAGAGTGCCTGTAAATTAATGGCAAGATGAAAAATTAGTAAACCATTTCTTTGATGGGCTTAATTTTATTTTAAATATTGCTCTATAGCATGCTAAACTGAAGCCCTTTCCTGATTTACCACACAGAGAAGTAGTGCTCAGAGCATCATTTACATGGCGCACTTCCTTTATAAGTGATGATTTCATTCATTGTATTTCCTGAAGGCTGCCCTCGGAGCTGGCTTCTCTGACAAGACTCCCGCTCACACTGTCACCATGGCTTGCATCTCTGCCAACCAAGCCATGACCACAGGTATGTTTAAATGAAAGCACAAGGTATATCTTAATTTTCCTTTTTTTGTCTTTTACATGGTCATTAAAAAATAGTCTTGG
>VBSM01002608.1:155431314-155444948 GCA_008086735.1 Cheirogaleus medius | reverse complement strand
CGGCCTCCCAGAGTGCTAGGATTACAGGCGTGAGCCACCGCGCCCAGCCAGCAAATCTTGAAGTAAGAGTAAAAGCCAGTTGAAGAAGTGTTGAAAAAAGCATTCTAGGAAAAGAGAACGGCAAATGCAAAATCAAGGAGGTATGACAGCAAAGGGCTTCTTTGGAGAAAAGCTAGGTTGGAGCATAGGATATGAATTAGGAAGTCATAGAAGATGAGAAAAAATAGGTAGAAAGAGTAACAGGATACCGTGTTTCCCCGAAAATAAGACCTACCCATAAAATAAGCCCTAGCAGGATTTCTAAGCATTTGCGCAATATAAGCCCTACCCCCAAAATAAGACCTAGTGATGGGCGTGGCTACGCAGTGTATCTGCACAACCCATGCATTTCTTTGGGGAACGGTAAGGAAGAGGAGCAGCCCTTCTCATCTGCCCCATCGTGACAGCTACTATCCCAGAGGTGACCGGAAAGGTACGGGCAACCCTACCAACAAGGTCAGCTCCCCCTGTCAGGTCCCGGCCAATGGTTCTAAAGGAAATAGAGTCGCAAGAAATTCAGGATGGAATTCAAGGTTTGGAGAGTTATGATGATGTTCCAGAAGAAGATGACTTAACTATATTTGAATAAATGTAGATTGTTGTACCGTACTTAAAAAAAATAACACATCCTCTGAAAATAAGCCCTAAGGTGTCTTCTTGAGGAAAAATAAATATAAGACCCTGTCTTATTTTCGGGGAAACAGGGTACCTTTCTAGCTCTGATTGTTATAAAATGATGCTTTATACTGACCCCAAAATTATTTTTCCATAAGCATCATGGAATAAATCTAGCCCTGATTTTTGTTTTGTTGTATATTTTTTATTTATGCCCATGTAGCTTGGTATCCTTCTTTGTTTTGACTCCTCAATTAAACACTCCTGTTGATTCCACTGTGCTTGTAAGATGTAGTTACTCACCTTGGGCGTAGTCTTCTGGAGCTAGGCCAGCTGGTCAATGTTTCTCTTATAGTATAACTCCCCTACCCAGCCATAAAGTCTGGAAACATAGACAGATGTGTGACATACTTGTCCATGGTAAGTGGCTAATGCCTGCTCTCAATGGGCTAGGGGAAGGGCACCTGGAGTGGTTCCAACAGGATGGTGCACTATTTTGGCATTTGCACGATGGCACATTGAACATATGATTAATACAATGTCCATAAATTGCTTATTATGTATCATCACCTGTCTTTCCAGGCTTTATGGCCACCCTGTTGGTGGCTACATAGTCTCTTTAGGGTTGCTAGGTTATAAAAATATAGTAGAGTGTGATAGAACTTGTTTGATTTTGTAAACTGTACAGAGTAGTTTCCTTTTCTTTGCGATTCTAGATTTTGGGGGGATCTTTTTGTTTTTTGAAGGAATGCTAAAGGGCTTTTTCTCCAGGCATACTTTTTTGTCCAACTTCTCTGCTGTGATTGGGGAAGAAATGTATGGGATACGTCCAAAGAGGGAAGACTGTTCTCAGCTGCCCATCTGTTTCTTCTCTTCCAATTGGTTTGCTTGTTATAGAGTTTATAAAGTAAAAGAAAATCAGTTAGAAGCCACAGGAAGGATGCAGCTGAGAAACAGCCCAAAAAATGTAAAAAGAAATTAAATAAATAAGAGGTTTATTTATTTTAGCTCATATTTTGTGCCAAAAGCTGGAAACTCTGGCTTATGTTTGTTATGAGTACATATTTTTAAAGTTTGCTTTTTTTGTACTTTTTGATAATTATGATACTTTTTGAAAAGGCTTGTCAACCCTCATCCTCCAGAAATGAGTCAGTGTGTGTGTTTGAATTGTGATTTAGTGGTGGGTATGATGAAGTAAGTGGTGTTGTATAGAATCACTGTTTAAGTATAATGAGTTAGTAGATTTAGGAGCCGGACATAGAAGATGGCTGTAGAAAGATGTCCAGACAGGCTAACGAATTTTAACATTATTGTTCCGGTTAACATTTCAGACTGACGGCGCATCTGCAATGCTGATTATGGCAGAGGAAAAAGCTCTGGCCATGGGTTATAAGCCAAAGGCATATTTGAGGTAAAGTGATGTTCAAGTGAATTGCCTCTGATTTCTTTATTTTATTACTGGAGCTAATTAACCTCTTTATTTTTTCCCTAGGGATTTTGTGTATGTGTCTCAGGATCCAAAAGATCAACTTTTACTTGGGTATGTAGCAGTTTATGTCCTTGGACTATAATCAGAAGTCTTTGACTACCTACATTTATTTTACTGAGTTCATAATTGGTTTGTGGGTGGGTTTTTAAAAAATAATAATCTTTCATGTTGGACATAATTTTATAGTTTTGTATTATTTTCCATTTTTTTCTACACATTTTACATATTTTTTTTGAGACAGAGTCTCCCTCTGTTGCCTGGGCTAGAGTGCCATGGCGTCAGCCTAGCTCACAGCAACCTCAAACTTCTGGGCTCAATCAATTCCGCGTCTGCCTCCTAAGTAGCTGAGACTACAGGCATGAGCCACCATGCCCAGCTAATTTTTTCTATTTATATTTTTAGTTGTCCAGCTAATTTCTTTCGATTTTTTTAGTAGAGACAGGGTCTTGCTCTTGCTCAGGCTGATCTTGAACTCCTGAGCTCAAACGATCTGCCTGCCTTGGCCTCCCAGAGTGCTAGGGTTATAGATAGGCGTGAGCCACCACACTCGGCCCACATTTTGCTTATTATGTATATATAACTTTGTATTCTTTTTTCATTAAGATGTTATAAGCAATTTTTCATATTGTCATACACTCTGCTACACAATCTTAATAGCCTATTACAAGAGCCTCCCAGTATTTAGACTCTCTCCCCCTCACAAGGCTCTAGCCTAGCCTCACTGGCCTCCATTGTGACCTCCCCACCTTGCCCTTTGAACTCTGTTCTTCTAGCTTTTTATTTTATTAGCCTGTCCTTGTCCTTCATTTGTTTGTTTATTATCTGTTTTCCCTGACTATAGAATATAAACTTAATAAGAGCAGAGGGCAGGTCTGTTCAGTTCACTATTGTATCCCCAACACTTAATATTTTATATAACAGAATCAATGAGTGAGTGAAGGATATTGTATTACCCATGTAAAACTCAGTCTGGGGAATATGAAGACACTCTTGGGATAAAAATTAAAGTTTTAAGATAATATTTTTTCCTTTTCAGACCAACATATGCTACTCCAAAAGTTCTGGAAAAGGCAGGATTGACCATGAATGATATTGATGCTTATGAATTTCACGAAGCTTTCTCAGTAAGTCATTTGAAAGGCACATATGAAAGGACTATGGTCATAAAAAAAATGTAGTCCATGTTTGTGGGAGGGAGCAAGACATGATTTATAATATGAGTGAAACAGGGGTGGAGCTTTGTTTTAAGTACTGACTTAGATTGCTGGGAGGGGAAAGAGGAGGGAACCAAGGGCCACACATATGATGTTGGAAGACATTCCTTCTGAGGCCCTTCAAAAGTGCCAAATTGTTTCTTTGGATAATTTTCACTAAAAACTGATGTCAAGATTTACTCAACTTTAAAGTTACACAAACCTATGCCTAAAATAAAGCCTAGAAGAACATTAGTAACAAGATCCTTATTGAATTATTTTCCCATCTAGGGTCAAATTTTGGCTAATTTTAAAGCCATGGATTCTGATTGGTTTGCACAAAACTACATGGGTAGAAAAACCAAGGTAAGTTTCTGATAAAAAATATATATTTGTATTTCCAAAGCACATTAATATGTGGTGCTTAGTTACCTGCTAATAAGAATATGAAGGGGAAAGCTGCTGCTTTTGAAAAATTTTGTGTTTCTTTAAATAAATTTATTTCTTAGTTTAAAAATAATTCCTGGAAACACTTTAGCAAAAATAAAACTAAAAGTTTATGTTGTCTTTTGTTCCTCCCATTTTGACATTAGATGAAAGATAAATGGGCCCTTATCTTTAACATTGACCTAGACTTACTTTCTTTTACAGTAAAATTATGTTTGATGTGTCTATTATTAGTTATTTCTCTCTATCTCTTTACTTCCTGTTGCTAAGAGCCTGGCTTGATTCTTAAGTAAACTTATCTCTACATTTTGTGTTTTTACTTTTGTGGGAGCCAGGTTGGAATGCCTCCTTTGGAGAAGTTTAATAACTGGGGTGGATCACTGTCCCTGGGACACCCATTTGGAGCCACTGGCTGTCGGTTGGTCATGGCAGCTGCCAACAGATTGCGGAAGGAAGGAGGCCAGTATGGCTTAGTGGCTGCCTGTGCAGCTGGAGGACAGGTATGTCACAGTGGCGTCACAGGAACCTGTGGGAAGTCACTTTCTTGGAAACAAAGCAAGTTTATCACTAGAATATTTGATTTAGTTGGGTTTGAAACATTCTTAAAGCAATATTTCTGATGACCTGGAGGGAGCCAGATGGGAGGATGTGACTACATTAATTTTGATAATTCTTTGGAAAGAAGATGCTATTTAAATCTAAACTATTTTTTTCCTCATATGATGTTTATATATTTTTGTTTATAAAATTAATATATGCTCATTATTATGAAAACTATGGAAAATACAAAAGGTATATAGAAAAAATTAGAATTACCTATATTTAATCTCCTTATCAGACATCATTAATATCTCAATATAGTCTCTTCTTTAACAATAAACTTTTTTTTTTTTTTAGCAAAATGTTGTTTATTTTGAGCATCTGGGTGCAGATGGGTGGAAGCCGAAAAAGGCATCCGCCTAATAAACTTTTATTCATTTATCTATCATTATCTATCTATCATTTATCATGAGACCATATCTGTAAAATCTCTGCAAGAGATAAACTGTATTTCTGTAGAACTGAATTATACCTTAATTGGGGGATTAATTTATTCGATAATTTACTGCTGTTCATCTGGGGGAAATTATGTTATTCTGACATATTTTTCCCTCTCTGCATCATTTGCATTATAGATCCAACTTCCTACATGCTATAACATTTCACTCTGGGAGTAAGATCCAAAAGGAAGACTGACTATTGGTTTTTGGGTTTTTTAAATCTGTTGTGAACAGATTTTCTTTTTCTCCAGATTACAGAAACTTTCCGTTACTAATCAAGATGAATAAATAAGATATTTAAAAGCATAAACATCTTACATTTAAAAGTCTTTATTTATGGCTTTACCTTAGAGGCTTTGCAGAGATAAGGGGTTAGTTATTTATAAGTTGGAACATCTTAGACTTTATGATCAGAAACGTTTTTTAATCTGTATAACTTCATCTAAAGAAAACTGTGGTCACCTAAGGCTAGAGCTGTCCCTCTTATATCTCTGTGCCAGGCTTCCACTAGAGCAATAACTCATACATATTACATACGAACACAGTGTGTAATCCATGTAGGGTAATGTCTGTTGATTTGAGTATGTATCCCCTAATTCTTTAGCACATAGAATATACTAGATGCTCTTATGGATGAGCAAAGAATAATACTTAGTACCTTTCTTCTAGAAGCTTACAGCATAGTAAGGAGAGAAGATATGATATATCTGAGAAACTAGATGAAACTTGGCACTATTTTGTCAAGAGCCAAATGAGTGGTCCCAACATCATTAGGAGATCAGAGGAAGATCTGTTGTTATAGATCTAGAGCAGGGTTTCTCAACTTTGACACTACTAACATTTGGGGCCAGATAATGCTTTGTTGTGGGGGCCTGCGCAGTGTGTCGTAGGATGTTTAGTTGGCCTTTACCCACTAGATAGCACTAGCAACAAACTCCTCCCCACCCCTGCCCCATATACATACACAGTTGGGACAATGAAAAATATCTCCAGACATTGCCACATGTCCTCTGGGGAGGGTGAGAGGCTAAGGTGCCCCTAGTTGAGAACCACTGACCTAAAGCAATAAAAAATACGGAGCGTAAAAATGGAGTATTTTAAATAAAGCTAGAAAAGACTATGCTGCCTTTTTATGAGTCCTTCTAGGACAATCCCCACGTTAGTCACACTTTCCCATCCCTGCTCTTTTTTTGTTTGCTTATTCCTTTTCAGAGTACTTAACTGTTTTGAACTACAGTGTGTGCTAGATTGATGACAGAAACCATGTAGCAAATCTTTAAACCCACAGTGTTCACTTCGGTGCCTTACAAATACTAGTTCTATAATAAATATTTGTGGGGATTGAATTGAACTTAGAAGCAGGGAGATTAGTTAGACTATTAACTAGTTTAATGGCAGTCCAGAGGTTAGAATGAGTGTGATTATCAGATAAAATTTAGTCTCATGAAATCATAAATTTCTACACTAGGTTTAAATTAAGGACGTAACTAGTACATAGCACTGTGCGTAGTGCTGGAGAAGAGATATTCTACTTCTTCCCATTGTAGTCCCTCAGATCATCTCCTAACCTGTGTAGAATAGCGAAGAAGGGATGAGCCCAGGCTTTGGAATCATCTAGACCTGGTTTCAAATCTTGGCCCTGTTACTTAATAGCTTTGTGATTTGGGTGAGTCACTTAACCTTTTAAAGTCTCAGTTTTCTCATCTAGAAATTTGCCTTATTGGCATTCACTGTACCGTGTTTATTTTTGTAGAGCTAAAAAAGCACCTGTGATTGCTCATTTTAATAGCAACCATTTATAATACATCTACTAGGAGTTAAATTCTGTACTAGACAGAATATATACTCTATTATACCACAAAATATAGATATTAACATGTACATATGTATACATATTTTTGTGTGTATATGTATAAATATATGTGTGTCTTTGTGGTATGTATGTGTATATATATGTATGTACACATATATATTGTATGCTATTTATTTAGAGATAGGGTCTCATTCTGTCACCCAGGCTAGAATACAGTGGCCCGATCATAGCTCATTGTAACTTTGAACTCCTGGGCTCAAGTGATCCTCCCACTTCAGCCTCCTTAGTAGCTTGGACTATATGTATGTGCCACAACACCCAGCTAATCTTCCTATTTTTTTCAGAGACAGGGTCTTGCTGTGTTGTCCTTGTTGGTCTCAAACTTCTGGCTGCAAGCAATCCTCCTTCCTTGGCCTTCCAAAGTGCTGGGATTGCAGGCATGAGCCACTGTACCTGGTTACTATATGCTATTTAATTTAGAGTTCACAAAAACTCTGAAGTAGACACCATGAGCCCCATTTTATAGAGGAAATTGAGGTTCAGAGTGGCTACAAACTTGCCCAAGATCACACAGTGATTGAATGGCAGAGCCAGGATCAAACTCCAAAGCCTGTACTTTTCCCATTGTTCTCTGCTGCCTCTGTACTGGTGAGATTAATCACCATTCATTGCTCTAATTAAACATTTTTTTCTTTACAGGGCCATGCCATGATAGTGGAAGCTTATCCAAAATAATAGATGGAGAAGAGGTGACCTGAAGTTTCTGTGCAACACTCATCCTAGGCAATGCCATTTCAATGCATTACTAAATGACATCTATAGTTCCTAGCTCCTCTTAGGAAAACAATACTGTGGCCTTCTGTTAAATACTTTGCAATTAAGCCTTGCCAGTATTCTAAGCTCTTCAATAATCACAGCTTACTCCTCCTTCAGGGATTTCTAAGTCACCAGAATCTCACACAGATATGTGTAAGTAGTTGGTTTTGGTCTCTGTTGTCATTAAAGACTAAATGAGTGGTTTTAGTTAGGGAAAAAGTTAGCTGAGATGTGGAATCATCTTTGTAACATTTGCAAATCATACTTGTCCCTATCTATGTCCTAAAGATAAGTGTTTTCTACAAAATGCAAACCAATGTGCCTAAATTAACTTAATTATGGGAAAACAATTCAGAATCTAAACATCACTGAAAACCTGTAATAAATATTTAGATACATAAATATGGTGGTCAACCTTAATAAAGTGGAGAAGTATTGGAGAACTGTTTGGCTTATTTTTTTTATTAAAGGGAGAAGCTGGTTCTCTTGGCTTAGGGGCAAATTTTGCCTTTACTTACTCATTTGTATTAATAACTTCTAACTATTTCGGTCGACCATGAATCTGCTGGGACATAAAGTGGGTCCTGCTTTAGAATAACACCTTTTGTCTCCATTGCTGGACTGAAGTAAATTTAATCTGTTTGGAGATGTTTCTCTTGGTTAGGATTTAAATGAAGTGTAAAGAAGTTATTTATTTTGATCAACTACACTGTACTAAATAACATGTATGCTAGTGCTTTGAAGAAGCAAATGGATCAGTTGAGGACATGTGTGTAAATGTTGTATAGGTCTGTGAAAGTTATTGGTAGTCAGAATTACCCTCTAGTTCTGGGACATACTGAGCAGGAGACCTAGAGTTAACCTCTTAAAAGGATATTTGAAGGCTGGGCGCGGTGGCTCACGCCTGTAATCCTAGCACTCTGGGAGGCCGAGGCGAGCAGATCGCTCAAGGTCAGGAGTTTGAAACCAGCCTGATCAAGAGCAAGACCCCGTCTCTACTAAAAATAGAAAGAAATTAATTGGTCAACTAAAAATATATAGAAAAAATTAGCCGGGCATGGTGGCGCATGCCTGTAATCCCAGCTACCCGGGAGGCTGAGGCAGAAGGATTGCTTGAGCCCAGGAGTTTGAGGTTGCTGTGAGCTAGGCTGACGCCACGGCACTCACTCTAGCCTGGGCAACACAGTGAGATTCTGTCTCAAAAAAAAAAAAGGATATTTGAGGGTCCCAGTAGCATTTCCCCTGGTTTCCTTGGTAATTTCAATGTAATGTGAATTTTTAATACTGAAAATCATTATATTTACATACCTTTCACAAAAATCAGATAAATATAAAAGGTAAAACATTTAAAACTCCACATAAATATAAAAGGTAAAAAACTTTAGAATTTAGAAAAAAACACCACTGTGACCTTAAGTTGAAGAGAGAGAGGGACTTCTTGAAGAAGACATTTAAAGTGCTAATCATAAAAGATCTATAAATTTGCCTATGTTGAAATAAGAACTTTTGTTCTTCATGTGATACAAAGTGAGGGAGAGACAAGCCACAAGTCAAGCAAAGATATCTGTAGTAGATATAGCTTACAAAGGATCTCAGATGTATAAACAATTCCTACAAATCAATAAGTGTAAAGATAACTCAATTGAAAAATAGGCAAAGGATATTAAGCATTTTTTAGAAAATGATACGCAAATGATGAATAAACATGAAAAGGTTCTCAATAGTAATCAGGAAAAAACAAATTAAGGTCATAATGAGATATTATTATATACCCACCAGATTGGCAAAAATTAGCAAGACTGAGAATACCAGTGTTGGTGAGGACATGGAACAATAGGAGCTTCATACACTGCTGGTGAGAATGCAAATTGGTACGACCATTTTGGAAAACAGTCTGGCATTATCTTGTGCATATGTGACACAAAGTCTGTGACCCAGCATTTGTACTCTTAGGGAATATTCCCTAAAGAAACTTGCACATGAGTCCAGGAAACATGTACAGGCCTGTTCATAGTGCCATTGCTCTTATTAGCAAAATGTTGTAAATAACTCATGTTCATTGACAGGAAAAGTTCAAAAACAAGGAAAACTAATTTCTAGGATGCCTACATATGAAATAAATATAGTTTATAAAATAGTTAAGGGAAAAGAGAGAAATCTTCCTTACCAAAGAATTCCAAATAATACATGTAGATATTCCTCTCTCCAGGAGGTAGAACATACACCTTCTACACCCCTGCTTTAAGTATGGGCTGGACTTAGTGACTGGAAGTGGATAAAGAATGGAAAGGGGGAAAAAAGGCAACCCTACAATGGAGAAATGGCAAACACCAGCTTACCCAGGGTGCCAAGGCTAACATCAGTGCTTTCATGTGGATATCACATGCCTCCTGATAAGATGTAATAAAAGGCGAACTTCACCTCTGTGGAACTCTTCTCAAATTCCCATAACCCAGTTGAATCATGAGAAAACATCAGGCAAACCCAAATTAAGGGACATTCTACAAAATACTTGACCAGTATTCAAAACTCTCAAGGTCATTAAAAGGAAATACTGAGAAACTGTCACAGACCAGAGGAGGCTAAGGAGACATGACAACTAAATGTAACGTGATATCCTGGATTGGATTCTGAAACAGAAAAAGGACATTAATGGAAAAAATAGTGAAATCTGAATAAAGTCTGGAGTTTAGTTAATAGTTTGAAAAAAGAGCTGAGTGGTGTGGCTCATGTCTGTAACCCCAGCGCTTTGGTAGGCTGAGTTGGGAGGATCACCTGAGGCCAGGAGTTCTAGGTTATAGTAGAGTGAGATCCTGTGTCTCAAAAAAAAAAAAGCCCAGAAATAAACCATCACATATATGGTCAAATGATTTTTGACAAGGATGTCAAGATCATTCAATAGGGAAAGGACAGTCTTTTCAACAGATAGTATTGGGAAAACTGGATATCCACATGCAAAAGATTGCAGTTGGACCTTAGAAGGATATATAGGGAAAAATACACGATACTAGATTTGGCAATAATTTCTTGGATATGGCACCAAAGGCACAGGCAACAAAAGAAAAAATAAATTAGATTTCGTCAAAATTTAAAACCTCTGCAACAGAGGGCACAATCAACAGAGTGAAAAGGTAACCTATGGAATGGGAGAAAATATTGCAAATCATATAACCAATAAGGGGTTAATATCCAAAATATATAAAGAACTACAATTCACACCCAGAAAAACAACCTCCATTATAAAATGGGCAAAGAATTTGAATATCTTCATGTCCAAAGAAGATGGCCAATTAGAGATGTTCAGCATCTCTAATCATTAACGAGATGCAATTCAAAACCATAAAGAGATCGTACCTCACATCTAGTAGGAAGGCTACTATCAAAAAAACAGAAAATAACATGGGTTGGTGAGGATGTGGAGAAACTGAAACCCTTTTGTGCCGTTTGTAGGAATGTAGAATGGTGCAGCTGCTACAGAAAACAGCATGGCGGTTCCTCAAGAAATTAAACATAGAATTACCATACAAGCCAGCGGTTCTATTTCTGGGTATATACCCAAAAGAATTGAAAGCAGAGTCTTGGAGAAATATTTGTATGCCAGAGTAGCCTTATTCACAATAGCCAAAAGGGAAAGCAACTCAAATAGCCGTCAATAGATAAACAGATAAACAAAGTACAGATGAATGGCTAAACAGAATGTGGTATACACAGGCAATGCAATACTGTGCAGCCTTAAAAGGGAAGGCAGCCCTGTGACATGCTACAATATGATGGACCTTGACATTCTAAGTAAAATAAGCCACTCAAAAATCACAAATACTGTGTGATTCCACTTATATAAAGTACCTAGAGTAGTCAAATTCCTGGAGACAGAAAGTAGCATGGTGGTTGCCTGAGGATGGGGGAGGGGATATGGGAAGTGGTTGTTTCATGATACAGAGTTTTAGTTGTGAAAAATGAAGAGTCCTGGAGATTGGTTGAACAACAGTGTGAATGCACTGTCTTGAACTGTATACTTAAAAATGGTTAAAATGGTAAATTTTACATTATGTGATTTTGCCACAATTTTAAAATTTGAAAAAAAGATAAAGACATATTCAGGATAGAGGTTACCAATGGGTGGGGGACATTGGAATTGGATTGGAGAGGAGCACACAGCTAGCTTCCATAGTGATGCTCAAGTCCTAGTTCTGAGGTTGTGTCGTAGGTTCACCCAACTTTACAGAAGTTAAAACATTCTATACACATAAGGGACAGCCAGATTATGTCATTAGCATGGCTGCTACAAAAGGTCATCCTTGGCTGTGGTGGCTTGGCTCAGCCTCCATCTACCAGAGCCCTTGATGTTTGTTCTTAAACATCTTAGACTGGTTATGTTATTCTTAAAGATACCCACTTAAATATCTCTTTTCATGAAAAACTTTAATAAGGTCTTCTGTGCCACCAAATAACCATTTAGGAGTAGAGCCTTTTATCTGCCCTCATCTTCTCTCATTCAGACTTCAGAAGGTTTGTCCCCTTCTCCCCCACTGTTTGCTTCTGATGGTCTCTGATTCTCACTAACAGTTCATGGTCTTCCTATGGTCTATGTAGTTCATTCATTCAACAAATATGTATTGAGTTGTTATGTTTCAGACTCTATTCTAGATGCTGAGGCGACAGCAACCAGGAAAACAGGCAAAAATTCCTGCCCCCTTTGCTTGCTTCTTTCCAGAGGAAAGAATCTTAATTCTTTTCAGCCTGTCTTCTCCTCCTGTCTTTCTCAGTTGTGTTGGTTTTCTCCAGGCCTCTAAAATTCTGGTCTTTCATGAGGGATGAAAAGCAGGGGCACAAGTTTATATTTTTAAATGTACAAAGTGTTCAGGAGAACTTTTTCAAAATCATTCTTTTCTGATATAAAAATACATGCTCATTGCAGTTATGTAGGATGAATAAGTCCAGAAAGCAAATGTACAATATGAAGATTATAGTTAATATTGTATGCTGGAAATTTTAGCTAAGAGAGTAGATTTTATGTGTTCTCACCACACACACACACACACACACACACACACACACAAGGTAACTATGAGATGATGGATATGTTAATCAGTTTGACTTTAGTAATCAGTTCACTCTATATGTATATCAACATAAATATAATACAATAAAAATGCTCATTGCAAAAAAATAATGCAAACAATATAGAGTAGAAAGAAAATGAAAAATCAAGTAGAGGTACCTGCTATTAATATTTTTATATCTCTCCTTTTCATGTATACATATGTGTATGGACCAAAATTGCATAGTATGATGCTGTTCTGGAACCCTTTTGTTTTACTGATATAGCCTAAACATTTTTCCATATTAGTAGGTGTAGGTATACATCATCATTTTTAACGACCACATAGTGTTCCTTGGTATAGATATATCCTAATTTATTTTTTAGGTGCCTCTTTTTAGAGGATGTAAACACGTGTGTACTGGAAATTTCCTAAGAGAGTAGATTTTATGTGCTCTTACCACACACACACAAGGTAACTATATTATCCTAAATGCACATCCTTTGTACATTTATCTGTTCAGTTGTCCACTTATTTCTTTAAGCCATCTTTTTAGAAATGGAATTGCTGTTAAATGTCAGTTTTCTTATCTTTGTCTCCAGAGATTTCTTTTATGGTCCTTTTTTTTTTTTTTTGTGGTGAGAGCCAAGTAAACAAAGGCTTAATGTCATTTTATCTGTCAATTCGAAATGTGTATTTTTACCAGCAGAGCACGCACTAAGTATGTGCTATCATTTGCAAAGGAAAATGAGAACACACGTATCTATAGAAGCACTCTCAGAAAAGGAGTCCCTGCTGTCTCTAAAGTGAAAGGGTATTATTTGAATATGTAACCCAGTAGTACTTTTACAATTCAAAAATGGAGACTGCAAATATTATGGCAGTGAAAGTGAAATGAGGGGGAATTGAGGCAGACTGCGCTGCAAGGCAGAGCCCTCACACCTCAGTCACCACCTGTCTCCTGCAGGGGCTGGAGCAAGCCTGAGGAACATTGCCACGGCCCTGGTGAGCTGGTTTCTTCTCTTTGAAAGCACGATCGAATCTACTGATAGAAACATTTGGGCTGTTTCTACACAATTAAAATAGTCACACAAATCATTAAGTGAAGATACAGTGTTTCTAAGAAAAATGTGTTCAACA
>VBSM01002608.1:155417860-155431214 GCA_008086735.1 Cheirogaleus medius | reverse complement strand
CACACAAATCATTAAGTGAAGATACAGTGTTTCTAAGAAAAATGTGTTCAACAGCATGTGGTAACATCCATTTTTATTGTGACAGAAAACATCCCCATCCCATTTTATAAAAATATCCATGAATTGCATAATTAACAAAGACTGATTCATCACGATTATTTCATTTATCTAGTTTAAAAATTTCTCAGACTCCTGTCATCTTCTGCTGGTGAATTCCATAAATTAATTCAGCCAGATGTCTGAGTGTCCTCTAAAAGATTTTCTTAAATCTATCTTCTCTAGTCTTAGCTTGATCTTATCACTTATAAATATTAGTGTTTGTAATATTTCCCTGTGGTACTTTTCTCTCTACTTTAAATTTTTATAACCCATTCTTACAAATGTGCTTATATCAATGCCTCTTTGTATCCATGGATATGTCTATGAAACTTACATTTTATATTGATTTTATTAAAGGTTTAAGAAAGAGGGACCAATTAACTTCACCTTTTCCTAAACTTGAAAAGAAATCAATCAAATTCTGCCCTTCTCCAGAGTTTGGAAGATCAGAGATTCCTGTCCATTAAGTCATCCTTTCTTCGTAACTATTAAAAAAAGAAATAATCAGAAAAGAAATCACTGAATAGATAAAACCATTTTAATCAAATATATCCATAACATGCACTGTTGATTAGTTAAAAACTGGTTGAGACAGTTTACTTGTAATTATTCTGAACTTGGATATCTGTGGATTATTTTTATAGCAAGGACAGGCATATTCATCAGGTGGCTTTAACTAGTTTTTCATGCTATTCTTGCTTGGATACTTTAGGGGTGGGGACAGGTGAGCTGCAAGAGAAATGAGTGTGACTAATGGAAACATGAGCCTGCCTCGCCCACGGCTGAGCTCGGAGAGTGGAGAGGGGTTCAGAGTATTGGGCTGGGGCCTGTCTGGTGGATTCAAGCATGTGGCCTTGACTTCCTTGCAGGAACATGGGTCTGTTCCTGGTTCCCTCTGAAGCGTCTGTCTTCCCTGGGAAGAAGCTCACGCTGAAGCTTGGGGCTGTTGAAGGGAGACCTTGCCCAACCTCTGGAGACCCCCATCCCCTCTGGACTCCAACACCATCAGTGGCAATTCCTTAAGGCAAGGGTTTTTCAGGATAATTAGAAGTGTGATAGTATAAAAAGGAATTTTCAGAGTAAACTGAGTCAAGAATTGTTGGTGGCGAATCTCCCTCCGGCTTTCTTGGAAAGCAAGAGATGATGCTATGCTGTCTGCTTTCTGGGGCCTCCACCTTCCCCAGCCCATCTAGAAATGGCCGCCCTGGGAAAACCTGCTTTCCGCCCACTGGGCAGGGCTGGGTATGTGCGGAGGAGCCTTCTGTCAAGAACTCTGCCGGGAGGCTCTTTGCTACACCCCTCCACGCTGCTCACACTGCTCTGAGAAAGCTTAGCTCACCTGGCAGCTTCACTTCCTCCTTTGCTGCACTCCGATATGTAGCTTTCACTGGTGGCCTAGGAAGGGGTGGGAAGGTCCAATCGCAGGGAGATGATTATTACAGTCAACTCTCCTCTGAAGAGGTTGTACCTATTTTACTTTTTCACACGCACTCCTGCCTGGGCTGCAGTAATCCCAGGAACTTTGCTCTCAGCTGCAGTAACTGCCATGCATAACAATCCTACATTATCCCTTCAAATGCTAGCTGGAGGCAGATTTTTAAATGGGGACATCAGGAGGAAGAGAGTCCCCAGGAACCCAGGTCATAATCAGGAAACCAGGAATCTGAGTCTGACCTCTGTGACTGGGCTGTTCCCTCCATAGTCTGAGACCTTGAACTTGAAATCGGCTGTCTAAAAAGCAACCCCAATCTTCTCTGCTTCTAGCTGTGCCCATGTCCTTTGGGGAAGGCTGTGAAACACCTGACCTGCTTTCAGGGGAAGAGCCGAGGATTTGAAGCTGGCAACTTACCAGGGAGACAGTGGAGTTGGGGAGTTGGGTGTGGCAGAAGTGTTTGCGTAAAGCCTCTTGCACCTGTAGAAGAGGTAAACACCCAGCTATGCCAGCCGAAGTCCTGGCCTTCGGTCTGAGAGGCAGGCGGGGGGCTAGGTGGGCAGACTCACCTTCTTGTCCGTGAGGCAACCAAACAATAAGATGAAGACACCCTGAGAAGAGGAGCACAGGGGAGAGCTGGTCACAGAAGAAGGGGTCAACCCAAGTCAACTCGTTCCCTCTGCTCTTCCTTCCACCTGTCCTCTTGTCTGATTCACATCCTCAGGCTGTCTGTCTCAGTTTTCTTGTACATTAGTACCTTTTGGTGCATAGGATCCATTCCAGATGCTTTTCTTATTCTTGTGGTTACGATATCAAAGGATTGGGTACTGACAATTTCCTGAATTCTCTGGCAAAATCAGCTATATTTTACAGGTAAGAAAACCAAAGCTTAGAGAGGTTATATCATTTGTCCAAAGTTATCCAGCTAGTCGGTAGAGGAGCTGGGACCGATACCTAAGCTTTTGAAAATTCCTGATCCTATTTTCTTCTGTTCCAGTGTGATTCTACCTTGAGAAGGAATTGGCAGTGACTTAGACCATCAAAAGGGCAAAAAGCACAGGCACCACCCTGCCACCTACCTGGAAAGTGTTGAGAATGGTGAAGATGTAATGAGGGACTGTGGAGACTTCCTCTAACAGAGTGGCCAGGCCCAGCCCCCAGGTGATGCCAAAGATGGGTGTGAGAATGAGCAGGGCTTTGATCACCCCCAGAAGAGCTTGACGCTTCTCCACGGGTGGTCCCTCTGACAGCGAAGGTCTCAGCAACTTCAGCACAGCCATGGCTAGTACCAGCCCGTTCACACCTATGATGGCTAGCACTGGCCCCACGAAAGTGTAGAGTGCCCCTCCCTTCCCATCCAACCAGCACTCCCCCTCCCTCAGGTATTGCCCTCTAGGTAAGTAGAGCCCCAGGGTGACACCTGCAAACCCCAGGGGGCACAGGTAGCCGAGGAGCACCATCAGGGGGAGGACTCGGTGCATGGACAGCTGCTGGAAGACGAAGAGCAGCTGGTGGGCCAATACCAGGGCCTGCGCCAGCATCCAGAAAAACGTGGCCAGGTAGAAGAAATGACAGAGAAAGGTAGCGGTGAGGCAGAGCGGGCTGTGGGACCCTGGAGAGAGCAGTGTGGCTCCCAGGAAGCAGGTGTCTGCAGCCAGCAAGGAGAGCACCACATTGAGCAGGGCAGTGTGGCGGAAGTAGGCGACCTTGTTCCGCACCACGACTCTCCATACCAGTCTGTACACACCCAGGCACACAAGCAGCGCCAATATGGAAGCCGCCAAGCCCAGCTGACTCAGCAGCGCCAGGGTGCGATCTTCAGGAATAGTGTGTGGGGACATGAGGATGGAGAAGGCAGTGAGGTGCTGGCAGATGCACTGGGTGGTCGGGCTGGCATGGGCTGCCTGTGCCTGGCATCCTTCTCTGGACCAACCCCCCTTGCCTGGGAAGAGATTGTGATCCCAAAAGACACAGTGAGGGGTACCCTTTGTGTGCCCAAAGTCCATGATGACCTCTCCCTGGTGGAAGGTCTGGCCATCTGCCATGATGGAGATGACAAGGACCAGGCCAGGAGTAGTGTAGAGGGAGTCCCCCAGCCCTTGCCCGTAGTTTGAGGGCAGAAGGTGGTCCAGTTTTTGCAGTACCAGGCTGGTAATACTGACTTTGGTTCCATTGTGGCGCAGTGGGGCCAGTGCGTGCCTGGGAATCTGTGCGTGCAGCGGGGGCTGCGTGGAGAAGGAGATCTTATAGTCAGCAGGCAACGCGGGGCCGAGGAGCTGGGTCTGCAGCTGCACATTGGGCAAGCTGAAGGTGAAGGGGTGATCTTGTGGGCCCAAGCTGCGTGCCAGGGTCTCCACAGCCAGCAGGAAAGTTGAGCCCACCCAGGGCTTCTCGGTCCACAGAGAACTGGTGTCCATGTCTAGGACCTTGTCTGTGGTTGTCAGGAGATTCTGCAGCACCCAACAGAGAAATGGCCCCATCTGCTCAAGCCTGCAGTTCTCGGCCTGGAGCACTGAGAGCTACAGACCCCAAACCTACCCTTCCCAGTCCAGGTAAGAGCCAAGGTTGGAGAGAAGAGGAAAGGGGAGGACAAGCCTGTGAAGGGAGGTTTTCTAGAAGGGAAGGATGGGAAGCTGCTCCACCAACCACCTGGGGGCATCTTCAAGTGTGGGGTCCCTGATCCACACCCCACCCCTCCGCCTGACATCCCTTCTTCCCTCCCATCCTTTGGGGCCACCCAGGTCCTATGAGGGAACTTCTCCAATTCCTTGACCCCTCCATTCCAGTGGTGACCAGTGGTAGAGGGCACGATGTTCTCTGAAGGCAAGGGCCACATGCCTGTCTGTGCACCCACATGTGCTACATATTCCCAGACATGAAAGGTAAGTAATATCATTGCCCCTTGTTACTGTTTTGGCTACAGCTTACGAGTCACCAACTGAGGCCCACACTGAGCTGATTTAAGTGAGTCCAGCAAAGCCAGGCGTGTTTGAGTGTCTCCATGCACGCATGGTAGCCACATGTCTGTGTGTGCATACTGCCTCTGCGCTCATGTCTGCACACTCTTTCCTGCCCTCCGCCCTCCCACGTGCTCCCAGCATCAGGCCTTTCCCATGCTCCATCGCCCGTGAGACTGGCATGCAAGAGGGGAAATGGACCAAGAGCGCAAACACTTGGACTCCAGGTATGTCTGCTGTCTGACAGCCCACCGTGATGTCAGAGGGACAGAAGTGCCCACAGGCAAAATGTCTCCATGCCCCACTGCCCAGCTGGCCTCTCCATGGCTCAGGGATCTCACCTCCAGGGCACTGCGCTCAAGCTGTATTCTGGCCTTTGCTGCCACCTTGGCCAGGCATTTCATGGTGCTCAGCAGCGTCAGTAGGTCAGAGGGTAAGCTTGCCCCCGCCACCTGCCCTGACAGCTCCCTCAGGATCTGTGGCACCTCCTCTTCAGGCTTGCCCTGGCCGGCCTGCAGCAGCTGAGACAGATGAGACAGCAGGAGGCGGTGACGGGAGAGTCCTCACCAGGGAGGGGCCACCTCCTTCTCTTTCTGTCCAGCCTCTTCCCACTCCCATCCCTGTGCCTTGTCCCAGAGGGAGCAGGAAGCAGAGAGGGGAATGAGTGAGCCACATGGAAGGGATTGACACCAATGTAAGGGGGAGGCACACATGGAAATAGGGTTCGAGAATAGCATCCCCCCACCATGGAGAGCACTGGTGCCTCTGAGGCCTCCACACCCACGTCCTGGCTCTGCTAGGGCTCCAGTTCAGAGAAGCTGAATAACCTGTGGGCTGGGCCTGGGGGAAGGACCCTCCTGCTGGGTCCCGAGTGAGGGAGGATGGGGCATGGAGCAGGGAGCCCGTGGGCAGCGGGGCAGGAGCTTTACCCTGGCTCTGGTGAGCAAGGCCAGGAGCCTCTCGTCTGTGCAGCTGCTGCGGATGGGCCCCCAGACCCCGTCGGGCCCACAAGACCTCTTCACCACTCCGCTCTTGTTCACGGGACATGGGGCCTGTGCCATGTGGCCAGCCTTGGTGACATTCCAGGCCACACCTGAGGAGTCCTCAGGGCAGGTGATGTCTCCATCTGAAGAACAAAGGTCAGGGAGGACTCAGCAATCACAGTCCCGCCTGAGCCTTTCCTTGCGCAGCAACCGTGCAGGCCCTGGAGCCTGGCCCCACTGCCCAGGGTAGGGAGTGCCATGGAGGAGAGCTCGTGCCCGCAGGGCAAGCAGCTGAGGTCGGCCCACTGCACCCCATGCCCCACGTACCCCGGATGATGGTGACGGAGACAGGGACCCTGACGGGAGTGAGGCCTTGGCTCCGCAGGTCACAAGTGTATGTGGTGTCTGCGGCCGGGCAGTGCTGAACAGCCAGCACGAGGCACTGGGAGCCTGACGTGTTGTATGAGGAAGCTGAGGGTGAGAAGAGAGAAGGGAACCATCACTGGGCTTGTTCCAGGCCTAGAGCCCAGCAGGCCTGGACATGCTGTCTCAGTCTTTCTAGCAATTTCAGAAGCAGGAGAAGCAGTGGGGAAGAGCCCAGGGATGTGTGGACATCAAATGATGGAGGGCAGAGGTTGATGTTGCTGAGGGGGACGCTGGGGGTCTCTAAGTAGCTCCAGGACTCAGTTTCCTCATTTGTAAACCGGGGACTATCCTCAAACTAACCTCACGAGAGTTCAATGCGATCGTACGGATGAAAGCATTTTGCAAAAACTTACCTGTGCCCTGTGGTCGTGTTATATCAGTAGAGGTGGGATTGCTTTGATGAGGTGAAAACAGTGTTGGACTTGGACCCTCAAGTCCCTGGTTGGACTGTGGCCTCTGCTTCTCATGAGCTGAAGACTCAGCCCCCTGGAGGACACAAGCTGCCCCCTTTCACCCCTGACGCCTGATAGCTGCCCCTCTCATACCTTCGCCGTCTGCTCCAGGGCTCCAGGCAGCCGTGTAGGCTGGGTTTGTGCGGGGGATGCAGCAGCTCAGCCGGAAGCCGGGGGAGGTGGCACAGGAGATGGAGAGCTGGTCTGGAAGTCGAGCCACGTCTGTCACCTCCAAAGGCACCCTCACCACCTGGTACAGGTTCCACTTGAATCCCTGGGCCTCGAAGCAGCTCACGTACTCCCCTGCAGACACATATCTGCTGCAACGGGGACTCCTCTGGGCCCACAGGCACCACAGAATCTCCGTTGCCTCCCAAGCCTCAGCCCAGATCTGCCTTCTCGCTCCCTCCTCTGCCGGCGCCCAGTGCTTAACCCCAGCAAGAAAGGTCCCAGGACGGCCCACGTAGAAGATGTTCTCTGCCCCCAAGAAGGATTTCCAGGAGGAAGAAGAAATCTGTGGAAGAGGCTCCTGGCCCATTTTATTAGAACTCCAGGGCGAACCTCTCTCCCTATAGCAGTTGTCCTTCCTGCCCCCTGCCTGCCATCATAGTGTCTTCAAAAACTTGGATCTGGGCCGGGCGCGGTGGCTCACGCCTGTAATCCTAGCTCTCTGGGAGGCCGAGGTGGGCGGATCGTTTGAGCTCAGGAGTTCGAAACCAGCCTGAGCAAGAGCGAGACCCCCATCTCTACTAAAAAATAGAAAGAAATTAATTGGCCAACTAAAATATAGAAAAAATTAGCCGGGCATGGTGGCGCATGCCTGTAGTCCCAGCTACTCGGGAGGCTGAGGCAGAAGGATCGCCTGAGCCCAGGAGTTTGAGGTTGCTGTGAGCGAGGCTGATGCCATGGCACTCTAGCCGGGGCAACAGAGTGAGACTCTGTCTCAAAAAAAAACCCAAAAAAAACAAAAACTTGGATCTGTTCTCAGCTGAAATTGAGACCGTATTTTCAGCATTCCCCATGTTATAATATTTTTCTTAACAGAAATGTTTTTATGAAAAATAACTGTATTTTCCCAAACAAAACATAAGTAGAAGAGTGACATTGGACATTGTTTCATATTTGTGCAAATCTCTCTAATGTCTGGCTGAGTGGCAGCCGGCCGGGTTGTCCTACCGGCATCTGCGTTCAATCTGCGAGACCCCTGCAGCCTCTGGAAGAGGCCACTGTCCACTCCTAAGGGAGTGAGAGGGAAAGGGGCAAGTGACATCTGAGTATATTAGGACAATAATTGTGACTTCGTGAACCCCTAAAAGGGTCCCAGAAGTCCCCAGACCATAGTGAAAACAGCTGGCCATTTTTAGAATTTTCCATATTATAATTTTCACACCAATGGGACTCTTAGCCTTTGTTTCCTCAGAATGAATAAATAGAAAGATGAAAAGAGTAAGAAGAGGTGAAAAGAAAAGAAGGAAGGAGAAGGAGGGAAGAGTGGGAGGAAGAGGTGAAGGAAAGCAGAGGAGAAAGGGGAAGAAACAGAATGAGAAGAGAGGTGAGGACAGGCCTGGCTGGCTACCTGCCCAGTGATGGGACATGTTGGAGATGGTGAGGGCAGCCTGGCCCCGGCTGGAGGTCAGGGACACCTGTGTCCCTGGCCGCAGGAGGACCGGTCTGGGGCTCCCAGGGTGCCTCAGGAACCAGTTCAGGTTGGTGGCCTCCTGGCTGATGAGGAGAGTCAGGTTCAGCGTGTGGCCAGGCATCTGCAGCGGGGAGTTCAGGCTCAGGTTTCCGGGGACTGCGGGGAGGCAGGAGACAGTGAGTTCCTGAGGAGGAGCTCACTCCTTCCCCATCTCGGAGGCTCATTCCTCCAAGTTCCCTCCCACCTAGCTTTCTTTTCTTTTCTTTTTTTTTCCTTTTTGTCCCTGGGTGGGCATCTGAGTGTGCCCTGCTGTCGTCCAGCCTGGAGGTCCCTATCTGTTCCTGGAATCTAAAAAGATAACTTTTTTGACCTATGACTTCCCCTCCCCAGGAATGTGGAGCTGCTGGAGCCGCTTCCTGGCCTCTGAGGGTAAAACGCAGGATCACTCTAGCACTTTCTCCACTTGTCCTTGTGTCTCTGGGGCCCCGTTAGTTTCACAGGTCCCGGCTCCTGTGATCTGCCGCGAAGGCTGGCTCTTCTCCCACCCAGGGGAGCAGCGGGGCTTGGGTCCTGGGCTGAAATACAGGTTGAGAGAGGCAGAAAACCACAGGGAGCATTTCTTTCACTTAAAGCCATCAGTTTTCAAGTTCCCACCCCGCCTCACCAGGTGGCAGCAACTGGCAGTACCCAGGTTCAGGCTGGCTAAAGACAAGACAGCCACAGGGCCGGTTGCTGTGGAGGGCTTGGCAGGGACGGTGACGGGAGCAGACGCTGGCGTTCCACTGGTACCCAGAGAGACAGGAACAATCGATATGCCCCTCGAGGTTGACGTCACACTCTGTGACAGAGAAGGAGGGTAAGAAGAGGGCAGGCTGTCTGAGAAGCCAGGTGGGCGCCCGAGAGGCTTTAGGGCTGTTTAAGGCTGGGTATCTGGACCAGACCCACCCCGCGGGACCTCACCTCCTCAGGCAGGGCTCAGGGCAGCAGGGGCCATGCTGGGCGGGGCGGTAGGGGTGAGGGTGGAAGCCCCAGCCTGCACTGTGTGCACCTGGGCCCTCGGCCTGAGTTAAAGATGGGGTGGGACAGGTGGGGAAAGGTCTGTGTGGTGTTGGTCATGGTGGGGAAGGAGTTGGGCCAGGGAGAAGGAACCAGGCAGCCCTCCAGGAGATAGGGAGGGGCTCGCAGCGCCTCAGGCCAGCTGGCCGTGGGAGAGCTGGGAAGCCTAGCTCCCTCCACTGCAGCAAGTGGCACCTGTTGTGAGGCTGAGGCCAGTGAGAGTTCCTGGGGAAGCAGAAGCCAGGGCAGCAGGGAGGATCAGGGTCCTGGAGAGAGCCAGTGGCCAGGTCTTGTCTGGAAAGTCCAGATGTACATACACGGAGACCAGAACTGATTCCACAGGAGCAGGGGGGACAGCTGGAGAGGAGAGAGCAAGGCACGGGCAGTCCCTTCTCACCTCCCACACCAACCTAGCCATTCCCAGGGACACGGAGCGGATCCCCCTCCCGTAGCCTGTCTAGGCACACAGACAGGACTCAGGGAACATCCAGATACACTGCTTCATGGCATCCTCCCAGCAGCCCCCACGTCATAGATGAGGCTGCAGAGGTGAATGAGCTCCTCAAGGCCTCATGGCTAGAGAACTGGACGCAGACCTGGCAGACTTTCTGAGCTGGTCCTCTTCCACTCCCGCCACTCCTCACCGACGCTGTGCCCTCTCCTGGCTCCTTCTTTCCTCCTCCCTCCCTGCCTCCCTTGGCCATCCACTCACCCCCTGCTGCACTCCCGAGGTCCAGGAGCTTCCCCGATTCCCTTCCAGCCTGACTCTGTCCCTGGAACAGAACACAGAGGAGAGACCTGGGGAGAGGTTGACCTCAAGTCCTTCCCATGGACATCTCAGTGGCCAGCCTGGCTGGTCTCAACCAGGATGACTTGGTCCCTTGGAAGCTCTTCTTTTTGCCAGGACAGCATACCCATTGGGAAGGAGAAGCGGGCTTCTGGAAGGGTGCCAGGGATGCAGCCCCAGGAGCCCTGCCAGGCCCTGCAGATCTCCCCTAAAACCAGGAACCAGCCACGCCCTGGGGAGTCAATATGCTTTGTTTAATTCCTTCCTGAATTTACCTGTCCCTGGGCCTCTAGGTTTATTGAAATGGCTGGGTCTGGAGCTCCAGCAGGGGTGCTGAGCAGAGATGGCCGGCCCAGAGACTTGGGGACTTTATTCCATCCATAGGATTTGACACAAGGGGGAGCAGAAGGCAGCCTCTTCCCCTAGTCTCCGCTTCATGTATATTATTTCCTCACCAACTCCTTCCTCTCTCAAAATTGCACGTGCACGTGGATATCTGTGCAAAACCAGATATCGGTATGGATATGGCTATGGATACAGATATGGATATAAGCACTGGGTGTGGTGGGGTGTGCTCTTAGTCCCAGCTACTTGAGATGATCACTTGAACCCAGGAGTTCCAGACCAGCCTGGACAACATAGCAAGACTCTGTCTCTACAAAAATAAAAAAAGGATACAGATAGATTTAGATATTGATATACATGTAGATGTAAATAAAGATGGATATAGATTTAGACTTAGAGATAGAAATAGATTTGGGTTTAGAAATTTGGATGTGTAGATACCGATACAGACATAGACATAGGTATGTGCCTGGGAGAAAACAGATCAAAAGGTACCAATCTAGACTCTGATGCCTTCCCCCAGATTCCCTCCCATCGTCTATGCCAGTGGTTCCCAAATCTGAAAGTTTTCTTTTCACTTTTAAATGGCCCGCTTGACTGGAAGAGCGTTTATCCAAAGTGCAGCAGGTATCACTGCAGTTCACAGGGACCGAAACAAAGAAACAAAAGCTAACCCCACACCCAGGAAAATCAGACTGGACTCTCACAGTCTATACTAAACTGGCTTCTTTCCTTTTATACTATATTTCCTCTCCCTTCAGCCCTTGCCCCCCACCTGTCCCCCAGCCCCACACCTTGCTGTCCCTCCCAACCAGAGGCCCCTAGCATCGCCTCTGCAGTCCTCCCCTGGGTATTCCTCTCGTCTTACTTACAGGTTGGGATGCTCGGGCAGCTGGTGAGCCCAGCAGGGGAAGAGTCATGGCCAGGAGCAGCAGGCAGGCAGGTGAACAGACCATGGCTCAGTGAAGCAGTCTCAACAAAGCCATGATGCAAATTTCCTTAGAAGAGCTGGCAGGGCAGTACACAGATGGGGGGGCGGCGCAGCAGGGGAGGGAGCCAGGGCAGAATTTACAGAGGAAGTCCTATAGTCCGTGACTCTGAGTCAAATGAGCATCCAGGTCACTGTGGGGACACCTGGAACCCACATGCCCCAGTGAGAATAGGCTGTCCCGGTTCCCCCAGGGTCTGGACCAAGGACTTAGTGAGCAGGAGAAGGCTTAGGGGTCCTAAGTCACAATCAGCAATGTGTCAAGAAGCCAGGTTTGGTCATATTCCCAAGGATCTGGGAAATCTGGATTGTTCTGGAACCCCTCCAGGAAGCTGGAGCATTGATCAAAGAGCCAAGGTAAGAAAAGAAAAAAAAAATTGTAGCTGATTGACACCCTAAAATAATTTCCAGGTAGACCAGAGTCTTAAATGTAAAAAAAGTACCTGTAGACTGGTGTGGTGGTGCACATCTATAGTCCTAGCTACTCGGGAGGCTGAGGCAGGAGGATCGCTTGAACCCAGGAGTTAGAGGTTGCTGTGAGCTATGATGACCCCTCTGCACTCTACCCAGGTGACAGAGCAAGACCCTGTCTCAAAAAAAAAAAAAAAAAAAGTATCTGAAAAGATAATAGAAGAAATTCTCAAGCAATTTCACAAAATAATTTTGAAGCAAGGGAGGTTTTTAAAACAAGACATAAAACTGAGAAGACAAAAGGACAAAATACACTTGTATTTTTCAGTTCTAAAATTTCCATTTGTTTCTTCTTCATACTTTCTATTTCCTCACTGAGACTTTTCATCTTTTCATTAATTTCAAGAGTGTTCACACTTACTCATGCCACTCTTATAATGGCTGCCTTAATGTCATTTGTAGATAGTTCCAACATCTCTGACATCTCAGCATTGGTATCTGTTGATTGTTTTTTCCCACGTGAGTTGGTTCTTTATAAGCCAAGTAATTTTGGGTTATATCCTGGACATTTTAAACATTATGTTATGAAACTCTGGATCTTGTTTAAATCCTGTGGAAATGCTAATGTTTCTTTTCAAGCAGGTAATCAACCTGGTTTGGTTCAAGTCACAAGTTCTGACCAACCTACTGTGGATTGTGTTCTCAACATGAGTTCTCTTTGCAAAGGCTTTGCAGTGCTGTTCAGATCTGCTGCAGATGTGTGCCACCCAGTGGCCAGACTGGGACCTGCGTGATGGTCTATCTCTAGTTCTCAAAGTTTATGGTAAGTGGTTTAAGGGTCAGATCCATGCATGTATGACTGGGAGGTGATCCTAGGAGTTCATAAAATTTTATGAGGTTGAAAAGCTCAGGAAATTTCACCTCAAAATTTGACTGCTTGATATAAAGAATATTTTGATTTGAAGGCCCTTAAACATCAACAGTCCCTTGGAAGGGGCTTTCCTTCTATCTGCATAACTAGACAGACCATCAAAAGAACAATTGACTTCCTTTCCTCTCCCTGTTATCTTAATATATTGCAGGAAAGAAAATCAGGAAAGCAATGAGACCTGGTTTATCTCAAGGTTAGTTTAATTTGCAAAGAGAATCATTTACAAGCCAATCTTTCCCCACCATCCATTCATCTCCCTTAGCACCCATTTATTACCCCTAAGCAGAATTACCTGTAGTCCTCAACTCCCACTCCCGTCTAAAAGGTTATAAAAATACCTGGATCCCATTGGGATATTGTGTAATCACTCTGTGATTCGCCCCCTGAGCATAGTAAATAAACCTCTGATTAATCAGCCTTAACTGTGAGTTGATCTTTCAGTGAACTATGGGGTTAAGGGGAAGTTTCCCCCTCACCCCCACAGTTTGCCATAGTCGGTGGGATCTCAAAGCCACTCTGCTCTTCTGAAAGATGCAGTGAGGAGAATGGAGAGTTTGACCAGCCGGCAACAAGGTTAGGTACCTTACTGGTGTAAGGCTCCTGGTTTTTCTCTCTCTGTGGCTCCAGTTAGGCAGACAATAAAGATCATTGTCCTTTCCAAATTTAAGATTAATGAGAGAAAAGGTTTTTGTGAGTGACTATTGTTTGTAAAGCGACTCTGGTATTGGTAGATTTTTGGGTACTTTGGGGTATGAATATTCAATGGTCTGATTCCCTTTCCTCTCAGAAATAGCCTTTTGGCCGGGCGCGGTGGCTCACGCCTGTAATCCTAACACTCTGGGAGGCCG
>VBSM01002608.1:155373072-155393149 GCA_008086735.1 Cheirogaleus medius | reverse complement strand
CAAACAAAAAAAACAAAACCACCTAAGATTGACAGAACATCATAACTGACTAGCTGGAGGTGATGTAGGGGGCTACATAAAAAATAAGGAGGAGTCTGAGGTGATTCAAGTTCTGGTAGGATGACTGAGTGGATGGAGGTGGCAGACACTGAGGCAGGATTTTGTGAAGCATTATACTGTAATGCTTTCTCCCCCCCCTTTTTAAAACAATCTTTTGCTCAGGGCAATTCTGGTGGATGGGGCCCCTTCAAGGTGTGGTTTGTGGACTTGGAATTAAAACAAAGAAAACTTCTTGTAAAGAAATGTCATTTGTGAATATGTTATCCCCTATTGGAGGAAATTTCTGTAATGCTTTCAAAGATTAGAACACTTTTCCTTTTGAGCCATAATAGAAACAGCATGAGAAATTCTTGATCTTTTGATTTTCATTTATTAGGACTATAAGCGGACTGTAATACAGTATGGTAATTATGGCATTATGTGGATATGTTGCAGTTAATTGAAGCATAACTTGAGTTGTACCTCGGTCAACCTGACTAGATTTGGGGAGAAGTGCCCTCTCTTCCCTGGAAGAGCATTAATAAGGCTTGAAAAATATGTTAGTGGTCTCAGTGATTTACAGATGTCTCTTAGAAAGAATTATTTCTGCAGTTGGCAGAGACAGAGGAGTCTTTCTGAAGGCGTAAGAGGGATGGGTGGGAAATTTCTGCAGAGTAAGGGGAGAGACAGATTCAGTGGTTGGAAGATGGTTACAACATTTTTAGGTGCTATTTGGAGGAAACATCTTGAATTGGATCTTTTACTACCTTCAGAAATATCAGTTCACTGATGATGGTTTGTTTTTCTAACTGCTGTTAAGAACTTCTTGCCAGGCACGGCGGTTCATGCTTGTAATCCCAGCACTGTGGGGAGGCCTAGGAAGGAGGATTACTTGAGGCCAGGAGTTTGAGACAAGCCTGGGCAACACACAGCAAGACTGCATCTCTAAAAGAAAAATAAATAAATAAAAAATTAGCCGGGTGTGGTGGCGCACCTGTAGTGCCAGCTACCGCAGAGCCTGAGGCAGGAGGATTTCAAGTTCCTTCACTAAATTACCTGTCCTTTGACCTTATCTTCTCATCTCTTGTTAGAGTTTACATGTTGAAGTCTAGTAAGCAAACCTGTTTGTCATCATGACTTGCTTGTATGTGTCTCATTGCTCTAACTCTCCTTCAGTCTTCTGTCACCAGCCTCTTCTCTCTGACATGTTAGCTGATATAAATTACAATATTCAGTGAAATGACATCTCATTGCTCACTGAGTCATGTTCTATGTTCTCTGTGGGTGTAGTTCTTAAAGTCTTGTATTGATAAAAAGCACTTAAAGAAACTTTTTATTTCTGTCCTAGGATTAATATAACCCCCTTTTGTGCATTTTATGCTTAGATTTGGAGTTTACCTATCTTAGTAGATTGTTGGTAGCATAATGCCTTGCATTTAGTGAGTTCTTGCTGAATTTTATTATACTTTGCCTCTTGCTTAAAATGCAGTATTTCAGGTTACCCTAAGGAGATGATAGGTGTTGACCACTAAACGGTTGGTGATTTATCCTTCAGCTCAGAAGTTGAGGGAATTTCATTAATGTTTATTTTCACTAGAGCTGTAGTCATCAGAATTGCCTGGAGAGTTTGTTAAGAGATAGATTGCTGGGTCCCACTCTAAGTCTAGATTCTGTTAGATCTGGGTTGGGCCCAAGAATTGGCATCTAGTTTGGTGACTCCACTTTGAGAACCACCGTGTCAAAGAAATAGCAATTGTTGAAAAATTCCGAAAAGTAATTATTGACCTAAAAGGAAGACGCTGAGGCAAAATTTATTAAGTAGAGAGTTTATTTGGCCAAGCGTGAGGATTGTAACCCTGAGCACATAGATACAAGTTGTTCTGAATGTACACTCTGATCAGCAGCAGTACAAGTGGATTCTTAATGGAAAAGAAGAGGCAGTTCCTGAGTTGTTTACCAAGAATTGTTTTAAAATAACATAAGATATTGACTATGTTTGCATGAAGATAATGGGTGAGACAGCTAGTCCGGAACAAAATCACTTTAAACAATTGCCCCCAAGCATGAGTGTGGTGGATGGGGACTTAGATTAGTGGGGACATCACTGAAGTCCCTTACTAATCTGGTCTCTGGGCCTGATAAATTTTGTGTATCTCACAAGCTCATACTGCTCTGAGCTATTTTTCTTTTCTCATAATTAATAAAACTAAGAAACAAACATAAGAGAGTAAGACGTTATATTACTATAGTGTCATATGTTGGCACTCAAGCATCAGGTAGTCTTGATTTTGAGCTTCAAGATATCCGTCTGGTGAGAAGATGATTATGTAGTGTTTTCAGAATTGTGTATTAGTTTTCTATTGCTGATTAACAAATTGGCACAGAGTTGGTATTGTAAAACAGTACACATTTATGATCTCACAGTTTCTATGGGTCTGGAGTTTTGGGCATTGGTTCCTCTGCGCAGCATCTCACCAGGCCACAGTTAAGATGTCAGCCAGGCTGCATTCCCCTTCAGAACTTGGGGTCCTCTTCCATAGAGAGTTCATGTTATTGCTATTTACTTCTTGAAAGTCAGCAGGAGACTCTTCTCCAAATTGCTAAGATGGAGTCTTATGTAACAAAATATAGTTATGGAAGTGACATCTTACCACCTTTGCCATATTATGTGTCCTAGTCAAGGCAGTGACATCTATCACCTTTGCTATATTCTATTGGTTCTACTTTCAAGGGAGTGGAATGAACCATCAAGGCCGGAGAATGATTACACGTGGGTGTGACTCATTAGGGGTCATCTTAGGATGTGTCTGCCACGGATTGGAAGACAGAAAAATGTGTATTGGAAGATGTTGTGGGAATACTGATTTTAGTACATTGGATCTAGGTAGCTCATGGTTGTACTTGAGCCGGGACAGGGTAGTCTGGTTTAAAACAAAAGTGATCAGTTTCATAGAAGTGCTCAGAGATGGCTTGATTCTTATTGGACTCAGAAATGATTTACAGTTTAGACCTTCTTGTTTATTAGCTGTGTTAATATCTGAATTTTATGGCCTCTTCTTTGTGAAATGGGAAGGGATGATCTACCTATTCCCTTATGTCTGATAAGGGACAGGTTTAATTATCCTTTGGAAACTATAAAACATGGCATTGTTAATAGGAGAAGAGTAAGAGAAACTTCCCATTGTGAAGTCAAAAGTTGCTTTGGACTAGATCCTGGGGCAAAATAGATTTGGTTAAGGGACTGACACTTCCTCTCATCACTGACAGATTAGTTTTATACTACTACTTAAGTAAATATGCAAAGTAGTTCATGCATTTATTTGTTTATATGTACAAACATTCAAATATGTTTATTGAGCTACTTTGTACCAGAAGCAGAAAGGATCAGATTGGGAAGTTCTCTCCATACTGTCAACTCTTTCTTTATTAACCCAGGACTTAGTGAGTCCCACATTTGTATGTGAACATCATCTCTTTTGACTTCCTTGATATTTGTTGAGTGAATAACAATTTTTAATAATTGGGATCTCTTGTTTTATATTTTTTGTGTTTTGTCTTTGTTTTTCAGACAGGGCCTTGGTGTGTTGTCCTGGCCATAGTGCAGTGATGTCATTGTAGCTCACTGCAACCTCAAACTCCTGGGCTCAAGTGATCCTTCTGTCTCAACCTCCTAAGTAGCTGGGACTACATAAGTTAGCCAGATGGAAGTAAAACTAGTCCAGAGGAGTGGAGTACTGTTGCTAAAGAACTCTGCTCCACATATGTGAACCAAAATGTTCACAGGTGTGAACCACAATGGCTTCTGGCCTTCTAAAGACTTACACCTACATGTGATTGAGTCATGAGACCTGTCAGCAAGGGACTGACCTCATTACCACACCAGGATCATACTAGATTGAGCTTCATTGTACAGGGGGAGGGGGAAAAAAGTTGATATTTCCTTTTTTTTCTCATGAGTTCTTAGGAGAAGTTGATAATGAGTATTTATTTCATTATGTCTAGAAAGGTGATATGAGCAATAAATATAATTTGGTGAACCCATTTGTGAACTATCTTGCTTTTTACTCACAGAACAAAACAGCCATAGATGATTTTGAACTCAAGAATTTTGAAAACAATTTTAAAAAATCAGAAACATCATTTTGAGTTTGCTTACATCTGAAATGATTAACAATATACAGTTTATGAACTATTATTTGTACTCAAGCCACATTTTATGGATTTCCACAGTTAACTAAATATGTTTTTATAAATATTAAGTTTATATTTCAGATAGGTAAGCATAGGCTTTATATTAAAAATCATTTGATAGTAAGAGTCCTGTTCTCTTTATATTGATTAGAAGTCAAAGCAGGGGAAATCTGCTTATTATAGGTAATAGAGCATTACTTGGGACAATAGTCTCAGTGTGAGTAATATGTTGTCCAAAGTTCAGTATTTAGTGCAGGTGTGTCAGTCTAGTTTTCTTACCAGTGCACAGAAGGGATTTAAATACAATACCTGTATAAAGGAAATACTTTTAAGTCCAAGGAGGTGGTTTCATAGCTTTCCTTATATTAGAGCCAAGTTCTTTCCTAAATTAAGAGGGAGTAGGAAGACTCATATTTCTAATGTCTGTCTCAAAAATAGGCACTTCACAGCGTATTTTGTGAGTACTTTAGAAGTCATTGTACTGCTTCTAGTCTAAACACATTGTCACTTGCTTTGGGAACTGTTAACAGTTTTCAACTGGTCTCTCCATTTGTACTTTTGTCCCCCTCTGGTCCATTTTCTATACTTCTAGACTGATCATTTAAAAATATAAAGTCAGAATGATCCTTTAAAAATATTAAATATATAATGTGTGTATATGTGTGTGTAAAATATATACACATTGTGCTTAGAATAAAATCCAACTCACTGTGGTCCTGCTGGGTGGTATCTGATCACCTTTCCACTCTTACTTCATATCACTCTTCCTTCCTTACTGAGCTGTAGCTACATTGGCCTTCCTTCAGTATTTCAAATATTTACAGCTTTATGATCTTTGCACATTTTGTTCTCCCTGCCTAGAAGGTATTTCTTGGCATGTGGCCCCCTACCTCCAACACACAAATGCAGTCACACATATAGTCATTGTTTTCTCTTTTTCTTTCTAAGTATAAATTATATATAAATAATACTTTAAAATCTTAAGTGTATAATTTAATGAATTTTTCATATTTATATTCCCATGCAGCTACCACCCAGATCATGATACAGAATTACTGGAATTACTTCTAGCACCTCAGAAGGTCTGTCCCCATTTGGTCCCTCTCACCAAACTACTATTATGACTTCTTTTGCCATAAATTAATTGTCTATTTTTGAGCTTCATATAAATGGAATCTATAAAAGCATGATCTCTTTAACGTCTGGCTTTTTTCACTCACTATTATGTCTCGTACATACATTCTTCACCTAACTATCTTCTCATCTTCTATGACTCTGCTTAAAGGTGGCCTCTTTAGAGAAGCAGTCTTTGACCACTCTAACTAGGTACACTCCCTGCCCCATTTGTCCTCTTCCTTTTGTATAGGGTGGCAGGGGGTGGTCAGACATGCAGTGGTGTGTTAGATTAGATATCCTAATCTGAGCACTCTTATGGTTCTGAGGATTTTGCCTTGGAAAGATTCTCTCAAACTCAAGCTGTGGTCCTCAAGCGGTTTGCAGGGCACTAATTTAGCCTGGGTTTATAGATTGTAGAGCCAGGCAAGTCACAGTAGGTCTTAACTGGATCACCTTCCTGATTCTCGTTTCCTGCTATATGCCAAAACATCATTCCAGTGGAAAATAAAAATATGAATACATTTGACAAGCATTAACAAATAAAATCTAGTTTAATACCTTTAAAAGTTTGTATTTTGTTGATTTTTTTTCATGCATGTGTAGGATTTAAATCATTCTTCCTCTTAATGATGCACAAGACGTTTAGAGTTTGTTTATAGCAAGTGATATGTGACCTTGAAAAATGTCAGGTTTGTAAGTCTAGAGCACAGAGTGTTGTTTAGGTTTATTGTTTGTTGCTTTTTGTAATCTTATATTAACCTTTTCTTGCTGTTCTTGAGATCATCAGCTGTTATTGAATGTTAACAAACTGAAATACGATTAGGTAACTGTCCTTGCCTTTAGTTCTATAGTCTTTTCATACTTCATACTTTTTTTTTTCTTTTCATACTTCTACTGGTCTCCTAAAGTGGAGATTTAGTATTAAAGCTTCAGAATTTAAATGGAGGAGCTTTTCAAATAAAAATACCATTCGTTAAAGACCGTCTTTTAGGCCGGGCGCGGTGGCTCACGCCTGTAATCCTAGCACTCTGGGAGGCCGAGGCGGGTGGATAGCTCAAGGTCAGGAGTTCGAAACCAGCCTGACCAAGAGCGAGACCCCGTCTCTAAAAAAAAAAAAAAAAAAAGACCGTCTTTTATATCTGAGTTAAAATTATGGAAAGCTGCTGAATGTGACTCAGTTCAGCAAACATTTGAATTAAGAACATTGTACAGTTATGCTGTGCACCATATTATATATTCATGTGATATGTTAAACCATTTTCTCTTCTGATTTGAACTTCTTAGAACTTTTGTACTTTGTAATAGATGGCGGACTTGAAATGGGTGATTTTCCAGCTTATCTGACTTGCTAACTAACTACATCATGTGGTTCTGGGTGCAGACTTTTGTGAAATAGAGGAGGACAGGGCCCTCCTACATTATCATCCGCAGCCTTTAGAGGTTCATATTGGTTCCAGGTCTTCAAGTTTGAAGACTTAAATTTGTGTGATCCTGTTTAGAACTCCTTCATACTGCTGAGGTTCCAGTGTAGTGAATATCTATTATGTGGAAAGGCTCTGTAGAGTACTCTGCAAGTGAAAGTTGAAAGTTTGGAAAGAATTGAAAGTTTAGTGACAATTTTGTAAGAACAATAGTACAATTGTCCTCCCTTATCCTTGGGGGATATGTTTCAACAGCCATATGGATGCCTGAAATCACGGATAGTACCAAACCCTCTATAGTAGGCTGTCTATCCATAGGTAGATTCCACATCCATGGATTCAACCAACCGTGGATTGAAAATATTTTTAGAAGCCCCACAATAAAAAATAATACAACAGCTAAAAACACAAATAAAAATAATGCATATAACAACTATTTACATAGCTTTTTTTTTCTTTTTTAAAGAGACAGGATCTCGCTCTGTTGTCCAGGCTGGAGTGCAGTGGCATGATCATAGCTCACTGTAGCCTTGAACTCCTGGACTCAAGCCATCCTCCTGCCTCACCCTCCCAAGTAACTAGGACTACAGGCATGTGCCACCACACCTGGCTAAGTCTTTTACTTTTTGTAGTTTTTTACTTTTACTTTTTGCTCAGGCTGGTCTTGAACTTTTGGTCTCAAGCAGTCCTCCTGCCCTGGTCTCCCAGAGTGCTGGGATTACAGATGTGAGCCACTGCACTGGGCTATATAGCATTTACATTGTATTAGGTATTATAAGTAATGTAGTATTGGAGATGATTTAAAGTTTATGGGAATGAACAAAAAAAAAAGAGAAAAGAAAGTACATGGGAGGATGTTCATAGGTTATATGCAAATACTTTGCCATTTTATATGGGGGACTTGCACATCTGTGGATTTTGATATCTGCAGAGGGTTCTGGAACCAATCCCCCATGGATACCGAGGGATGAACTGTATGTACTGTTTTTCCCTCTACATATATACCTATGATAAAGTTTAATTTATAAACTAGGCACAATATGAAATTAACAATAAGTAATATTTAATAATAGAACAATTACAACAGTATACTATAATAAAAATTATATGAACTTGGTCTCTCTCTCAAAATATTTTAATGTACTGTATTCACTTATTTTCCGACTATGGATGACCATGGGTAAAGTGAAACCTTGGATAAGGGGGGACTACTGCACTGATTTAAATAGGCTCTTGCAGAGAGTCTAGATGCAGCTTCATAGCTTCTGACTCTGGCCAGTAGAAGCAAACCACATTGTCCATCATCATTTTCTTACTACCACCTGTCTCGTATCTTTTGTCCGAGCTCTCCCATTTTTGTCAGAATGGGTTGGAGAAATGGAAGAACCATAGATATGGAATCTGTTGAATAAACATTTGACTTACTGGTTGACTCTTATTGCTAGCAGTATTTTAAACATTTTATTTACTTTTTTGTTCCATCACACTTTTAAGTCTTGAAACACTGAGAGTTATTTATTGCATATTCATAAAACATTCAGGAAGAAATTTTGTCTTTATGATTTTTAAAAAATTAGATACTCAAGTGATTACTACTTATTTTATATATATACTGAGCATAAACACAAAACATAACCAAAACTTTTTCAAACATTTGACTAGTGTAACATCATTTAAATGTCTAATGGATGAATTAGATAATATTATCACAGATAATGCTGTGAACTTCTTGGGAGTATGAATTGTCTGTTACCAGTTTTATATCCCCTCTTCCCAATTCCTAGTGGAGTGCTTCCTACATATTCCAGTGTGTGTCAGATGAGTAAGATATCAACATGACTCTTAAAGTTTTTACATATTTATATATGTATATCTGTTAAAATTTCCTTTGAATTCTTACTAAACAGCTCAGTAATTGGAGAATAAGCTTCATTACCACACAACCTTATTTGAATTTTGCATATTTATGCAGTCTACTTTCCTGCTATAGAGGATCTGTCATTCATTCCTTTGGTATTCAAAACACATTTAATAATTATAGCTAATACCTGTGTAGCACTTACTGTGGGCCAGGTACCGTTCTAAGGCTTCACATGTATTAACTTATGGAATCTTTATGACAATCCTTTGAGGTAAGGGCTATCATCTTCATTTTATAGGTGAAGAAACTAAGGCAGATAGGTTAAGTAAACTGCCCAAAGTCACACAGTAAGTGTATTAGTAATGATATTGAGGGGAAAAGCACCTAGATTCCTATAAGTTGAGAGGGATGAAGGAGGTTGAGAAGGTATGTGTCAGTGTTTGAATGCACAGTGTGCGTTTTACTGAATCTGTATAAGTGAGAACATGTAAGTAACATATTTCTGTACTGAAACACTGTAATATAAAAATATAAAAGTTAATTGAGATAGAAGGATGAGTCAGTGATCATCCTGGTAATTTGTACTCTGGATGAATATGTGCTAATGAAATAACCCCTGTAGGATTAATTCCATGATTTGGGGTTGATCTTTAGACTTCCCCTGTGGCCCTTCCCTCGCCCCGTGAAAGTAATATCTGACCATGCTTGACATTCTTTGCCCCATTTATATTGCAATTCCAGTTTTGTTACTTAGATAAGGATATCAAATAAGTAGATATATTCTCCAGGTTATTTTTGTAGTACTTTCATTGAGAAGTATTGTTCTATTTTCTAGCAGGCAAGCATTAACTCTGAATATTTTATTACATTTCTTAACAGTACAGTGCTGTAGATACCAATCCACTTTCTCTGTATGTCATGCATCCATTTTGGAACACTATTGTAAAGGTAAGATAATTAGTAGGCATGTACTTTTTGTTTTAGTTAAATTTTAAATATTTTAACCTATTTTATGGACTGTGATAGATGCAGCTCTCAGTTTAATCAGATTTCTAGAGAAATTACCCTTCCTTTACTCACAGATGTTTTGATTTACCTCATTGTTGAAATATAAATTTATACTCTGATTTATCGTTTTTGTAAAATACCTTTTAAAATTTTCTAAAGTAGATTTAATGTTATGATTGTAAAAGTTTGCTGATTATAGAGCTATTTAAAATATATAGGACAGAAAGAAATAAGAAATGCTAATGGAGATTATGGTTTACATTTTAATGTATATAACGCATATAATGCATTTAATGCATATAATGTTTGAGATTTATAGCTTTTATTATAAAATTATAAAATTTATTAAATTTGCATGTTGTGGTTATATTGGATAGATATTTCTCCGCTTTAATTATTTTATAATTATTTTGAAAAAAATAGGTATTTCCTACTTGGCTGGCTCCTAACCTGATAACTTTTTCTGGCTTTCTGCTGGTTGTATTCAATTTTCTACTTATGGCATACTTTGATCCTGACTTTTATGCTTCAGGTAAGAATACTATTTTAATATAAAATTTAAGATGTCTGAGTAGAGAAAAATGAGATGTGGTTGGTTATTTTCTAGTTCTATTAAAATGCTTGTATTTCTGAAAAGGTTTGTATATTATGTTGGTATGTAAGTTGTCAGAGTTGTATATAAAAGCTAAGTTGTATTTTTACAGTGTTATGTTTCCATGAAGCTCTAGGAATAGAATACCAACTTGCCTATTGAATATAGATGCGCTATCTAAAATGCAATGAGGTTTGGCAAAGAATAATTGGATTTAGGTGAAGACAGAAATTAAAGTTGTGAAACTTTGCCTGAAAATGAATGCAAGCAGGGCCCAATATACCTGTCAGTTCCAGGAATATCCTTTCCCCTTCCCCTTTTTCAGTCATGGAAGAAAAATCTCCTTTCTTCTAAAGAAAATGAGATCTTTCCCTCTGCTCAGCATCCCTACTTGCCTTTAATGACTCCCAGTTTCCTCTGAAAATGGTTCTTTGACCTTAAATATTTATTGACAAGTCTGGACCCTTATTCGGGAAGAGAGGAAGGAGGTGCTTTTGGAGCCAGCATTCAGCCTGCCTCCACTCTTTGCTCTGACATCTTCTCTCAGACCTATTCCTGTCTTCACTCAGGCCCACACCCAGTTTCTGCCCCAGACCATAGGAAAGAATCTGGAGTATATGGGGGGGGGCGGGGATAATGGGAGACAGGATTTATTTTTATTGCTTAGCCAGTTGATTGAGTTGAGAGGAATAGAAAGATGGAGATAGATGAGTGTTTTTTGCATTCTAAGAGAATTTATTTTCCAGTAGGAATATTTATAAATGATATAGACAGAAGGAGTCTTAGTGTTACAATTCATCTTGTTGTGGGTTCAGCAGACCCTTTTGGACTGACCTGGAGAAACTAAGAGCAACTGACATTGTTTTTGTAGGAAAATTTGGAGTTTCAAACACTTAGGACTTTTGATATTATAGAAATTCTGAATATTGAAACTATACATATGCTGAACTTTATCAATTAAAATTTTTAGCCATAGCTTCTGTACATGTGATATGGTCATTGAAGTCTTAAGTGCTAACTTTGAAGGATGAGAAGATCATAAAGTACCACATGAATGATAAGTAAGGTTAAATTTCATTAAGCATGATTTGGGTAATGTGTTCTTTTTTTTTTTTTTTTTTTTTTGAGACAGAGTCTCACTCTGTTGCCCAGGCTAGAGTGAGTGCCATGGCGTCAGCCTCGCTCACAACAACCTCAAACTCCTGGGCTAGAGCAATCCTCCTGCCTCAGCCTCCCGAGTAGCTGGGACTACAGGCATGCGCCACCATGCCCGGCTCATTTTTTCTATATATTTTTTTAGTTTGCCAATTAATTGCTTTCTATTTATAGTAGAGACGGGGTCTCACTCTTGCTCAGGCTGGTTTCGAACTCCTGAGCTTGAGCGATCCGCCCGCCTTGGCCTCCCAGAGAGCTAGGATTACAGGCGTGAGCCACCGTGCCCGGCCATGTGTTCTTTATATATTTTAATCCTCATGACACCCTAAAAATGTATCTTTGTAAATAGAAATATTTTCCATGACTACTCTAAGATTAATTACTTAGTTATTAAGATAACTAAAAGTATATGAATGTTATATATATATTTTCCCAAATCATAGAACCTGAAGGACCAGATAACCCATCTATTCCCAGTGTATTTGGGAAATAAAAGACAGGAGAGGTTAACTGATGTATTTAAGGTCACACTGCTGGTTGATTACAGAGCCAGGACTAGAACTCAGACTTCCTGCTTATCAGTTGTTTTGTCATAGGGGAAAAAGTGAGGTTCAGACATTTCAGAATGATTCTGATGCCCACATAATCAGTTGAGGTAATCTATCTATATCCAAATCAAACATTCTTTGTTTAGCTAATTGATAACGGTGAGGAAGCATGGGGTGAAGACTCAATACATGTTTGTAGTATAATCAGAAACAAGGATTAAAAACATTTTTAAATTCCAAAAATACATTTTTTATTCTAGGCACATAGGTAATTTTCAAGTAAAGATGAACACTCAATCTTGAATTATGATAAAACCTCGAAATAAATGCTTAATTACTGTTTGTCAGTGACTGAGGAGTTACTTCTTTGGTTTTGTCATAATTTCCTGATATATATTAATATTTACCTAGTTCTGCATTCAAAATATATTGTCAAGTACTTTAACCTCTAATTAACAAATAGAAACATTTCTCATGCAGTATATGCTGTGATAGGAACTCCTGTACTTAGTTAAAATGTATTAAAATCTTAATTTACTTTCCTTTGCAGCACCAGGTCACAAGCATGTACCTGATTGGGTTTGGATTGTAGTGGGCATCCTCAACTTTATAGCCTACACTCTAGGTAAGAAATTGGTAAATACTCATTTTAGTCAATGGCTGGTGAATCAGCAAGGAGAGCCACCCACTAAATTAACATTTTCTCCTATGCTTAATTCATTTTTAACTGGAGTTTATTAGTATCCTTTTCAAATTGATAAATATGTTTTTGAGTTTCTTGATGAAAAATATTGTCATTCATTGCTAGGGATTCACAGAATAAGATGGGAGTTGGCAAACTACTACTTGTGGGCCAAATCTGCCCCATTGCCTATTTTGTAAATAAAGTTTTATTGGAGCACAGCTTATTCTTTTACATATTATCTGTAGTTGCTTTTCTGCAAGAAAGACACAGATGAGTAGTTGCAACAGAGAGCGCATGTCCCACAAAGCCTAAAATATTTCTCATCTGGCCCTTAACAAAAAATGTTTGCCAATTTTTGGAATAAGACATCCTTTTTGCTTAAGTGTGGGAAGCAATACAAATATTTGCAGATATTTACTTGCCTGCCTGTTTGTTGTCTTTCTCTTCTAACTAAAATGTTAGTTCCATGAGAGTGAGTACTGTTTTGTTTACTGCTCTATCCCCAGCATGTAGTATATTGCCTAACTCATAGCAGTCACTCAGTAAAGAGTTTTTTTTTTGTTTTTTTTTTGAGACAGAGTCTTACTCTGTTGCCCAGGCTAGAGTGCCGTGGCATCAGCCTCGCTCACAGCAACCTCAAACTCCTGGGCTCAGGCGATCCTTCTGCCTCAGCCTCCCGAGTAGCTGGGACTACAGGCATGCGCCACCATGCCCGGCTATTTTTTTCTATATTTTAGTTGGCCAATTAATTTCTTTCTATTTTTTAGTAGAGATGGGGTCTCGCTCTTGCTCAGGCTGGTTTCGAACTCCTGAGCTCAAACGATCCGCCCACCTCGGCCTCCCAGAGTGCTAGGATTACAGGCGTGAGCCACTGCGCCCGGCCAAGAGTTTTTTTTAAATGCATGTAAAATAGCAGACCTTGACTTCAAGTCACTTAGATCTCTTTAGATAAAATGACTTGTTGTCATAAAACCAGTATAACCTGCTACATGATTAAATGCTGGCATGGTGGACAACCAAAACCGTAAGAGTTTGGAGAAGGAAGACTTCGGTGAAGTCTAGAATTGGAGGAATCTTAGTTAAAAGTTACATATTTGGGTGGAGGCTTTTGTGCATTTTTGTTAAAGACAAGCAGGTTTTCAAGTGCTGCTAAAGGATTTCGTTGTGAAGGACTGCTGAGAAGAATAGAGACTTTTGATGTATTAATACCATCTACCTGTTGTTTGAGGTCCGCAATTTTCTGGCAAAAATCTTGACCTAACATGAACTACTTGTTGCAAAACCTGTCTTGAACTAACATGAGGCAGTTTATAATCTTTATTCTACTTAGTGAGACTATTCATGGGTTTTGCTGCAGAAATATTAATGTGTTTAATCACAGGATGCTGCCCTAAGTCCTACCGTGGGGTGGGGGTCTCTTGTAATATATGGTATATGCCCTGAATTACCTTTTTAAGAAAAAAAAAATCTGCAAAGTATATAGACCTCAGACCTAGACCTCTAGAACCCATTCCTAGAGCTGGAATGGGTTCAGTGAGAAAATGTATAAAACCTAATTAATTAGGTAGTTCATGAATCCAATATTATAACAATTGCATAGGAGTTGCACTGAAAATAGGAAATTGTAAACCCAATGAATAACTAGAGGCTTTTAGAAAATATTTTAGCTACTTAAGGGCAAAAATTTCCATACCCTGTATAACAGAGATCTGTAGTATTTGGGCAGGAGTTTGGGTTTCATACATTCATATATTCCTTCGGCAATATTTATAAAGGTCCTCTGCCACAGATCGAGCTATGCACTGGGTATAATTCTATGGTGAGCACAGTAAACACAGTAATTATAGGAATTTTAATTCCTTAAATCTGAATCTTTACAAGTAGCCTAATTCTAATGCACTTAGTTAACAAAACTATTTCTTTTGTTGGGAGGGGTGGATTTTATAATTCAGTGGGACAGGCTCTCTTTCACAGGCTTCTTTGTTTCTGCCCCTAAATGAAGCATTCCATTGTGCTTTAGCCTTAACTCTCTCTTCTCCTTATTCCCCTGATAATCCTGATTCTCACTTAACATTCTTTCTTGAGATGATTCCCATGTTTATATCTGGCCCTCTTCTATCTTCTGAGTTGCTAGTAAGTACCACTGGATTGATTGCTTGACATTACCATGTGGATATCCTGCCAGCACTTCAATTTCAGTATCTAAAATTGTACTCTGCATCTTTTCCATCAGGCTTGCTGCTGCTTCTAACTTCCTTCTTTCTGTTAAGACTACCACTCTCTTAGTTACCCAGACTAGAAACTTTGGAGATTGTCTTTTTTTCCTTAGGCCTTATATCTTATCTTTTGCTGCATTCTGTCATTTTCACCTCCTTACTGTCTCACCTGCCCCCAGCCTTTCATTCCCATAGCATTCCATCTCAGTGTAGGCCTACTAATTAGCGTCTCTCTCTCTAGCCTGTCAGTCACACTGACTCAGGTGACTCTTCCTAAGTATTGCTTTCCTTCTTGTCATTTCCCTACTCAGATGTCTTTAGTGACTCCTCATACTCCTTAAAACTTTTAAACTGGCTCACACCTCTTTTCTTGCCTTTTTATATACTGCCCTCTTCACATAATAGTTTCTAGTCAAGCTAAACTACTTGGCATTTTCTGAACATGCCTTGTGCTTTTCCATCTCAGTGTTTTTTGCTGATAGCACTCCCTCCTCCTGAAAGAGTATGCTCTTTTATCTCTTACCTACTGAAATCCAGCTCATTCTTTATGTTCCCTCTCACCTTTCATCTTGCCTGAAAAGGCATTCTAGATTACCTTGGACTGAAGAGAACCCTTCCCTTTCTGTACTCTTTTATGGTTTGTGACATACCATACTTTTAATTATCATGTTTTGTCCCTTTCTCAATTGTAAATAGTCTGAGGGCACAAGCTTAGTTTATTCTAAGATTCTTGCAATCTTTTTAGCACCAAGAATAGTGCATTGCACAAATATAAATTCTTATATTTGCTTGAGTATATACTATGTACATTTTCTGAAAGCACTTATAATTGTGGAGGAGACAGTAGATGTGTAACGAAGTGACTTTAGGCTGGGTGCAGTGGCTCCTGCCTGTAATCCCAACACTTTGAGAGGCTGAGGCAGAAGGATTGCTTGGGGCCAGGAGTTTGACACCAGTCTGGGCAACGTAGTGAGCCCCTGTCTCTACTTCCCCCTCCCGCAAAAAAAGAAGTGACTATAATTTCAAACAAGATGAAATAGCTGTTATGACTGAAGTACTTTTGGATCCTAGAACAAGAGGTTAGATAAATTGTAATGAATAGCGATTGAATGTTCTCTGAAGGCTTGAGAATTTGTGACTAGTAGGACAACTCAATTGTTTAGCAGATTTGGAGGTATTAAGTCCATTTAGAATGCCTTCTAAAATCGATACCATTCAGTGTGATATAACATTTTGATTTTTAGATTAAACTTTAAGAAATGAAACATTTTATTTCTGAAATCTGTGAATTATAAGAATTAAAGATGGCTGGTAACTATACTTAACATTCCTGTGGTATGCTGGTTTGTTTTGTTTTTTCTACTAGTTTATTAAAGAAGACGTTTTCCATACTGGTACATATATTGAACTTTTCCTGTGGTATATGTTTTTGTTGCAGATGGTGTGGATGGAAAGCAAGCTCGTAGAACCAATTCCAGCACTCCCTTAGGGGAACTTTTTGACCATGGACTGGATAGTTGGTCATGTGTTTACTTTGTTGTAACTGTGTATTCCATCTTTGGACGAGGATCAACTGGTGTCAGTGTTTTTGTTCTTTACCTATTGCTATGGGTAGTTTTGTTTTCTTTCATCCTTTCCCACTGGGAAAAGTATAACACAGGGATTCTTTTCCTGCCATGGGGATATGACATTAGCCAGGTGGTAAGTATGTGTTCTGCCTTAAATTTTCAATATTGCCATAATATTTTTGGAAAGTTTTTGTCATTCCTTCTTTACTGCCATTATGCTTTTTTGATTAGAACTCATGTGTGCTTTAAAAATTTTTGTTTTATTTTATTTTTACGTATTGAAAATTTCAAACATATAAAAAAGTAGAGAGAATAGTATAATTTACCTTTATGTACCCATTACTTAGCTTTAGCAATTAGCAACATGTGGCCAGTTTAGTTTTATGTATATGTTTTAAAGGAAATTCCTTATGTGATGAATATTTTGCTTATATATCTCTAAATGATAATGACTTCTTTTAAAAAAGTGATCATAATGCCATTATTATGCGAAAAATTTAACAATTTCTTAATGTTATTAAATATTCACTTGAACTGTTGGTTTTATAAAGAAAGATTTGCACATTTAATTAAATTGTTGGCTTTTCGTCTTCATTGCCAACTTTTCAGTGAATAGAGAGATTTCTTTTCTCTTACTTTAATAGGCTTGCTGTTAACTTTCCCTGCCTTCAAATTGCAGCTTTTTGTGTTGCCATTTTGTCCATTTGCACCTAAGCCTCCAGTAAAGAAACCAGAAGTTGGAGTGTGTTTGTTGAGGAAAGTGGTGGGGGGTGCAAATTGAATTATCATATGATTTAACCAATTTATGAGGTGCCTTTAAAGTGCTCCATGCATTGTCTATAAGTTATTTTGTAGCATTGTTGGCTAAAAAGACATATTTTTAAAGGTAAGAAGACTTGAGACATACCAAATTTAAGCATACTTCTTGCTTTTACTAAAACTGTTTGACTAGACTTAATGCTGCATAAAGCATTGTTGATTCCTGATCTTTCCAGCTGTTAATGCTTCTGTATGCTTTTGTCTGCGTTTTCCTTTCAGACTATTTCTTTTGTCTACATAGTGACTGCGGTTGTGGGAGTTGAGGCCTGGTATGAACCTTTCCTGTTTAATTTCTTATATAGAGACCTATTCACTACAATGATTATTGGTAAGAAGCTCCATGTTGAAGCCTGTTTTAACCATCACTTTGTTATCAAAAGTCAGTGTTTGACTATAACGAGCAACAGCAACCCCCCAACCCCCGCCACCTCCAGAACAACCCTATAACCCTGTAGGATTTCAAGCTAATTTTGTTTTTTTGTTCAGCACCAAGCTGATTTCTAATCGGAGGGAAATACCAGAATAGATCACAAAAGCCTGGTAAAGTAAACTATTCATAGATTAATCTAGACTGTATTGGAGGATCTGCGTTTAGGTGGACATTTGGTATAGATTCCATATTTATCTCAAAGTTGGAGATTGTAAGTATTTGTGAATACAATAAATGGAATACAGAGATTATTTTATAATATATCTGCTCCAAAAATTAAACCTATATTCCCCTCAGATACCCTCTGAATGCTAGTTAAAGGTTTTGGTAGTGGTAATGTTTCCCTTTTGATTTTAGCCAAAGGGGATATCTGTAGGATAATTGAGTGCTGGAGAGTGTTAGTGGTATGGAAGGAGGCAAAGAAGAAGAAGAATCTGGGTGGTTAGTTTGCAGCACCATGAGTGGCCTTATGGACCTTTGTAGAAGTAAAAAGGCATGCATGTGGACTATGCTATGGTCCCTTATCTAAAAAAATCACCCTATTTCTTTCTATTGGTGAACCTTGATAATGGAATGGGAATGAGATAAGGCTTAGAAGCTATTCAGAGGAGTTGGGCCTTCAAAAGAGTTGGGCCTTTTTCTGTGGCTCTGGACTGCACATATTTTAGGAGCTACCTTGTAATCTACCAAATGTTCATATTATGGTACCTGTATAAACTGTTATTTCTTTACCTTGAAAAGGCTATTTTTCTGTTTCTACCATGTAGCAAATCTTTTGATTTAAGCAGCTTGTCCCATGGCAGGTTTGCTGCATTTAACATTGAAGTGTTAAATTTAAAGATAGGATAGGATCCTCTGACATATGAGACATATTTTTGATTGTTGAGTAGGTACTTTAATAGGCACACTTTTCTTTATAACTTATAAATTTATCTGAATTCTTCTTTCTGAAATAAAACAAAAGCCCATGTTTCTATACTAATAAATCAACTTTCCTGGTACTCAGTTTGAGCAGATACAAATGGATAAAAGGTTCTTAGGGTTTAAGCTATTTAGTTTCTGCTGATAAAACATATGGTGCTGGAGTGATGGGGTTGGACTAGAGCCTCAGTGTGCAGTGAAGGATGATACAAGGTTGGTAGTAGGTGGAGTGGCTTCTGTCTGCCATTATGTAAGATTGTTGTCTTTGGATACAACAGACAGGCTACCAAGCTAGAAAGCAGGATTCCACACCTTTTTTTTCCCCTTCTTTTTATTGTGTAAAAAAAAATGTGACCATCTATATTCTTTGTAATATTTCTACTTTTATATAATAAATCCCTACATACCATTACCCACTTCAACAGTTTTTAATACCATTGCCAATCTTGTTTGAAATGCACCACTACTCTCTAACCCCTGGGTTATTGTATAATGTATCGTCTATCAGACTTACCCACATATTTGCGATTTCTGCTACAGTTCGTTCCTTTCTATATATCTGAATTATGTACAGTGTTCTTTCACAGACGTCTGAAGGACTTCCTTTAAGATTTTTTGTAGTGCAGACCTGGTATCAATACATTCTCTGTTTTTACTTTTGTGAAAATATATTGATTTTGCCTTAATTTTTTTTTCAGCAATTTGAATATATCATTCTAATGTCCTCTGACATCCATTGTTTCTGAATCAGCTCACATATCATTGTCACTCTCTATGTGATGGGTTATTTTTCTCTTGTTTTGAGATTCTCTCTTTATCTTTGGCTTTCAGAAGTTTGACTATGATGTACCTAGGTGTGATTTTCTTTGTATTTGTCCTTCTTGGTATTTATTGAGCTTGTTGAGTCTGTTGGATATGTAAGTTAATATTTTTGACTAAATGTGAGAAATTTTCAGCCCAGTTTATCTTACATTTCTCTTATTATGAATAAACTTTTCTAGTGTTAAGAGCTATTTTCTGTGTATTTAATGTATCTCAAGCTCATGTTTTTCTATAGAGTTGTTGGCCATTTCCTTTATTTTTAGAAGCTCTTCACATATTAGGTATAGTAATCCTTTGTTTTGGTATGGATTACAATTTTCTCCTTATTGTATATCTTTTTAACTTTTCTGAAGGTACTTTTTGTCTTGGTGGCTTAAACGAAGTTCCTATTTAATAAGTAAGCTGGAAATGTGAGGAACCAGAATATGTTTTATGACCATGTTATCCTTGGATTGTATCTTATTCTACTTGATCCTTTTTAATGAATTCTACTCTGATTTTTCTATAACTGTTAAGTTTCCTATATTATGAAGTCTGGGCCTTTTGCATTAGGGCAATGCAAAAAGCAGGTCTGCATATGTATGGGTTCTATCACTGTTATGTACTTGAACTATAGAGTTTAATAGATAAATATGGCCGGGCGTGGTGGCTCACACCTGTAATCCTAGCACTCTGGGAGGCTGAG
>VBSM01002608.1:155355206-155372972 GCA_008086735.1 Cheirogaleus medius | reverse complement strand
AAAAAAAAAAAAAAATAAATAAATATATTTAAAAATGAAGTACTCTGTACAGATAATATATTAAGTACCATTTGGAGAAGAAGATGATGGGGCCGGGCTTAGTAGCTCATGCCTGTAATCCCAGCACTTTGGGGGTGGGAGGATTGTTTGAGGCCAGGAGTTCTAGACCAGCCTGGGTGACATAGAGACTCCGTATCTACAAAAATAGTTTTTAAAAAATTGGCCGGGCATGGTATCATGTGCCTGTAGTCCTAGCTACTCGGGAGGCTGAGGTGGGAGGATCCCTTGAGTTCAGGAGTTTGAGGCTGCAGTGAGCTACAATCGTGCTACTGCACTGCAGCCTGGGTGATAGAGCGAAACCCTGTCTGAAGAAAGAAATAAATAGAAGGTGCAATCTTTATCTTTGGCAACCTATATAGATCCCAGGCTTCTGCATGTTTACTGTACTTAAGATGAAGCTATTTCAAGATTTTTTAAACTAAAATTATATTTGGTAGCAAACCTTTTGGTAGTTTGTCTCAGTCTATTTCCAACACCTCAGAGCAACAACAAGTAATTCTGGGTTAATTAATTTGGCGTTGGTTCCCCTCCGGTGCTTCGCAGCATGACATGGAATAAGTTGCCAAAAATTTCTGAGGACATCGAGGATGACAGCTTATGTTCTTCCTTTCCCTCTAAAATCTTCTAATTTGTTCCAGTTGGGCTTAGAAGTAGCAGAAGTAATTAGCAGAGTAATTCATTTTTCAAGATAAGATTCCTGTTGGGTTCCAGTCTTTTCTTCTGTTTTTAGCCAAATGTCTTAGGAATTCTTTTGAAGGAATGTCTTCTACCTTTGATTCTTAAGGTTGTAGCTGCATTGACCTTCAATTTCAAGCCAAGTAGAGTCACCAGGAGTCTGGAGTAAACAAACTAGAGCTAATATGTTGCATTACAATGAAATATCCAAATGAAGTGTCCATAAAGTTGCCAGATATATCAATTTGGAGTTTGAAAGAGAGAGGGATTAAGAATTTACATCTCTGTGGGTGGTAAAATCAGAGAATTTTAAAGGTACAAGTGACACTAGAAAATCATTTAACTCATCCTTATTGTACAACTGAGGTGTGAAGCTCAGAAAGATTGTTGAATTTGCCCAAGAGTACATAACTAGATATTAGAGTTAAATGCTATAAGCTTGTAGTTGAGCTCTAAGAGATTTTCTGAGGGAGAGTATAAGTACAGTGGAACACCCAGTTAGGAATGTGCAGGAGGTAGAATTGCTAATAAAGGACACAAAATGAAATGGTTAGATGGCTAGCAGGAATACTGGGAGAATGGGATCATAAAGGTGAAGGGAAGAAAGAATTACAAGACAGTCAACTAAGTCATTTTACTTAGAAGTCAGGAATGAAGAAGGATACTGAGTGTGGTCATTAGGAAAGCTTGGTAAATTTCAGGAGTACACTTTAGCAGAGTGGGGTACAGAATGAATTAAAGAGTACTAAGAAGTTGAAGGCAGCAGAAAAGTTTGGCAAATGAAAGGACATAGAGTAAGATAGTATGTAGGGCAGCAGAATCAATGGTAGGGTTTCTTGGGAAAGCTGTCCTTGTTTTTAGGTTTGAGGGGAAAGAACCAGTGTGCTTGTGGGGCTAGGGAAGGGAATTGAAAATGTTAAGGAGGTAGAAATAAGTATAAATAGGAAGCAACAGGATCCATTAATTATCCCTCCTTCCAGTAGCTCGCACTTACCGTGCAACTTACTATATGTACCACCTACTGTTCCAGGTGTCTGAACATGTCATAACTCATTTAATTATCAAAACTCTGGGGTTGGTACTATTATTTCTATTTTATAAATGAGGAAACTGAGGTACTGGAAGGCTGACTTGTCTAAAGTCACATAACCAGTTGGTGGTACAACTGAAATTGAAGCCCAGACTGGCTCCTTGAATCTGTCCTCTGAATCACCAAATTGCTACTTTTCCAGCTGTAAATGTTGTTTAGAAATGTATTAAATTTTATTACAGAAGTAAACTTGAACCTCAAAATTATGGGGTCTAAAAATATTGTATATTTTGTGGGGATTCACTCTTGAATAATAATTCATAATAATTTAAATATTCTTCCCTTTAGGTTGTGCATTATGTGTGACTCTTCCAATGAGTCTGTTAAACTTTTTCAGGTAAGTTTTTTTTTTTGAATGGGCAAGAAATATGAAAATTTTTAGAAATTGTTATTTAGCTGAATTTAAGGATCTATTTTCCTTTTAAAGTCAGGACATTTTGAAAAGGTCATGAAACCTGTATTTTGACTCTAGAATGAGGTTAGGATAATTAAGGTATCTGCGATGGCTAATGTAGTCAATTCAAACAGCACAAAACTACTAGTTCTTCTGTTAAGTTTTGGGCTCACCAGTCTTCAAATTTGTCTCTTTTGTGAGTGAATGTATTCACCAGGAAGGAATATATCCCTGTTGAATATTGATACAGTTACACTCTGTTTTATAAATTGATTATCTGTAAGTTTAATTAGCAGGATCATAGAATAAAATTTCTGAATGTGTGTAATTGAGGACCAAACTGGACCTGTGTAGACTCTTCTCAAATAGCATTTACAATAGAAGTTCCTGCCTGGGTTGAGGGGGAGAAGGAAGTTACCGAGGTGGAGTTTAATCTGTCTGATCTATGCGCTTCCCCACCTTTGCTCAGCCACACTGAATTTACTTACTGTGTCCAGAATATATTTTGCTGTTTCCATCCTCAATAATTTTGCTCCTACTCTTCCTTTGCTACTGTTTCCTCCAGTTAGAAAACTTTCTTGTACTTCCCACTTCATCCTTTAGCGCTCAGATCTGTCTGGCAGAATCTTATTTATGTTAAGCCAACCTCTATGAATTTTCATTATTTATTGCAGGTGACAGTCATTTATAGAAGCCATAAAATGTAAAGCTCTGAAGGCTGTAGAAATTACTTGAGTCATTTCCTCCTTATTTTATAACCATGATTTTCTGATTGAGCAACATATTGCCCAAGGTCATGTGATCAATGGCAGAACCAGAACTGGAATATCGGGCTCTGTTCACATACCTCTTATGTGCTTAGAGACCCAAAGATGTGGTATTTGGAGTCCCACTTCAGTCTTTCATGTGAATTACATCTCACTCTAAGTTCTCTATCACTTTGTATAAAAGTAGCACTGTGAGGTACTCTTCTACTGTTTCATGTTCATCTTATTTCCCCTATTAGGTTAGAACAAAGATCAATTTTATTCATCTTTATATTCTTTTTTTTTTTTGAGACAGAGTCTCACTCTGTTGCCCTGGCTAGAGTGCCCTGGCTAGAGTGCCCTGGCGTCAGCCTAGCTCACAACAACCTCAAACTCTTGGGCTCAGGCGATCCTCCTGCCTCAGCCTCCCGAGTAGCTGGGACTACAGGCATGCGCCACCATGCCCGGCTAATTTTTCTATATATATTTTTAGTTGTCCAATTAATTTCTTTCTATTTTTAGTAGAGACGGGGTCTCGCTCTTGCTCAGGCTGGTCTTGAACTTCTGACCTTGAGCGATCCGGCCGCCTCGGCCTCCTAAAGTGCTAGGATTACAGGCGTGAGCCACCATGCCCAGCCCATCTTTATATTCTTAACACAACAGTGGATAGTTTGGCTTAAAGAGAAAAAAAAATGGGATTAGAAGCCAGAAGACTTCAGTTCTAATCCTGGCCCTGCCAGTTGGTAGCAAGTTCCGTAAATTTAAATTTAAATTCTCTTAGCCTCACTTGCCCTGTCTAAAAAGTGGAGTTAATAGGGTTGGTTCTGTCTATGCCATAAGATTATTGTGCGTTAAAATAAGAGAATAAATTTGAAAGTACTTTGGAAACACAAAGTGCTATACAATATAAGTTTTATATGTAATAATGTTCTTTGTATTACTTGGTTTTTTTTTCAGAAGCTATAAAAATAACACCTTGAAACACAATTCAGTCTATGAAGCTATGGTTCCCTTCTTTTCTCCATGTTTGCTATTCATTTTGTCTACAGCATGGATCCTCTGGTCGCCTTCAGATATTTTAGAGATCCATCCTAGAGTATTTTACTTTATGGTTGGAACAGCCTTTGCCAATATCACAGTAAGATTTTTTTTTCTTTTAAAAATCATAATATATAAGGAACATATGACAGAATTTGGTAATTTGAAAAATCTTATGTAGTATTAGAATAAGCAGATTTTAATTTTAAAATAACTTACATCAGAAATTTGAAAGAATAATTAATAACCTCAAAGACAGAGCATGCTGAAAATTATTTTGCTCTTTGAAACCAGTAGGATTTGTGGAGACTACAATAGTATTTTGGAGCTATGGCATACTTAAATTTTTTGTTTTGGTTGCCTGCTGAAGAATTGTTGAATAATTTATAGATTCCCTTCAGACTATAAATATTATTAACAGTATGGCTGAAATGGCTGCAGACCTAATGATTAGTTTAGGAAGCTTGAAGGGGATTCTTAAGAGAGAGAAAACACACATTTTTTTTGAGATAGAGCCTTGCTCTGTCACTCTGGCTAGAGTTCAGTTGTGTCATTATAGCTCACTGCAACCTCAAACTCCTGGGCTCAAGCGATCCTCCTGCCTCAACCTCCAAGTAGCTGGAACTACAGATGTGCACCACCACACCCAGCTAATTTGTCTGTTTTTAGTACAGAGGAGGTCTTGCTCTTGCCTAGGCTGGTCTTGAACTGGAGCTCAAGCAATCCTCCTGCCTTGGCCTCCCAGAGGGCTAGGATTACAGGTGTGAGCCACCGGACCTGGCCCACATACTTTTTAAAATCAGCTGATTGTTAAATTAAGAACATGGAACAAAAAACTTTGTAATAAATACTATGTATTTTTTTTAAAAATCCCATTCCATGCTATGGCCCAACAAGAGCACAGATGGAGGACAGGTTAGGTGTTGAGAAAAGACCCTGATGATCTTGCCAGCCAGGAGGTCTATGCTCTAGCTCAGGCAGGTCCTTGTAAGTTTTTGTTTTGTAACTTAGCTACTGAGCTTATGTTTCCATGCCTATAATATTTGTTTAATATCCCAAGTCCCACTGATTTTACAGGGATTAAAGATCTGAAAACACTAATGCAGTGTATAAAAAATATCTCTGAAAAAATAAAACTATATTTGAATAAGATCTTGAAAATTAAGGAGACCAAAGGTTTTGAGAAGTTAATTATGTTAATATGACTGAATTGGAGGTAGCACTTCCTTGCCATAAAGAAATTTAGTTGTGTGGGAGGCTGTTTTGAATTTTTTTTTCACATATCATAGGATCTTAAAATTAGGAGAAATTTCTTTTATCCAAATTGTTACCCAGTGGAAGAATGCCTTCTGTAGCATCCTTATTAAATTATCTTCTAGCCTCTTCTGACACACTGTGAGGGTCTGTGGATTTGGAGGTGGGGGCAGGGGCTTGTTGGGCCCCTGAGCAGTTGAGAACTACTGGACCTAGATAATGTAAATATGTTGGCTCAAGTACTCGAATGCTTTCCAAATGTTGAAATGACTAGTTTTGGAAGTGTTTGCTAATGAAATTTTCTTTCTTTCTTTTTTATACTAACTTCAAGTGTCAGCTGATTGTTTGCCAAATGAGCAGTACCCGGTGCCCAACTTTGAATTGGTTGCTGGTTCCTCTCTTCTTGGTTGTTTTGGCAGTAAACTCAGGAATAGCCTCTTCCATTGAGAATGGTCTCCTGTATACATTAGCAGCTGCTTTCACTGTGGCCCACGTCCATTATGGAGTACGAGTGGTGAGTAATCTAGAGCAAAATTGGTTCCATTTGGTTCTTATAAATAGGGGAAAAGAGGCAGAAGAAAATTTCAAAAGAAAATAACTTATTATACTAGCTGTAGAATTTTGGGATATTCTCTAAATTTTGGACAGTATCCAAGTTTATAATTTCAGTTACTCGTTCTCTAATGAATATGTTATAGTAACTACAAATGATTTTAAAGCTGGATAATTATTATGAAGAATTAGTTTTTATTAAGTGAGTACATATGTAAGCTATTTTTTTGGTGAGTAGAATTGTAAACTGTTTTGTGCTTTTAATTATATGGGACCAGATAATCCTATTTGTTGATTATCTATTTCTTCACTTGCTTCTTTAGCTTTAGGGGTATTTTTATTGCTTATTAACATAATCTGGAAAGAAACCAAAATTGGTTTTGTTTCTTCCCTCCCCCTGCCCAATTCTATAAGCAGTTGTGGTAAGGGAGGTTAGAATTTCAGACTAAAGGAAGCCTTTTTGCATTATTTGAAGTTTTACTTCATCTATGTTATTCTTGAGCCCTCAATCAGCAGAAATAGTAAATAAGGGGAAACATAGAAGAAAATAGATATAAGAAGTATTTTGCAAACTTTAATATTCTCTTCTAAAATAAGAGGCTAGTTTCAGGATGAATGGACAAATATAGATATAATGAAATAAAATCAGAACTATGTGGTATATTTTCTTATTCCTCCTACTTCTATCATTTTTTTCTAATTATTTTACATATTTTAGCATGGTCTTATGATTTTTTAAATTGCTGCACACTGTCCCACCAGGAAGATTACTTTATCTATTTACTTAATCACTCCTTAATCCACCCTATTTACTTAATGACAACCCAGTTATAATGTTGGCATGAACAATCTGGAATAATATTTTGTTATTTCACTTGTTTTATTTTCTGAGGATAATTTCATAGCAATAGGGTTGTAAAAGGGTATTCATATTTTTATGTCTCTTAAAAAACTTCTGTTTGTATGCTTGTTTTGAAGCATCCCACTGCAAAGCACATCACAGTAGGGTTTGGAAGGAACCCTGCTCGGAATCAGTTTGAGAAACAAAGTGTCTTCACTTCTGTATTACTGTACACATTTTTAAAGTGGGGGAAACAGCTATCATGCTTGATAACAACTTTATACCTTACATATGTTGCTAAATTTAGGCTTTCTTCCCTTAGTGTTTCTCCCCTCATTTGTTAGAACAAAATAGATGACATTATATAGACAAAAAACTGTGATGAATCTGGTAAATTGTGACATATGGCAATCATTTTTTAAAATTTGTGCAAATTTAACATTTGTACGCTTTATATCAATACTCTTGGGCCCTTATCGTGATATTTCATCAATCACATCTAGAACACAGTTACCAATGTCTTTTGTAGTTTTTTAAATTTATTATATCCTTTCAGAAGGATATCTTTAGAAAACCTTATTTATATCATCAAACCAAACTAAAATACATTTTTCTTTAAATTATAAAGGTAGTATGTTTTCATTGTTAAAAATCTGGGAAATAAATACAATCTAACTGAAAAAACTATATGAGCATCTTTTTTGTTTGTCTTTGTGCCTTTTTACCACTCTGCAACTTCCTACAGGAAAGTAAAACTTGCTAGGCCACACAAAGCATTCACTTGAACTATTGAAACACAAATAATAATAAGTGTCAAGTAAATGACATGTACTCACTGGCATATAACTAAGCTCATGCCTCTCCTTGAGGGATACCCTAACTACTAGGTTCTCTCCAGATTCACAGATCTAGTTTTATACTTTTTTTTTTTGAGACAAAGACTCCCTTTCTTGCCTGAGCTAGAGTGCAGTAGCATCATCGCATCTCACTGCAAAGTCAAACTCCTGGGCTCATTCGATCCTCTTACTTCAGTCTCCCGAGTAGCTGGGACTGCAGATGTGTGATACCTTGCCTGGCTGAGTTTTCTATTTTTTGTAGAGATGGGGGTCTCACTATGTTGCTCAGGCTGGTCTCAAACTCCTGGTCTCAAGTGATTCTCCAGCCTTGGCCTTCCAGAGTGCTAGGATCATAGGCATGTGTCACAGTGCCTGGCATTTTATACTATTTCAACAGGATTAGGAATGATTACCTAGAAATGTTTTAATAAGCTGAATATCAAGTCTAACCATAAATATAATTTTTTGATCTGGATGTTATTAGTCAACTAATCTGATAATTTTTCAGTAGATTTGGATGTGAATTTGTGTGGTCTAGACTCTAGAGAGTCCTGGATTTTGGAGTTAGGCAGGCCCAGGTTCAAGTCTTAACTCTCCCAGGTAGTTCTAGTACTCCCAATTCGCTGTCTAGTTCTGTAACTATCCTAATCCAGAAAAACGTCTTCAATATTACTGATAATTTTTGCTATGTCAGTAAATTGTTGTCTCTGGGGGGTAAATTCTGTGTGCTTTTAAAAAATAATAGGTACATATTTGTGATTGTTTCATGTTCTGATTTTCCATAGGTAAAGCAGCTAAGCAGTCATTTTCAAATTTACCCCTTCTCATTGAAGAAACCAAACTCAGATTGACTAGGAATGGAAGAAAACAATATTGGCCTGTAATCTACAGAAAGAGTACTGTAAATATAGATGCTTGTAAATATTTCATCCATCACCATTGAACTAAACTGATGTGCTTGACAGACATGGGATCTCAGTGTGTGCAGTACTTGTACAGCAGGAAGGACACATATGATCTGGACTTGTGGAATTTTAGACCTACTAACTTCCAGCTTACTTTATTTTATTTTTTTATAAAACCATGTGACATTTTGGTTAAGCATAATGTACATTAGACCAGCAAAATGTTCCTAGTGATTTTAGCTTCATGAATTCATAATGTTTTGGTTCATGCAGAGTTAAAGATGCTTTGTTTTTATTTTTAAAACCGCAAAATTGATTCAGGAACATAACACTCAGAAAACCACAATATGTTTTCATATTTGGTACTCTGTAATCGTACGAGTACCAATACCCCAATCTAATATAGGGAAAAGATAAAAAACAAGTCACCTTCAGCAAGAGATGCCAATGATTACCAAACAATATACAGTTGCCAAATACTGGTTTCTCTTTCCAATGAAAATGCCTTTTGTCCTTACATGCTAAGAGAGCTAATATATATTTAGATTCTCTAGTATTCTGGCTTTTTGTTATAGAACAGATCTTGATAAGTGGTTTAATTTTCTTTTAAAGAGAAATATTCTATTGAACTTTAGTAGAGAATGAGTTGTAATTATAGCTCACCCATTGGAATGGTTCATTGTTTAAATGTGGCATTTCCCCCACTCAGCTGTAGGTTGCTGAGATATGGTGCCTGTGAGCTATGATTGTAAGAATGCATGTGACAGTCCCAATGTTATGATAGTTTACTTGTGAGGAATACAGATAAAAGTATATTATAAGAGAAATTTAAATTGGTGTTAGGAATCTCATGAAATTCACTATAACCAAAATTAGTTTTCTGCTTCAGTTTGTCAGTCTTTCCTTTCTTTTTGGGTGTTGGGATACTGTATTTTTTACTTCATACAGGATGTAGCAGAGAGAAATGATCTCTTCCCCACCTTGCCCATTTTCCCACTTCAAGAAAACTTATGCCTTACTGAGTACATACTCCCTTTAATATGACTTGGAGTAATTTCTGAGGTTTACTGACAAACATAAAAATCCCTTTAACTTTAATAGTATTGATTTATAAATCACATCTTTTCATGACGTAGACAGTTTCTTCTATTTCTTTTTGACTTTGTCTTCATTTAATTTGGTGGTGGTGAAATTTACTTGCTGATTTTCTTTTATTTTTTACTGAATGAAGTTTGTGCTTGAATGAAGAGTGTATCTTAAACCCTTTTTTTTGGACAGGTTGCACTTGGATAAAATAGGCACCACTGTGTTGATATGTAATTAAATTCATAACCATTATTTATCTATGAATGTGACCATTGTTAAATTTAGTGTATTCCTTTGTTGAATTTCAGTCTGCTGCTTTGTAAAAAAAAAAATAACTGTAATTGATATTTCATTTTTTAAAAAATTTGTAAATTCTAATCATTGTCATTCAGGTTATTAGAAATGAGTCAAGGAGCTAGCTCATAGTTCTGTACTCATTTTTTTAAAATTGTAAAGATCGAGATATATTTGGTGACTTTCTCTGAGATAAAAATGAACACTGAAAATAGGTGTGAAATTGATGCAGGAAAACATGAATAGTGTTTTTATGTTTGTTAATAAATTGCCATCATGGAGGTCAGAGAATGAACCAAGTAAGTGACAGTAACTCTATTTTTTGTATACCTTGTTCTGTGTGAGTTGTAAAATTGAACTGGATAAAGTGTTAATTTGGGATGGGGAAAAAGCTTTGTTTTAAAGTTTCTAAGCTAATTATTTTACAGTTTCATTGACTTCGTACACAAGAATGAGATTAATCTGTATTATATAAGAAAAGAACTGATAAATATTTATAAAATAACAAATTTGGATCACAGGCTTTCTTCACCTTGTACAGTATAGTAAAAAATACCTTTTACTTCTGGCATTAGGATCATGTCCTATAAATTGGGGGCTTTTTTATTTCTAACTTTCTGCCCTCATTTTGTTGCATCACATTTATCTGAAAATTGTTTTGTGCCTATACTTTATGACATATTTCCCTCTGGTGGTAAAGAATTATGTCATAGTCATTTTTATTGACATTGTTAGATAAAAGAAAGGTGGCCATCAACAAGGGAAAAGTGAAACTGAGCTATTAACTGTTTCAGAATACTGTGGACTTGCGAATCTGTAGTGTACTGCTGGCTCGCTCTTGTTTTAGTTTGGCGTCTTGAAAGTGCATCTTAAAAGCCCCCATTTGTTGTATAGACATACAGGAACCGAAGCAGGACTTAATTAAGAATAGCTCTGTGTGTTTATGTCATGTTAACTACTATAACATTCTCAAAGTATAAATGGTATTTCAGGCTTGTGTATGATATTTGGGGTGAGTTCACACCCCAGCCTTTCTCCCCAGCATACACTGAGCTGCCTTTCGGGGAGCAACGCTATGGTCAGGAGCATACATGCATGTTTTCTGTACTTTCTGAATAGGGTGCCTTAGCCAGGCCAGAGGTTTGCATTGTGTTTTCGCTGACCAAAGTTACATACACCTATGAGAAGTGTCTTTTCAGGTTATGTTATGAAACACTTCTTTTTTGACTTGTCAGAAAATAATTCCCTTATTTTTGAATGGGGGGATGAGATAGAAAAATTTGACAATACCTAGATAGAGTATGCTGATGTTGCCTTTTGTGATCCTTTAAAAATACTCATGATCTTAATGTGATGCACAGTTTGAAATTGCCACAATTTAAAGTGTCATTCTTCTACAAGTAGGTAATAGATGTGGTTATGGGTTTTAGCCTTAAGGGTAACAGAGTGCATAACTTCCAAATAAAAACTAAATAGTCTTCCTTGGCATCTTAATATCTTTAATTAAGATTAAAATACTTTTAATTCTAATTTTGAAAAGAAAGCTAAATGCTGATTGTGGTCTAGAATGTTATAATACTAATACCAACATGTCATTTATTCTAATATAACGGTTTTTGGGAGGAGGGGAGTGTATGTCTAGAGTTATCCAAAGTCTAAGTAGATGCCAAAAGAGTATTGATTATGACCTAAAGCCTGGGCATTGGGGGAATATACAAAGGAAAATGCAGGCATAATATCCAATTTAAAGGGATGAAGGGACCACCTTAATGCCCTAGGAATTTGAAAGTTTCCTGACAGTTCAGTTTTCAAAGAACTGTTTTATCTTGTAGTCAGTCCAAAAGAATTTGTAATGTACCTTGCTTTCCAAAACAGACTTTGACTCTATGACCTCTGGAGAATAAAAAGATAATCTGAAGGTATTTGAGTCAAAGGCTATTTTTCCCCTTTATGATTTAATTAGAAGCTTATTTGTAATTCTTGGTATTTGTTCTTCACCTGAATTTCCTTTTAACTAGCCACCACCCAGGACAGGGACAGCCCACTGAGGTGTTGCTCTGTTTGCCCCTAGAGATCTTGCCACATTCACATCTCCTCGATTGCCTTCGATCTCTTGACTAGTGAAGAACTGGGAACGTGCCAGAGGGAACAAAGTAAACTTGATGGGCTGGAACTTTTAACTTTGGATTTCCCAAAAAGCCAAAAACAGATACAGAGATCTTTGGTTGTGTTGATATCTGTGTTCAAAATGGCCTTATCTTGACCTCAGTTCTGGACTTCATTAAGCAGTCTGTAGGAAATTTGTGAAGTCAGACCAGAATTTTCTTTGTCCCGTGAGGTGTCTTTGTAAGGCAGCATGGCCTTTCTTGAATACCCTGTGGGTGAATAACCTTACTAAGTTAGCTGCCAGTATAGAACCTTCCAGGAAGAATGCTAACGAGTATGCTACATTCGAAGCACTTTGACATGTACTTTTAAAGTGGCAGCTTTAATAGTAAAATGATGTTAAATTAATCACTGTGAAACTTGAAAGTGTGATGCTCTGACCATTTTAGGAAGCTTACGCAAATTTCTGATTTTCCTTTATTAATTATGTAACCCATGTGATTTTATATTTTAGTTTTTATCTTTGACAGTGGTACAAATGACTGACATATTGACAGGCAATTACTTTAGGGTATATGATAAATCATGGTTGTCTAACTTTTCCAGAGAATATGGTGATACCCTTCTTCCTTGCATGGAGCCATGAGAATTGGATTTGTCGGCTAATTCATTTCCACTGTTTCTACAATGCATATAAGTGTAACCTTTTTGACCTGCATGCTAGTAATATGCTTTGCTCTTTAATAAATAAATATGTAAGAGTTAGTAATCTAGCTGGGTTTTTTTTTGTTTTGTTTTTAAGCAGGGATCTGCTTTTCTATATGGACAGATCTTAAATGAGTTAATATTTAGGGTAGCAAAAGTTTTGCCATTTTTAGCTCTCTCACGGGTAGCCTGAGTTGAGAGGGTTGTGTTGCATTTGGTCAGAAAGGCCAGGTTCCCACAGTTTGAAAGTGCTACGTGGACTGATTTTAGAATATTTGAATAAGGGCTTGTCTCTCTAGGTAAATCCATTTGGATACAGTAGAAAGATTGTTCTGGTCTTCCACAGACCATTCATTGTCTTACTCTTTAGAGAATCATTCTTAGAAAGCCAGGCTAAATCAGAGTAGAGCTGATTTTAAAGCATACACATTGGATCATGGCCATAAAGTACATCATGGAGTACATCAAAATTAGAGACAGAGTGCTTGCTTTGGCAGCACATATACTAAAATTGAAATTAGAGACAGTATTGAAGACATGAGTGGTTAAAGGCTGTGGATGTCTTATGTCTCTTTGGCTAAGATCTTCTGTTGAGCAGTTTCTATGGATAACAATTAAAATTAGAATTGATGCTGGGTTTTTATTACAACATACACATAAATTCACATTCACCATGAATTCTAGATTCTGATATTCTTGATGAGTACTTTTTAATATCTAAACAGTAACTTCTTGACCTGGAACAAGTTTAGTACTTGATATTAATACCCAGGTTACTGAAGGAGCCTGTTTTAATTTTACAAGATCTGTGAATGCTGCATTATATAAATCTGTTTGAATTACTGTTATTCAGTATCAGACTTTGAGTTTAATAACTACAAATTGAGACTACTCAGAATATTAACATTTTTTGTAGGTTATTTTGTTTAGATAACTTAACCTTGTTAGAGCAACCATTCAGGAGATAAAGACCCAACTAAGTGTAATGATTCGCTCATTTCAAAATGTGCCAAGAAAGCAGGATTCAGTATTGAACTCCAAATTTCAATTTTTCTTAAAATTAAGATATTCTCTGGGTAAAAGTGCAGGCAATGAATAATTGCCAAGGTGTAAACTCCCTGCTGCCTGCCTTTCCCCCTCCCCACCATCTAACATAATACATTAAATTTGTAGCCAGTTGTAGAAAGGGAAATAGATACTTTTCTGAGTAAGGTTTCATGCCCTGTGACTAAAAATAGGTGGCAGGAATCGTGGCCGTATCAATTATTGAGTCGTTTAGCTTGTTCCTGTTGCAGTTGGCTTTCTGTAGAGTTCTGAAACAAGAGGACAATGTCATCCCTTCTCAGGTACCTAGAAACAACATCACTTGAGCAACTGGAATATGTTCGCTACAAGTAGAATATATTAAACGAGGAAGATGAAAGCATAAAATGTTCTTTTTCCTTTTTAAGTAGTTTAATTGAACATATTAGTAACTGGTCTGTCTAGGACTTGCTATGTTTATAATAAATAATGTAGCATTTATTTTATCTGGGTATGTGTGCTATGTGTGTATATACATATTTAATATGTGCACATATTCCCTGCATATTGTATGTATGATATTGTCGTATATACATGCAGTCTGCTCTTGATTATCAGCAAAGTGGGCAGCCCTCAATAGAGTTTTTTCATGTGGACTTAGTCTACATGTGGCCCATAACCCTGAAGCCTCTTTCTGGTCTGGAGCAACATTCTTTCTTCCAGTTCATCTTAGTCTTCGAGAGAACCCCTATAAATATGTCCCTTTTCCATTTTCCTTTAACCAGGGATTGTGTGAACCAGAAAGACAGCTTTTGAGAACCCTTCACTAGGGTTGAGGCTTCTGGGTCTGCCTGACCATGGGTCGCATTTCTGGCCAGAGGGCGGCTGTGGGAGCAGTTGTGCCCATGGGCTTGATGGGGGAGAACTCTAACTCTTGCAGAAAGGGAACTTCACAACTTGCTGAAATTACTTAGCTGCAATATTGTGAAGTGTCAGATGATTTAATATACAAATAGAGTATGACACTGCATTTCAGTGTTGTTTTGCATTATCTGTGTCACTGTTCCCCATTGCTAAACCAGATAATCAAGACCTGACTGTTTCTTGTCACTGGATTCTGGAAGCCTTGCCCTTTCCACTGGATTTATGTTTATTTCTGCTGCTGTGAAACCCAAAAGTAATGCAGTAGGTTTTAATTTAAAATTGTTTAATTCTATTATTGATAAATATTTATTGTAATAAAAGTAAAACAGTAAATAATTTTTAAATCCTTTTAATTGTTTTCAGATTGTCTTCTTTGCTTTTCATTGGTAGGTTTAAAAGAGGGAGTTACGGGGAGAAAAATTATGTCTTGTCTCAGAGAATCATTGATTATTTTAGAGCAAAACATTAAAAAGTTTTTGTTTTGTTTTGTTTTGTTTTTTAAGAAAGCCCAACCTGCTTTCTCCTGGTGGTCTATGATCCTATGACTTGTTTCAGAAAGCAGAGTACAAGGCAGGTGGCAGTAACAGCTATTGATAGTATACTGCTCTGGACTCCCCCAGAACCGGGTGCTGGGCAGTGTATATAGTCCTCGTGATAACTGGGTCACACTTCAATAGTTTGCAAGGTGACGGTTTCTTCCTCTGAAGCATTTTTGTATAGAAAAGTGTTAACATGTGGTATTAATTTTCCAGATTAATTCCATAAAAACCTACTAACCCCCACTTAGTACACCTAAATTATAGTATATAAACCATAATCTAACATTGTCCATTATCTAACATTGTTTCTGAGGAGAATATTTCCCATTTTTGCATCAGAGTTGATCTCCCAGCTTTGGCAGCAGGCATTTAAAAAAATTTTCAGTAACAGATTTGAAGACGGTGAGGAAGGAAATGCCCCATGTTACCGCCCAGGCTGTGCTCCAACTGTGTGTGCTCAATCCCTTGCCCTGCCAGCTTCCAGTTGTGCTAGCAGTTATTCCCTCCCTTCTATCTGTCAACCTCAGAGTATGTAACCACAGTTGGGGCTACCAAAACTTACAAGGACCCTGTGCCTCAAAGTGTCTTGCCCCTCTCTTCCCACTCATCTTTTTTCCTCTGCTCACAAATTTCCTGAAAAAAGACTTTATATCTGTTCCTTCAATTTTTCCTCTTATTTTCATTCTGAGAGTTTCTCAAGACTTCCCAAACCTTTAATAATAATGAGTGTTTCTTAGTCATGTTCAACTGTGCAACCTTTGACCTGGGCAAGTTACTTATTTTTACTATGCCTCAGTTTCCTCATCTATAAAATGGGATTAATATTACTACAGTTTTGCATTATGAGGATTGAATGAGAATAATGCATGTAGAGTACTTAATACAGTGAATGGTCTAAGGTAGGTATTCAGTTTCTGGTAATATCCAGTTCCCTATTTTTCCCATTTGAACTTTTTTCTAAGCCATGGGACACAGCTCATGACTTCCCTGCCTCCTCCCATCTGTATTCCCTCCTTGGTACCTTTTGTAGACAATATATGAAGGTGATGGTGAGGCAATTCCAAAAATAACTAACAATGAATAAAATAAGATTGCCTCCTCAGGATCTAATTAGTAAAATGTACACAAATTGGGAGATAGGAATAAACCAAGAAATTATCTAAATGTTTGATGAATTTGCCAACATCCACACACTTCAATTAAGGTGATTTAGTGTAAACTTACAGATGTAGAACCAAGTGTGACTTGACTTAATAAGGCAAAGTCTAATCAATGCAGCATCCTTTTTCTGGAAAAAGACTATATAAGCTACAGGTAGGTAGCCAGCCTTATCCTAGCAAAGGATTTTGCATTTATCACTTAAAACCTCCCAGGGATGAGGGTGCCATACATCAAGGACGCAACTGTTCTTGTGGCAAGTTATCCCCCTTGTGGGCCTCAGAACCCACTACAGTCAATCCTGCGTGTCAAGGAACTTCGCAATTACAGTTTGATTCTCTTTGTAGTTCAGTCCACAGAGATGTGCTGGTCACAAGGCATGAATACGCACACTGCCTTGTGTGATGATTGTGGTTTCTTGCTAAAATTAATGAATTCTCTATATGCTTTGCTTTTATTAGCTTATCAGTTCTCAAAACAGGTCTGTGTTTAGAGTATTGCCTACCAGCTGAGGAGCAGACTCTGGATGCTGGTCACACATCAAGGTGAATGGACATTGCCTACATCCCTTCCCCAAATCCTTCTCATCTGATAGCCCTAATCCCGCCTGCCTCCATCTCTTCAGGATCTCCTGTCACCTCTCTCTGTCTTTTTTTTTTTTAATTAAATTTTTTTTTATTTTTTATAGAGGCGAGGTCTTAAACTCCTGGCCTCAAGAAATCCTCCTGCCTCAGCTTCCCAAAGTGCTAGGATTACAGGATTACAGGCATGAGCCACTGTGCCTGACCCATCACCTATCTTTTAAAAAAACAAATGAATAAATAATCTTTGTTTTATTGAACCAAAAGTGATTTATGTTCATTGTAAACTTTTTTTAAGAATAGAGAATGTGGAAGTCACCCATAAAACCAGGCCCCACATATAGTGACTACTTTGTGTTCTTCCCTCCATTTTTTTTGTGTACATACTATATTTCAAATAAAACTGGGTTTATACTCTACATATTGTGCTGCATCTTCTCTTTCTCATTTGATACATTTTGGATGTCTCTCTAGGTCAGGTTCATTCTTACGTTGTATTAGAATCCCATGAATACTTTATCAGTTCCTCTATTGGTGGATTTTGTGTCATATCCAGTTTTTTAATATTAGAATTGGAGTGAGCATACAGATACATTGTGTACATTTCTTTCAAAAAATATTTGGTTAGCACTTAACTACGTCTCAGATATTGTGCTAGGTGCTATGTGTGCAGTGCCGAGTAAAACTGATTTAATTCTGACCCAAGGAGCTATAACCTAGACCCATTAACTGCCTATGATAATTCAGTTTCCCACACCTATGAAAAAGGTTTATTACATAATTGAGGCTGTCTGGGGGAGCAAGGAAGGCCTCGCAGCTGGTCAGAAAATGGCTGGAGAGAGCCAAGAACGGAGACTAGCTTGGGGCTTTTGTTGTGACTGTGGCGTGGCGCTGGGATGCGGATATCCAGTGCTCGTGGTTGGAATCTCCTGCCAGCACCAAAACAGAGCACCAGGCTT
>VBSM01002608.1:155242492-155345445 GCA_008086735.1 Cheirogaleus medius | reverse complement strand
CGGCCTCCCAGAGTGCTAGGATTACAGGTGTGAGCCACCGCGCCCGGCCTACATGCTTCTTTTTATAGGCTACAAAGTATTTTCTTATATTGTTTCCCCATAAGTTATTTAAATAGTCAGCTATTAATATGTATGTAGAATGTGTCCATGTTTTTGCTAGTATAGTCAGTGGTGCAATAATCATTCTTGCTCATATTTCTTTATGTGCTTGTGAAAACTTTGCGTAGAAAATTCCTAAAGATAGAGTTGTTGAGTCAGAGGGGAGGCACGTTTAAGTTTTTGATAAATCTTGCCAAATTGCCTTTTAGATAGGTTGTTATACTTTACATTCCCACCTGTGGAGTGTGAATCGTTGGGATCCCACACCCTTGGTCCATACCTGACATTATCAACCTTTAAAGTCTTTTCTAGTCTGATAGGAGAGTAATGATACCTCACAGAGTTTCAGTTCTCTGATTGTATGTGAAGCTGACCATATCGTCAAATGTCTATTTACCATTTGCATTTCTTCTGTAAATTGCCTGTTCATATTCTAGCTACGTTTTCTATTTGCTATTTTGTCTCTTGTGTATTGATTTGAAGGAGCACTTCTTATTATACAGGGTATCCCCAAAGTCACCATACATAGGGGAAAGGGGAAATTGTAGCTAAATGTACCTTTATTTATAAAACATTCATTACAAAATTTTACGGAATTTTTCCTTTGTATAGAGACTTTTGGGACACCCTGTATAGATAGTCAAATTTTGTCAAATATCTTTTATCAGTTTATCCCTTGACTTTCAAGGATAAAATTTTTAAATTTAGGAAATAAAATCAATCTTTTTTTTTCTGACTTTGATTTTATTCAAAGATGGGTTCTCTGTGCTCGCTTCGGCAGCATATATACTGAAAGATGAGTTCTGTATGCTAAGATTATACAAACATTCTCCTATATTTAATCTAGTGTTTTTATGATTGTGGTTTTTAAATATTTAAATGTTTGTCCATATGGAATGATTTTTATATATGGCATGAAGTACAATGGAATCTTTAAGTATAGAATTTAAATACTAGAAATAACTTCAATTTCTCTGCCTTTTTTCCATCACAGGGAAGCACTTGGAGAATATTTAGATGGGAAGAAGGAGAGTGAGGAAGATCAAAGCAAGAGCTACAAACAGAAAGAAGAAAGCAGATTGGTATGAACTGCTTGGCAGATGGGCCCTGCTCGTCTTAGAAGACTAGAGAGCTGGGTGTGATACCATGCTTTCCATATTTAGTTAGGAAGAAAGCAGGTAATCCATGTGGCTGTCTAGGCAGAACTGAATTGGAATCTTTCCCATTTGAGAGCTCTCTAGGAGCGAGCTTTCAGATTATAGTTTCTTGTATTTAGGTTGTTTCTTCTCTGCTCATGCATTGTAACCGGTTATTCACTATTCATATGATAAAGTCCAGATGTTGTAGCCTGGACATTCAAGGCCTTTGGTAGTCTGTTCCCATCTTACCTTTCCAAATTTATCTCCCATCGTTACCTAATCTGGGCCTTCCACTCTGGAGAGGCTGATCCACGCATTCACTTCCAAGGGCTTTGTTCATCCTTGTTCCGTGCCTTAGGTCATCTGGAATGCAAGGCCTCTCCATTATCCCCTTCTTCCCTCCTCTCCACTCCTTTTTTTTTTTTTCTTTTCTCCTCTCCTCTCATCAAGCTATCTTCCCATTTTTAAAGACCATCTCAAGTCCCAACTCCTCCTTGGATGCATCGTCAACCCAGGCTGAACTCCTTTAATCCACACATTGAATACTTCTTGTCTATGCCATTCATTTCATTTTCGATAGTTTTCTGCCTTGCATGACTTTTCACATGTGTGTGCATGCAGTGTCCTCAACAAAATTGTAAGTTCTTTGAGAGTAAGAGCCTCTTTTCATAGCCATGGAGTAGTGCGTAGTTTGTATTCAATAAACATTAAGAAGAAAAGCATCAATTGCTCTCCTATGGCAATGAGAGGGCTCCTGGGATGCTTAATAAAGGACTTGAAACAAGGGGTGCAGGAGGGATAAATAGCAGTTCAGAACAGCAAAACAGAACTGGCAAATGCTACATTTAATCAATGCTAAGTGAAAGGTACTTAGACAGTGTTACTGTGTAAATTGAGATATGGAAAAGAGCTCACCACACTGGTCTGGTCAGGGAAGGTTATATGGAGAAAATGGGTTTTGAGCAGTCTTAGAAAAATAGATGGATAGCAGAGATCATTTCTGGCAGAAATAAGTATACTTACTGAGAGAAAAAAATTCAAGTTACTGAATATGATTACAGAGATACAGTGATGTCATTGAATAACTTGTACTGTGGTAGGGATGAGATATTTTACTGTAGTGGGAAGGATATCGGACTGATGTGGGTTCTTGTTCCAGATCTCTCGCCTACTGCAGAATAGATGACTCATGTCACCTCTTTGTACTTAGCTTTCATTTAAAAGTCAGTGATCTCTGGGTATTCCTGGGTAGGATAAAAGGATATTAGAGTCTTGAAAATACTGATATACAGTTCATCCTGAGCACTCTTTAATTGAGTGTAAAACCAAAGAGATAATATTTTTTTCATTAGCAGGTTTTCAAGGTTCCTTTCACTTAGGACTTAAGTAGTGAAGAGCCTTGGCATTGTGGAAAAATGTATACAAAAACTGCTGCTTTCCTCAAGATCAAGGTGGTATTGATGACCAGTTCCGACCTAAGGCCTGAGCAGGCTGCGCCCTACCCTTGACCTTGTACTTTATCAATCATTTTAAAAATGTTATTCTTTTTGGGTCCTGTTTAATGTTTGTCTACTCCAAGTTTATGAAGCTATTCTTCTATGTTTTTCTCTAGAAGCCTTATTGTTTTACCACTTATATTTTTGTATATATCTATCTGGAATTGATTTTTGTGTATAATCTAAGGGTAGGGCTCAAAGTTCAGTTTTCCATATTGATTTTTTGTTCAGTTCAGTGGCCGATCATAGCTCACTGTAGCCGTGAACTCCTGGGCTCAAGTTATGCTCCTGCCTTAGCCTCCTGAGTAGCTAGGACCACAGGCTCTCACCACTGCACCTGGCTAACAATGCCTTTTAAGGCCCTCTGAGGATATTAATTAGAGTCTCTCTCTTTCTTTCTTTCTTTCCTTCCTTCCTTCCCTCCCTCCCTCCCTCTTTCCTTCTTTCTTTCTTTTTCTTTTTCTTTCTTTTTTAAAGACGAGGTCTCATTTTGGCCCTCAGGCTGGAATGTGGTGCCATGATCATAGCTCACTGTAACTTTGAACTGGGCTCATGTGATCCTCCTGTCTCAGCCTCCCAAGTAGCTGGGACTACAGGTGTGAGCCACCATGCCTCGCTAATTAAAAAAATTTTTTTTTAGAAACAGGATGTTGCTTTCTTCCTCAGGCTTGTCTTGAACTCCTGGTCTCAAGTGATCCTCTCTTGTCTTGGCCTCCCAAAGTGTTGGGATTACAGGCATAAGCCACCATGCCCAGCTAATTGTAGAGATGGGGTCTTTTGCTATGATGCCCAGACTGGTCTTGAACTCCTGGCTTCTAGCAATCCTCCTGCCTCAGCCTCCTGAGTCACTGGGATTATAGGCTTGCTGGCTCTACACAGATTTTTAATTGAGCCAGCAATTGAAAAGATCATCCTTTCTCCACTGCATTGTAGTACACCTTTGTTGTGAATCAGGTGTTCAGATATGTGTGATTTTGCTTCTAGATTATTCTGTTCCATTGATATTTATTTGTCAGTTCCACATTGTTTTAGTTACTATAGCTTTATGAGAGGTCTTTCTTTTCTTTTACAGTATGAGCTATTATTTAATTAATTAATTAATTAATTTTTTATTTATTTTATTCATTTATTTATTTCAGAATATTATGGGGGTACAAAGGTTTAGGTTACATATATTGCCTTTGCACTGCCCGAATCAGGGCTACACACATGCCCATCCCCCAGACAGTGTGCACCGCACCCATTAGGTGTGAATATACCCATCTCCTCCTCCCCCTCCCACCTGCCTGACACCCGATGAATGTTATGACAGGTCTTGATATCCATGAGTATAAAATATCCATCTATTTATTTAGATGTTCTTTAATTTTGCTCAATAATGTTTTGTTCTTTTTGTTGAGGTTATAATCATTCATTGCTGGTATACAATAGAATATATATTTTTAGTTGGCCAATTAATTTCTTTCTATTTTTAGTAGAGAAGGGATCTCACTCTTGCTCAGGCTGGTCTCAAACTCCTGAGCTCAAACGATCCGCCCACCTCAGCCTCCCAGAGTGCTAGGATTACAGGTGTGAGCCACCGCACCCAGCTTATAAATTCTTTATAAAGTGTTCTAACTTTAAATATTCTTATTTTTTGGTTTTTAGAAATTGGCTAAACTTCTGCTCTGTGGCACTGAGTTGGTGACAAACATCCAGGTTGCCACAGATATCAGAGAGACCCACAGGAGAGTGGAAGAGGAGGAGATAAAGCGTCAGAGGTAAGGAGCACACTGCTCTGCAAGCTGGTGGACATGAAGGTAATTCCCTCCATGGGTCCCTAAATTCTCCCAAATCATTGCAAAGTGACTTCGTCCAACTTAACTAGTAGAATCTCCTTCCTGCCTTTATGAATCCTCCCTCCATCTCTCCTTCTGTCCTTTCCTCCCTTCCCCCCTCCTTCCCTTCCTTCTTCCCTTCTTCCTCCCTTCCTCAAGCATTACATTGCCGACACGTGCAAGCTGTGTGGGTGCAGGAGGAGTGAGATGTGGCTTCTGCTTGTAATATTCACAGTCTAGTCGAGATAGATATGGAAACACCCAACCATAATTTGTGGTAAAATAAAGGTATGTGTAAAGAATTGTAGAAACACGCACGAGGAGGCCATTAATTCTGTTTGCAGAGATTAGAGGAAACTTCCCAGGCAGGGTGACATTTGAGTTGGGCTGTAAGGGATGAATAGGAGTTTGAGGAGTTGAGAAGTGGGCATTTTAGGCAGAGGGAGCACTTGCACAGAGGCCCGAGACCACGTGATACGCTTGGGAATGGCATGACAGTGAAGGATGTATGTGGGCGGTGGTGGAAGAAGAGATGAAGCTGAGAAGGTGACTGGGCAGTCCTGGGTTTAAACTGATCAGCGTGTACAGACCCACGAACATCTCAGTGTTCCGTGTAAAGATAGCAGTGTATTAAAAAAATATTAAAGGCTCCATGTCTAGTAGGATGGAGGGTCAGTAGGATAACAGGAACCCGTGTGACACCCTCAGCTCCAGTCCTCAGTGGGCAGGCTGCCTTGCACTCCCATTTCCCAGGTCCCGGGTTCCCCAATGGGAAGCATGAGCTGCTTAGAAGGATTATATTTCTTCGGTTTGCACACAGAAATGGACTAACAGGAGGAACAGAGGCCCTCATTTAAACCCCTGCTTTGCATTGTTTTTCAATTCATTTCTTAAACAGAGTTCAATTAGAAGAGCAACCATTTGACCATTTTAGCTCATCTCACCATACACATCCACAGGACAATCAACACTGTTTTTAGTCGTTGCGCATAAGGAATTCCCTCATTAGCAACTTTGCCAGCTCTACCAGTACATAACTGGTGACTTTATTCTTGAAACTTCCCACTGCTTGGTTGTATTAGGAACTGAGTTGGTTGGTTCCTGGCCGGGTCAGCTTGTGAAAGGCCTTGAATGCCACGCGAAGGAATTAGGCTTTATCCTACAGCCACTGACGAAAAGATTGAAGGTCTCAAGTGGCAGAATAACAAGATAAATGTGTTTTGGAAAGATGACCTGACAGCTGTTTCTCATTTCTTGCCATAAAAAAGTCAATTAGATTATTATGTGTACCATGTGCCTGACCTAGGTGGGATGGGGAGTGGGAAGGGGAAAGAGAGGATGCCAGGGTGTTTAAGTTGTGACTCCTGTCCCTAAGGGCGTCTGCGCTGTTGTTTGGAGACATGGTCACAGAACTCCAGAATGTTAAAATTAGGAGAGAGTTTCTGGCAATATCCTAGCACTGTTGTCTAGGGTCTCCCGGCTCAGCTCTGAGGCTTCAGTCTCACCCCATCCCCAGCATGCTCTGTCACAGTGGTTCTTCGGAATTTACAGGAAGGCTATCCTTATTTCCATTACCAGTAGTGGAGTTTCTCTCTCTGTGCATTCCACCAGTCATTTATTGGTAACTTGGGAGAGGAGGAGCCAGACAACTGAGATCATGTTGCTAATAACAAATTAATAATTTAAGGACCATTAAGTGACTAAGTGACTACCATACCACCACCTGTGCTGGGCGTCATCTGATTTCATCCTGACAACAGCCATATATAAAAGGAGACATTTTCATCCTCTCCATTCTATAGATGAGAAAAATGAGGCTTGCAGAGCTTAAGCAACTTGTCTAAGGTTGAGATTCAGTTAGTAGCAAATCAGGACTTGAACACAAGCTGTGTGACTCCTCTGACCAAGTGTTCAATGATTGTGTCACCATCTTACTCGGAAGTATGTGATCAATGGACTTTTTTTTTCCTTTTTGGTTTAAAAACAATACAAATTTATTATCTTAAAAGTGTAGAGATAAGAAGTCCAAAATCAGCCTCTGTGGGCCAAAATCAAGGTGGGTGAGAGTGCCACATTCCTCCTGAAGGCTTTAGGAGAATCTGTTCTTTGACTCTTCTGGCTTTTAGAGGCTGCCTACGTTCCTTGGCTCATGACTCCTTCCTTCATCACTAAAGCTACCGGCATAGCATCTCCCAAGCTCGCTCTCTGCTTCTGTTATCACATCTCCTCTTCTGCTTCTGACACTGCTGCTTCCTTCTGTAAGGACCCCTGTGGTTACATTGGGCACACAGGGATAATCCAGCATAGTCTCTCCCCAGTGGACTCTTTCTTGATCTGTGTGTGTGTGTGTATAGTCTTAATGTTGATCCATTTTTGTGATGTGTCACTTTGTTTACTTGGTCTAAGTTACTTCTAGTCAAGCATTACACTGAAAGAAGATTTCTCAGTATTTAGTTTGGCTTGGGGTAGGTGTGCCCGAGGGAAGTGCCTGGTGCCTGGGCCCTGTATTGTAGACTCTCTTGGAAGGCAGCATCCGGAGCTGGGCTGGCATGGCTGGCATGTTTGTATGTTTGTGTTTGCAGAGTTGAGAAGCTGGAGAACGAAGTTAAGACCAGCCAGGACAAATTCGATGAAATCACCTCCAAGTGGGAAGAGGGCAAACTGAAGAGGATTCCCCAGGAGCTGTGGGAGATGCTCAACTCCCAGCAGCTGCACTGTGCCGGCCTGATCGAGGATAAGAACAAGCTTATCAGCGAGTTACAGCAGGCAAGAGGCCGGGCCCCATCCCGGCCAGCGGGGGTCTGGCTGGGGGATTTACGGGTTACCGCTCGCTTCTCCTGAATGAAAAAATGTGGAGGCTTTTACTTCGTTACTTAGAATGTTGCATAACTTGAATGATACACCTTTCCTTCTTTAATTTTTATATTATGGTAAAAACCACATAATGTTAAATTTACTATCTTAACCATTTTTTAGTGTGTAGTTCAGTAATGTTAACTATATATTATAGTAGTCACATTGTTGTGCAGCAGATCTCTAGAACTTTTTCATCTTGCAACACTGAAATTCTATAGAGTTTCTGTTTCTATGATTTTGACTACTTTAGATACTTCATATGAGTGGGATCACACAGTATTTGACCTTTTGTGATTGGCTTATTTCACTTAGCATAATGTCCTTGAGGTCCGTCCATGTTGTAGCATGTTACAGGATTTCCTTCTTTTTTAAGGTTGAATATTCCATTGTGTGTATATATCACATTTTCTTTACCCATTCTTCTGTGGATGAACATTTGGCTTGCTGTCATCTTTGGCTATTGTGAATAATGCTGCTGTGAACATGGGCATACATATCTCTTTGAGATCCTGCTTTGAATTCCTTTGGATATATACCTAAAAGTGAGATTGCTGGATCATATGGTAATTCTATTTTTAATTTTTTTAGGAACCTACATACTGTTTTCCATGATGGCTGCACCATTTTATATTTCCACCAACAATACACAAGGGTTCTAACTTCTCTACATTCTTGCCAACACTTATTATATCCTTTTCTTTTGATAGTGGCTATAGTTATGGGTGTGAAGTGATATCTCATTGTGGTTTTGATTTGCATTTCCCTAATGATTAGACATGTTGAGCATCTTTTTCATATGTTTATTGGCCATTTTGTATATCTTCTTTGGAGAAATGTCTATTTAAATCCTTTGCCCATTTTTAATTGGGTTGTTTGTTTTTTTGTTGCCAAGTTGTAGAAATTCTTTATATATTCTAGATATTAACCCCTTATCAAATATATGATTGAGCCTGGGCACTGCGGCTCACATCTGTAATTCTGGCACTCTGGGAGGCCGAGTCAGGAGGATCGCTTGAGCTCAGGAGTTGGAGACCAGCCTGAGCAAGAGTGAGACCCCATCTCTACTAAAAATACAAAAATTAGCCAGGCGTTGTGGCCTGCACCTGTAGTCCCGGCTACTCAGGAGGCTGAGGCAGGAGGATTGCTTGAGCCCAGGAGTTTGAGGTTGCAGTGAGCTACAATGACACTATTGCACTTTACCCAGGGCAACAGAGCAAGACTCTGTCTCAAAAAAGAAATACATATATATATGTATGATTTCAATTATGTTTTCCTATTCTGTATGCTGCCATTTTACTCTGTCGATTGTTTCTTTTGATGTGCAAACGTTTTTGAGTTTGGTGCAGTCCCGTTTGTCTATTTTTTTATTTTGTCGCCTGTGGTTTTGGTGTTATACCCAAGAAATCATTGCCAAATCCAATGTCCTGAAGCTTTTCCCCTATGTTTTCTTCTAGGAGTTTAATAGTTTTAAACCTTAAATTTAGGTCTTTAATCCATTTTGAGTTAATTTTTGTGTGTGGTATAAGGTAATGGCCCAATTTTATTCTTTTGCATGTGAATATCCAGTTTTCTCAATAACATTTGTTGAAGAGATTTGTCCTTTCTCCGTTGTTCAGTTGTGTTGAAAATTATTTTGCCATAGATACAGGGGTTTATTTCTGGGCTCTCTATTCTGTTCCATTGGTCTGCATATTTACCTTCATGTCAGTGCTACACTACCCTAATTACTGTTGCTTTGTAGTGTGTCTTAAAATCAGGTAACGTGAGGCCTCCAACTTTGTTCTTCTTTTTCAAGACTGTTTTGGCTATTTGGGGTCCCTTTGAGATTCCATACAACTTTCTGGTTTTTCTATTTCTGCAAAAAATGATGTTGGGATTTTGATAAGGATTGCACTGAATCTGTAGATCACCTTGGATAGTCTGGACATTTGAACAATATCGAGTTATCCAATCCATGAACACAGGATGTCTTTCCATTTCTTTTGTATGTTCTTTGATTTCTTTTAGCAATATTTTATAATTTTCAGTGTCCAAGTCTTTTGCTTGCTAAATTCTTTTTAATGATATAGTAAATGGAATTATTTTCTTAATTTCCTTTTAGGATGGGTCATTATTAGTATATAGGAATGCACCTGAGATCTGAATGTTGACTTTGTGTCCTGCAACTTTTTTTAAAATCAAAAATGTAGTTTATTATATCTCAAACAAGAAATAGTACAATTAATCAAAGTATGCACCTAAACCATTGTGTGTCCTACAACTTTGCTGAATTTGTTAATAAGTTCTAATAGTTTTTTTGTATGTATAGAATCTTTACATATAAGATTCATATGTTTTTCTACATATAAGATCATGTCATCTGTGAACAGAGATAATTTTAACTCTTCTTTTCCAAATTGAATGTTTTTTTAGGTGATAAACTTTTGACCAGAAGAAAAAGCCTTGTAATAATTTTAGAATTATTGGCTACCTAATACAACTATGGTCATGCATTGCTTAATGACAGGGATAAACTCTGAGAAATGCATCATTAGGCAATTTCATTGTCGTGTGAACATCAGAGTGCACGTACACAAACCTAGATGGTATAGCTTACTATACACCTAGGCTATAATAGCACATTGTTCCTTGGCTACAAACCTGTGCAGCATGTGACTGTACTGAATTCTGTAGGCAATTGTAACACAATGGTATTTGTGTATCTAAACATATCTAAACATAGAAAAAGGTACAGTAAAAATATTGTATTATAATCCTATTTAAACACTGGGAATCATATACGTGGTTCATTGTTGGCTGAAATGCAGTGCATGACTGCGTGTATTTTCATGGCAAATGCTATTCCAGATTTTATGTTCTTAATTAAGGAATGGAACTTAGTCTGCGGTAGATATGTTCCCGTGCTGGAACCTGGACATTAATTGCTCAGCTGGGATACTCTAGGCTTCCTGGGAGCTTGCAGAGAGATTTGCAGCTAGTGATAATTGAGAGGTTTGATCCTGGGTGCTGGGTCAGAGCTTTGCCTTGAGCTGAGCTTATTCTACTCCATCTACTTGTGCTTTTCCCTGGGTCTTCTCAGACTCTTCTGAAGTTACTTTCTCTTTGTACAGTTTTAAGTCCTCATGTTTGCAGATTCTGGTGAAAGGGGTGCGAGGACAGTGTGCTTGGCACCTCTTGCTTCTGTTTCAGTTTGTGACCAACATTTTTACATGCTCTTTTCTAGGAGTTAAAAACAAAGGATGATCAGTATGTGAAGGATTTGAAGAAACAGTCGGATGACATCTGCCTGCTTCTTGAGAGGATGGAAGAACAAGTGAAGAATGTAATGAAAAACTTTCAACAGGAGCTCCAACTCATTGAGGTAACGGGTATGAAAAGACCTGCTTTTTGCACTTGGGAGGTCCCTGGGGGGAGGTCTGGATCTGTCCTGATCATCTACAGAGGGTCCTGGGTGTCTCTGTCCTCTAATTTCTGGTTCTGCTCTAGGGTTTCATTAATTTATTTACTCATGCATTCATTCATTCAACAAAGATTCCTCAAGGGCCTACTATAAGGCAGGCACTGTTCCAGGGGCTGGAGATATAGCCATGAACAAAACAAAGTTCCTGATGGAGCCTCAATATATAATTTACTCAATATATAATTTGACAGGTGGTAATAAGTGCTTTGAAAGAAATAAGACAGGCAAGAGGTTGAGGAGTAAAGAGGGAGGTTAGTTCTCCACAACCATAGGGTGTATGTGAGCCATTCATTTGTTCCTTCGTGGCATTTGGGGGTGGGCGATGGTGAAGGGAAGTGCCAAACAGGATTCAGGCAGCAGTACTTTGAATTTGAATGAAATGTTAAAGGTTGAGACTGATTTAGTCTTTTCAAGATGGAAGAGAACCAGGAGGGTGGAGGCCTCTCTCTGTGGATCATTGGAGACTCATTTCTGCACTCCTAGGCCTACCCCTTGCAAGCTGCATGCTGCCTTTGCTTCATGGGCCCCCCAACCATGGCAATGCTTAGTCATGATTGCCTAGTCATGATTGAATGACATGTCAGGATTTGCCCTGTGACTGCCAACAAGGGCCCTGGCCTCCCTCCAGCTGCCTCTTATGTTGACTAAGCCACAGGGCTGTTGGCACGTTTCCTCTCTGCATTTGTGTGAAGTATAGACTTCATAATTTCTATGCAACTCCTTCTATACCCATTTGGTCACATGAAACTTGTCAAATCTGTATTTGGATTTGACTTTGTGTGGTTGGTGACTTGGCGCTTGTGCAGTTATCTAAAAGCTCTTTGGTACTGGTGGAACCTGCCCAATCGAAACAGACACAGGAACCTTTTTCCTTCTTGGCTGTAGAAAGCATTTGAGGTGGAACGACAAGAGCTACTGACCAGTAATAAGAAGAAATGGGAGCGGGCGCTGCAGGCTCACAATTCCAAAGAGGTAAAGGGTGGCAGACAGGGATGTGAAGGTGTCAAGGGTGATTGGTTTGGTCTGGGGTGGTTTGTACTGTGACTGAATTTGCTGGCCTTTTTGTGTCTTGAGTAGCATTGTTGTGGCACACATTTGTTACTGCACCTTGTAGCTGATCCGCATGGCTTTGCAGATGGGAGCTGTCTCTCTGGTGGTGATGAGTACCACCTAGGCAGCTTGCTGTAGCTTCCAAGGCCCTGTCACTTTCTCCTTTGTTTCCTGGGAGTCTTCCCCAGCCATGAATATTCGTGGCCCAAGGGGTTTTAAGACACATTCTAAAAAGGTGTGGAGTTATCACTTTATTTCGGAGACATAAAGAACAAAGAAGTGATCCAGTGGATTTTTTAGAAATATAAACATCCGATTTCAGGGTCTGTGCTTCACTATTTTTTCTTTTTTCTTTTTTTTTTAGACAGAGTCTCACTCTGTTGCCCGGGCTAGAGTGCTGTGGTATCATCATAACTCAGTGCAGCCTCAAACTTCTGGGCTTAAGATATATTCTCCTTTCTCAGCCTCCCAATTAGCTGGGACTACAGGCACATGCCACCACACCTGGCTAATTTTTTCTATTTTTTGTAGAGACAGGGTCTCACTCTTGTTTAGGCTGGTTTTGAACTTCTGGCCTCAAGCGATCCTCCTGCCTTGGCCTCCCAGAGTACTAGGATTATAGGCATGAGCCACTGTGCCCTACCATGTGCTTACATTCTTAATGGAGCAGTCCTCTTAGAATTTCTGGAGTAAGGACCCCGTTAAGCAATACAAGCCATGCCCCAAGAGTTCAAAGCCTTGGGACCTCTGGACTTCTGAAAGCCACCAGACTCCCTCCAGAGTCATAAAACTTCCAAACCGTCCACAGTGTCACACTTATCAGGCCATCTGAAGGATTGAGTTGGCGCGGCGATGGTCCCTAACTTTTCCCTTATCTTCCTGTGCCTTCAGCTGGAGTATCTCATGAACCGCATTAAGAAAGTAGAGGACTACGAGAAGGAGCTGAACAGGCAGAGGATCTGGGATTGCGAAGAGTATAACATGATCAAGATCAAGCTGGAGCAGGATGTGCAGGTGCAACCATTTTTCCTCACTAGGGTGTCCAGGTGGCAGAGCAGATGGTGAACATCTGTGAATGTTTCATCTTTTGAGACTACTCATAGTGTTCTAGCCTAGGATTAACAAATATTCAATAAATATTAATTATCTGCTTTCTTTTAAATGATCATATCTAAGGTAGGAAGATATCCACATACAGGATATACGTGGGGGAATGCTTTCTTTATGAAACCAGTGGAGGAGGACTGCCAAGATGCTACAGGGGTCTGGAAACCATGGCATGTGAAGAATTGTTGAGAGAATTATGCACTTTAGCCTGGTGAAGGGAAAATGTCCCTAGGGCAAGGTAGCTGTGTCAGAGGGCGCAAGCTAGGACTGCTAATAGCAGCAACCATTTGATGAGTGTCTACCATATTCCAGGCACTTAACAAAACAGTATCTGTAATGCTTACAGCGACACGAAAGGGAGAAATCACCAACAGCATTTTATATATCGGGAAACTGAAGCTCAGAGTCAAGGCTGCATATGTAGTACGTGGTAAACCCTGGATTCAAACCCAGTCTGTCTGGCTCAAAAGCCTGTATCCTTCCCCTTATTCCAATCAGTCCCCGACTGATGCTTGGAAAGTACAGTAAGACAGATCCCAACTCGCCACCAGAAACAACCTGCTTCCAGCTACTATCCAATATGTAATAAACAGGCATTCCCCAAAACAAAGGGTCCTTTATCTCAGAGTATGCAAAGCCTGAATGACTGTGTCTCTCTGGAAGGATTCCTGCAGTGGTAGGAGGAGACTCTCTGGTTTCTAGAGTTCTTTCTAAGCCTAGGATTCTGTGTTTCAACACCGGTTTTAAAAAAAATGCATCTCTAATTACATTTACATATAATGTAATTACATTTTAAGAGTCTAGCATGGTCTATTCATTTCAGTCTCTGTGTAGAAAAACATGTTAGATAAAACTTTTCCACATAGCCTTTGGTAGAATTTCAGTTTTCACTCTTCCTGTAACTTTACATCATGAGAATGAATTAAAAACTCCATTAGATTAAAAATGTCTTTACCAGTCTTGAGAATTTCCCCCCGGTTCTTTTCATATTAATGTCATGGAAATGAGACTTACTGACGGAATCATGCAAGTCTGTAAGAGAGTGGCACTACTTCTGTGGGCTGTGATTTTCCTGAATATGGCTATTGTTAAGCTTCTGAATTTATCTTGGCTGTATGATAATTTATGTGAAAAAACTACATACTTTTGGCCTCATACGGTGGGATATATGGAATTTCATATTCTTAGTCTGATGTTCAAATACTTGAATGAAGCTGACAATTCTGGGACCTGGGGAGATGATGGGGTAGGGGTGGGAGGCAGGGGGCAGAGAGAGAGAGAGGGGACCTGGGAGACCTGGCTCTCCTGGCTGTCCCTGTCCAGAGGGACACGTCCTTATGGTGGCGTGTGTGAATGTGGGAGGCTGGCGGATGGGGGCATTCAGAGTGGAAAGGGGGTGCACTTCCTTTGCATTCACAATTCTTTCCCATGCTAGATGGAAACTGAGAGTACCTGTACCACTTTTCATACTTTACCTGGAAAAAAAAATCATCGAATCAGGGACTACCCATTTTGCAACACATGGGATATTTTAGGAGATTGAACTTTATCATAGTTCAATATATGATATATCATATCATGCTTTCATTAGACATTCAAGTCCAATGGCATTGATTTGTGTCAAGAAGATAGGGCATGTAGCTCAACATCAAATTTGCTGTTCCTAACTAATCCATAGCTCTGTATCAGTTCTAAAATATGGAACTAAAATTCTTGTAAACCACAAAAATATAATAGGAAGGATCCAGTGCACACAGATTTGGTTTGATGGGTAAAGTACAAGAAGTGAAAAATAGAATGTCTACTGTTCAAGTGCTTCTGCCAGTAAAAGTCACGTTATTAATGACGCAAAGGGAAGGCTGAAAACATTATGCGATTGAGTAGGATTTCACTACCCCAAAATAAAACTGCTGGAAACATTTATTTCTTAATGCAGAAAGCAAATGGTTTTATTCTTAAGCCTTACATGCTCATTGAAAATTATAACATGGTTCAGTTCAAATTTAGGGGCTGTTATCTTTAGTACCAAAATATTAATCATAAAAAATTAAAGCAGAGTTGTGCAGTGGAAGCATGCTGGGCCGATAACAAATTAAATATAAGCTAATTTGCTTAACAATTTTGTTAACCTGCATTGTGCAAAGCACAGAGATTAACAAGATACAGTCCCTGCTCTCAAGAATCTTATAATCTGTTGGGCTTGAGGGTTGGGGCAGAAGTAGGGAAAAGAGTCTTATGGTTCAATGGGGAATCCTGTGGGCCCAGTCCAGGCTCGAGACTGGCATAAAGAGGGCTAGTGGGGTCTCTGCAGTCAGCCTAGAAGACCAGAGAGAAAGGCTCTTTTAAATTTCTGTTCTGCTGGGGCACTGACAGCAGCCTCTTTCCCTGAGCTTGTGGGCAGGAGATGGCACCAAAAGCAACTGTGGAGAAGCTCATGTTGGCCCAGGAAACAGGAAGGTGTGATCAACACCTGTGGTACCTTTAAGATGGAACCTTTGTGGCAGGCTAGATTGTAATCTTTATAAATGACTCATAAACCACAGACATCATGTTTTGCCATTAGTCTTGGGAACATGAGGTACAACTTTGCAAAATGTCTTTGGATAATTGAATAATAAGCACACACATTTAGCAAAATCAATTACAATTTTTAAAAACTATATTTAGTGTATGACAATCAAGGATGACCATTTATCCCAGCATTATTTTATAATAGTGAAAATTATCAAAACAGTATAAAAATACAACTGTAGGGAAATGGTAAAATATTATGACATGATAAACATAAATATTTCATATGTGATAAAATAGTATAGGAAAGTATTGTGTACCATTAAAATAATGTTGATAAAACTTTCCTAACATGGGAAGTTCTTGTTATAGTATTAAGGGAGACAAATAGGATACAGAATTGTAGACATAATTTGATTCTAACTATGTGAAGAACACTGGAGGGCAACATGCCAGTGTATTACCAGAAGTTGCCTTTGGTGGAGGAATTAGAGGTAGTTTTTCTCCCCCTTCTCCTATCTCTTTTTATTTTCCATTTGCTGTACTTTCCAAATTTTCTACCATGAGCAAATATTACTTTTGCAATCAGAAAAAGTTTTTATAAAGAAAAGTATATAACTAGAAAATAAAAAATTGACTAAAAAGTAGAGAAATTTGGAGGTAGAATTAGTTATGATCTCAGTGACCACTATGGTTGTTCATTTACCATCTGTTGAAGAATAGATATTACAGCTCTGAAGTGTATGATGTTCAAATACTCATAAGAGAGATTTAAAAATCTCTGCAACAGTTAAGTAGAATGCACTTGACTCATTCTCCCACTACAATGTGAGGAGTCAGCAGATTCCACACCAGACGTGGAAATGACTCACCTCCTGACCTGATGATGTGTCACCACCTTTATTCTCCTATGTCACCTCCTAGCCAGTTGCCCTCCTTGTGATGACCCACAGGGGGGCTGTGGTCGCTGCTTGGAATGCTTTCTTCTGCTGATTGCTTCACAAGAGCCTGTGCCTGGTGGAGGGAGGGGAGGAGGAGGCTCGAGAGCTCCAGATGTCCTGCTTAACAACATCTGATCACACCTCCCTGCATTCTCCACCCTGCACGTTATGTTACTCGTTACTCGGAAGAGGCAGAGCCTGCTGACCCCGCTCCAGCCTTGCCTCTCTCTGCTCTGTTTTTCACAAACGGGCAGAGTGATCTGTGCACAGCGCCTGGACCCGTCATTTTCCTCCCCTGCTTACCAGCTGGAGTGGCCCTCTGTTGACTTCAGCATAGTGCTTTAAGTGCCCAGCTTGGGCAGGCTCTGTGGCTGTCAGCCTCTTTTCTGACAGCTCCTTGCCTTGTGCCTCACACGCTAAACTGTTTGTGGTTTCCCCAGAGCACCTCCCTCTCTCTCACCTCTGTGTCTTCACATGTGCTGTCTCCTCTCTCTGGAGCTTTCTACCTTCAGGTGTCACCTACTCATTCTTCGGGTCTCCGGTGGGCAGGTGAATGCCATCTCCTCAGGGATGCCTTCCCTGGTCCTCTCACTGGCCTCAGAACAGCCTGTGCTGACCTCTGGCTTGCTTCCTGTCACTAGCGCTTGTTTGTCTGTCTGTCTCCTGGACAGGGCAGGTCTTGGCCTTTCTCACTAGTGTTTCCCGGCAGCACCCAGGAAGTGTCTGACATACAGTAGGCACTCAGTAAATATTTGCTGAACAAATGTGTGTAGCTAATGGAAACCCAAAAAGAAAAGCTGACTGTATCTATCCTCCTTCTAAATGAATGTGGGTTGCTAAACACTAACACTGCCACACTGGAAGGTCAAAGAGGGGAAATTTCAAGGTTTTGTGGCAGTGTTAACTTTGATGGTGTTTTTAGTGGGGCTGCTCATATCTTTAAAGGGTCTGGTGCAAAGTACCAAAGTTAATTGGACTTGAAAGCTCTACGATCTTTCTTAGGCTGCAGGAACGCAGATTTTATTAACAGCTTGCAGTTGATTGATTGGTATTTTATCCAGTTGACCTTGAATTTGCCTCTGTGATAGATTTTCTAAGAATCAGCTGAGGTACTTGTCCCTAATGTTCCTCTGACATGACTTGAACAAACTGTCAGGGGTCTCAGGCACCACAGGTTATACTGGGGCTGATGAGTATATATATTTTTAACTTTAGATTCTTGAGCAACAGCTTCAGGAGACGAAGGCAACTTATCAGCTAAACCAAGAGAAGTTAGAGTACAACTTCCAGGTGCTGAAAAAGAGAGATGAAGAAAGCACAGTGATTAAATCCCAGCAGAAGAGGAAGATCAATCGGTAAGCCAGCATGCTGAGCAGGCTTCTGGGTCCTTCTGTGCGGAGAATGGGGATGAGTATGCACTCCTCTCTTCTAAAGGGGTAGAAGCTGTGAAAAATATAACGAACTCTTATTAAAAGAGTTTTTTGAAAAAGTTAATACATTCAAGTGGTTCCACCCTCTCACCCTCAGAAAAAGACAATATAGCTAAAGTCTTCTTCGCAATTCCCATTTGTCTTGTTCCTTTTCTCACCTCTGTGTTCATTTGTTTCTTCCCGAATTTCTTTATGCATACACAAGCACACACAAATAAATATTCTTGTCCCCCCTCTGCTTTTACACAAATGATGGCATTTTATGCACACTGTTCTGTGTCTTGAAGACCTTTTGTATCAGTTCACAGAGAGCTTTCACATGATTTGCTGTGCTGCTTAGTACTGTGCTGCACAAACGTGCTAAGACGTATGTAATCAGTCTCCAGTCTCCATTGATGGACACACAGACTATTTCTCTTTTGCCGTTGCAAATAATACCAACATTAGTACTCATGACAGTGTGCCAATCTGCTTTCGTGTAGACACTGTGGCTCACTGAAAGGTACCTATTGCTCGGATTTTCTCACCCATCCTTCCTTTCTCCCTTGTCTCCTTCCTTCCATCCCTCCTTCCTTCCATCCCTCCTGCCTTCCTTCCTTTAAGAATTGTCTCCTAAGTTCCAGACCACTGTGCTAGGCTCTGAGGATCAGAGTAGAATGAGATATCTTGTTCAAAGGAGACAAGATTGAGGATTTCCCCCAAAGCCCAAATAACCTATTATTATTTATGAATTCTTCCACTTGTAGGTTGATTATACACTTTGGGCAAATGTTGGGTGTATAGAGAAACACCAGTTGAGCTTTTGGTAGTTACTTATAACAGAAAGTAATACTGGATAAATGAGCCGGTATCTTAAGCCTGATTATCTGAGAACTGAGAGTAGTCAGGGGACAATATTTATGGGAAACTCCCACTCTATGCACTGTAGTAGACACGGGAACATCAGAGAGAGACACAAATCAGTACAGTGAGGAGTCATCTGGGAAAGCTTCCTGAGGAAGTGGGATAGTGAGGGGGTGGGGATATGGGTCGGCAAAGGGAGCAGGGAAGAGGCCAGGTGGACAGTGCAGGTAGCTGGGAACGGCAGGGCTGAAGGCAAGGAGGTAGGAGTCAGAAAGTTACAGATGGCATAGTGGGTGAAGAGAGTTGGTCAGAGGGGAGACGGGAGGAGGTGCTAGAAGCAGAGCTTGGGTTTGATGCTCACGGCAGAACGGTGAGTGGAACCATCCCCACCATTCCGTCTTCCCCTGTGACTTCAAACTCAGACAGGTCTCCCTTAGCCTGAAACCCTTCAGCTGACCCTGCCGCTTCTCTCTAAGTACTATCTTTTTGTTCTCTTGCTTTCTTTGCCATTTTCCTTTCCTCATCACACCCGCCTAGAATATTTCATAATTCCTGTCTTTGTTTGTGCTGCTATGACAGAATACCCGAGACTGGGTAATTTAGAAATTCAGAAGTTTATTTCCCACAGTTCTGGAGGCTGGGAATTCCAAGATCAAGGTGCGGGCTGGTTCGGTTTCTGGTGAGGGCTGTGAAGGGAGGAACACTGTGTCCTCACATGGCAGAAGAGTGGAAGAGCAGGCTGGCAGAAGGCTCTGGAAAGCCTCTTTTATAAGGGCCTCAATCCTGTTCACAAGGAAGGAGCCCTCATGGCCTAATCACCCAGGAAGGGGCCCACCTCTTAATATGATCACATTGGCAACACTGAGCTTTGGAGGAGACGCCTTCAAGCCATAGCAACCCATGGCCCCAGGACTGGACTAAAACTTCCCACAGTATGATATCAGTGATGCCCGCCTAGCCAAACACAATGGCTTTTCCTCAGGCCTCATCCTGTTATTATTGGATATTGGACTTTTCTTTTTCTTTTTCTTTTTTTAGAGATGGGGCCTCGCTCTGTTGCCCAAGCTGGAGTGCAGTGGCATGATCATCTCTTTTTGTTTTTGTTTTTTTGTGTTTGTTTGTTGTTTTGAGACAGTCTCACTCTGTCACCCTGGCTAGAGTGCAGTGGTGTCATCATAGCTCACTGTATAACTCTGGGACTCCAGCCATCCTCCTGCCTCAGCCTCCCAAGTAGCTAGGACTACAGGGGCACCCCACCACACTCAGCTAATTTTTTTTATTTTTGGTAGAGATGGTATCTTGCTCTTGCTCAGGCTGGTTTTGAACTCCTGACCTCAAGCAATCCTCCCATCTCAGACTTCCAGAATGCTAGGATTACAGGTGTGAACCACTGCACCCAGCCTTTTTTGGTTTTTATGATCCTAAAATATTTGTTCTTCTTCCTTTCTTTATTCCTTACTTGTTTCCTTTGGTGGTTCTGCTTTTTCTTGCCTGACATTTCTTGAATTTCTAGAAAGCACAGGTCTTACCCCTTTGCTTTTTATTTTTATTTCATCTGCCTTATACCTCAATCTCATGGTTTTGAATATCACCTTTTTGTTGATGACTACCAACTTCATATCCCTAGTCTCAACCTCACATCTTTACTTTATCTGGAGCTGCCAACATAACAGTTCAACTTGGAGAGTCACCGTCATTGCCAACCTACGAGTTCTGAAGCCAGACTTGCCTCCGCTCCCAGTTTTCCAGTCTCCAGCTTTGCTCCCTTCATCTCTGGCTTCCAGCCAGTTGCTAAGGACTTTGGGCTTTTTGTTGAGCCTCCTCTTGTTGCCATTCTTCCTGTCCACTTTCTCGCGTGCCGTCTTGCCCAGGCCTTCAGTATGTACCTGGTGCTTATTTTTGTTTCATTAGCTTCTATAATTAGATGACACACAGGGACTCTTTTACTGCATGGTATTGAAAAAAATGCTTTGGGACGACTACTTAAAAAAAAAATATTTTTTAACACCTGTATTTAGAAAACTTCCTAGAATGCTGTAGTTAAGAGAATGGATTAGATATTTCTTTTTATCAGAGACTAAGTTAAAATTTTTTTGCATTTTATTGAGCATGAAAATATGAATGTTACATGTTTGCAGTTGAGGAACTCTTGATTACTTCAGAATAATGCTTAGGAGAGGGAAAATTTTATTTTTTAGAATTTTTAAACTTACAATATGTTGGCCTTCAACTTCTCTACTCCTGCGTAAATGGGGCATTGATATAAGATACCTCTGTAGTAGTTTGAAGTCTGAAGTATGGTCCTAGGTCTGAAAACTGTGCCTGCCATGCATATTTTATGGGACAAGTTTCCACGCACAGAGGTCCTGTTAGCAGTGAAATAGTGAGCTGTGCCTGGATTCACAGTGCTGTTGGCCAGGTTTTAACTGCCTCTTGCTGCTCTGAAGGCTTGGCCACCCCCTCCCTGCAAGCCGGGGTAAGCTGGGTGCCTCATCTCTGGGCTGCCCCGGAACCCTGTGTGAGACTCTCCTGTAGCACTTTTCACACTGCACTCTAATTTATGTTTGTCTTTGTCTTTGGACTGATAATTCCTTGTATTCAAACATATCCTTGGCACCAAAGGCATTTTATGTTTGGCAAATGAATGAATGAGTGAACAGATCAGTTACTGGACCTGTTTACAGTATTGGCTCTTTGAGGATGAAGGATTCATATATGATAGGTGTGTAGTTTTAATTTTTTCCTTTCAGTTTTCCTTGTTTCAGCAGTGAAATGAACATCCAAATCATGACAATGAGACAGTTGAGGTAGATTATTTAAATATGTGAGGTTGACCCTAGATATGGACACTGACAAATGGTGTGTTGAAGTTTCCATCACACTCCTGGGCAGGAGACTGCCTCGTGGTGGGTATGGGCTTGTGGATTGTTTCAAGTGCATTTAGTTCTGGACAATCCCAGTACCTTTGGAATGTGTGGGAGGGTTCTCTGCCCTTCCACAAATCTGACTCCGGGTTTGTTGTAGAGCTGAGTCAGGTGGATGAGAGGAAAATACATTACACTTTCTATTCAGCTGCAGACTAACTTTTTTTTCCCCCTTCAACCAGCCTGCATGATATACTTAACAATCTGAGAGCAAAATATGCCAAGCAGATAAAGCAATTTCAGGAGGAGAACCAGTCTCTAACCTTGGACTACAAACGTCTTGTGATGCAATTCAAGGAGCTACAGAAAGCCATGAGGTATCTTAGAGACATGAGTCCTGGGCACCTGTCCTAGCATGGAGGTGGCAGGGGTAGAGTTTGTGGTGGCAGTGATTTCGTTACCTCTCAACCAGGCACTAAAGAACCCTTTGTGCTGTGTTCTCCTGTCCCTTTACTTGAGTGTCACCTTCCTCTTCTTGAGTCTTGTTGGGATGGCTTCCAATTTATCATAGGTGAGAATCAGCTGCCCAGGGTTGGGGCCAAGCCTAGGATTTATGACAGCTCTTCCTCATTTTCTTTCCCTGCTGTCAATTGAGGGGACCCTGGCCAGGCCCTGGGGTTAGCTGGCCGTGCTTGGTGACTCTCCTTCACAGGCATTTTGCTTTTATTGATGGCGAGAAGTTTCGGGAGATTTGGCTGATGAATGAAGAGGAGGCGAAGGATCTAATAGACAGAGCCTTTGCTGTAGACAGGATCATCCATGCCCAGCACCTGGGGCTCCCCTGGACAGCACCTGATTTCTGGTTCCTGAAGAACGTGGGGCCTATCTCCCAGCAGCAGCAGAAGAGTGCTGCACAAATAGTGGAGGAATTGCTGATGCAAACAGGTGACTGGAACAGAGTCATAGAACCTTAGAGCTGGAGGGGCCCTCTGAGGACATAGAGATCCGGAGAGGAGGGAAGGAGGCCTCACAGCTAGGAGGCTGTAGAGTATGATTAGTTGATATGGCTTTTAATTCTCCTCTAATTTATAGCTTTGCCCTCTCCCCTGTATTATAAACTGGTAGTTAGGTCTAGAAGCTTGATTAGATGCAGGTTTAATTTATTTTTGCTAAGTACACTGTTGTGTACCTCCATCGGGATAAACTAATAACAAGTTATATCTCTTTTTGTGATGTTGTCAACCATTGATAATCTTGTCTAAAATCCATTAATTACATTAGGGGTTGTAAAATGGTGATATTTTAAATTCTATCATTATGTCTTTATTTAATAGCTAGAACACTTCTGAAAAGAGTATCTTCCCCTCCTCAGCTATTTGCTATCTTGAGATAATTTGTATAGGAAAAGCAGGATAGATACTTATTTTTTCTCTATTTGTCAGTGTTCAAAATAATGGGCCGGGCGTGGTGGCTCACGCCTGTAATCCTAGCACTCTGGGAGGCCGAGGCGGGCGGATCGCTCAAGGTCAGGAGTTTGAAACCATCCTGAGAGAGACCTCGTCTCTACTAAAAATAGAAAGAAATTAATTGACCAACTAAAAATATATACAGAAAAAATTAGTCGGGCATGGTGGCACATGCCTGTAGTCCCAGCTACTCGGGAGGCTGAGGCAGTAGGATCGTTTGAGCCCAGGAGATTGAGGTTGCTGTGAGCTAGGCTGACGCCACGGCACTCACTCTAGCCTGGGCAACAAAGTGAGACTCTGTCTCAAAAAAAAAAAAACAAAAACAAAATAATGGATTGGATCTCTAGCATCTTCCAAAGGTACCAATAAGTTTTTTAAAAAAAATATCAGTATGAATGCATAGATTTTAACAAATTTGATGTGTTTTAGTTTATTGCAGTTATTATCCTTATTGGCACTCAAATTGTCCCATCTTTGGCAAGTGGGAGTCTCTCCATATTGGCTTCTGGGTCCTTTTGACACCCAAAATGCCAGGATTATAGGTGTGAACCATTGTGCCTGGCCAGATTTTTTAAATGATAAATCATGAGTTCACCTTAATACTTCCTAGTCTACAGGATGCCAGGATTTTTCTCAACCTTACCAAAGTGTATCTCCTTTCTCCCAGCTAGAAAATTTTAGTACTCAGTGACTCCAAAATAATTACTCCTACACTTTCTCCACAATACCAAAGAATAGTCTCAGAGAAAATATCAGACTTACTACCAAGAAATGATTCCTAGAAATAGTTTAAACTTTTTTTGTAGTTCTTTTTGTTCTTAAGATATATCCCTTTAGGGATGTACAGACAGATTACTGCATTTTAAAGTCACTTGGAATCGTTTCTGTATGGTTATGTCAATTTAGGTATTTTTGTTTCATTTTACTTTTTAAAAAACATTTTTTATATTTTTAATTATTATGGGTACATAGTTGTATATATTTATAGTATTTCATTTTACTTTTGATTATTAGGGATTGCTTTTTGCAACTTCATTTCGTTTTATAGTTATGTAAAATATTTACATTTCCAAAGTCAAATGTACAAAACAAGATATATTCAAAGAAGTCTGGCTTTTATTCTCTATATCCCATTTCATTCCTCTCCTATATGTAACTATTAAAAAAATTATGGTTTATTCTTCCATTGCTTTTTAAAATTATAAATAAATATATGCGTGTGTATATAGATATTCATATCAACCAACTTTTTAGGTAAATGAAAGCATATAATTTTTTCCACCTTGCTTTTTTTGCTTCTAATAAATAATCTTAGAGTTCTTTCTAGTGGTAAAAAAAAAATTCTTCATTTTTTTTACACGGTACTCTATTGTGTGTGTGTGCGCCATAATTTATTCAAATAATCCTCTGTTGATCATCACTGGGATATTTCCAGTTTTTTGTTTGCTTATTTTTGTGATGACTAGCATTGCTGTAATGAGTAGCTTTGTTCATTTGTCTTTCCATGATTTTGCTAGTGAACTGCCGGGATAGATCCCTAGAAGCAGGCTTGCTAGGTGGAAGGGTAAATGCCTGTGTGGTCTGCTGGATACTGCTGCGTAGAGATGGCTCCCTTTTCCGTCCCCTCCAGCAGTTTGCTGTCTGGTACTTTGCAAAACCGTTTCATAGATACCTCATCTTACTCTTTGAATAGCCAGTAAAACTTGGATTGTACGATGATTTTTATTCCCATTTTCAGATGAGGAATATATAGTATAACACATTTAAACATTTTTAATTTTAATTAAGAAAATGTTTGGCTTTTGCTGTCAGCTGTCAGTTTTCCTGATAGTATTCCTCTGTGGGGCAGCCGCTGCCAGCACCCCCGCACTTTTAGTTGGCTGCTTCTAATCTGTTGCAGGTTTAGAAACCACATAGCGCACTTGCTAGATCATCTCTAAAATAAGAATAAAGAGGCTCACACTCTCCCTCCCACTTGCTGGTTCATGGCTGGATTTTGAGAATGATGTTTTCAGGCAGATGCAGTTTGGAAAAGTGAGACATTTAGGCTGGATGAGAATGGCCGAGTTTCCCCGATAGTCTCTCACTCCAGCCCCCAGTCCCCTTTCCCCGCACATAGAAGGCTTTCTTCAGCACAGACTGGTAATGCCTCAAAGAGGCTTTTTAAGAGGAAAGTTTTCTCAAGGAAAGCCATCTGACTATTTCTCAAAGGCAACTAGGCCAAGAAATTATCTTCCCTATACATAACTCATGAGTGCGGTACGTACCGTCTGGGGGATGGACATGCTTGAAGCTCTGACTCAGGTGGGGCAAAGGCAATACACGTAGTCTAAACATTTGTACCCTCATAATATGCTGAAATTAAAAAAAAAAAGAAAAAAAAGAAATTATCTTCCTTTTTTTTCTTTCTCTCTCTTCCCTCCCTGACCCATCTGCAGAAGAGGAGGTGGAAGAGGCCACCTCAGAACCAGAGTCCTACCTGGACCTGCCAAAGCAAGTTTCTGCAAGAACCACCAAAAAGATCCTGATGCTCCTGTGTGACGAGTCGGTGAGGCTGGGCTGGGGCTGTGGCAGGGACGCACGCGTGCGTGCTGTTCTGAGGACTCTGCTGGGCCAGCTTTGGCCTGGAGCCAGGAGAGGGCCAGCCTGTGCCTGGCCAAGCCCAGAGACCCGGCCTGAGAACCAGGCCTGGAAGTGGCCCCTGGACCTCAGGGGGCAGTTCACAGAGCCAGGCCTTAGAGCTGGCCCAGCTGGCAAATGGGTCTCACCTTAGTGGGTCAGCAAAGCACAGTCCAGGTCAGCAGGGGTCCTGCACATAAAGCAGTGCTCGTTCTGAGCTAGAAGGGGCACCGTCCAAGCTCCATGAACCCACCTGCTGAGTGACCTGGCCACACTGACGTGGCCCTTCTCTGGGAGCTTGGCTTAGGGTTACTCTGGGTTGTTAGGCTTTGGATATCTGCATTGTGTGGTAGCAAAAATAGAATAAAAGCTGCATTGGAGCTGGCTCAGCTGGATGTTGGGTTGTTACCAAACATGATCAGTGCTGGCTTAGGTTTTATGGTTGTTGGGGCAGTTTTCTTTGGCACAAGGGCCGGCTCCTGTCAATGAGGGCAGCTCCTGCTGAGGGAGTCAGCTGGTGGGTCCTGCCCTCTCTGCCTGTAGCTTGACACCAGGGGCCACCTCCCCACAGAGGTCCCCCCCCCGCCCGGCTTCCCAGCCAGCCCTCTCCTCTACTTCCTGTGCACTGGTTCTGATGTGGCGTGTCCATTGCCCTCCCTCTCTCCCTCCCTCCCTCCAGCTCAGTGCCTTCTGCTGTGTTCTGCAGATGTTTGGGGACTAGAGTGCGGGTGAGGTGGGGACCTGTGCTGGTCAGCTTTGGACTGCTGTGGGGAAGCAGGGGTCTGCCCAGTGGCTTGTGGCTGGGGTGAGTTAGCCCCCATGTGAGGTGGGGGGAAGCCACCCTGATGGAGACGGGCTTTGTGGCTGGCTGTGCTCCCCAGGAATGGCTCCTAGCATCCCGAGAAGGCCTTCTTCCAGGCCACTGCCGAGTCTCATCCCTGGTAGCCTGCCCCCGGGGCTCGTCCCTAGTGTGTTACACAGAGGGCAGCTGCAGACCCTGGGACTCCTTCCTGAAGCCTGTCTCTCACAGGAGATGCCTTCTTCCCTCTCCTCAGGGTTTCCTCATAGAGAGCAAGCTGCTGAGCCTCCTCCTTCCCCTGGAGAAGAGTGAGTGCTATCTGCTGAGGCTGGATGCCATCTTCTCAGTGAGTCCCACTGGGCTGAGGGGACAGGGTGGGGTGCAGCCTGTCCTATTCTGAGAGCGCCCGCATGCGTTTCCTACATTGCCTCGGCCCCGGGAGTAGAAGACGGTCTTCCCCGGCTCACTTTCACATCCTTGCCTTGACTTACTCTCCATACGACCATGGGCCTCGGCACCATTCAGATGTCTCCCACCCAACCCTTCCTCTACTAGCTTCTTCCTCTTACGGCCCAGCCGTCAGATTGTAGGTTCCCACACCCCCAAACTCAGGTACGTGTTCAGCACCCATTAGCATTCTCACGCCCACCAGGTCTGTACAGAGTGGTTTCTGACTGTGAGCATGTTTCCGTCTGTTCTGATGCGCAGACCCCTGATTTCACTGCTGTTTCCCACCGTTGGCTGATTGTCCTCTACCCGGGGCCATGGCAGGCAGGGGGGAAGCTGAGGGGACAAGCTGGGTCCCCTGCTCCTAGGAGCTGAGAGTCTAATTCCCCAAGCCTGTGGCCTCTTTGGTGGGATGTTTGGACAACCATCCTATTTTTTCCCCAGGCCCTTGGAATTGAAAGTGAGAATGACTTGTATAAACTGGTGAACTTCTTCCTTAAATACCGAGCTCATCACATGCCCTCTGTCCAGGTAAAGTACGATGCAGCTAAGAAGAGTGTTTTCAGTTCCCCTGGAAGCCCCTAGAGGACATTGCTGCCTTTGAATAATGCTTCTGGAGAAATAGTAAGGGTTTTATGTCCGGTATAGCTAAATTAGCATTTTACGTATTATTATTATTAATTTTTCTATTTGCAAAGGGAAGAATGGCAGAGGGTGAGATGCTGTTCTTACGCTGAGGCCCAGGGATCTTTCTGTATGTTCTCTCGAAGCCAAGTCTCAGTCCCTGTGAGACCAGAGCCCACCAAGTTCTGCATATTTTGGTCCTTAAACACTTTCCTGCAAAGCAGGGCCCATCTGTAATACATTTCTTGATTGTAACTGATTTCAGTAGGAGAATCAAATATCTCTTCTGAAAAAGTAACCATATTAAAAATACTATGAAATTTTAATTTAAAAATTAAAAATCTAGAGGCCAGGTGTGGTGGTGCACGCCTGTAATCCTAGCACTCTGGAGGCCGAGGAGCTCAGGAGTTCGAGACCAGCCTGAGCAAGAGCGAGACCCCGTCTCTACTAAAAATAGAAAGAAATTAACTGGACAACCAAATATATATATATATGTATATATATATATAAAATTAGCTGGACATGGTGGCGCAGCTACCTCCCAGCTACTCGGGAGACTGAGGCAGAAGGATTGCTTGAGCCCAGGAGTTTGAGGTTGCTGTGAGCTAGGCTGACGCCATGGCACTCTAGCCCAGGCAAGAGAGTGAGACTTTGTCTCAAAAAAAAGAAAAAATTAAATTAAAAAAATGTTTTTTATATTGCTAGCCCAATGGTGAATATTCTGATACAGTTCCAAAAAAAGAGTTGGCTGAATGGATAAAACCAAGAAGCAATAAATGAATAAAAAGATACATTTGCCTGTATCAGAATAAAGTCTATAGGGCAAAAATCACTAAAGGAAAGATAAGAAACAAATGACAAGCTGGGGAGAAATATTCTCAACTCATATCACAGTTAAGGGTGAATTTCCTTAATATATAAAGAGCTCTCATAAACCAGGAAGAAAAAGGTCAACTCAGTAGAATAGACAACAAATATGAATGAACACCTCCAAGAAGAGGCAATACATAACTTTTAAACATATGAAAAGACAATAAGCCTTCCTTATAATAATAGAAATGCAAATTAAAACTGCCTTAATTCCACTTTTCACTTGTCAGGTTAGCAAAAACCTGAAAGTTTGATAACACATAGTGACGACTGAGGTATGGGAAACAGGCATACTCATAAGTTGCTGGTAGGAATGTAAATTGTTGTAACCTCCCCTGAGGATAATTTGGAAATATCAATTACAAAATTGTGTATACTTTGTGCTGCAATTCCTCTTCTAGGATTTTCTTCTATAGATTTGTCTCAATACAGTTGAAATGATGTTTACTGTAGCTTATTCACTGTAGCATTGTTTGAAATGGCAGAGGATTGGAAACAACCTAAATGTCCATCATTGAGGAATTTATTTAATAATATTTGGTACATCTACACAATGGGATACTATGCAATTGTGAAAAATCCAAAGAAGTTCTTTAGATATTTATGTGAAAAGATCTCTAAGGTTTATTGGTATTTGAAAAAAGCGGAGTACAGAACTACATGTGTAGTATAGTATCATTTATATAACAATAGGAAGGAAAAATATATATGGAAAAGTATATATATATTTATATATGTATTTGTTTATATAGGCATAATATTTTCTTGGAAAGATACATAAGAAACTTGATAAAATTAGTTTACTTGTGGCAGGTAAATTCAATGACGTGCAAGACAGGAGTAGGAGGAAGACTTTTTTGAATTTAAAAATTAAACCTAAAATTTAGTTTGTATTATGATTTGAAAGGAGATTTATAACATGTAAGCTTTATGAATATCAACACAATGAACACCTGTGATCCCAGATCTAGAAATAGACCATTATTGTCGTTTTGAAGCCACTAGTGCCCCCCCATCCCAACCCCCCTCTCTCCCCTGTCTCTTATTTCTGTCCTTGGTAAATGTCTCCTTCAGCAAGCTGTCTGTAACTTTCTGTAAGCTTTTCTCCGTTTCTCCTCTTCCCGTCTCTCTGCACACATGCATGCGTGTATCTCCAGCCCACAGCTGCCTTTGGCCTTTCTCCAGGTCAAGCCCCTCCAATCGGCAAACGTGGAGCAGACAAGCGTGCTGTCAGACCTGGAGCTGGAGGAGCAGCTGGTGATGGAGGAGGAGCAGGAGGAAAGCCTGGAGGAGGAGGGAGAGCAGGAGGAAAGCCTGGTGGCGGAGGGAGAGCAGGAGGAAGACCTGGTGGGGGAAGATGAGCAGGAGGAAAGCCAGGTGGAGGAGCAGCAGCAGGAAGAGAAGGAGAGCCCGCCCTCCCCCTGGCTCATCCACCCCAACGACGTCCTCAAGATCCTGGAGGCCTTCGTCATGGGTCTGAAGAAGCCCAGGTGGGCGCTTGCCAGAGATGGGCGCTGGATGGGCGGGGCAGCCATGCAGAGCTAGTGAGTGAGGAAGAGCCCGGGCGGGCCGTGGGGAGAGAGTAAATGGCTCTCCCAAGGAGGGCGAGAGGGATCGACAGACGTACTCAGGAACCAAATGTGGTGTAGTAGTGAGTGATCTGGGCTTTTTTCATTCATCATTCATTCCTTCAACAAACATTTCTTTTAGTCTGCCATGCGTAGGCACTATGAGATAACACCTTGTGATCAGAACAACAGCCAAAGCATATTCAAGATGTAATGTTCAGAGGGAGAAGTGGTCATCTCCATCTGGCATGTCAGAGAGGGTTTGGGACAGATGGCACCAGAACTGGGTGTTCCCAGGAGGATAAAGTAGAGGAAAGGGCATTTGGGGACGTAAAAGCACGAGGAAGGCCTGGATGCTCAAGAGTCATGATGGGGGTATGGCTGGAGTGTCCAGGGTCTGGAGGGGAGACCAGTGGGAGGGGAGCCAGCCAGATCTTGGTAGTCCTTGCCTGATGTGCCTAAGATAGTTGTCTTTACTGCATGGTGGACAGAGGGAGCCATGATTAGGTTTGCATCTAGAAGGATCACTTTGGCGACAGGGAGTGGGTGGTGCTAGATACAGGGAGACCAGTCCAGAGACTGGTCCAGGTGGGAGGTGGCAATCTCCTGCACTGAGGCTGTCATGGAGGGGATGGAGAGCGCATGACAGGATCGAGAGCTGTTCTGACGCAGTGGTGGAAGAAACGGCCATAGTGATGAGCTGTAAAGCCAGCAAGGTAAACTGATTGGGAGGAAGAGGGGGTGGATGAAACGCCAGTGATGCCTTCACAATGTGGCAGCGGCACTGAGAGTCAGGAAGGTTGACGATAAATGTGTCCTTTCTGAGACTCTGCTGTCATCTAATAAATGTAGACAGCTGAGTAGGACGGTGACAGGTGGGAAGGCAGTAAGTCTGTGGCTGGCACTGTGACCGGCACTGGTTGGGGGCCTGGGTGGCGCCAGGTGGAGATGGCGGTGCCAGTTCTCTTGACCTGCAGGGACCCGAGGCCACCAGTGAGAGTGCTGAAGGTCACGCGCAATGACTCCAAGGACTCTGAGTACTGGCAGGCCCTGACCACGGTTGTCCCTCCCGCCAAGCAGAACCTCTGGGATGCTCTCTACGCAGCCCTGCAGAAATACCAGTAAGTGTAGATGTTGTGGGCCAGGAGCCAGGGGGAGCTCGCAGGCAGATGAGGACAGTTGTTTGGAATGGCCACGTTTGCTGTCTCCCTGTCTCATGACATCTGGGATTGAAGGCTGCTTTTGGCACCTCTTGTGGGGGGTGGATCGCATTGGGTGGCCGGCTCTCAGGTCTGCCCTGCCTGTTCTGTGCCTGCTAGCCTGGCTTGTCTGGTGGCCGGGTGAATGGTGAGCTTCTGGGGTCTCCCACCACCTCCAGCCCGGACAGAAGCATAGAGACTCTGGCAGGGGCTGGAGGATTCAATGGCCTCTAACCTGTGCTTCTGCCCAAAGCCTTGTGCTGACGCAGAGGGCCAAGCTGCTGATGGAAAACGAGGCTCTGGAGCAGCAGAACACGGAACTGCAGATGCTGCTGCAGCAGTATCTAGACTCCAAGGTAGGTGGTGGGGCCTCCAAGGAGCGGCGGTGGGAGGCAGGGAAGGGGCGCAGGGACCTGACACTGACATTAGGAAACGTCCCCTCCCCTACCCAAACCAAGGGAGCTTCAAGCTGTGATGTAAAAATCAACTCTTATTGGGCAAGGGGGTGGATATTGCCCGAGGCCTCCTGCAGGGCAGCCAGGGTGTGACAGCAGCCCTTTGGTGCTGGTGGTCTTTGGCGCCAGCTTCCTGTTGGGACGCTCTTTTTAAAGCAAAGTGAGGAGTAGCTTCACAGCGGCAGGGCTCTCTCCAGCTGTGTTTCCGTCTTCCATGCCGTCTTACCACTCTGAGAGGTAGCTGGAGCGGAAATTAGTCTCCCATTTCACAACAAGGAGAATCAAAACCAGGAGCCATTGTGACTCGTCCGGAGCCCCGGCCCTTTCCGCTCTGCCAGCCCAGGTTCTCTGGCCTGTGGTACGACTGGAGGGTCGTCCTCGCATGGGGAGGAGGTCTGGGGATGGATATTCCTTGGCCTCCCCTTGTGCCTACTCCAGCCACAGGTGTGGCAACGTCCCCCTGGCCTGGCAGGGAGAGAAAGGGGAAAGTCCTTTCGTAACAGTTGTTTGCTCTGCACGTGGATGTGGATCCTTCCGCAGTGCTAGGGGCGTGGGCCCGGGGCTCCTGACACAGCTATCAGTTGCACATGTGTGAGGTGACAGAGGCCAGCCCCGAGTCCAAGAACAGAGGATATGTGGCCCCAGCATGGTCCCAGGTCCCAGGCCACACCTGAAAGGGGGAGGTGGTGGCATTGGCATCATTATGGCCTCTCGGCCCATGACAGGACTCAGACATTTGGGGACTGCATGGTCCCTGCTTGCATGGATGCCACTGTGTACAAGAGGACGGGGAGGAGGAGGTAAGGGCAGGTCAGGACGAGGACAGAATGGGCACGTGAAGAGGAGAGGGAAGGATCAAAGAGAGCGGCTGGGAGGGAAGATTAGGAACCTCGTGGAGGTTCCTGGCTGGGCAGAAGCTGAGACCTGTCCCCTGAAGGAAGCAGCCTGTGACTTCTGAGGCCCCTTTCACCTTTGGGGAGGAAATGCTTGCAGGGGTTTGGAGGCCTGTGGGAGGGCCAGCATGGCACGGGCCCCACAGAGGTCATGAAGAAGGAGGGCCCTGGGAAAAGTGTAATGGCTGTCACCCTTTCTTTTCCAGATAAACGCTCAGCTGCGAGTTCCTCCGACTCAGGTGTTGCGGATGCCCACAAAATAGAGCTGGGCCTCAAAAGGCTGACGTGTTAGGGCTGCTGCTGGTGTTAGTGCTGGGGCTGGCACATGTCACCCAAGGGACTGCGCCTGGGCCCACTGTCTGGATTTTCCAGAGTTTTCTTTATAGCCTGTCAAAATAAGGCAGCAAGAGGAGTTACCTGTATCCTGCCCTTACGATTAAAGCGTTTGATTAATAAAAGTTGTGACTGAGTCTCTTTAAAGAGGTCAAGTCTAGTGAGACATGGCCCCTGCCTCCACCTCTGTGCCATGAGGCGACTGTGTCCCAGGCTGAGACCGTGGTGTGTCAGAGGCGGAGGCCGGCGGCAGAGAGCTCCTGTCTGGCTTTGGGGAGAGCTGCTTTCTCTGGGTGAAGGCTGGAGCTTTTGGGCCCTCGTGGGGTTCTAAGCCTCCAGACTGTCCTTGGGCCCAAAGGACTCTTGGTGCTTTGGGGGCCCCTGGGTCCACCCTGGTGTGCCTTTTGGGCTGTGGTGTGAGGCCTGAGGTCCATCTTGAACCCTGGGCCGGGAGAGACCACCCAAAGGAGAAAAGCCATTGGGCCCAGCTGGCACTGAGCTTACTGACCTAGAGCCCTGCTGACTCTGGCCCCGACGCTGTGACTGGATTGTACCTAAGCAATGCAGACTTGTCAGCTCAGTGTTTGATTTCTTTTATTAAGAGAAAAATCACCACCTGGGAAAAGAAAAACAGCCAACAGAAACTCAGACGCCAACGGGCAGCACCTGAAGTGCAAGCTGCAGCCGAGGGGAACAGAGGTGGGGGCTGCCTGGGGTGGGGAGGGTGCAGGGTTCACTCTCCTGCTTGTCACCACCCCTCCTCTGGGCGTGTGAGTGCAAGCCTGGGCAGAGGGAGCTCTGGGAAGTGACAGAACCCGTAGGCAGGACAGGGACTGGGCTTGTGCACGCAGGCCAAGGCGGCTGCCTGGGAGGAGGAGGAGCTGGCAGAGTCAGCAGTCGTAGCCGCCCTGTGTACTTGAAGGTTGGGTCCAGGCCCCTGATGCACAGCCAAGACTGGTGCAGTCTGCAGGGACAGGGTGGGGATGCCTTTGCTCATTCATTCTCTCCAACACCCTGGGTACTGGCCCAGGATCCTTGGTTACTCTCATGCAAGCTTTAATCCTAGACTTGGAAGGCCTGGGGGAGGCCTCCTTGGGAGCCAGGGGATGAAGGGTGGAGCCTCAGCAAGGTGGGCAGTCCAGATGCCCCCTTCCCACGCTCCCCAGCCCACAGGCGGGCATCTGAGGGGCAGGGCGGGGCAAGCAGCAGCCGGGGGCAGAGAGGAAGGCAGCCCAGCAAGCAGGAGCAGCTCCCGGGCCCGAGGCTCCAGGAGGGACATAGGGAAGAGTCCAGGCCACAGGAGGGGCAAACGTGGTGGCTGGGAGTGGCGCTGGCGGGAGGTGGCAGGCCCTCACGCGCCCAGGAGCTTTTTGACCATGTAGCCAGGCATGCTGTAGAGGAAGAGGGCCAGCATGAGCAGCCCCAGCAGCGCCAGCACGATCTTGATGATGAGCCACTTGTACCGGGTGCAGATGAGGTACTTGATGGACTTGAGGGGGTTGAGGAACCAGACAAAGGCAGTGTCAGGCCGGCTGTGGAGCAGAGGGAGGAGCTGGTCAAGCAGTGGGCTAGAGCCGCTCCCCAGGCATCCCCCGCTTACTTCTAGACCCCAAGGGGCCCTGTCACGGCCACAGCCCCCAAAGCAGTGAGTGCTGAAGCCAGGGTTCGAGCCCAGGTCTAAGCACCAGATTTGCTACTTACAAAACCCTGTCCTCCCTGCAGGACCTCTGATGCCCCATCTCCTCCCAAGGCCTAGATGGCACTTTTTGGCAGTGGGGCAGCCATGCAGCCACTACCTGCAACTTGCAGTCATGGGCAGCCACAGCCCCCACTGCCTGCAGTTCTACTTGTTAGTAAGCTCTTGCGGTGAGCAGTGCATTCTGTGTGCTGCCCCCGTCCTCAGTGAGATCAGTGTTTCTCAACCTCATCCTGTCTGACGGACATAAACTTCTGCCCCACCTGGCCCTGCGAGGGTCAGAGCAGCCCCTGTGGGGCGCATAACAGCCTCGCTGACCTGCCCACACCAGTGCGGATCTCCTCCACCTTCCGCACAGCCTCCTAGTCAAGAAGCACTCGCCTGGCTTCACTATCTGTCATTTGTGTGATAAAAAACAATAGATTTCATAAAATGTCAAGATATAAAATTAAAGGACTGAGTGGCCGGGTGTGATGGCTCATGCCTGTAATCCTAGGACTCTTGAGCTCAGGAGTTTGAGACCAGCCTGAGCAAAAGTGAGACATCCGTCTCTACTAAAATAGAAAAGTTAGAGTGGCGCACGCCTGTAGTCCCAGCTACTTGGGAGGCTGAGGAAGGAGGATCGCTTGAGCCCAGGAGTTTGCTGTGAGCTAGGCTGATGCCATGGCACTCCAGCCCAGGCAACAGAGTGAAACTCTGTCTCAAAAAAAAAAAAAACCTTAAAGGATTGAATGTGGTTTTTCAAACTACTACCTCCCAGAAGACGTGGACTGCACCCCCAGAGCTGAACCTGGTATTGGTGGGGCCACATGGAAGGGGCTCAGGCGCAGGACACCTGGTTTCGAATGCCAGCTGTGGTGGGTGAATTAGGCACCTCTGTGAGCCTCAGTTTCTTCTTTTTTAAAATGGCGTTAATAGTGGGCCCTACCTCCTGGGGCTGGTGACATGGTGGAGGGGGACAATGGCTGTGGAGGTCTGAGCACGTGAGTGGGTGCTTAGGCAGGGGTGGCTGTTAAATGTTTGAGCTGGATGGAATTATCCTGCAGAGCAGAAAACAGCTCTGGATTGGGAGGTCACACCCGGGTGGGAACTATTTCCGGACTTGTGGCTAATCCTAGCCAAATCCTTTCTCCCTTCTCCTGTCTGCCAACTGAATTAGAGACTCAGGGATGTTGCTGGGAGTGAAGTGGGTGTAGTGACAAGAATTGATGACTCAGAAACCTGGGCTCGAGTCTCAGCTCTATCCTAATTTGCTGAGTGACCTTGGGTGAGTGACTTCACCTCTCTGGCCCAGTATGTAAACATGGAAAATAATTGTTTCTAGTTCCAAGAGTCTATTATCGTGTCTTGAAAACTTGAAAGTTGCTGTGTACATGTGGATTCGCATGTGTATGTGCTTGTGTACATGTGTGTGCACACGTATGCCTGTTTGTAGACATGTGAGCACATGTGTGCACATGTGGGCATGTGTGGACATGTATATGCCTGTTTATGGTCATGTGTGTGTGTTTATGTGCATATGTGAGCATGTGTGTGCATGTGTGTTTGTGGACACAGGTGTGCATATGCGAGTGTGTGTTCCATATGCCGCCCAGCCCTTGGTGCAGAGGAGGGAGAAGTATCAGACCCAGAAGGCTGAGGGCTCAGGCCCTAAGGATCTTCTTGACGAGGTAGCCAGGCACGGAGTAGAGAAACAGGGCGAGGAGGAGGAGCAGCAGCAGGAGCAGCAGCAGTCTGAGGAGCAGCCAGCGATAGGAGTGCCACAAGAAGTAGCGGGCAGACTTGAGAGGGTTCAGGAACCAGGTGAAGCTGGTGTCCGGCTGGCTGGAGCGGTGCAAGAGCAGAGGGACGTGGGGAAAGGACAGGGAGGATGAGGGCTGGCTTGTGGTGAGGGCCCGGCCGAGAGGGAAGCCAGCTGGGCTGAGTGTGTGGAGTTCTGGGTTTCTTCCCAGCCACCAAGGCTGGCTGGGCCCCCAGATGCCACCACAGGAGCTGCTTGCTTTGGCAAAACCCAGGAGAGCATTTAGCTCTGCTCAATGGGACCTTCCCTGGGAGAGGAACCGCTTCCCTGTGCTGATAGCCGTCCTCTGGCTTAGAGGGAGGTGGTGGGGTTCAGGGGCATCGGACAGGAGGGAGGGGCTCCCCTGCTATGAGGCCGTGACCCAGAAAAGGATAGAGGGGGTGCCTAGGGAGTAGAGGCAAAGAAGATTGGAAAGTTCTGGCCCCTCCTTCCTGTTCCAATGCTCCCAAGAATCTGTTCCTGGCAGGAGGACCAGGCAGGCAGGGCACTCACTTGGGTTTCTCTAGGGGGTCAGGTTCATTACGGGCCAGGCCCACCGGATTCTTCTCCGCCTCCTCTGCGGTGAGTAAATGCAACTCAGCCTCCACCTTGCCCTGCAGAGAAGGACAGAAAGGTCCCAGTGCTCAGGCCAGGTGTGGGCCCTCAGCACCCCAGGTGGGGCCAGCCCTGCCCACGCCCATGGCCCGGGCAGGAGGTGGTGCCCACCGTGAGCTCAAACTCGTCATTCTCATTGCGGGCCAGGAGGGGCCACCAGCCCTTGACACGCTTCTGCTTGAAGATGGAGACGAGAGGCACGTCCACCTCCCCGGTGGCCATCTCCATGGTGCACTGCTTGGCTGTCTTCGCGCCCCGTGGGAACCGGTTCAGGTCCAGCTCGATAGCCCCTGTGGCAACCTCAGAGTCAGCTCTGGGTGAACAAGGCGGGGGGAGGGGGATGGGGTTCTGGCCTCCTTGGCCCCTGTGTGCTGAGTGTGGACTGCCCTGAACCCGTATCTCATCCTCTCGCTTCACTCCAGCTCCTCTGCCTCAGTCGAGGTCTCTCGCAGGCTCTCTGGGCAACTGTCCACCCCCCTGTGCTTTGCTCAGGCCCTTCCTTCAGCCTGGAGGGTCTCTCCCGCTCCCCCCATGCATCTCCTCTGTTAAAGTCCTGCTAATCCCAGAAGCCCACAAGCTTGCAGATGCAGATTAGAGTTTTTGGGGGAAACTTCGCTTTACAGAGGAGCAACCTGAGCCCCAAGGAAATTTCCTGACTCCCTTAAGCAGCCTTGCAGATCCCTCCATCAGCACTGACTGTTCCCTCCTTGGTGTGCTCAAAGCACCTTGTCAGCCCGATTATGACACTGAGGACATCTGCCCGGGCATGGTTAGGTGGGTCCCTGGGGCTGTCTGATGCCTCTGGCTCTGACAGACTGGAAGGAATGATGCTCTGAGCCTCAGGCTCGGCTCCCCCTGTCCCCACTTCCCACCACCCTCGCGCCTCTTCAGTTCTGAATCCCAGGCCCCACCCTTGCCCTGCTCCGCACCCAGGAAGTCGTCGGCAGAGAAGTGGTCGGCATCCCAGATCTGCAGTGTGAGCCGAGCGGGGATCTTGTATTCGGTCTCGTCCCAGGAGAACATGGACTCCTTCTTGGAGATGACAATCTTTTCCTCAGCCGCCAGGTAGTCGAAGGGGAACAGGTAGCGCCAGTTGAAGTTGCCTTCACCAGTGAGGGAGTGGTAGTGGACATCCGTGTCCTGCTTGTCCTCCTGCTGGCCCTTCAGCCACCTGCAGGGCGCCACACCTCCAGACCTGCAGCCACACCTGGTGGGACCACTCCCCACCCCAGGCCCCCTCCACCTCCTCTCCTGCCTCCCAGGAAGGGGGCTCAGCCCCTCCTGTTCAGAGACCTCTCACTCACCCCCGCACAAAAATGTCACTGGATTTCTCCCCAGTGAAGAAGTCGTCGTCCTCCAGGACCACCTCATCCGTGTTCCACACGATGACCCGCAGCTCATACCTGGGCAGGGGGAAGGGGGCCCGTCAGCAGCCTGGGGGGCAGGGTTACGCCAGGGTCCTGGGGTGAGGATGGGGCAGGGGCTGGAGATGAGGTGATGGGGAGAAGCTGCCTGGGGACCTGGGCTTAGCACTGGGCCTGGGCCAGGCTGGGGCTGAGGGAGACATATGTCCAGTGGGGTCCCAGGGTGAGCGAGAGAGTCAGCCAGGCAGGTGGGTGAGAGAGACGCTGGCCCTGCCCCGGGGAGACCCAGAGCACTCTCTTGGCAGGGAGGCTGACCAAGGATGGGGACAGGACGGGGAGAGGGCTGGCTGCTGGGGCTGGCTGAAGTGAGGTCCCGGGGGGCAGGCGCGAGTTCTCTCTTTCAGAGGCCAGACTCTTCCCTCCAGTTCCAAGAGAAATTTAACATTTAAGCCCAGGAGCCAGCAATGGAAGCCAATGGAATCTGGCTTCCTGTATGTCCTTGTCTCCAAAGAGGATTTTTTCCCTCAAGGTTTAATTGTAATTATGAATGACATAGTTATGTTTCAATCATTAGGAGTGAGGTTGAGTCATCCGCTAAAAATCAACGGGAGCCTGGCTCTCCATGGAGTTCCGGAAACAGACTGTTGCCCTGGACTGCAAGTCCAGAGCGACAAACGGGCTGCGGTGCCTCGCAGTGGTGGGCCCTGGCACAGTGGACTCGTGGCCTCAGGCTTGGAGGATAGTCCAGGCGGCGCTCGCTGCATGATTTGCCAGGGCCAGTGCCAAATGGAAATGCAGAGCCCTTGTTAAGAAATCACCAAGAATTTCAAGAAGGCAGCATCAGAGCATGAAAACAAGAGCAGGGCCTCTCTGAGCATGGGGCCCTGTGCCGCCTCCTGCGCCCGCGAAGCTGGCCCTGAACCCACACACTGAGGCTGTCAGAGTGGGCAGCTACTTGAAACTGCCATTTCATGGATGGGAAAACTGAGGACCAGGGAACGAAAGTGACCTGGCCAGGGCCAGCTAGGAGGGGCAGGTGCCTTGGCTCCTGAGCCGGTGCTACCACCTGGGGCCTCTTCCAGGCACTTGCTCCTGCACACGTCATTGGCAGGCACTTTGAAGGCCACACAGAGCAGGCTCTCGGGGTCCGTGCAGGAATGTGTCGGGCACTCTCAGGAGCGCTGTGCGTGCATGAGGTGCACAGTGTGTGACAGCGAGTCCACACGCCAGGATGGAGGTGCACTGGAGGGAGCCGGGTGTGGCTCGGTGGGAGTGGGGGTGTGGCTTCTGCCACAGCCAACGGGGACCCCCGGAGCAGGCGCTACAACTCTACTGATTGGTTGGTCTGTGTCTCCTCCACAAGGCCTGGTGGCCTGATGGCCACACTCAGGGCCCAGGAAAGGCAACTGACCCAAACCCTCTGGGCCTGAGCCTTCTGCAGGAAGGGCTGGACCTTGGTAGAAGTGGGTGTGGTGGGGTGGGGAGGAGGTGGGGTTGGGGGATGGGAGGTAGAGGGTAGGAAGGGAGCAGGGCTGGGCCCCAGCAGCTCACTTCTTGGGCTTCCGGGGAGAGATGTCCAGAGGGGTCCCAGGGGCTGGCATGTCCATGGGGAACATGTCCACCCACAGCTCCAGGCGGCCCTGAGGAAGAGAGGGCCATGGCAGATCTCCCAGGGACTTCTCCCTCTGCCCAGGAAGGTCAGCTCTCCTCTCCCTCCCAACCTTTGTTCTGTCAAGGACCCATTCATCAATTTCCATCTTTGGATGCCAGGAATTCCTGTGATGTCACCAGTAGCCAATCACAGCTTCTGAGAGAGACAACCCAGGTTTCTATTGAGCTGATGTAGTTGTCAGTCAAAGCAAACACTTGCCATTCGAGTTACTCTGAGGGGTCTTGGTGGGGAGGCACCTGCCAGGCTTCCCAGACAAGGCCAGTTTCTACCTTTACAGACCCAGGCTGGGAATCCCTGGGCCCAAATACTCAAGAACCCCAGGTCCCAGCCAGGCAAGTGTCACCTGCTCGATGCCTGGCTTGTCAGGGTTGAGCAGTGGCCTCGTCTCCACATGTTCTGGCACCAGGCGGCAGCCCACGCGGGGGATGTCCTCCCAGTGCCTCAGGGCTGACAGCGCCACGTGCTCGTCTGTGGGCTTTCTCTGACCTGTGGGTGCCGGTGGATCAGCTGTCACGGGCTCAGCAGAACCAAGAGAGCTTTGCTAGGGCCAGGGACTTAGGGGCACAAAGAAGCCCCTGAGCCATCACCTGTCATTTTACTGTTGGGGAAACTGAGGCACAGAGGGAGAAGTGGCTTGCCCAAGATCTCAGCTTGGCCTATTAGGGCCAAGAAAGGTCTGTGCCCTTAGTTTCCTCTGCTCGAGAACCCTGCTGGGCTGTGAGAGAGGGGTCAAGGAGGGGAGAATCCACTTCCTATCCCAGCACCTGAAGGTGATGGCCACAAGTTCCCTGGCACAGATGCCTCCTGATTCTCTAGAAAGTGCCCATGGGTAGAGGAGTGGAGAGAGCCCTTGGAGCCATGTGGCCCTGGGTCCACACCCTTACTCTGCCTCTAAAGAGCCACTTGACCTTGCAAGTCACTGAAACTTGTTGGATCTCGGTTTGCCCCTCTGCAGAATGGGGCTAACCTCCCTCTGCCACTGGGATGCCGGGATGTGGGGGGAGGGGTATGGAGCAAGTGGGAAGTGCAGTGTAGGAGGGGGTGGAAGCGCAGTGGCTGGGCAGACAGGAGGGGGCTCAGGCTAAGGGCACCCAGCCCTGGTCTTGAGGTCCCCCCAGGGAAGTGTGGGTCTCTCCTGGCCTCGAACCCCCTGGAAGGGGAGCAGGTGGCTCCACCCAGCGCCCCATTACCATTCTCATCCTCAATCTCGGAGGGCCCAGTGAAGACGCGATTGGCCACCTTCACTCTCCCAGGGGGCCCGAAGTGGGGACCGTCCACTTTGCCGTCTTTGCAGAGGCGGGTCAGGATCTGGCTGGGCTTCATGGGGTCCCGCCAGATATTGTAGCCGTGTCTGCGTGAGGGGACACACAAGCCTTGTGGGGCTTGGCCAGGACTGAGCCATCCCTGGGCAGCAGCTGGTGGCAGCTGGTTCTCTGAAATTGGCTGTTGCCCCTTGTCAGCAAGTGAGCCTGCCCTGGGCTCCAGGCTCACCTGGGACACTAGAGTTGCTGCCCACATGCTCAGTGTCCCCCAACCCAGCCCCACTCCATCCCCCACTGTGCCCACTCCTCTGGAACCTCAAAGACTCCCATGAGCAAACTGAAAACCAGGGAGGTTAAGGGACTTGACCAGGGTTGCACAGCCTGTATGTGTCAGAGGCTGACCCAGATCCCCAGTGGACTCTTCCCCCCTCCTCTGTTCCCCTCTCCCCCTCCTCAGCCCATTCTTCTCTCCTTGTCCTGCCTCCTCTGTCCTGGAATCCCCTGGCCCTCCCCTTGTCTCGGAATCTGCAGTCCTGTCCCCTGAAGTCTGTGCCCAGAGCCTGTAGGGCCAGAAGGCTGGCCTGGGACAGAAACCATAGTATGTCTACCTTCCTAAATCACCATGCTCTGAATCTTATTTTAGAGTAGAGGTGCAGCAGGCACACCCGCCCCATGCCCCGCGCACATGGAGTAGGTCTGGGTGATGCCACAGGTGGCTCGGTGCTTGCTGTAGAAGCGGTTCTCCAGGTCGATCTTGGTTTCCCCAATAAGGTCGTCTGTACCCACCAGGTCCCAGTCATACACAGCCACCGTCAGCATGGATTCCATGGGGAAGGAGGCCTCGATGTCAAAGGACCTGGCGGGTGGGGTTGGAGGAGGGTTGTAGGGTGGGCTGGCTGGGAAAGTCAAGGTGGGGGGAGGGCACCAGGAGGACTTACTTTCCAAAGACAGGGTTCAGCTGCTTGGAGATGTAGTTCTCCTTGTCACGGATGTCTGTCTTTCCTAGGCGGATGGCGATGTAGGGATCGGCTTTGCCATTGATGTCTGCAGGGTGCAGGTCTGTGGCCTGGGATGGGGGGTGCTGCCTTAGCAGGCTCCCCACACCTGGCTCTTCTGCCAGTGCCCCTGTCCGGCTGCCCGAGGGCCCCATGATGGGGAAGGGCAGGGGCAGGAGCACTGGACCAGAGTGAGGAGACTTGCTGTGTGACAGCACTTGTGATGGCACTTGCTGTGAGAGACTTGCTGAGGGACAGCAAGTGGCTGTCCCTCTCTTGGCCTTAGCTTCTCCCTTTAGAAAAGGTGGGGACTAGACCAGATGGCCTCCCTGGTGTCTCCCAGTCTGGGACGGGCAGTTTGCATCTGCTTCAGTTCCTCCTGGACAGGAGGCCTCAGGGACTGGCAGGGAGGGGACACAATGGGAGTCTTACCCGGACCACATAGACTCGGACCAGCACGTTGATGGGGTCATTGCTTGGGATGCCCTGGAACATGCCATAGGTGGGGTCGTAGCCGGCTTCTCGGGACACATCCTCTGGGAGTGGCACTTTGTACACGCAGAGGGAGCCCTGGGGTGAGGCAAGTGTGGGTCAGGGTGCAGGTTTGCCTGGGGACAGGCAGGGGTGGCAGTCAAAATAGCTCACAGCACTGGAAGGTCCAGACACAGCTGCAGCAGGGCCTCAGCCCTTTAGCTGCCAGGCCAGCTGCAGTGTTCTGGGGGCAGAGGAGAGGCCAGGGCAGTGGCAAGGGTGGGGGAGAGAACTTGGGGTGGTGGGGATGCTCAGGGGTTGGGCCCGCGCTCCTCCCTGACCTTGAACCGGCCCACGATGCGCTCCTCCTCGGTCGAGCCATCTTCGTCATCCCCGGTCTTGCCCCGCAGCAGGTTGAAAGTGTGCAGCCAGTCCTCAAAGTTGTCAAACTCGGACTCCAGCTCCTTGGGGTACACCTGGGCCAGACCAGGCCATTAAGGGTCCACTGCCTGTCACCAGCTTTCATCCTGCCCCATCTGCTGCCTCATGCCCCCAGCTCCCTGGTGCGTCTACACCCAGACCCTCACCTTAAGCTCATCAATCTTGGGCTTCTTCTTCTCTGGGGCCTCAGGACCCTGGCCGGGACCCGGGCTCTGGGTCTTCTTCTTCTTCTCCTCCTTTGCAGCCCTTACCTTGTCCTTGCCCTTCATCGGCCCCTTCAGGCCTGGCCAGGAGCAGAAAATGAGGCCCCATGCAGCTCAGTGGTGAGGGGGGCAGAAACGATCAGAGCAGGAAGGCCAGGGTCAGGACCCAGCCCTGCCACTAATGTACTTTACTAATGACACTTCTATGGGCTCCGTTACTCAGCCGCAAAATGCAGACCATTCTCCCTGCATGCCTGCCTCGTGCAGGTGCATTCAAGTCATGCCCCTTGGCAGCTCGGGGCAGGAGGGAGCATGGCCTGTCTCTGCACAGCACCTGCCCTCTCACCTGCCTCACTCTTCTTGTCCATAATATTAACAAGCTCATTCTACATTAGCATTTCCCAAACTGCATTCAGTGGAGTTTCAGGTATAGGTGATGTTGGAATGCTTTAGAAGAAAGGCTATTGTAGTCTAATAAGCTGGGAAAATATTTTATACTCTGTCTTCCTTTCAGAGATTTGTAACAATATTTGCATATTAAAGACTCTGAGAAGTCCTGCACCAAAAGAACCTGCTTAAATCAGCATTTCCTAAACTGATTTGACCACAGAACCCTCTTTTCCCTCTAGAATGCCCATCAATATTCTGCTGTGAAAAAAGGTCTGGAAAATGCTGGATAGGATGAGCTCTGAAGACTGTTCCAGCTCTGATATTCTGTGGCTGCTGAACTGGTCAGAGCAGAAGCCACTCTAGATAAATGGCTTAAGCCTGCGCTGGTGCCCAGGGCCTCCTGCTGCTGTCTGCCCCTGGCTCCTGCAGCTGCGAGGGCCGTGGGAGGGGAAAGAGAAGCAGGTGGTAAGGCGGGCAGGGGGAGAGGAGGCAGAGATCGGGATTCCAGGGCTCACCCTCGCTGTTTTCCACCTCCTCCTTCTCCTCCAGGTCAATTCCTGAGGACTCTTGTTGTCGAAGTTGCTGCCAAAAGACAAGGTGAGGAGGAGGGAAGGTGGGCTTCCTGGGGAGGGGTCTGTTGAACCCAAACTGTGGTCCCAGACCAGTCTTAACCACTTCGGTACGGCGCTCACTGGCTGCGACACCTTGCCCACAGCCGGCACTCACAGCCCGCACGGTAGGTAGTCTGTGCTGTGCATTGACAACGAATCCATTTTGTTCTTGTGTGATGAGGAAAGCTTTAAAGCACTGAAAGCTTGTTTGACTTTACAGGCAGCTTTACTTGTGATGTAAATCAGAATAGGTAACATATATGTTTTCATTACGTTATTTTTAAATGTTCACAATTTTATTTTGATAAATGAAAAATTAGAAAAGTCGTATCACGGCTGTAGGCTAAAGTAGCTGTGCACGTTCATCTGTGGCTATCGACTATAGTCGACGCTGGTACCGAAGTGGTTAAATGCACTAGAAGCAGATACTCTTTCCTACTGCATTCAAATCCATCATGTGCTCTGCTTAAGCAGGTTAAAAAGTTTATTATATGTGCAATATGATTATACTTAGGGATTTATAAATCTTTCAATTGTGTATCATTTAAAAATATAATGCACTTTAATGTCACTTCTTAGTGGTATTAATGATTTTTTTAAATGTAGTAAAGTAAAACTGAGTAAGAGAATGTTCTTTATTTTCTTTCACTCAGCACATCCCAACTATAAACTAAAATTATCAGGTTTCAACTAAGTCACCACTGCCACCTGGTGGCAGTTTGCAGAAATTGCAGGAGTAGAGATGAGACCAGGCAGCCTCGTGGAGCTCCAGCCTGGCCAACTGGAATCCAGGAGGTGATGGTGGGATAAGATACTACTAGCTGTATGTTCCCAATTATATCTTCCCTCCCATTCTTTAGAAGCTTTGCTCGGCACATAGCCACCTTGCAAAAGATTACATTTCCCAGCCTCCCTTGCAGCTAAGTATGGCTAAGGGACACTAGATTCTGGCCAATGTGAGTGGAAGTGACGTGAGCCCTGAAAGGGAAAAGGTTATGCCTCCTCTCCTTCTCTTTAACTCTCCCTGCACACAGGATTTAGGACTTGATGGTGAGTCATCTGTAACCCTACATATTCCAGAGACAGGAGGGTAGGATCTTAGTTAGTTCCTGACACCACCGAGTCACTGTACTAGCCTAACCTCTGCATTCTAAGGTATCAGATAAGAAAGGAAGAAACTTCTGTCTTGTTCCCACCACTCTAACTTGCGACAGCACCTTCATGTGTGCTCTGACCAATATGGATGGTGACATCACACCCAGCTTGGGTCATGGGAAGGGCCTGGGAGAGAGCGTGGCTGGATCAGCTCAGGCTCCACTGAGGAAACACAACTGCAGGTACGTGTCCCCCGGTCAGCTGGCCAGTCAGAGCGCCCTGAGCTAGGTGCACAGCATGGAGAAGAGACAAACCAGGAGGAGGAGAAACGCACTTTCTGGAACCTGCAGTCTGGCTCAGCAGATGGATCCCACATACAAGCAAAAGGTGAAGAATCTTTCACAGTGACAGTGACCAAGTCATGTAAAATAAACAGTATGAAGAAGACTTATAAGGACCATCGAGAAGCAGTTGTTCCTTTTCAGCCTCTGAGAACATGTTTCTCCTTTTTCACAAAGGTCACCTCCTCTGTGAAGCCTTCCCTGACTCTCCCAGGCGTTGATTGGCCTGTTATCACATTGTAAGTCTCTGTTCACATGCCCATTTTATCCAGTGTACTGACAGCCTCTGAGGGCAGGGGTGGCGTCTTATCTTTGGGCTCTGGCAGCACGCTGGATGGTGTCATCACGTACACTCAAGAGATGTTTGTGGAGTGAATGGATGAGGACAAGAGGAAGGCAAGCCAGGGAGGGTAGACTGGTCCCTCATCCTGGAAAGGGTGGGTTCTGAGAGAGAACTTCAAGGATGTGAGACAGGGCGGTAGGGAGCTCGTATTGTGGGGGTGGGGGAGAAAGAAGCTGGCGGGAGGGTCTGAGTGTTCACCTCCCCCAGCCGGATTCCTCTGCCGTCCTCGAGCCCAGAGCCTCACCTCCTTCATGGTGTCGATGGAGGCGAAGTACTTGGACCACCAGTCCAGCATGCTCTCATCCGGCTCCTCCTCCTCCGGCTCTTCCGCGGTGCCCTTCTTCTTCTTTTTCTTCTTCTCCTTCTCCTCTTCGGCCTGCAGCATGGCCGAGTCCCGAGGCCTGCATGGGCCCCTGCTCCCTGCCCCTTCCCAGAACCCTGGACAATCCCGAGGGCCCCTGCCCGTCCTGCCAGCTGCTCCCAGGAAGCCCTGGGCTCCATGAGGCTCTGTGGGGCCACCAATGTCCAAGGGGTGGAGGAGGATGCTGTGGGCCAGAGAGGGCCGTGACCTGCCAATGTGAGCTTCTGGCCAGGGCTGGATTGGCGCTCAGGGGCCTGCCGCCCATCCAGATCCCTCCCTCTCCCTCTTTGGGGGGCTGTGCTGGCCTGAGCATCCAGGGGCTAGGGCTGGCTCAGTCCCTACTCTGGGCCTTTTGGCCTGACACCGTTGCCAGTGCAGGGCCCTCTCGCCCCATAGCCCCTGCAGGGTCCCACACTCACCACATCCACCTTGACGACGGCATCAGAAGTCTGCAGAGGGGAGCCAAGGAGACAGGGACAGAATTAGCCACTGGGCCCTGAAATGGCAGGCAGTGGCCCAGCACAGGGCGTGTGGGGAGACGGGGACAGGAGCTGAGAGGGCTCCGACGGAGATGGATGTCCCCTGTGTGTTGGGAGCTCCTGTGCCCACAGGCCAAGTGTGCATGAACAAGAAGAGCAAAGGGTCTGCTTCAAGGATGTTTCTGACGTTTCCTGAGACTTTCTAGGGCAGTGGCTCTTAGCCCTGGTGCATGGCAGAATCACCCCAGGGAGTTGTTATAAACTTTTTTCTATTTATTTTAGTTTTTTAAAATTGTATATCGAGAAATTATAGTTATATACATTTATGAGTGCAATGTGGTGTTATAGCTTTTTAATATAATATGGAATGATTAAATTAGGCTAGTTAACAAATCCATCATTGCAAATATATAACATTTTTTGTGATGAGAACGTTAGAAGTTTACTCTCTTAGTGATGTCAGTGCCAGGACTCCACTGAGTGCGCGGGGCAGGCGCTGGGCACTGGTATAACTTTGAACTGCTCGGTGATTTCAAGGAGCCGTCAGGGTTGGGGAGGGAAGGCTGCCCGGGAGGGCGAGTGGGAGTATCGGCTAAACAGGTCACCTTCCACCATCCTTCCGCCTTCCCAGGGCAGGCTGCCTCTGTCAAGCTGGTGCACACAGTCACACAGTGGAAAAGGACCGGGCCAAACAGCCCGCCAGAGCCGGGGTGAGGGACCCCAGGGAAGCTCAGGCTTGTGCCACCCTCTGTCTTGTGTTGCTGATGGCCTGAAACCAGGCGGCTTTTTGCCCCCTATGGAGGAGAGGCTGCTTAGAGAGTGGCTCAGGAGGCAGGCACTGAGGGGGAAGCGGGGTTTCAGGAAAGCTTTGCTGGCAGTGCACCCCAAGGCTGCGGCCTCTCCTGATCCCCTTTCCCAAGAGCGATGGCCAGAGATAACCTGCTGGCTGGCTGGGCCCTTGGGGATCAAGGGCTACTGGTTAAGGGAAGGTCGTTTCAGACCAAGCTCAGGTCCTAGAAGCTAGGAGATGCCCCAGGCTGCGTGGAACACGTGCGGTTGGGAACGGGATGAGAGGATGTGGCAGAAGGAAGCCCACTCCGGCCACTCTGCAGTGTCTGGACCTCAGGTGGCCTGTTGCAGGCCGGCCCCCACCCTGCCCTCCCCTGCACGGTCTGCAGCCCATCGGCCACTTCTACACCCAGCCCCAGGCGACAGGTCTCCCTCTGGCAGATGAATGGCCCTAGTGCCAAGGCCAAGAGGAACAAGGAGCTTCTACCCGGAAATCCTTCCCCAACCCAGGCCTGGGGAGCGTTGTAGGTGAATGGCTGGTTTTCCACACACGTACACGCATGTGTGTGCATGCCGGGACAGGTTAGGATGGAGCTGTTTGCACACACAAGCAAGGTCAGTCCTTGACCATCACATGCTGAAGGTGTGACCTAATGCTGCACTCTTGGGGCAGATGGCCTGGCTCACAGGCCATGCGGCACAAAGCTGTGTGTTCCCAGAACGCGTGGGCCTGAGCCACCCGCCTTACCGCGTCCAGCTTCACCATGGTCTCCAGCTTCTTGACAGGCACCTCTGGCTCCATGTTCACCACGACCTCCCCTGTGGGGTGAGAGGAGGGACCCCCGTTGCGTAGCATGTGGCAGTGCCGGAGAAGCCTGCCTGGACAGAGAGATGGACAGACAGGCAGACAGGGGGGAGCAGGAGGGACAGAGAGAGTCAAGGGGCAGGAAGGAGCAAAGGCCTAAAGCTGATTCTGGAGCCTTCTGAGGGGAGAGGGAGGGAAAGGGCAGTTGAAGGAGGAAAGACGTGCACAAGGGGGGAACGTGAGCCGGGGAGAAGGGGGAGCCGGGAGGGAGGCTGCAGGAGGCTGGGGCTTCTCCACTGACCCGCGCAGACGCCATCTGCCTGAAGGCCCTGCAAGGGCATGTCCAGCTCTGCCCCCTGTCTCTGGAGTGACGAGAAGCCCTGGGCAGCCTTCCTTGGTCCCCAGGATGGGACCTTCCTTCCTGCCTTCCCCAGGATGGGACCTTCCTTCCTTCCTTCCTTCTCCCGGCCCCCTTGGGGGCTCCCCAAGGAGCAAACTCTGGCAGCAGCTTGGAGTGGGTGGTGAACTGGAGCCCCTTCTGTGGACACGGTGGGGCCAGGCCCAGGCCCTGGGTGTGACCATACCCGTGGTGTTCCAGCTGGGGGCCGAGCGGTCTGGGGGCCGATAGATGAAGCGTCGCAGGGAGCTGACGGCGTGGGAGCCCACCAGGGTGTAGCGGCCAAAGGCCCGGCAGTCCACCACGCGGATGTTCAAGGGCGGGTGCAGGAGCTCATTCTCTGGGAGGTCCTGGGGGCATTGGCGATGCGGGGCCTGAGCCTCAGGGAAGGGGCAGAGAAACCCGGCCAGCCGAGCCACACCGGCCGCTCTGCCCTGGCCTGCACTCACCACCTCGAACCACTTGACAAGGGTGTTGAAGTTGGGGTTCTTCTTGTAGTTGTGGATCAGGGATGACTGCACCCCCTTCCCGGCACACTCGATGTCTACCCGTGGCCGGTCCACCTGGGCCAGGTTCACACGCTTCAGGTCCCGCAGGCCCCAGAACAGTACCTGGGAGACGGTTGGGCAGGGACAGCCCTCAGTCAAGGAAGGCAGCCATGGGGACACTGGGCCACCTGAGAAGGAATTGGGTGGCGGGGTGGGAGATTTCAGAGAGTGGGAGTGGGCCAGGAGAGCGGAGGAGGAGTGGGCGTCCTCCAGGGAGTGAGGTCTGGGCTGCGGGGTGGGGGTGGGCAGAGGAGAGGGGCAGACGGGACATCTGGGGATGGTCCCGGAACATGGCTGTGCAACTCGGGGCAGAGGGGGAGGCCCTAGACTGGGGCAGGAGCCTGGGTCTGCTGCTGCTCCCGCTGGTGACCTTGGGGAAGTCACTGAGCCCCCAGTCTCCTTGTCTGAAAAATGAGGACTGGGCTGAAGACAGCTGAGTCTGCCCAGCAACAGTGCAGAGCGTGCGCGACCCTCGCTGGAGGGAGAGTGAGCAGGAACAGGGGGCCAGGATGGAAGACGCAGCAGGGGCCTGTGCAGGGCAGGCCAGCAAGGGCCCCGCGGGCCCCTCACGTACCTCCACGCGGTATTTGCTGAGCACGGGCCGGATGCCCACTGGGACAGGCATGATGGGCCCTCGGTCCACATCCACCGGGCCGTCGATGGGCGGCAGGTCGGCCTTCCCTGTAGGTCCAATCTGGGGAATGGGGGTCACAGGTCACACATGGGGAGCCGGGAGAGAGGTCTCACTCCCCACGAGTTGTCTGCCATGAGGTATGGGGAGACAGGGAAGGCCAAACGGCCCCAGGCCCCCAGCTTTGGTCAGGGTGGGAAGGAGAGAGCCCCCCCCCCCACAGCCCCTCTTCCCTGCGGCCCCACCTGCAGCAGCTCGAAGGCGGCCAGCAGGTCTCCCGCCGTGGCGTTGCCCCGGTAGATCTGGTAGTACTCGAGCTGGGGCGGGAAGCGGGGCGGGCAGTACGCCTCGTCTGCCATCTTCACCAGGGGCTTGGCGAAGGTGCGGCCCATGAAGTCGGCTTTGCCCTGACACGACAAACAACCCAGATGGCTTGCCGGTGCTCACTGTTCGCCAGACGTGTTCACACCTGTGATCTCATCTAGTCCTTCCCACAGCCCGTGAATTGTGTAAGGGGCAGGTGTGATCACCCATTTTACAGATGGAGAAAACCAAGTCTCGGGCACCACCAAAGACTCGTTCAAGGCCAGTCAGTGAGTGGCAGATGCAGGACTCAGAACTAGACACAGGTCCTCCTACCTCTAGTCCAGGGCTCTCTGAGGCACCTCAACAGCTGAGGTGCTTTGTAGAAAGGTGGCTCCCCGATTCTTGGGCGTCACCCTAATCCCTTACTGCCCACTCCAGAGCTTCCACAGAGACTGCGAGGCTGTCACTGATTGCGTGTGTGTGGGCAGAGGCCGGGGGCCCTGGGGTGGGAGGCTGGTGTGCAGGGCTTGCCGGCACATCTGAGCTCAGTCTCTCTGTGCCTGGGCCTGGTGCCCTGAGCCCCACAGTGTCAGGAATGGGTCAGGATGCTGAGAGCCCACAGTAGGCAGCTGGAGGGACTGGTCACCAGCCCAGACTCTCGGCTCCCCAGTAAGCACCTGGCCAAGGAGGGTCAGGGAGGTGGCCGGCCCAGCATCGGTGCAGGTGGACTGCAGGCACAAGGGGTAGGTGTGCTGCTGTGGGGGTCCCTGGCACCAGAGCCCACCCGTACCATGGTATCCTGGTCGTAGATTTCGATGACAATGATGGGGGGATCGTCCCGCAACTCGTGAGCTTCGCCATACAGCTCCAGGTTGTCAAACACCAGCATCTGGTCCCAGGTGGGACACAGGGTCTCATTTAGCACCTACAGCATGGGATGGGGAGATAGGCCACAAGTGACGGTGGGTGGGCGGATACACAAGCAGGAGCCACTCCTACTCGCTGCAGCTTCCAGGGAACCTGGGGCAGGAGCGCCAGCTTCCCTGATTCTTCTGGGAATCTTAAAAGCAAGGCTAATGTGAGGTTTGCTCTCTGCCCCCTGCCAATGTCTTTCTGGTCTTGTGAGCATAACAGTTAATGGCTGTAGCCCTTACCAGTGTGACCTGGGCCTGCAGCCACCTGCTAGGCTTCTCCCTGAGAGTTAGGGGACTGGCTGTCCCATGTCTCTGGGCCTCCCAGGGCTCTCAAAGCCAGAGCCACGCCTCGTCCCCCAGACCCTCACCTCCGTGCACTGGCTCTGGTTGATGAAGAAGACCCGGGCGAAGGGGTCCGAGAGCCCGCTGCTGTCTGCGGCAAAGAGGCTGCGGGCCTGGTACATGTGGGCTCGGAGCTGGAAGGCCTGCTTCTCTGTGGGGACAGCAGCCTGAGGCTCTGGGGGCAGGCAGCCCTCCAGCCCTCTCCCGGGTGAGGGTGGGGGTGAGGGGCCCACTCAGACCACAGAGTCCTCACTCACTGGTGTAGACCAGGCTGACGGGGGGGAAAGAGTGCAGACCCAGGCCCTGGGCTGCCTTGACCTCCTCGAAGCCACAGGGCAGGCCACACAGGAAGTCCTTGCGCTGCTTGCTGAGGCCCAGCCACAGGTAGAACTCCAGCTTGGCCTGCACCGCCCAGCCCGCCGAGCCGAAGCCCCGCTTCCCCGGCAGCTGGGGACGGGCACAGGGTCACCAGGAGCCTGACAGCTGCCAGGACCCACAGGGTGGAGAAGGGTCAGGGGCTGGTGGAGGCCTTGGTCAGAGGGTGGGACCTTGGCAGGGGGTGGGCATGGGAGACAGAGGGAGATGGGGGCTCTCCTCTGAGCACCTGCTACCTGAGGGCTCAGCCTGCCAGACCCAGGTGGGGCTGTAGCTCCTTCAAGGGGAGACTGACCCATTGAAAGGATCCAGGCCCTCGCCCGTCTCCCCTCTTTGGCACCTTGAGGAAGAGCGTCTTGACCTTGGCGCAGTCCTTGCCCATCTCCTCGTCCACGATGGAGAAGAGCAGGTCCTTGGAGGGCACCCGCGAGTAGGCGATGCGCTTGTTGTTGCTCATCATCCAGATGAAGACGTCGGGGATGCTGTGCTGGGGCTGGGGTGGTGGCGGAAGGGCAGCGGGGAAGGGGTGTCGGCCTCTTGGCTGAGTCCCCTGCACCTCAGTGACCCAGGGGGCCAGGCCCAGATGAGGAGAAGCCCCTCCCCTCGGCCGCACACCTCATCCGCCAGGAAGCGCAGCTTCTGCAGGAAGTTCTGGCACAGTCTCAGCTTGTCCCGCACTGTGTGCCGTTTCACCTGGGCCCGCAGGGTCCTCGCCTGGTGCCCCATGCTCTCCTGCGTGGGAGGGGACGCCGGCGGAGCTCAGCCACCCAGGGGCAGCTCAGGCCAGGATGGCGGCAGCTGTGACCTCAGAGGCAGATGCTCCCTTTTCACCTTCACCCTCCCTCACCCCTGCGGTCCAGCCCATCCTCACCAGCTCCCTCATGCAGGACTTGAGGCGCTCCCGGTCAAGCCTGGTGCGGGACGAGTGGCTCTGGTCCTTGTCAGCGAGGGAGAGGAAGCGGCTGGGGTGGGGGGAGCCGGGGTTGAGCCTATGGATTCCTCCTCCTCTGCCCAGCCCCAGGGGGTCCCCTTCATGCAGTCCCACCACATCCTGCCACACCCTGCCCCTCCCTCCTCACTAGCAGCCACAGCTGAGCTCCTCCAGAACACCCCGCAGGCGACGCTCAGGGTAGGACTTCTCCGTCTTGATCATCTCCTGCACATCGTTCAGGCCTTCCTCCTGTGAACCAGGAGATGGGGTGACGCTGAGCTGCAGCCCCTCCGTCTCCCCAAATGTCTCCTCCCCACTCATTGGGGAAACAAGGGACCTTGTGACCTGGGGCCTCTCACTAGGGCTATCCTGAGCATCTGTCCCTCCTGAGGAAGCTTCCAGCTTCCCAGGTTCTGTTTGCAGAACCTGGCAACCTTGGCGTTCATGGGGTCTTCAGTTCCTGAAGAAGCCGCCTCTGGGCTGTGAGTCTGGCCCTGGTGGGCTCACAGGTGTGAGCAGAACTCAGGGCTGGATAAGGGGCTTGGTGCAGGCCAGAGAAGAGGGGGTCAGCTGCCCCCAGGAAACCCCTGGACTGCAGAGGTCAGGATCCTCAGACTCCACTGGGACCTAGGCAGGGAGTGGAAGCAGAGGCCTGGGGAGGGGGCGTGGCTCTGGCTTTGAGAGCCCTGGGAGGCCTGGAGACACAGGACAGCCAGTCCCCTACCTCTCAGGGGGAAGCCTGGCAGGGGGCTGCAGGCCCAGGTTACACTGGTAAAGGCTACAGGCTTTAACTGTGGTTACAGTCACAAAATGGAAGACGCTGGCAAAGGGCTGGGAGAACACCTCACATTAGCCTTGCTTTTAAGATTTCCAGAAGAATCAGGGAACCTGGCACTCCTGCCCCAGGTTCTCTGGAAGCTGCAGTGACTAGCAGTAGTTCTTGCTGGTGCATCTGCCCAGAATCCTGGGACCCGGAGCAGGGGATGGGAACAGAGGTCCTGCCAGGGCCATTCCTGTAGCCCCTGCCCCATGGCGAGCTGCTGTGCTGAGGGACCTTGAGTGTGGCAGGCGAGGCCCTCAGGCAGCAACTTGACCCCCAGGACCCCCCACTCCACCCTGGCGCCCTGGCCCGGCCCTGACCAGCTTGTCAGCAATGTGGTCCATGATGTTGGCGTTGTAGAGGCGGCGGCGCTGGTCTGGCCACCAGCTCTTGATGTAGATGCAGGGCTTGCGCTCCAGGTAGGGCAGATGGAAGTAGTTCCTGGGGTGGGCGGAGGTGGGAGGTTGATTCTGGAGGCCCAGGGAGGTGGGAGGGCCGGCCACAGGGGAACGTGAGGCAGGAGGCAGCACCCACCTGTCCGTGACCTGGGGCCGCATGGGTGGCGTGGAGGACACTGAGGCCAGGTCCCCGCCGTCACCAGCCTCGTCATCGCTGGAGTTCTGAATCAGGTCTACTTCCTCCTCGTCCCCAGGCTCCTTCCGTGGCCGTGGCCGCTGGGGTCGCGACAGTCCATCCACTTCATTCCCGTAGTTGCCTGCAGGCAGAAGGGGCACAGAGGGCCTAGAGTCCCTCCCCAATGGGCCTCGCCTGCTGTTCAGTACAGGTGTTCCCTTGGGTTTGGGGGAGGGGAGAGGGAAAGTCAGGGCATGGGGCTCAGATACCACAGAACACTGGCCAAGAAAGGTCCTGATGGCCTCAGTCCCCCTAAAGGCCTCCGGAAGCCCTCGTGCCATCTGAGCGCAAGGCCCAGCCTGGCCGAGGTCCTTATTCCCATAATCCCACTCTCTCCTCTCCAAGGGCTGCTCCCTTCCTTCTTCCCCAGGTCCCAGCACAGCCTGGGCCTGTAGGGGGAGCTAAAGGTCGGGCCTCTGCGGGGTGCTGTAGGCCCTGTGCACACCCAGGGGTGCTGCGTCCTTTACGGCTCCCCAGGGGCTGGGGTGCAGACCCCCTGTGAGCCCAGCTCTCACCTATGGTGACCTCAAAGGTGACTGGCTTGTCTCCGTTTTTCCGGTCAATCATTGAGGCCTCCAGGAAGGCTCCAAAGAGAAAGAATTCCTCCATTTTCCCTGTGCAGCTCTGTGGGGGAGATAGTTCAAACCATCCCTAAGCCTCAGTGGGGACAGTGGGGACCATGGGCCGGGGCCGCACAGGCAGGACCCTTGGGCTGATGGCCTGGACATCCTACCCAGCCCTGGAGCCAGGCAGCCCAGACGCCTGTGCCGTCCAGCCTGGATGTCCCCAGAAGAAGGGCTGGCTCTGGACACCACAGGGCCAGCCATGGCTGGGAGGAGGGGCAGAGTGCAGGCAGGCAGTGGACCTGGGACAGAGGTCCTGCTGGGGACAGAGTGGGGGCCTCTGCTTCTGGAGAGGAGGCCTCGTCCTGGGGTCTGGCCCCTGAGGCACAGGGCAGAAACTGGCAAAGCCCAGGACTCAGGCTGCCACATGGGAAGGGGCTGAGCTCAGGCCTGGGGGACAGTGCAGCCTGAGACCTCACCTCCGAGATGGGCGTGGCCTGCTCCACCTGCACCTCTGTGGAGCTGGTGAGCTCAGGGTTGGAGGTGTCCAGGATCTCCACCGCCAGGCCCAGCAGGAGACGGGCACGGAAGGACACACCCTCGCCCAGGCCCTCGTTCAGGTCCTGGTGCTCGTCCAGCAGCGTGTAGTTGCGTGTGGAGCCGTACATGTTCACCCAGGCAGGGCCCAACGTGGGCAGGAAGCCTGTGGCAGTGGGGAGAGGGTGGGTGGAGGGGCCTCTTTCTGGGGCCCCTGGCCTCTACCTCCTGGTCGCATAGCTGAGGACTTCATGTGTGCGCCAACCGTGTGGGACAGACCTCTCGTACTTGCACTTGTGCGGAGCACCTTCTTGGGTCTGCTTCTTCCCTGAGCTGGGCGTGATGCAGAGGCAAAACCAGGCTCCCCGCTTCCTGGTACTCGGAACAGGGGCTGCCAACAGATGCCAGCTCCTTCCAGCCCCTCAGCATGGCTTTGGGGCCCTGCACCGTCTCTGCAGGTCTACCTCCCACCACGGTGCCGCCCGGCCCGTGTGGACCCTCCCCTCCTCTCTCAAGTTCCCTCCTTGCTGCTTCCCCTCTTGGGTGGGATTTGTTGGGCCTCAGGTGCAGCATAAGTAGGGGTTTTTTTTTTTTGGTTTATTTTTTTTGTACTGCCTATTTTTAAAAACACATTTATAGCATTTTAAAAATTGAGATATACTTCACATGACATAAAATTCACCATTTAAAGTGTATGTTTCAATGGATTTTAGTCTATTCACTCTGCTGTGGAGCCATCATCTAATACCAGAACGTTTCCATCCCTCTCAAAAGAAACTCCGCACCTGTGTAGTAGTTAGTCCCAACTCCCCTCCCCTCAGCCCCTAGAAACCAATAATCTATTAATACTTTCTGTCTCTATGGATTTGCCTGTTCTGGATATTTCACATAAGTGGAATCAGACAATATGTGGACTTTTGTGTCTTCTGCCTAATGTCCGACCCTCTGGTAGCACACCTACCTCCTTAACGAGCACTTGGAGGGCAGGAATAGATTATTTTATTTTATTTTTTGAGACAGGATCTCACTCTGTCACCCCAGCTAGAGTGTAGTGGTGTCATCATAGCTCACTGCAACCTCAGACTCCTGTGCTCAAGGGATCCTCGAGCCTCGGCCTCCCAGAGTGCTAGGATTACAGGCGTGAGCCACCGTGCCCAGCCCAGGAGTGGATTCTTGTCTCACTCTATATCCTCAGCACCCAGCACAGTGTCTGGACCCTAGGAGATGGTGGATCCCCACAGATCTGTAGACAGGTACGATTACTAATGTGAGGTGCTGTGTATGTACTGTAATTATACACATATGCAGTGTACACACTCTAATTACGTGTATATCTATACTGAAATTATTATACAGTCATCATTAGTTTCATTTTACAGATGGGAAAAAGGTGCAAAGGTCACCCAGCTACTGTCACATCCAGCTAGCCAGGCTCTGAGCAGGCCTGAGCCCTGACCTCCCACCTTGCCCTTGAGGTGGGGACTGCTGACCAGGCCCTGAAGCCCCTGTGAGGCCGAGGTCTGGGGTGGTGGTGTGAAGAGGGGGGTCTTACCTACTCCTTCCCTTCAGGCCCTCCCTGCCCCCCAACACACCCATCTCCTGCCGCTGACCTTTGTCTCCATCGTTGGAAATCTTGCGCAGGTCAATGAAGTGGGTGCCGATGGCCACGTCGTTGACCTTGTCCGAGTCCCGGATCTGCACCTTCATGCGTTTGCAGAGTGGGGGGAAGAGGTCCGTGAAGACGACCTGCTCGTTCCACAGTGGCTCGTAGCTGCTTTTCTGCACTGAAGTCTTGCCCTGGCAAGAGGGAGTGAGGGTTATGGTGCTTGTATCGAACCACTGCCTTCCTCAGCGCTTGGTCTGAGGATGCCAGGTGGCAAGGGGGAGCGTTCTCAGCCTGGCCTCGGCCTCCCAGCCCCACCAGTTGGAGGCTCAGATTTTGCCTTGTGCCTGCCCCCAGGCCCCACGCCCGTCACCTTCACCTGTGATGCCTGTCACCCCAGCCCCAGCCTCCTGAACCTGTACCCCAGTACCTTCTGGCCGGCAAAGAAGACTTGCACGTAGGGGTCCACGAGGTCCTTGTTTTCACCAATGAAAGCCTTCTTCACGTTGGCCATGAGGCTGGTGTTCATCCGGGGCAGGCCCTCTGCTCGGTAAATTTTCACATAGAACCGGGCCCACTGGCGTTCTGGGGGCACCCCCTCGGGGAGCAGCAGGTTCCTGCTGGCACATACAGCCAGGGCCGTGGTGACCAGGTCCAGGTCCCCAAACCCTGTCCTGGCATCTACATGCCTCTGAGTCCCAGCACAGTCTGGGAAGGACGGCTGAGAGGGCCTAGACTAGAAAAAGACACTCGAGTCCATAGCACCCGCTTGCTTGTGGGATCCTGGGCAGATCTCCCCGTCTTGCTGAGCTGCAGTTTCCTGAGCCTTAAGGTGGGACTCAAACACCCCCCTCCCAGGAATACGATTGGGCTCAAGGAAGCTAAAATATCTGAGTGCTTTGTAAATTCCAGAGTAGGATACACTCTTAGGGTCATTATTAACCTTTCACAGCTTTGTGTCATAGCCTGTGTTTCGTAGACAAAAACTTCACAAATAGCCGCTCTCCCTCCCTCAGCCCGTGGAAGACCTGATTCACTGGATTCCAGCATTTTCTCACTCAGTCCGGACAAGGGCCCAGAATATTTCTCAACAGCCACCATCAGCTGCTGGAATTGGCACCAAAAGAAATCTCTTTGCCATCCTGGCAATATCCTGCTGGTGTCCTCAGGACCCAGCAGCTCCCGGACTCTGGTCTTCTAGCATCTTCCAGCAGTTCTCAGCCATCCCACCCCAACCCTGCACTGCGTCAGTCCTTCCCTGAAAAGCTGGGCTGCTAGAGAGGGCCGAGAACAGGCTGAGGGAGAGGGCGGGAAGCGCTGGGGCAAGTCCGGGAACTCCCTTTGGGGCTGGGAAGGGCTGGGCCGGGGTCTCCAGGGGCAGGGGTAGGTGGGCCTCACCCTTCAATGTCATCCTCTTCTGTCTCATTAGCCTTGTGGGGCGTCTTGATGTTGTCCCCCTTGCCCACCACGGCGACGTCGCACTTCACATAGCCCTTCAGCCCCGCGGAGATGTCGTCGGGGTCGGACAGGATGGCCCACTTGTGATGGAACTGGTGCTCTGCAGTGGGGAGGGTGGCACTGCTTGGACGCCCCCTCCAGGCAGGTCCCACCCTCAGGGCAGGCGGCAGAGCTGGGCGCCTTCTTGGCCCCTGGAGCTGGGACCGGGGTCGCAGCTCTGCCTGCCTCCCGGCTAGGAGATGATAGAGGTTTTCTGGGGCCAGGGCAGTGGGGATGAGGCCCCGCCCACGGTCAGGCATCATCTGAGTGGTGTGACTTGGAAGCTAGAGCCCCCTAACTGGTTTCTCTGCCTGTGGCCTCTCCTACCATCACCGCCCCAGCCAGCCCTCACACGGGGCCACAGAGCCTTCCAGGTGGAGGCCCCTTCTTCCCACTCCCCAGTGCCATGATGTGAAGACCAAAGGCAGGTCTGTGGGCCGCTGATCCAGCCCTCCCCTACTCGCTCTGCTCACCTCACCCCAGCCCTGCACTCCCTTCCCAGAGTTGCTCCCACCATTCTGAGCTCATGCCCCGGCTTCAAATCTCCATGCCTTTGTGTCTGCTGTTCTTTGAGCCTGGGATGCCCCCATCCCCACTCTCCCCAACCCCCCACCTGCCCACAACTCCCCCTCCCTCTTGACTTGGTAAACTTCTCATTTTGCTCAAGTGTCTCCTCTTCCATGCAGCCTTCCCTGACTTCCTCAGGAGAGCTGATCCTGGCTTCTTTGGTGCACTCAGCATAACACACACACCTCCCATCCCGCTGTGCACTGTGACTATCTGAGTATTGTTATCTCCAATTTTAGACTCAGAGCCTCCTAAAGACAGGGACCAGCAGTCTTATTCCAGTGTCCCAGGACCCAGGACTGTGCAGAGGGAAGGACAGACATCAGGGAAGGAGGCGCTTTAGGAAGGGTTTGCCCCTCCAGGTTCACTGTAAACCCGGCGCACAAGCACGGGCAAGGCCGGCGCCTCGCTGTGTGAGTCTTCCTGCTGTTCCGTGTGGGCACTGGCCTCTCCAAGGCTCAGCCCCACCCTCCTTCCCTCCTCTTTCGCCTCCTACTGTCGCCCAGGCCCTGGCCTCCAAGGTGGGCTCCCTGAGGTGTGTTAGCAGAAGCCAACTGTCTGGGGACAGACCAGTCCACCAGTGTCTCAGGAGAGACAGTAGACTCTGAAGAGAAGGACAGGGATGGCTAGAGGGCAGGAAGTCCCCAGAGCCCCTCAGGCGAGCTAGCATGCCCCCAAGTGGGGGCCGTGTCCCTGGAGCTACAGGGCCTCGCCTTGCCGCAGCAGATGTGTGTCGGATGAAGAGATGGACGCATAGCTGGATGGCCGGGTAGGAGACGGATCCCCCAGAGGCAGGGTGGTGGGCTGCATGGCTGGCTGAGTGGATGGATGGACAGACGGTGGATGGATACGGGGTACACGGACAGATGTGTACATGGTTAGATGAACTGGGAAATGTAGCAAGGAAAGAGAATAAGGTTCAGGAGGGATATGAAATTTGCCTTCAAACTTTAAGGCTATTTGAAGAGGGAATGGAGTTTTCTTTATGTCCTGAAAGACAGATCTGTGGAAGTGGATGAAGGTTACAGGGTGACAGATTTTGATCTGACACAGAAAGTGAGATATCTAAAACAGGGCCTAAGCAGAAGCTGGGTGACCAATCTGGGGTGCTGCCGCAGGGGTCCCTATGGCAGGTTAACAGTGGACTGATGACCTCCGAGGCGCTTCCAGGCCTCACGCTGTGTGATCTCAGGCTGGAGACGCGAGGACCACACGAGGCCCTGCACTGTGTGCTCACCAGCCCGAAACGTCATTTCACCTGCCTCCAGCCTGGCCCCGACACCCGCCAGGCAAGGCTGGCTGGGCTGGGTGAGCTCCTAGCATGCCGCACCTCCTCTGTGAGCCCCAAGAGGAGGAGCGGGCCCTGTGTGGCCCCTCCTCACCTCCAGTGGAGAGTGGCAACGAGTGAATGGTTTCCTGCTGTTGCATCTGATGCTGCAGATGTCGTCCTGCAGCAAACCTTTCCAGTTCCAAGAGATACTGACACCACCCGAAGCTTCCCAGCAGCACCCAGGAGTTCTCTGGCAGGGTCAGGGACTCATGAGGAAGGTCAGGCCAAACTGCAGACAGGGCAAAGGTGTTGTGCCTCCACTGAAGGGCTGTGTGATTTTGCCTCCCATGCCCTGGGAGGGCACTGGGCTCAGGGACAGACTCAGCAGGAGCAGCAAATCACAGGGTGGGTTACCCTGGTGCAGAGCCTAGGATTTGGGCCCCACCCAGACCTGGGTTCACATCCTGTTTCTGCCACTTGCAGTGTGGCCCTGGGCCCGCTGTGCAAACTGGCTGAGCCTCTGTTTCCTTACTGTGAAACAGGAGTGCTGATGCCTACGTGGGGCTGGGCGGGTTGGGCCTGCTGGGACAGTGTGCCTAGCTCAGTGCCTGGCACTTACTGGCGCCCCATGAGTGGCAGTGGATTCCTCACCAGGACTGTGCCACCCAGAAGCCCAGAGGTCCATAGTAGGCCCCTCACTGTCTCTTGCTCCACCCCTCTGCCGACCTCGTGACGCCAGACCTCAGGCCTGCATCCCTTCATCACCCTGGGCCTCAGTTTCTCTATCTCAATAGAGAGATTGGACTAGATATTTTTAAGGTCTCATGCAGCTTGAATATTCTATGATTTTGTGGTTTTATGTGTATAATCTTGGGTTTTGGACTTGGATTCCCTAGTCTGAGCCCCAATTATAATGTGCTCCAGCCAAGTAAATGTCTACTCAGTTGAACCACAAGAAATCATCAATTTGTTCAACCTGTAAGTTTAGCAGCATCTCCAAGGTATTAATACTGTATTTCTCTTAGCCTTATTTATCTCATCTGTGAAATGGGAAGACATGTGGCTGCCTACCTCACTGTTTTGTGAGGGTTGAATGTGACAATTTGGGTGAAATTACACTGCCACTGTCGAAGGGCCTGATGGGGTTATGACTGTACTCTGAGCAGTGGGTTCACTCTAGGGACACCTGGTGGTCCCTGAACTGGCCACGTGGTGAGCTGTCATCTGGCAGGCTGAGGACACCTCCTCTGCCTGGCCCACTGTCACATGCCCTGTGGGCCACCCTTTGGGGTTCCCTCACCGACTCCATGTGGTGTTGGCCCATGAGCATCCACAGAGCTGCCAGTCAGCCACAGCCCACCGTGGCTGCTCCTCCGGCGGCCTGGGTCTCTTGTATTAATAAAAAGCGATTTTAGAGGCCAAGTCCCTCAGAGACTGCCACAGTACATTTGGCATTGAGTGTGATCACTACACTTGGACTGGACAGTGTGACTCAGTGGGGCTCTGGAGTCACACAGCCTGACTTTGCCCCCAACTGTGTGGCTGGAGCAAGCTGACTCTGAGGCTCAGGCCCCTCAGCTGTAAGAGTCAGGCACTGGGGCTCCTTTGAGGATGAAAGGGGGTCTTTCCTGCTCAGTGGTGCCAGCCGGGGAGGCAGGAATGTGGTCACAGCCCCTCCCCAGGCTGCAATGACAGGTCTCCCTCACGGTGTCCTCTACAGCTCCTGACCAGAGCGCACACACACGGGCAGGGACTCGCCAGCCTGCCACTTGCTACTGAGCAGACGGTGGAGTTACTGACCTGATCATCAGTAAGAACCCACCAGACTGGGGACGCAGTTGCTCGCCGCATTTGTGTACAGACCGTGCACGCCACTTCCCCGCAGGCCATATGGCTGTGTGTACTGTCTCCAGACTGCGTTTGTGTCCTCGCCAGGCTGAGCCCGGGAACCGCCACAGCGGGAAGGACCCTGTGTGCCTTGCTCCCTGAGCCACGTGCCCCAGGGCCGACCAGCCCGTGCGCAGTTACTCACCTGGCTGGGAGTACACGGTTCCCACATCCATTTTGAAGGAGCCCACCAGGGTGCCGCTGCGGAGCAGGTTCTTGGAGTGAATCACCTTTCGGGCAGAAGCACCAGCCCCCAGTCAGGCTGGGCAGATGTAAATTCTTCCATAGGGCAGGGGTGGGACCCGCTGGTGGTGGCACCACCTCAGTCTTTCTAGGGACCTGAGCTTCACAGTGAAGCGGGAGGGTGTTTGGCAGGGCGGGCGTGGCTCGCTGAGGCTGGCTGCCATGTACAGGTGACTAGGTTGTACACTATACAGAGGCACCCGGCTAAAGGGGTGAGAGGGCCCAAATCCAGCCTGCACCCCACTCGCCCAGCCGTGAGTCCAGGCAGGGGGCTGCCTTTTATGCCTGGTCCAGCCAGAGGGGTGCCTCTCAGGTCTGCACAAAGGCGCAGTTTAAGGTGGGGGCCCTGCCTGCCAGGGGCTGCCTCCCACTCACCGAGATCTTGATGATTTTGTCGAACATGACGTCAGGAGAGACGTGGAAGTCGAACACGAAGTACTGGAAGAGGGAAGGACCCGGGCCTGCGGTTACTACGGGCAGCAGCTCCGGCCTGCGGCAGTGCCGGGCCCCTCCCTCCTGGCAGTGCCTGCCTGCATCCCGGCCATTTCCCCTGAGCCCCAGAGTTTGGAGGAGACGCTGTGGCAACTGTCTGGTCCTCACTGGCCCTGGGTGGGGGGTGGGGCAGGGCCTCACCCCCCATGTGGGGAAGGACGTGGGAGCAGCGGGTGGGCCCGTCTACACACATGTACTGCACTCAGAAGGACCCACAGATGGGGAGCCAGGAGACCTGGGTTCTAGTCCCAGTTCCGCCCCTTCCTAGCTGGCCTTGAGCAACACATTCTCTGAATCTCTGGGGATAATGACACCCACCTCAGAGTCTTGTTATGAGGCTCGAGAAGATACTATAAAGTATTTCACTGAATCTAAAATGCTGTGGACTTTAAGACATCCTGTGGTTTTAGGGGCCACATAGACATTGCCATTAAAACACAAGGCTGCCTGGAAGATGCATCCCAACTTCAGAGGTGTTAAAATATAAAATAAGGCAAGCCTTAGAAAGGATGAACTATGGCTATGAAAGCACTTAATCAGCTGTAAATATAGTGTTTGGGGCAGGAATTGTCCCCCCCTCTCCCCTGGCCTGGGTGTGCCCTGAGCAGAAGGACCACTGCTCTGGTGAACTCGTGGGCAGGAGAAGGCAGAACTGATACCGAGGTGCTTGGGGCAAATGTCTAAAGCAATAGCACTCCTGGCTGCCGGAGGCTCATCCTTGAGCATTGAGGGTGAGGCCGGCTTTACAACCAGCCATGCCTGGCAGTTACTGCTGAGTCGGTCACTTCCTTCCCTGAGCCTCAGTTCATCCCTCTGTGATGTGTTGCATCTCTCCAGGGGCACTATTCACACAGGGGCTGTGAGGTGTGGTTGTGAAGTCGCAATGAGACAACCTGGTCCAGCATTCAACCCAGGCGGGCGCACGTGGCGTGTGCACAGTGATGTCGACTGCCGCGCAGGGCAGCGCTGGCCCAGGTGGGGCTGGCTGGAGGCCGAAGCTCTGGACAGCGGGTGGGGACCTAGGTTTGGGCTCATCAGTGCAGAGGGTAACTGCAGCCTCCGAGATGGAGGAGATACACAAGGGCAGCGTGGCCAGGGACGCAGGCCCAGGACAGGGCTCCAAGAAGCAGCAGCCTGTCAGTCAAGGAAGGAGGCGGGGGAGGAGGAGCTGGAGCGGTTTGGGAGCAGGAAAGTAGCATGAGAGGTCCCCAAGAGGAGGGGCAGGCAGCAGGATGAAGGACTGGGCAGTCAAGGGAGACGGGACGATAGTGGACAGTGAACTTAGGAGCAGCCAGGTCCTTCGTGACCTTGAGGAGAGCAGTGTCAGTGACACCGCCCTGGGGCAGAAACAATGGCAGAGATTGAGGTGTGACTGGGAGGGAGGAGGTGGGGACAGCCACATGGCCTGACTGAGGGGGAGGGGAGAAAAGGTAGTCGCTCTCTGCAGAGGCATGTGGGAAAGAGGAAAGGTCTAGAGAGAGGGACGGATGACAGATTCCGAGTTCCTGTCGTTGTGCATGCGTGGGCTTTCGCAGTTGTATTTAGAATATTCTGGAGTAGAACACCTTGTAGGCAAGGGCAAAGTAGCCAGAAGAAAAACAAGACAACTTTGGAGTGTTGCAGGGTGGCGCGATGCCAGATTCTTTGGCATGTGGAAAGAGCAGGATCCGAGGCAAAGGGGAGAGGTTGATCTCAGGCAGGAGGAAGGATGGGGCTCTTGAAGTGCCCGGGGTGGGGCCACATGCACACACAGGGAAGAGGGCCTGGCTTGGCCAGTGAACCGCCAGGTTGTTCTGCAGGGGCAGAGGTCGTGCACCTCCCTCCACCCAGGCAGGCTGGGAGCCAGGCGGGGGCTGCCCATCAGGCAGGTGCCTCAGCTGTGCCAGCCCAGAGAAGGAGCTAGCTGAGCCAGGGCCAGACCCCTGAGCTCTCCGAGCGGTCTGCGTCACATTCCTTGTGTTACCTGAGCCTATTTCCCTTTTGTAGTAGCTTAGAAACCTGCCAAGTCCTGTTGATTATTCCCACCTCCCTCTGTTGTTTAGCAGAGCCAAAGGAAGGTTCCCACCAGCTCAGAGAATTAGCCAGAAGCACTACCTATCCATAGGCAGGAGGGTGTCTTTCCTTGAAAAGGAATGTGGCACAGGAAGAGAAGAAAAGGGAAAGAAAGTCCTGGCCTTGGGGCTGGAAGGAATCCTGGCAAGACAGCTCAGAGTGGTGCTCCCAAGTGGGGGCGATTTTAACCCCAGGGGACATCTGGCAAGGCTTGGAAACAGTTTTGGTTGCTGCAACTAAGGGGGCGTTGCTTTGGCATCTACTGGACAGAAGCCAGGGATGTTGCTAAAATCCTTCAACCAAAAAAACATCCAGTCAAAAATATCCAGTGCTGAGTTTGACAAACCCTAGTTTAAAGGGAACAGACAGAAACAAAATCAGAGCTACTTGGGTTTGTGAAAAATAACAAAAATGGGATCTGGAACAAATTTAGGATGGTCCAAAGATGAGTGGAATAAATAGTCTGAGAGGATATAAATACGGAGGTTAGGAAATGGTTTCTAGGCTGAAACTCGCAGGGGATCTGTGCAGGGCAGAAACGCGCCTCGCTCGTCCCTGCAGTCCCACATTGTCCACGTGCCACGGCCTGGCGCACAGCGCTGCTCAGGGAATGCCTGCTTCATCGCTGGGGCGAGTTATCCATTCAGCACAGTGACACGGAACCCTCCAAGGACACGCCAGGCTCTGAGCACTATTCACAGCAGGGGGCAGAGACAGGAAGGACCAACTGCCATTCAAGGGGAGTTGTCACCCCAGAGATAGGAGGGTACTGACCTCTGACCCTGAGAGAGTGGGGGGTGGGGGGAGGGGGAGGCTGCTCAGGGGCAAGGACATGTGAGCTGGGCCCAGCAGGGTGAGCAGGAGTTTCCCCGGGAGTGGGGAGAGTACTGTGCCTTGGAAAGAGGAAACAGTGGGAATGAAACCTGAGGTGCGTGGGCCGGTACAACAAGGCAAGCCCTGGAGTCGGCCAACGTGGCTTCTCCACTATCAGATGACCACGGCAGTGGGGCCGCCTCCACATCCGTCATGGGAAATAGACTCTTATCTAGGCCAGAGGCTGCTCCAGTCAGGGATGTGTCCTGAATGTCCTGACTGCACTCAGGCCTGGAGGGGTCCCGAGCAGGGTGCCCAGCCATGGGGGCCTGCGGGAAACCATCCGGGGAGAGCAGGGCCATCTGTGTCCCACAGGAGAGTCTGACTGTGCCTGGGCTTCCTTCCTGCAGGTGCACAGCCAGAGGGCGCCCGCAGCTGCCCAAGCCGCAGGGGTACCCTCAGCCCTCACCCACCTCGGGACACAGGGCGCAGATGCCTTGCTTGGGCCGGCCTGGCACCCCTCACTGCCTGGAGCCACCGGGAGAAACAGACTGTATGCCCCTCCAGGAAAGGGACGCCAGGGCCCCCAGGACAGCAGCTTCTGGCACGTCTGCTGTGTGCTCAGGCATGTGAGGGAGGCCAGGGCCCCCTGCACCGGAGCGGATCATGAAGGGGTCCCGCCTTGAGCCCCAGAGTCAAGATGCTGCGTCTGAGGTGGCAGCCGGAGCGCTGGGCTGGGCGCTGGCAGGTCTGGGTGGGCCCCAGGAACAGTGCTCTCCCCAATTGCAAGAAGCCCCTCCCAACATCGAGGCCCAGCCCCCTCCTCTGGAGGATGGAGAGATTGAACTAGAAGGTCTCTGAGGTCCCTCACCCTTGACACAGCCTCAAATGGTTGTGAAGAACAGGAGCGGGTACTAGGGGTTTCCTCTCTCACACCCAAAGCCCCAAAGTCAAGGCCAGGGCTCTGGGGGGAAGACCCACAGAGGATCAGGCAGCATGAAGGCGGCTGAGTAGAAAGCGGAGCACACAGGGCCCGACCGGCAGGGGCACTCAGAGCTCCATGTTGGCACTCTAAGGCTGGGCAAGGTCCTCCCTGAGAAGTTTCAGTGTCTGTTGTGTAAAGGAGAATTAATAGTGACAACCTCTGATGGTCGTTGAGAAGGTGGGAAGAGGTGACGCACCCAAAGGATTTGGGAGAGTGCCTGGCACACAGGAAGTGCCTGTTAATGATGCCACTGCCACCGCGGGCTGGAATGAGGTGGCCCTGCCCCAGGGCTCTGGCCTGGAAAATAGTGGGGACCCAGCCTCACGGGGAGGGGTGGGGTGGGGTTGTTCACAGGCACTGCTGGGAGCTGCACGGACGTGTTCATTTCAAAGACCAGTGTCAGCCTGGGGATTCAGAGGATGTGACAGCACATGTCAGTGTTTTGGGGATTGGAACAGGGTGGGCCAATGTTACCCCTGCTGGAAGCCCTTTGTGCCTCTTGACTTCCAGCTGCTCTGTTGGGCCTGGGTGGGGCTGGGGCCCACCTCCTGCCACATTTTGGGAGGACCCTTTCCCAACCTAGGGCCACGGGGCCACTGACCTCATTGTAATAGGGACAGTTAGTGGACTCCTTCATGGACGTGTACTTCTTGTCGTCGCCCACCTCCACACACACCACGGGGTCCATGTTCAAGCCCACCAGCTGCCGAGCCTCGATCACTGTGATGCTGACCTGAGGGCAGGAGAAGGGGAAGCCATGGGAAAGCTGCGTGAGCCTGGGAGCCTGGTCCTGCAGAGCCAGCGGGCCTCAGGAGCCAGGACTGGACTTGGACTCATACCCTGGGGTCCACTCTGACCACTGCTTCTAATCTGCTGGGGGATCCTGGGCTCTTTCCCCTCTAAGCCTTGGTGTCCTCATTTAAAGAGGGGCGTGTTCACTAGAATTACCTGGTTAGGGGTGGTTTAAAAACCCTGATACTCAGATCACACTCCAGACTAATCCAATCCAATCTTAGGGCAAAGGGCCCAGGCATCAGTACTATTAAAGCTCCGAGGTGATTCCAAGTGCTCTGAGTTCTCTCTCAGCACCGATGCTCTGTTTCAGAGACGGCTGCCAAACCCGCTTCACAGTTTTCATGCACTTGGGAATTAAGCTTTTAAGTTTCCATTAACTTGCATTAAATTTCCTGCTCATTTAAGCCTGCAGGCCTCTGATATTTCCTTATATTTCTGGAATTTGGCCACATTCCTGGGCCTTCTCCTTTTGTTTAATTTCTTTGTTTGAATGGCCAGTGAGGCTTTGGCGCCCACCCGAGCCACCTTTCCTTGCCTGGTGATTGCATTTCACGTGTGTTCTACTGCGCCCTTTCAGGGGCACTCAGCTCTCCAGAATCTCACCTCCATCTGGGGAAGCCCTTTTGCAGTTGCTCATTTTCTCAACAAATATTTACCGGATACCTACAGGGGCCAGGCACAGGTGGGACTGAAACAGCTCCTTCCCTTGTAGAGTCATTGTAAATGACGACCGGCTTACATATTTTAAGCTAAAAAGATACATATCTATATCTAGATATAATAGATAGATATATCTAAAAAGATATAAGATATAAGGAGGGAGTGAAAGAGAGAGAGAAAGAGACAGTAATTTCTGATGTCACTACTGCTTCTCTGGGACCCTCATTTTAAGCCATCAGTTCTCGCTTTGGATTTGGAGGTGTCAGTCCACATTTGGTGACTATGGTAAAATATTATAGAAAGAGGCACAGACTTGGGGTTGCTGGACTTGTCATGGAGCCCCAGACCTGACACATTGCCAGGTCTCAGCATAGATGACCACGTAGGCTCACTAGGCCTCAATATTTTCAGCTATGAGCAGAGACACCAGCTACCCATGACATTGTGTGAGGATTGAATGAAATGATGTGTGTTGAAATGTAGAAAGCTCTACAAAATGTGAGCTACATACATGTAGCTTCTCAAATAGACTCTACCTTCTGTTAAGTGGTTGGTCTCTCAGGTGGGGTTGCGTATGATGCTTAGTTGACTCTCTCGGACTTGCATTTTAACAAAAAACCTTTCTCCAGCTAGTATTAGCATTGACCTCGGTACATTCTTCTAATGAAATTGTAAGGCTTGCTCTGCATGCCTCTCACCCTGGAGGTTTGCTATTTTAGTTGCTGTGCTTTGATGCAACTTCTAAATATGATTTCACTTGCGAGAATTATCTTCCCATTTCATAAAAAAAGAATAAGCACTAAAATTATCATCCACTGTGGCCAAAGTCTTAAATATTCTGAAGGCCAAGAAAAACCCACACATCAGAAGTTATAACATTAAGGGAACAGAAACTCCAATGCCAATGAACACATTGCCAGGAAAGAATACACATGGGAAACTGAATATTTACTAATTGAAGTAACACTTGAACTATAAAAGCAAACATTTCTATTTGGAACTTGGAGTGCCAAAGAGACTAAAGTCAAAGCATAGAATCCGAAGCTTTAAAGAAGTTCAGTAATCACCATTTCTTCAGGAAGCTAAGAAGGAAATAGAGCTAACTAACTTAGCTCTGAGAAGTTCACTGTAAAGGGAGTAAACAGACACTGGAAATCCTTCCAGAATATTCTTTGTACAGTAGTTTATAGAGTTAACTTCTATGAACCTTGTTATGCCAAAGGCTTTTAAAAAATCCCATTATTTTTGCCACGACTAACACCCCAACAACAACAGCAACAAAGGCCTCCTGTAACTCAAGACGGGGAAGTAGACTGAGAAAGGGCAGGGAAAGGACTGAGAAAGACTACGCCGGCACGAGATTCACCTTCCCACTGCCAAGAGGTTGGTGGGTTTTTATGTTTCCCATCTTGAGTCCTGGCCATGATCATAGCCTTTCCCCCTCCCCTGTTTCAGGATTCATAAGTTTCCACCTTCCTCTCTGGTGCAGGGCAGATGGTGGCAACCACTAGTTGGAAGCTCTAACACTGGGGGCAGGAGGAGGAGCAGGGAGGAGGGGGAGGCCTGAAGGAGCAGAGGCCGGGAAAAGAAGCTCCAGAGCGTGCTCCCTGCTGGTGGAGGGGTGGCCCGAGGGCAGCCTGGAGAACTTGGCCTGTGCAAGGTGCTGGGGGAGGGGACGAAGGCATGCATCCCTGCTACCTCCCACCCTGCCTGGCGCTCTAGGAAGGGGAAGTACATCACTTGAAATAAAAAAACAAAAAACAAAAAACCAAGTGTTTATTCTTCACCATTCTGAGGGAGGGGACTGGTCATCTGCTTCTCCAAACATTAGCAGAGGACTCCACTTTCCCAGGGAGATGAGGAGGAAAATGAAGCCACAACTGGGACCTACTGACTGCCTGACTCTTTTAGTTACTGACTATTCCATGATCTCCTTTCAAGATAAGGGACAGAATCCCCAAGAGACTTCATGAAAGCCATAGCAAGGAACAATGCTGAGTGGTAAATCTATATCCCTGTCCTGGGAGAACCCAAGTGCTTTGTGACCTGCTTCCGAGGGACCTGATCATGCTTCCGGAACATCAGCTGGGAGCTGGAGGTGAGAGTTGGTGGACCCTGCAGGACCATCCTTCTCAACATCCTTTACCTTCCCTCATCTCCAGGTGACAGAGATGCAACATGACCAGATTTGCGTTTTGAGAAGATCACTCTCGTGGTGGCACAGAGGCTGGGATGGAGGAGGCAATCTGAGGGCAGGAGACCAAGTAGCAGTGGGTGCAACCACGTAGTTGAGGCTGGGGACCTCAGGTCAGTGGCAGGGGTGAGGAAATGGAGGTGAAAACTGGAGAGATGTTTGGAGGTGAAAATGTACTAAATCTTGGTGGCAGGTAGAGAGGGAAAGGAAGAGACTTGAGACTCCATGACCCACCAAGAACCTCTCAGCCAAGTACCAAGCACTGCTCACTCTGGTGGGGAAACTGCATGTTCATATGGAGGCTGGAAAGGGCAACCTTGCAAAAATTACAGGAAAATACCTAATTCCACAATTTCCCCAGTAAAAGTTAAAGATCAATCCTATGGGTTCTCTTACTAACAGGCACCCTGCAGGAGTTCTGTTTTGCACAACTTGTGAAAAGAGCTGAATGGACGGAAAAGAGATGTAAAGCTCTCTCTTTCAAAATTGTTTTTTGAGAATCTCCTTTTACAGAGTTTCTAAATAAACAGCAGGAGAATGAGCTCCAGGCCTCAGCCACATCTCCTGTGATAATCCTTTCTCCACGCAAAGGCGAGAAAACCAACTCTTAGACTTCGCCATCCTGCCCATCGTACAGTGGCTTTTGTTGTCAACTGACAGCCATCACTATTTTTTTTTTCTTTTCTCTTCGCCACCCCCACCCCCACCCCCACAATCTTATAGCTGTAAACCTCTCCCTGTTTCAGTCTTTTTGTCTCTAGTTTTAGAAACATACAAATAAAAATGTTAGGCATTAATCTGAGAAAATACAGAGAAGCAAAACCAAGAAAAAGTCACCTACATTCTCACCATCCAGATATAACCAGGATTGATATTACTTCCAGCAATAAAATAATACAAAACATTTTTTTAAAAAGATACCAAAAACACTTTCTTCAAAGGCTCTCATTTTAATTTTTTGAATATTTTTTGTGTGTGGTTCTCCTTGGTCTCTTTATGGCTTTGCTAGGTGCTTCCTACTTTATGAAGTCTAGTGCTGCACAAAAATCCTGGAAGGGTTTTGACCAACACAAGCAGAGTTCTCAAGCTTCTCTTTGGGTTTCTACCTCTCTACTGATGATACTTCTAGGAATGTCTCCCAGGAAGAAGCTTACTTTGGGAACTTATATTAGCTTGTGGTTCTCTCTGACCCCCAGATCCATGCCTCAACAGAGTCTATAATGCATATCTATCTGGAACCCCCCATTAGAGCAGAGTCTGAAAAGCATGAGGCCTCTAGGTACCCACCTACCTGGTAATCCATGGGCCGTCCAGCACTTGGCTCCATCTTAATGTCTGGCTTAGATCTGAGGAGGAGAATGTACCATCAAGCTTAAGTGTACACGGACTGCTTGTGGGGGAGGGGGGCACTGGCAGTGGTCAGACCTTGGAGAAGGGCACAGGGACAGAATCATGGCCTTCAAACACTCAAGGACTTCTGAACAGAATGGGGATTAGTTGTTCTCAGAGGCCCCGGCAGAGAGGACTAACCAAAGGCAGAAGTAACAGGGAGACAGACATTAGATCAAGAGGTTCAAATATGGGCTGGGCAGCTCTGTGGCTTCCCTAGGCTAGGAGGTGTTCAATGATCTGGGGACAGGCCTGCAGCTGCTGTACTCTGCCTTTGCAGGGAGAGAGGTGAGAGAGACATCCAAGGAAAAGAAGAAAATGGCAGGGTTATGAAGAAGCTGTCCATGGGTCCTGATTCTTTTCCACCCAAGTTCCTAGCATGGCAAGCTGGGTCCTGCCTGACATGGTGGGGCAACTGGGGATATAGGGCTGCTGTCCACTCACCGCTTGTTGGAGACATTGGTGGTGAGAGCTGTGACTGAGGCCAGAGACACAGAGTCGGGATCCAGCCCGTCCCCTAGTTGAATGGCCAGGTGGTCCAGGTCCTCCATCTCCAGCACCGCTGGTTCATCTGGTGAAGACAAAGGGCCAGTTATCTGGGCTGACTGATGGTGGGATAGTGACTGGGTTTCCCCTTCGACTCTGGCATCCAGAAAACTAAGAGTCAAATTCAAAGTTTACTTAGTTGCATACTCATAGAATGTTGTGGCCTGTATATGTGCAGTGTTTTCTACCTAATCTTGATCTTTGATTTTGAGGGACATTACACCTGGTCTTGCTTATTTATTTTAATTGAATGCTCTTTTATTTTGTCTACTTACTTAAGCACTGCACATCCTTTGTGGAGGAAGGTAGGGAATAAAGAATCCATACTTACGCTCCTCTGACGATAATAGCTACCATTTATTGGGTGGCTACTACGTGCCAGGCACAATGTCAGGAACTTTACTCACATATTTCTAGTCCTTATAGTCAAGACCTGCCAAGGTGGGCATTATTCTCATGTCACAGATAGGAAAACTGAGGCTTAGGAAGGAACTTATCCATATAAAACAGCTGATGGAATTCAGAAGCTAATCCACACTAGTGTGCATTAACCCAACGAGATGAAGAAATGATGATTCTGAGAAGCCACCCAAAGATGGCAGGTTTGGGCCTCAGCCAGCAGCTGTACTCTCTCAGTCTAGAAGGAGAAAGGCACAACTGGAGTTGGCATGCGGGCAAGAGAGTGGGGGAGATTCTGAGGGTCACTGGGCCCTACGGAAGATGCTAGGGAGGGCAGCCGGGGACCCCGATGGTGGGCCCGTGATGGGGAAGGGGGCCCCCACACAGCTCCCCTATCCGCTCCATTTCTCCCCTTGTCTTCCGCCTGGCATCCCTGCCTCCTCTGAAACATCTGTCTTCCTCCTCCCCAGCTGGCTGTGCCCCAGGGACCAGCCCGGCCTCTGCGCAAGCTGCCCTGGGACTCTGGTTTTCCCCCAGAAATAAGGAATCGGCCAAATAATGCTTCTTGATATTCCCTCCTCTAATTAAACATTTCGGGGCTTCAGTGTGAAGAAAAAAGATGGGGGAGCAATGAGGGCCAGAGGAGCCTCTATAAACAGGCCCACTGGCAGCGCGCTCTCTGCTCATCCTGGAACTGCAGAGCCGCCTTCCCTCCCCCAGCCCCAGAGCCGGGGTTCCTAGAGGACCACGACTCCGGGGGCGGGGCCTGGCTCCTGGGCCAGCCAACGAAAGCCAGACCCCAGCTCTGGCCGACTAATGCCAGGGGGCCGCGAGCCGGGAGCGGGTGGGAGGCAGTCACCTGCTGAGGGGAGGGAGGCGCCGAACCGCGGGCGGGGGCACGGGTCCTACCTTGTCTTTGGGGCTCCTCCTTGTGGGGCCGGTTCTTGCCGAGCTTCATGGCAGAGAACACGCTCCTCCCGGCTCTGTGAGGGGTCGCCAGCATGCGGTGGAGGGAGAGGGACGCGTGGAGGAAACACACAAACACAGAGGAGAAGGGGAGGTGGATACCCTGGCCCTCGCCTGCGGGTCCCGGCATATGCTGGGGGTCTGACCCCCACGCAGGGAGCCATGGGGGGAATTAGGGCAGAGGCACCACCTCCGCTTCATCCTTCGCCATCCTTTCACCCCACTGAGGGCGGGATGGGGGCACGGACAGGCAGGGAAGGGGGCCTTGGGCTGGAAAGAGCCGTTTTCACTGGAGGTCTCTGGGTCTTGGGCTTCTCAGCCTGATCCCAGCGCCCTCAGTCCAGTCTTCTCAGAGCTCCCAGCTCTGCCAGTGTCCCCAAGCTCATCCTCCCTGCCCCTGCGCCCGCCCGGCTGGTTGGAAGGAAAGCCTAGGACCACAGACAGCGAGAGAGCAGAAGGGCAGAGGCCGAGGAGGCGGTGGGAGAAGCGGTTGGAACTAGCTGTTCGGTTCTCACATGGCCCTGGTGCCCACTGCCTGCCTGCTCTTTCTCCCGCCTTGCCTTGGCCCCCGGTGAAAAGCAGGAGCCGGGCCCTTTCCTGTCTCTCTTTGGTCCTGGCTTTTGCCCCTTCTGCCTGTCCCCTGGCATTGCAGAACCCCTCTTTCCCCCAACCCCAGGAACTTATGGCAGAATCTGCAGCTCCTACCTCTTCCTCTGGCTTGGTGTGGCCTGTGCCCCCAGGGGAAGGGCCTTGCAGTCAGGGGGCTGAGGGAAGAAGACAACGATGTCCCTGCAGCTGAGCCCGTGGTCCGTGGCTCCAGGAGGGACCAGGAGTAGGATGGCGGGGGTGAAGTGCAGTATTCCATTACCCCATCCATATTGCATAAGCGGATACCTGACTCCCCCCACTTCCCGTTCTCCCTCCTCCTGGGTGTGGCCTGTCGTCCTGTGGGACCAGGTGGGGCCGGGCGCAGGCCCCAGCCCTGATCTTGCAGCAGAGCTCGCTCTCTTAAGGTCATGCATCCCCCTGTGGAGGCCTGACCTTGATTTCTAAGACCCTCAGATCCTTGTTCTTTATGTTGGGTAATGAGAAGTTGGGGAAAACCTTTCTGTCCTTGTGGAGATGACCTAGAAACCTCAAGCCCTTCTACTCAGGATTGGGGAGCCCGTCTCCTCCCCCAAACCTGGCCCTATCCCAACCCCAGACCTTTTCTTTACTGTTCATATTCAGGATAAGGCCTGTCCGAATCCCAGTGAGGCAGCAGTCAAGAGCCACCCCTTTCATGTAACACCAGCTCACAACTTAGGACACACTAGCATGTTCATGGGTTCCTAAAAAGGGGAGAGAGAAGGCTGATGTGTCTGCATCCTTCAGTAGCGCCTTGTCTGGAATGTAACAATGGGAAGAAAGGGAAAGGAGCTCTAAAAAAAATCAAGCTTAATGCCTTTGGAAGTATTTTTAAAAGCTTCTCTTCCAATAAGGAGAGATAAGTTATATATACATAAATGCATACAAAACATATATAAAATGGCCAGAAAGAGACTATATAGGGCCAAAGGCTTTTCCAAATGTCTGCTCATTTTGTCTTCCTAGCCAACCTGTGAGGGACATATACTGCTCCTCATTCGACCAATGAAAAAACTGAGGCTCAGAGAGGTGAAATGAATTATAAAGTCACATGGTAAGTGGCAGAAATGGGGCTGAAGCATAAAAACTGCTGTGTCCTAGGCCAGCGATATTTCCACCCCGTCCCAGCTCCTTTGCTTTGATGCTGTGGGACTGCCCTTCTCTGAGAGTAGAACCCCATCCTCACCCTTTGGACTTTAGCAGAAAGACTCCGGGGCCTGCACTCATAGGCATGGGTGCGGTCCCTGTGGCGGCAGTTTGCAGATGGCCGTCATCTGTGAAGAGTCCCACAGACCATGCCCATGTTTACAGAGAAGCGGCTTGTTCAAAAATAACCTGTGCATCCACACATTTGGGAAGAGACTGCTATAAATGTTAAATTGCTGGTGACATACCATTGAACAGATCAGTGGACCCGCCGGAAGCAATTGTGTGGTGGTGGGGAAGGGACCATCCTGGCTAGCTCACACTGCAGCATCCTGTGGGATTTCTCCTCCCTGGTGGCCCCAAGCTCAGGAGTGCTGGCTGCAGTCCTCTGACCCCTGCCACAGGCCCAGCCTCAGGAGTTGTGGCTACTGTGGGCCCTCAGTCCAGTCCATGTCTCCCCATGGGTCCCTTCCTATCTCAGTGCTTGGGGTTCCTTTCTGCTTCACCCCACTGCCCCACTACTTCTCTCCTGAATTACCCAGGAGTCTCCTGCAGGGCTCAGGGTTTGACTTTGTACCATCACTTTTCCACCATTCCTGGGCTGTGCTTCTCTTAGAGTCCCCAGCCCCACTCCATGTGTGACCTATACAATGCCATCACCATTGCAGCCTGCTCCAGACACAGAGCCCCGGGGGGAAGTGCTCTGAGACGGCAGAATAGAGACAGGCCCTGCCTGGAGAAGCCAGCTGCCTAGTGTCCTGGGAAGGGATCTGGCCCTGCTGCCTGTGGCCCAAAGGGAGTGCTAGGTAGCAGGAAATTGTGGCTGTCAGATGCTCGTCCCATGGACTCACCCAAGTGGAAAAGGACTTGAGGCATCCCTTGGGCAGATATGGCCCTCAAATTTGAAAGTCACTTTGTTCCTTAAAACAAACATATTTCGAGGTAAAGATTGAGGCTTAAAAAAAAAAACAACTATACTTATCCAACCATCTCTACCACACCCTAAAGCAATTCTAAGGAGAAATCCCTCTCTCCCGACCTTCCCTAACTTTAACCATCTGAAGTGGACAGGCTCACTGGTAGTACCCCTGTGTGCCTGGGAAGATCTCAAAATGATGTTTGTCTCTTTATGAAAAATGCAGAAATGTGTGGTGAGGGATGTAGTTTCCAGAATTCTGACTGTAGGTTCTGTGCCTGTTTGTTCTCCTAGACTTGCTCTTCGATTCGTGGCTACCACCGTCCTTTGTAGCGACACCACCCTTCTGATCAGTGACACATCAGAAGTTCACTATAGGAAGAGCCCTTTCCTCCTGATTGCAGCTCTAGTCCCCTCAAACAGTATGTCTCTTGGCAAAGGGTAAAGGAGATTTTTGAAATAAATGTTAACTTAATCAGATAATTTTGAAGATTATCCACTTGTATTGAAGACCTAGATTTCAAAAAAAATATATAATTTGTTGATTAGGTTTCTGCTGTCCTGGCCTTTTTCTTTCCTCAAAAGAAAATTCTGCTTTTGATCTAGTTGTGTTCTACAATTACTAAAAATAGGATACGGTGAGAAACAGACAAAGCAAACTAACCAGTGCTCAGCCTGGTGGAAGCACTTCGCAAACAGTGGCTCCTTATTCATGGGCTTACTAAAGCTTGAGAAGCAGGACCCAGGGGGGCCACTGCCTAGGGAACGCTGAGGATTCACAGTCACATTTGGGCTTCCTGTCGCTGCATTCGCCATCGTCAGAATGATATACACCTACAGTCTAGACTGGGATTTCTTTCTAGGGAAAAGATTTTGAAATTAGTTCACTCGCTGTAAACTCTTTTTTCATTTACGGATCTGGCAATTTCTCTGCTCGTTTCTTGGCTCAGATTTGGAAGCAGGTTGCTGTGGCTGTGTGATGCACACAGGGTCCTAGGGAAGAGCTTGGTATTTATCATGACTTGGGAACATTCACCAAATTAAATTTAGTGACCTAAGTGTTTTATTAATTCTGGTTTATGTATTATTCTGAAAGTTGTGACTTAGACCATAATGACCAAAGTGAACTGCAAGCTGAGCCTACTCATTGTCCAAGGCTTCTGCCCCACCATTGGCTTTAGTCGGAACCGTCTAGAGTCAGGCCTCAGGTAATCGGGATAAACAAACTCCTATCTACAAGAAATGGGGTCTGTGGTCCTTCTTTGCATTGCTCAAACAGCCAGATTTTCAAGACTTGGGGCCATGTACTCCAAGCTCCCATTGATAGGCTTATTTCTTTTATTTTCCATGCCACAGGTACAGGGGATTTCATAATTGCAGCCTTTACAGGTGTCTTCGAAAGTGTGTTAGTTTTGATTAGCTTCCTGTAAGTAGACAGGTCAGGTTGACCCTTTATACAAGAACCACCCTGTCTCCAAAGTGGCCCATTTGCACATGTGCCCACCTTGTATTAGGAGGCTTGGGAGAACCACAGGTACTTATCCTGACCCCAGGGTCGCCAGGGAAGCTGGTTCCTCACTTCTCCCTGGTACCCAACCCTTTGAAAGGCTTGAGCAAACAGCATCATGGAAATATAGTTCCCATCTCCCCAAACCTATCCTAGAATCTCACCTCTTCAGAGGTGCAGGAATTCTTGCATGGGTTGAATCTTAAGTTTCCCTACAGAAACTTAAATCTATTTCCATTTATCTCTCCGCAGTGGAGATAGAAACTAGCCAGCTTTGCCACATGCTATCCTTTCAGAGATTGAAAACTGTTCCCACAGTTTTCCCTTCCTCAGGCTAAAGGATTTCAATTTGTTCAATCTCTTCTTAGAAATCCCATTTTCCTATCTTTCAATAGTCCTATTGATCTACACATTAAAATTACCATAATACATGCTGGTTTGCTTTATCTCATATGTTAACTGGAGATGGCGAGAAGTCAGGATGAGGCAGGGCGGGGGAGCTGGCATTTGTGTAGGCCTACTGTGTGCCAATGCTCTGAGGCACCTGCTACTCCAGTTGTAGCCAGTCAAAGGGATCTGGCCAGTCTGAGTCCTTGTGGGTCTGGCCTGGGACCGACGGTGGAGCTGGAAATCAAGAAGGACCTTAGAACATCGCCCATCTCAGACAGAGAGCTTGGGGATGGGCAGGTTGTTCATATCCCATATCAACGCTTTTTACATCTACGTGTCTATGGAGAAATCTGAACCCTGGAACCCTCTCTCTAAGAGCATCTCCCCAGCCTGGCACCTGCCATCATCTCCCACTCACTTCCGGCTGCAGCTCTTTGGCTGCCTCGCCAAGCCTCAACACATACGCTGCTTGATGCTTCTTCCCTTGCTGGGAAACTGGCAACCTCCTCCATCCTTCAGGTCTCTGGGCCAGAGCCCTCCCCGCATGGTGCCATTTCCTCCATCACTGCAGCGTCCACGCTGCAGCACCATTGCCTCTGCTTGTGTGTAACAAGTGTGAGTTGGAACTCAACATGCTTTCATTAAAGCAATGACCAAGGCTGTGAGTTCCCCGAATCTTTATGTAAGCAGAGACCCCAAGCCTGAACGAGCGCCGATCAGTTCATACCCCGAAACACACAATTGTGGTGTTTCTGTGATATCCTCATATGAACTAATCTTTAACATATGCAGACCCAGTTTTGAGCCAACCTCCTAATATCTCTGGGGCTCAGGGTCTTTATCTGGAAAATAAAGACCACATTCTTGGCTTTTCAGCTCTCATTGGTGTGTTTGGAGAATTAAATTATAGTCCAGGGCTCTAGGCTTCCTGGGTCTATGGAGAACTCTGGATGGGGAGTCAGATTCTCTGTCCTTTAGGTCCAGCTCTGCCCCTGTTCTGGGACTCAGATTCATCACCTGTAAGGAGGAGGGTCGACCAGAGGCCCTCTGCAGTGTGGTCAGCCCCGGGGCTATCCCTGCCCTGGTGGAGTCTCCTGTGATGCTAGAGAGTCTCCAGATGCCAGTGTGCTTCTGGGGGAACCTACGCCACCCATTCATAAGCCCAGGCTTTGTGTCCTTCCAGCCCTCTGTGGCTGCTCCTATCTGGAGTCCCCTTCTCCTCTCCCCGCCATGCAGCGCCCCAATCTCCCTCCCCGAGGAAGACTTTTGGGGAAATGGAGATAGTGGGGCCACCAGAGTGGTGGACTCTCCTTAGCTTTCTGGGTCGTCATGCTCTGGCCACACCCTGCAGCCACTCAGTGCCCAGAGCTTGTCCCCCCTGGGCCTCCGGTGCTGTATGTCTAACTGCCCAGCCCTGCCTTGACTCTGGGAAGGGGAGTCCATTGCACCCTGGGCCCCTCCCTGCCCTGGCCTTTAGTTGCACCCTCCCTCACAGGGACGCCTGGGGGCCACAAGGTGGGGAGCTGAATGGGGCAGTGGAGGAGGAACAAGATACTGAAGGGAGGAGGGTGACTCCCAAGAGCTGAGAGTGGAAACCAGAAGGCCCGGCCACCTGCCCACCCCACCCTAGCCCCACCCAGGATGAAGGACCCTCCCGCCCTCCACAGCCCTGTGGTGAGAAGCCTCCGCACCCGCCGGCTCTGCCCTGGCCTGGGACACCTACTTGTGCTCGCCATCTCTGCCTCCCTTCGTCTTCTCTCTGCCTTTGCTGAGTAGCGGGGAGAAACGAGGAGACAAGGGGACTTGTGTGAGAGGGTGCGGACCAGAGACCCTTGCAGCCTAGCCCCTGGCCCTGCTGGCCCCCACACTCCCCAGGGCCTCCTTGTCCTACAGACCCCTGATCCCACATAGCCTCTGCTGTGGTCCAAGACTGCTGGGCAGGGGTCCCACGGCCCCTGGTTCTGTGGGAGAGAGGGGAGGGGCTCACAGGAGTGGGGCTGGTGGGGGAGGGGCTCAGGGTATCCCTGATCTCTTCCACCCAGGCCAAGGTGTGGGGTTCCAGAATGTGGGCTGCAGCTTCCTCAGGGAGCACGGGGCTAGAAGAGCCTGGCTACTCTCTGGCTGGGGCCACCCCGTTTCTCTCTGACCTTTCCCCTAGTCCTCTCCAATGGAGGGGGGAGCTTCCAGCCTCTGGGGGCCTCAAGGGAAGCCGTGGGCTGGGCCTGCCCTGCGGGGCGAGGGGTGAGGAGGCATGCTGTAAGGAGGGCATCCAGTTCCCAGAAGACAGGTAGGTGAGGAGGTGCTAGGGTGGGGGTGGGGCTGTAATTGAGCTACTATTCCAGGGCTCAGAGCTCCTAGCTCTCTGGAGCCCTTCTGGAATGTTCTCTCATGCTTTCCTGATGCTGTGACAATGAGGATGAAGAAAATAAAGCAAATAACAATTAGCAATTTTTCCTATCCTCACCCCCTGTTCTGGCACAGACCTTGCCCAGGTGGACTTGACTCCTCCCCGACAGCTCAGGACCCGAAGGCCTAGATGCAGCCCAGCTGCAGCCCAGCTCTGGCCAGCTAACCTTTGCCTCGGGCAAGCAGGTCAGTTTGTAACTCAAAGGAGTTAACATTAGCTGGGTTTCTGGCTGCCCAGATCAGGAGAGACCACAGAGCAGAGAAAGCGGGCTGCAGAGAAGGGGGACTGTGTCTCAGTAGCCCCAAATCCCAGCATGGCCAGCTGCCCTGGCTCCTCTGAGCTGCTTTGGGAGCCGCTGCGGCTCTGGAGCTCAGCCTGGCAAAGGTGCTAGGGAAGGATTTTCCAGCTGTCTGGGAGCTGTGGGAACTGATTAAACAGCACTCTTGAAGTGAGGCTGGGTGTACTGAACCCACATACACGGTTATGCACATCCCTCGGCGCACACCGCCTGTGCACCTGCCATGCACACGTTGCCCGGCTGCCCTCTGGCCCCAGGTGTAGGAGGAACATGCCTGACTACCGAAGGTCTCCACTGGAGTAGAAAAATGACACATGAGGAGAACAGGGAAAGTGGCTCCTGCCCCTACCTCCACCCAGCTGAGACCCAGCAGAAAGAAGCCCGGCAGGAACCCCTACATCCCCAGGGACACCAGAGAGGGGATCGGGCAGCAGAAGGAGGTGGGGGTCATGGAGGGCAGGTGGGCCAGGCCAGGTGGAGAAACCAAGAAGGGGAGAGAGCGGTAGGATACAAGGAACCTGGAGGAAAGGCCTGAGACTCTGAGGTTCAGATGCAAGATTCAGGTGGGAGCTCCTTTCTTTGTCCTTTCTAAGATATGACCCCTAGAGACTGGGGCAGATGTATGCTGACACACAAGGGCCCAGAACCCCAATTTTGTGCTGCTTGCTGCAGAGAAGGGGGACCATGTCTCAGTTGCCCCAAATCTCAGCATGGCCGGCTGCCCCTCTCCTCTGAGCTGCTTTGGGAGCTGCTAACCATGAGGTTAGTAATTTATTCTTTCTCTGCGACACTGACACTGGGGGAGGTGAGGGGGACACTATGAGCCCCCTGCCCCTGGCCCTGGGCGGCTGTGCCAGAGCTCAGCAGGAGCTTGGTGACAATGCCTGAACCAAAAGGTCAGATGCTGCTCAAGGTAGGAAAAGTTGGTGTCAGGGTAGCATGGAGTCTGTGCAGAGGAAAGAAACGAACACTGGCTGGGCATCTATCACACACCAGGCCCCGTGGTGGGCGACTTGCCTGTATTGTCTCTTTTAACCCTAACGTTCCTGTGGGGCATCAGCGAGCCCCACCTTACAGATGGGAGGTGGGTCCCCAAACAGCAGAGCTGGGGCTGGGCCTGTGCTCTCCACTGCACTGCACTGCTTCCCGGTACATCCCCGGGGGCTCTTTGCAGGAACCTGGCAGAAATCTGAGGCCCCTGGCCTGGGGGCAGGGACTAGAGCGGTGGGCAGAGCGGCTCAGAGACCATGTGATAGACCAGGCCCCAGGAGAGATGGAGCCCTGGGCACCGAGGGTGAACAGACAGACAAGCCACACACACACTCCCTAAGGAGGATGGGAACTTCAGGGCAGTGTTTAGGGTCTCGGGAGTGAGTGGCCTTGCTAGGTGGGCATCTGCAGAAGCCCCTTTCTGTCTGCGGCCCTCACAGAAGCTGAGACCTGAGGGCCACACCACCCCTGCTGGGAGCCATCTGACCCCTGGGGTGAGGACAGGACGGACATGGGCGAAGTCCCTGAGAAGCTGGCCAGGCACAGGGCGGAGTGGGGATAGGGCTGGGAGGTGGCCCAGGCCTGGAGAGAGGGGCACGGAGTGCCCAGAGGACCTCCCACATCAGCCTCTGTGCGCCTGCGGGAGAGTCGGCCATGCCTGCTCCATTCACCCCCCAGACAGGGAGCAGCAGATCCCCAACCACAGCCCGTGGGTCAGGTGACCTGGGGGGACGCCGCTGCTGCCAGCAAGGAGGTTCTTCTGTTCACTGTGGCAGGGGAGGATGAGAGGGGCACTGTGCACATTGACTACTTTGACCCATAAGGGACTGGCCTTCCCAGGTGGGGTTGAAAGGCGGGCGCAGGTGCAGGGGAAGCCAGGACTTGGGGGCCTGACATGGGGTCAGGGGTGAGGCACAGAAGCCCCTTCCCCCTTTCTGTCCTCTTCAGGGAATCAGTGTCTTAGTGTTGGCCAAGAAGTTGGCCAAGTCCCTTCTGGAGGGCTCTCTGGCTTCGTGCCAGGCCCCAGGGCTGGCAGGCCCGGCTTACCAGGCATTTCTGTGACAAGGGTGAGACATGACAGGTAGGGCTTCGAGGCCAGCTTCCAGGACCTTCCTTGACCCAGAACTCGCTGGCACGTGTGGGCAGGCGGAATTAAGCTGCAGGAAAACCCCACAGTCTCTAAACCGGCTCCACCTCCTCACCAGCAAATAGCCCAGCTCTAGAGTTTTCTCAACCCCCCTGCAAGGCCTGTATGGCTAGGCCTGGAGGGAGAAGGTGTGGCAACAACACCCACCCCGAAGGTGCCCTGAGGCCTAGAAAAGAGCATGAACCCCCACATGGCCCAGCTTCGCAGAGGGGGGGCACCTGGAAGACACCCTCCCCCAGGTCCCAGTCCCTGGGATGAAACCCCGCCCCTGCTCCTGCTTCTGCCCTGGGACAGGCCACTGAAGGTCGGGAGAGGCGGGAAAGATGCCCAGGCTGTGAGGAAGGGGGGAGGAGCCCTCTTGTCTCTATTCCCAGGTCCCAGGGCTCTCTGGAGGTGTGGGGGTCCCCACTGAGCTTTGTCTAGACCACATGGGCTTGCTCTTGTGACCTGAGAGAGAAACTGGCTTGGCTCAGCCTCAGCTGCAGCCACTCAGAGAGTGGCTTCCCCCGCTGCCAAGTGCTCCCAGGAGAGCTGTGTCCCACGACACGACCTGTAAGGTCCAGAGCATCCCTGGGTCCCTCAGGATGTCAGAGTTGGAGGGAGCCAGATGTCCACTAGCTGAACCCCTCCCTGTTACTGGGTTAATCATGTGCCCAACGTCACTCAGCTGGCAAGTGGCACAATCAGGGTGGGACTTAGTGGACCATAGCTCTCCTGATTCGGGGCCAGTCTCCTTTCCCTACAACGGACGGCCCTCATGTGCCTTCCACCCTTGTTCTTGGGAAGCCCTTTCTTAGAGCCTTCCTGCAGCCTCTGAACCAGCCCCTGCAGCTCTCTCCTAGTGGAGACAGAAGCGGGTGTGCCCACTGAGTCAGCACCCTCACTCCCCACCCAGTCTGCTCCTCCTCTGACCATTTCCAGCCAGATTCCTGACTTTGCGTTGTCCTGCTACAAAGAACCTATTTGTCACCAGCCCTTGTGTGGGCAGCACTCAGTTACAACCTGCTCCTCCGTGATCTCTCTGGCTCTCCCAGCAACAGGGCGGGGGGTGGGGGTGTTCATTGCTATGGTCCCCATTGTACAGGGGAGGAGAGAGGGTCAGAGAGGTTTTGTGACTTGCCAAGGGTCACAGGGCTAGTAAGAGGCAGAGCTGGAACTGCCCAGAGTCTGAGAGGTAGGCTCCAAGCTGGCCCGGCCAGGGCTGCCCCCTCCTCCTGGCTGGTCCAGAGTAGACAGTCCAGCCGTGTTTGCTGCAGGCACAATTGCTGGGACCTTGTTACCATTAGTCTCCCCGCCTGGCGCCTGGGGTTTCTCAAGCTTGTTCGTGTGTGTGTGTGTGTGTGTGTGTGTGTTGGGGGTGGAGTGAGGGGCTGCGAAGTGGTTCAAATGCAAAGAAGGAAAATATATTTGCTCGATAAAAGTGTATCAATTCAACTGCACTAATTTAGGACTTGTGTTTTCTCCAGCAGGGGGACTGAATAAACTTTACTTGGAAAGGAAAAGGGTGGAAGGAGATTAGAGGGAGATGTTCCCAGCGGCTTGGAGCATCTCTTCTCTCAAAAACAAGCTGGTCCTTTAGATGCATCACTGACTTACTGGCATTTTACACATTATCCCCGTGACCTGGGAACCTACGGACAATGTCTTACTAGCTTAGCCCAGATTCTGTCTCTCTGGGCTGTGAGAGTAATACAATCGCATTTCTTTTTTTGTAAGAATGATGTGTGTGGAATGAGCTTCCTGTCATCTGTGTGTCGCAGGATACCCGCAGGGCATGCAGTCTGATCGCTGGGTTCCTGCCTGTGTTCTTGTCAACAGAAGAGAGGCTGAGCCCAGCCAGGACCCGGGCTTCACTCTGGCAAGAAGAGGCCACACTGTCTCAGGTCTTGTCACTGGGCCTGGTTGGCACTGCTGGGTCTTGGGCCAGAGAGGCCAGGGCCTCCTCCTGCCCCTTCCCACCTCTCTGATGAGGGCAGGAAGTCTAGCTCCTTCCCCTAGTGTTGGAGCTCAGACTCACTCAGGGCCTGACCTGAGTGAGCTCTGGGGTGGGGGTGGGGTGGGGTGGGGGCGCTGCAGAAACATCCTCCCACCTCTTGGATGTCTGTGCTCTGAGCCAGCCAGGCCCACAGAGGCCTGGGGGGGGAGCGGGGCACAGGCCTCTTCCCTGTGTCTTTGCAGGTAGTGGGCAGCCACAGGGGCCCGCCCGTTACCTCCGGAAGCTCTTCTCGCCTGGCGGCCGGGAGCTGGGACGGGAGCTGGGGAGCAGGCCATCCGTCTCCTGGCTGTCCTTTTCTTCCTCTTGAAGAGACTCATCCCCCAGGAAGTCCCCATCGTCCCAGGAGCCCATGGTGCCATCTGTGGCCTGATATCGGACCTCCACGCACAGGCTGGTCTGGAGGGGGAGGGGCGGTGGTGAGCGGCTGGGACAGCAATAGCCATCATAACCCCACACACTCTGTGCCTCGAGATGTTTCCAAAGTGCATTCACACCCTTGACTCACACAGTCACGGGAGGAAGTCACCCCATTTTGCAGATGAGGAAACAGAGGCTCAGAAAGACTGACACGTGCAGACTTGGGATCTGGCTACAGGTCCTGCTGCACATGGCTCTACTCTCCCCTGGTGCCAAGGTTGTGTGTATGGGGGCTGTTCAGTCTGCCTTGGACAGCTGAGCCTGGGACGGGGTTGGGTTCTCCGAGGCCGCTGTATACATAATCAAGAGTAGCATTCAGCATCCCCAGTGATCAGGTCACCTCCTCGTCTTTAGCACCAGGCCTGCCTACAGGCTTGAGGGGTGGTCTGCCTAAGACCAGCTGGTTGGAAATGTGACAAAATGAGCTGAGCATGGCCTCCAGGAGAAGAGCCAGGCCCAGGGCTCCCTTCAGAGGTGCAGAGTCAGCGCTTCTTCCTACTCATCCGACACCCATCCTCCCACCCCAGAGAGGGAGGGAACTCGGGGTTCGCCCTGGGATTTTGCTCTGGGAGAAAGTAGAGCACAGAGCCGGGGGTTAAGCTTAGTGCTGGAGAATCCTGACTAGGCATCTTGCTCTGTGTCCTTCACCTCCGTTCAGCTCCCATTTCCCCCCAGCACACAGACCTTCCTCAACCCACACGGGTGATGGGAGCCCCCAACGTGGTTGCCCTTCCTCACAGGTCCAGAGGTGACTTGCTCCTGTGCCCCAGACAGGCAGCTTCACTCAGTGCTGGGACCTCCCAATGCCCAGGCTTAACTCCCCCAAGAGGAGGGAAAGGTGCATGTATTTTCTGAACCCTCCCTGTGCTAGACGTCGTGCCAAGATGCTTCAATGTTCGCTCATTTGATCTTCTCAACACTCCAACCTGCCCTGCCTGACATATCAGGAGGTTAAGTCACTTGCTTAAAGCTAGGAAGTGCTGGCGCTGGGATTTGAGCCAGCCCCATGTCCTCTCCACTGGGGCAATGTGACCCTTCTGGCATAACCAAGTATGTTGTGGAAAATGGTGACCTGGGACGGTGAGCCCTGGGTCTCAGTGCTGGCCCTGCTCTTGACCAGCTTTCTGACCTTGGCCAAATCTATCTCCCATGCAGGACTTCAGCGTCCCCATCCACAAAAATGGGTATCCGAGGTGGGAGGTGGGACACTCCTCAGAGAGGGTTCCTTCTACTCTGGCCCCCTGTGGCTGCAGTCCTGTCTTCTGAGGCTGTTTCTGCTGGCTACCATGTAGGGCCATATATTACACAGGACCCTGGTGGGGGACCGTGGTACAGCCCCATTTTACACATGGGTAAACTGAGGCCAGGAAATAGCTAACAATATTATTTGATATATTTATTGAACACTTAATTAACTGTTCTAAGCACTTTCTGTGTATTTTCATTTAATCCTCAGAACAATCCTGTGCATAGATGCCATAATTTTTCTCACTTTGAAGATGATATGTAGCTTGCCCAAGCCACAGAGTGAGTTGCCTAATTAAGAGTCATTCCCAGGGGCTGTGCTCCTCACCATGGTACCAAACTGCCCATGAGTGGCCATGAACGAACTTGAGGGAACAGTGATCAGAGCAGAGCCTAGGGTCGGGGCATCCAGGTTTGCTTGCTCCCTCTCTTTGTCAGACACGTACTAAGTGCCTATGGGCTGTGCATTGTCTGTGCATGTGGGCAGGGATGTGACAAATAGAATGAATGGCAAGGTCATTGCTGTCATGGAATGTCTTGTCATAGAGAGGAGCCAAGTCAGATGTGCAGAGCGAGGACCATGCCCCAGAGTGGCCCGCAGGGCTCAGCCTTGCCTTCCCATGGGAGAAGCCTCTTTAGCGATTTCTGAGCTGGGTCCAAATGGAAGGATTCTTCGGTGGAGAAGGGCGTGCACCCCCCAGTAGCTCTTCCCTGCCTTCCCACCGTAGGAAGGGCTGGGGTATCTGCCATGGGACAGCAGTCCCTGCCGTGCCACAGGGCCTCCGAACATAGCCGTCAGACTGAGCAGCTCGGCAGAGCCTGACCAGAGTCTCCTCCTCCCGTCTCACCCTGCCACGCATGAGGAACGCTCCCCAGACCACCCTATGCTCCCCCAGATCCCATATGGGGAAGCCCAGGAACTCCCTGGGGCACACCCACCTTGATGATAGCATTGTTGTCATCCATCAGTGTATCGGTCACCTCCACGTGGCTCTCCTCCACGACCTTCTGTAGCACCATGCAGAAGGTCCCGATTAGCCTGTGAATAGCGGAGGCAGAAGGTGGTTTCATGGAAGAGGCCAGAGTGAGGAACGAGGCTGACATCCTCCGGGCCATGACTGGTTGGGGAGGAGACAGGTGGGCTAGTGCAGGCTCCAGGCTGGATTGGAGAAGGTGGCCCAGGAGCCAGGTCTGGTCCCAGCCAGGGTTGTATGTGTGAGACCCATTTCCCCAGGGGAGCTCTGAGAGGGAGTGAGCACCCTGGGAGATGTCCACAGACTGGGGGTCAGGGTACATGGGATTAGGCTTCAGCTGAGCCCCTGCAGAGCAGCATCTAGGTGCCAGTGTGGCTGCTGGAGCAGGACCTGGGGCTCCTGGACATAGAAGCAGCTCCTCTTCCTCCCAGCTCCCTGACCAAGCTGAGGTCCCCAGCTCTCACCAACACCACATGACCATTCATTCCACATCCGCAACCTGGGCGCTCCTTGTTGCCAGGGACCCATGTGACCACAGAGCCCCCATATTCCTAGCTGCACAGCAGGGCAGAGGCAGTGCAGGCTCGAGGCTGAGAGCAGTCTTGGAGTCAGAGAGATGGGATGTGAAACCTGAAACCCAGCTCCGACACTGCTGGTGAGTTACCTGCTTCCTGGGCAACTTACTCAGCTCTCTCAGCCTTGGTTTTCTTGCAAGATGAGCTAATAACCCCTACTTCATAGCAGACTGTTGGTAGAGGACTAATGAGACAGTCTGTGTTAGAGTCTCCAGCACGAGCCCACCCCCCAGAGCAGGCTAGTCGTTATTCCTGCGATGGCTCTAGACATGAGCCTCTCAAGGGCACGGGGGCACTTTCCAGCCTGTGTTTGACATTTCCGGCACACCAGAGATCTCAGTGTCTGTTGGTTGAATTAATGAACAACCGCGGGTGCCCAATAAATGCTGATGGAGTTGACTTGAACCCCATGTCACCACAGAGTTAGAAGGCTTGCTCTGGGAGAGGACAGGGCACTCAGGTTCGTTGGTGCTTCTGCGCGGGGTGGATGAAAACACACATCCCATTTCCAGCTGAAGGGACAAAGGCTGGGGACACAGCCACAGTGTGTGAGAGCTGGAAGGGGCTTTGGGATTACCTGGTGCTGCTGGTGATTTATAGAGGAGGAAGGTGAGGCCGCGAGAGGCGAAGGGACACAGCTAACTAATGGCCAATCTGGGTGTGGTGAGACAGCAGATGAATTCTGACTTAGATGGGCATGTTTGATGTTTGTACCATCCTGAGGGCTGTGGAGGGCAAACACTAATTTAAAAAGAAAAAATTCCTCCCATCTGTGCAGGAAGGAAGTGGGAGCAGCCGTGTGGGATGAGTACAAAGGGTGAATATAAACTGATTCCCTCTGGAGCTCCGAGCCCCACCCGCCAGCTTGCCCACCTCCCTGAGGGAGAAAGGTCACACCACTCCTCCACTCAAAGCCTAACTGGCTTCTAGGCTTTTCTCAGACCAGCGTCCTGTCCCCAGTGCAGGCAGCGTCACAGAGAGAGAGGTTTGGTCTTTATACAATGAAGGCGGTGGGCTCTGAGCTGCTGGGTGGGCTCTTAGCTGCTGTGAGCTTAGACATTCTGAAAGTAGCCTATAGGCATGAAGGAATACATTGGCTTTTTTGCAGCCCCACTTCTTTTGGTTCTAAATTGACAGTTTTAAAATTTCAGCATGAACAGAATCACCTGGAGGGCTTGTGAAAACACAAATGACAGGGCTTCCCCCCCTTATGGATGTGCTGGAAAATGGTTAACTGGTGGGAGAGGGGAGGGTAGTGCCAATTTATAGCTTTTGCCAATTTCCATGGTGTAAATACCCCCACCATGACCAACTTCAGGCTTCTAATGTGAAGTCACTGAACTGCCTTCACCAAGTTCGGTTCACACCACTGGCCCCACGCCCAGGGGCTCTGATTCAGTAGATGGGAGGAAGCCTGAGAATGTGTATTTCCAACAAGTTTCCAGGCAATGCTGATGATGCTGGTTGGGGTGACACACTGAGAGTCTCTGTCCTACCATTACCCTTTGCAGACAGCTTTTCAGGCCTGCTTTGATTGCACTAGGACCTGCCAATGCTGAGTGTGGGGCAACAGGCACATCTTTCCCATACTCAGATGCCCAAGCACAGCAAAGGAAGGTGCCCCCATCAGCAGAGATGCTGCAATGTGACAAGACGCCCCCAGGGGGCAGGATGGAGCTATTCCCCTGCAAGTGCTAAGAGAAGCCTCTGGTGCCTTCCAGCTTAACTTGCCTGAGAGTCTCAGACTCCAGACTTGGGAGGGCCCTTACAGTGGAGCTTGTCCCGCACTCCTTTCAGGAGGAGTCCCTAAAACAACCAACCTCAAGCCTCTGCTAGACAGTGACAGTAGCAGTGACGGGGCTCTCGCTGCTCCACAGTGGCTCTCACTGCTGGACCATTCTGCCGCTGCATTGAACAGAGGTTGGCCTCCTGGCAAATGCTCCCTCCTTGCACCCTGGCCCAAGCCCTGTCCACACGCAGACTAAGTGCCACCCCTAAAGGAAAGCAGTGTAGACAGTGGGAAGAACCTGGGCTCTGGAGTCAGACAGATGGGGGTTCACCCCACAGGGTCTAAAGGGTTTCCGCCATCTGGCAGCTGTGTGATTCTGGCTAGTTCTCCTACCTCTCTGAGCCCTGTTTGTTCATCTCCCAAAGGAGGTGGCACTGCTGGCTCCACTGGGCAGTGATCAGGAGAACACTCATGTGAAGTTCCCCTAACTGCCGACACGCAGCTGCCAGCCCCTTCTCTCCCTGGTGTGTGTGGGGCTGGCCGTCTGGAGGGCCCAGGCGGGGCTGGTCTCCATGCAGGACCGGCTCTGGGGGCAGATCCAGGCTGTCCCCACCCTCCCAGTTGCTCACAGCCCCACAGAGCCAGGGCCTGTCTGTGGCCTGGAGGGTGAGACTGGGACGCTGGGACCTTGCATGGCCAGAGGAGTCAACTGGCCACACTCCCAGGGGTGGCTTGGGGGGCTTTAACTCCTAACAGTTCCCTACAATCTCCCCCAAATAAAAATAAAAAATTACATTCTTTGAAATGGACAATTGATATTCTCTCAGTCTTATGTAAAGTATAAAGAAAAGCATTTTTATGAAACTTTTGCTCTTTTCACAGGTCTGTAACATACCATCTGTGCAAAAACACAATGCTTGCCATGAAAACAGCTTCAAAACAAGGGCCCTGATGCTGATTCTAACCAGAACGCCACCCCTCAGCCCCTCCTGGGTGGACATCCTCTGGGGACAGGAAGGGGCAGGGGAAGCCCCTGGCTCTAGCCCTGGTGGTGACCCCAGAGGTGACCCTGTCCACCCCACCTGCTCTTTGTGCAGGTTATGTGTGACGCTGGACCAGAACCCTCTCTGGGCCTCAGTTTCCCCGCTGTTAGGTGAAAGAGCTGTGGCTGACCCCATGTCCTCTGACAGCTTGCCTCATGCGGCCATCCCAGTTACCCATCGCAAGGAGGGCACTCCTCACCGGAGGCCGGCCAGACCCACGAGGGGCTGGGCAGGCGGGGCAGGGCTAGGATTCCCAGGTAATTAGGCAGCAGGTGCAGACAGGCCCACAGACTGACCACAACAGATCGGCAACTGGCACCAGAATACTGTCAATAATTCATTGCTTTCCCCTGGGAGCCGGTGTCGGGTGCCCTCGGCCCCACCAGGCCTGTACTGCTGTCCTGGCCCCTGAATTATTCAGGCCCTGGCATTCTCAGCAGCCCAGAGGCTGGCAGCAGGGCCAGGCCACTGCCCCTCAGAGGTCCCAGACAGGCAGAGCTGGACACACCAGGTCCTCTGAACCCAACACTTTGTCCTCACAGGGAAGCCCAAGATTCCTGGAAGGAAGCCTTTGTTCCAGGCGGGGCGGAGCAAACCTCGGGGTCTCCTGGTCTCTGACTAGGATGTTTCCTTCCTTCACCCAATGTCTACCTCCCGCAGCCCCTAGAACCACTGGGTGGGGGGCCAGTTTTCAAGCTGTCCTGTGCTTTTAGGACAAGTCCAGTGATGGGATCAGGCTCACAGGCTCTGTTCTCACACTAGCTTCCTTTACCTCAGTTTACCCCAAATGCACCAGTCATGTGATGCTGGCTTCACCCTTGAGTGCCCTGAACTCTTCAGAGAAGAAGGGCCCCTCAGATCCCTGCTCCCAGGCTCTCCCACCCTGTTACCCGCTGCCTCCTGACCTAAAGGGGGCATTTGTTCATTCCCTTGTTCCACAAATGAATCAGGGGGCTGCTATGTTCCAGGCACCGTCCCCAGGAGTGGGTGTGGCTTTGCTGGTTGCTAAGCACAGTGCAAACTCCAGAGAGGCTCCCCCTCCGCTCAGCTACCCCATGAGAAGGAGCCTGGGGACTGAGCTAGGCCATGCTGGGACTGAGGACGGTGGCCTCACAACCCCTCTGTCCTGCCCAGGCAAACACCAGGCGAGTCTTTCCTCTGGCTCTGGAGAATAGAGCCCCAACTCCAGGATGGGGAGACCTGAGTCCCACCTGACTCCAGGCACCCCTCCCACTCTGACCCTCCAGCTGGCCTGTGTCAGGGTGGGCCTTACGCTCCACAGGGTGGCCTCTCCTTTCCCCCATCCCAGCTCTGCAGCTGACAGAGCCCTGGACATTCTCTGGGCTTCCAAGGAAAGGGCAGCACCCTCTCCCGCCAGGCCTGAGCCTCCCTTGTGGGGTTTCCTGCCTTCTCTTGGGTAGGTGCAGGAAGGGCAGGGAGGGAAGAAAGTGAGAGCTAGAGTAGGAACTACCCCCCTTTCTGTCTTCCCTCTGCTTGGCCCTTAAGAACACCTCACTGAAGACTCAGCTTTCAGCATATTCACTGTGTGGTAGTCCATTTCCCAAGTACTTATAGTAGGAGTTTTGATGGGTTCAAGGGTTTCTGCATTTCAGTGGTTGGTCTTCCACTGTAAATGGTTTAACATTCTCTTCCATGTCCTCAGTTTCCCCCATCACTGCTCCAACACTCTGGTTTCTTGGAGTTGGATTAGGAAGAGGAGGTAGAAGCTTCCTAGCCCTGGCTCTACCACTGTCTACTCGTGTGACCTCAGGATCTCCTCTGAGACTCAGTTTCCCCTCTTGCACAGACATGGCTGCACTGGCGAAGCTGTCCGGCTCCTGGGTGCTCTGACATCTATGTGTGGGTTCCTGCTGGGGGTCTGGACTGCCCTTCCTGGCGCTCAGCTTCCTATTCTGCTTCCTCCTTCATATCCACCTGGTCTGTGTGGGGGCTCTTTTCTCTTGTTCCTGTTTCTCCTGTCCTTGTAGGTCACCCAGTATCTGACCCTAGGGAAGAGGACTGTGCTGCATCTTGGGGGTCCCTGGTGGGAAGTCTCTTACCAACCTTTCTTGTGGATGTGAGAAGCCTCCACAACACCTGAATGATGTGATACCCTGAGAGGCCTCCGTGCCCTAAACATCTTCCTTGCGGCACTGCCAGCAGGCCTGAAACGCCCACGCCCATATTCAGCTGGGATCCTGAGGGCTCCTAATAAAACCTACAGCATCAGAGACTCCTTGGAGGCCATGTGCTTTGGCTCTTCCTAACTCAGAAATCCCCTCTATAACATGGTCCACTTTCTGCTCAACCTCTCCTGGTAGTGAGCTCACAACTTCCTGAGACAGTGCACTGGTTGGAGAGCTCTGGCTGTCTTCCTTCCAGCTAACTGCTGTCATCCGGAAGCACAGTCTGGTCCTCATCTTCCTCTAGGCACACACCTCTCTTTCCTCTTCCTGTGGCAGAAAACCTTCTTGGAGTGAAGGGACTGTGCCTTTAACCTCTCATCCCAGTAACTCCAGTGACTAGCTCAGTGTTTGCCTGGTACAAAGTATTTGCTCAGTAGATGTTTGATGGGTGACTGAAAGGATGGATGGAAGGGAGGAAGGAAAGAAAGAAGGATGGATGGATGGTTGGAAGAAAGAATGGATGGATGGATGGATGGGAGGAAGAATGGATAGATAGAAGGAAGGATGGATGGATGGAAGGATGGATAGAAGGAAGGAAGGATAGAAGGAAGAACGGATGGATGGATAGAAGGAAGGAAGGATGGATGAATGGATGGAAGGAAGGATGGATGGATGGGTGAATGGATGAATATATTCTTTATGATTTTTTCCTTGAGGATCTTGTCCAATTGTCATAATGTAAGATTTAAAGTCCCCTTTCTCTCTGGCAACTAAAAGGTGGTGCTCACTTGAGTTCTCTGCAACCAGTATAGGAACAGTGGAACCCTCGCCTCTCCTGCTCAGAGCAGGGGTGCTCTACTTCTGTCAATCTGACCTAGGATTAATTCAGCTTTTCTTTTGTTTGTTGAGTCCTGCTGAGCCCTCAGTGAGCTAATAGCTCCACACCTTTTTGGACACGTTGCCACGTTCAGCCATGACTTCTGCTCCAGCTTGTATAAGAGCAATTTTTTTTAAGAGACATGGTCTCACTATGTCACCCAGGCTGGAGTCCAGTGGCTATTCATTCACAGGCATGATCAAGGCACACTACAGCCTCAAGGGATCCTCCTGCTGCAGCCTCCTGAGTAGCTGCGACTACAGGTGTGCCACTGCAGCTAGTTGTGATTTTTTAATCCAACATAGGACTTAACATTTCTTATATTTGGCCACCATTCCAGATTGTTTAAGTCCTTCTGAATTCTGCTTCCCCCCTAGAAAGAAGGATGGGAACTACTTTTATTGAACACCTCATAGTGATGATGCTCTTGTGGTAGGTGCGCTTCACTTGCAGAATGAAAACTCCATCAGGGTAGGCACCCTGCCTCCCCAGCACCTAGTTCAGTGCCTGATATACAATAGGCACTTCATATACATTCGTTGAATGAATGAATGAATGAATGAACATCTACCTCATTGAATTCTCACAGTGCCCTTTGAGGTAAATACTCTTTTCACACGAGTACATTGAACTTAGAGAGGTTATCTAACCTGACACAGTACCTGACTGACCTGGGGATCTGAGATCAGGCTTTCCTGATTGCTAAACCACCACACCATGCTGTGTCACAGCTTCTGTGGGGCAAGTCTGTCCTCACGGCTACAGAGGGTCTGGTGGAGGACATCATCATCCATTCTACCTTCAGCTTCTCTGTTGGGTAACCATCCCCCACACGGTATAGGGGAGATCTAAGGAAAGGGACAGCAGGGGTGAACGGGAGGGTGGAGTGTTCTTGGCTGACAAAGGCTGGGAGGGCTGGGGGACTCTGGGATGACATGAGGAAGCAGGATGAGGATCAAAGGCCAGCCCAAGACCTCTTCAGTCTTTGAAGATCAATCCAGGGCAGGCTGGGGGTGCAGGTCCCCTTTTAAACCCCAAAGAGAGGGTTGTCCAGGATTAGGACAGGCTCCCCGCCTCTCCTGTGCCCGCCCCTAAACTTACTTGTTGCTGAAGACTTTGCTGTAGTTGAAAATCTGAATCTCAAGCATCTCATTTTTGTCAATGCTGCTGGCCACCGGCCACCGGAATGTCTGGAGAGAAAGGGACAACTGTGACCTTGGGCTGCAATAACAGGCAGGGCTGGGGGGCAGGGGAATCTCTGGTAGGGGGTCTGCAACAGGGCGGCCCCTCACATGGGCCAGTGCTCCCCAGGGACAAAGCATTCACACCTGGAATTGTACTTAATTCCCACGACCACCTTATAGAGTGGGTATGGCCCACTCCTCTTTCAAAGATGGTGCTCAGAGAGGCTGATGGCCTGCCCAAGGCCATATGGTGAGTGGAAGAACCTGGGCCCAACCAGGACTTCTGACTCCCCCCACAGTGCTCTTTCCACTGCCTCCCTGCTGCCTCCTAGCTCCTGGGGGCTTGTAAGTGGGTGGTGCTCGGCCCAGGGTTGTGGGCTGTGAGCCTGGGTTTTGGTGTGTGCTGAATGGAGATGTGAGCTTCGAGCTCTCTCCCATCACAACCATCCTGACCGCAGCAGGCTCTGCCCAGACGCCCCCATTCAGGTCAAACCACTCCTCACTGGCAGTGCTAACTTTGGGGACAGGTTTTAGCTGTTTAGTGTTATTAAGGCCAGGCCCACGGCCCGTCCCCAACTCACTATTGCTAGATTCCACCCTTACCACTTCTATCTTGCTATTTCTCTAAATCAATAATAATAATGAATAGGAACTGGAGTGGCATTTTTCCTGATGCGCTTGAAGTAGCATCGAGGGCCCAAAATAGAGGCTAAAAGGTGTCAAGTGCCCCATTTTCTAGAGAGCGCTGCTGACAGGCAGATCCAGGTACCCCTATGGGTCTTCCTCAAAGGCCCTGCTACCCCAGCCATCGCCCCAGCCCTCCTCCTCCCTGGATGTGAAAGGGGACTGGGGAAGGCAGAGGTGGGGAGAATGACATCCTAGGGGCGATGTTTTTGTGGTACTTCCCTGGGGAGATAGCTCATAGAGACTGGGCACCTGCCAGAAGGGCAGCTGGGCATGCGAGTTCCCAGTGGCGTCTGCCTGGGCAGTGGACCAGCTGGTCTGTCCCTGAGCCTCTAGGAGCACTGAAGGGTGAGGAGCCTGGCGTGCCTCTGTTGGGTGTGGCAAGTACGTGGTTTACACTTTATCCAAAGGCTGCCCACCAGGGGAGGGGTCCTCAGCTCAGATGAGGCTGGAGGGCTGTACCCCCAGTGGCAAGAGCTGGGGTGGGGTGGAGCCAAGTCCCCTACACAGGGTTCCACATGATGTGGCAGGCCACTCAGGGCTCATTTGCAAAGTCTGCCATGCTGGCAGCGTCCACAGCTGGCCAGAGAAGCCACCACACCACAAGGAGCACAGGGAGGCACCGTGTCCATGGCAGAGGCCAAGATCACAGTCCACAGCCCCCGCCCCAGTGGGAGTCAGGAGTTGGTGGGCCTGAGCAGGGGTCCCTGCCCCACTGTGTGTCCTGAGCCACAGCATGAGGGAAGGCAAGGGGCAGTGTGGCTAAGATGCCAGACTGGAGGAGTAATCCCTTCAGATCTGGACTTTGAATAGCTGAAAATGACCAGACAGCTCTGGGGTTGCTCCATGACACTGCTGAGAGACGGTACCAGCGGGGATTTTGACAGAGCAGGTGGAAGGCAGTGACTTTTTATTTTCTAATTTCATTTTTATACCCCGCCAAATCAAGACCACTCAATAGGCCAATAATAAATAATAATTTTAGCAGCTATTATAGTAATAGCTGCCATTTATAGAGAAATTTTTATCATGCAGGGTCTGAATGCTTTATGTGTGTTAATTCATTTAGTCCTTCCCACAGCCCAAGAGATTGGTAATGGCCTCTCTGGTTTCCAGACAGAGAAACCCGGGCTTAGAGCAGTCACATGACACAGAGAACTGTTGGTGGCTGAGCAGGCGCTGGGGAGGAGGCTTCTGGGAGCCCACCCGGCAAGTCAGCTGTTTCCAAAGCTGGGCGTCCTCCTCCCAGACGGGGCGGGGGGGGGCTTGGAGGGCTCAGGCGCACGGGGCCAGCCTGGCAGGTCACTGCTCAGTGTGGGCAGGGCCCGTCTTGGGAAAATGGTCTCCATGACACCCCCTTTCAGGACTGGTCAAGTCCCCAGGGAGCCTCCCCCCCAGCAGCCAATGGGGAGGGCCCTGGGGTGGGCTGGGCAGGCGAGGCGGGCACAGGAGGAGGAGGGTGGGCTGAGGGGTCCCGGAGGTGGGTGGAGGCAACTGCCCGGCCCACAGGCCTCATTAAGTGGCTTCTGTGCCGGCTCCTCCATGCCTCCGCAGCTCTGCAGAGTATGCGGTTTTCTTAATGAAGTTGCTTTAATGGGGCTGCGGGGAAATGAAGCAGCTCAGGCAGGCCCAACTCATTAGCCACCCTGCGGGGGGGAGAGGACTGTGGGAGCCACCAAGATTTCAATTTTCTTGGGATGAAGGGGGCAGGTTTGTTCAATCCTCCTGAGGGTCTGTAGGTGGGGTTTTGGCATTGGAAGGAGAGAAGGATTGGGAGAAAAAGGAGATGACCGTGGAAATGGCATTGTCAGAGAGAGGGGGCATTGGACAGTGGCAATAGGCCCAGGCAAAAGGACCCAGAGAGGGCAGCGGCTCTGGCCAGTCTGCTGAGCGGGAGCCGGGTAGGGACCGAGGGGCCCTGGGGTCCTGACTGCAGAGGACAGTCCAGGGGGAGCACATCTGGATTTGTGGCTTGCGTGCCCTTTCAGGAATCTGTCGGTGTAGGGATCAGGCTGAATGTTTCCAGGAAGGAGCCAGCCAGGAGGGGACAGGAGGAGAGAAGGGTTGAGTAAGCTCTGTGCAGGCCAGACCTGCACAGTCCCTGTGGAAGCCAGACAGGAGTGTCCTTCAGGAGAGAGAAGACTCAGTCCTCACTGGGACACAGAAGCCCCTGTGGTCTCTGACTGTCCCCGGTACATACTCCTCCTTTTCCTCACCTTTTCTACCCTTCCACCCACACTAGAATTTCCCCTCATGTCTCTGTTTTCCTTCTCTCCTGTTTTGTTCCTCTGCTTCCTTCTCACCATTTTATCTTTATCAGTTTCTCTCTGTGTCTTTGTCTCTGTCTCTGTCTCTCTCAGTGGTTCTCAGTCCTGGCTGTGCATTAGAATCACTTCTGGAAGACTTAAAAAAATCCTGAGGCCCAGACCTTGAGACAGGCATCTGGGTGGGGTCCAGGCCTCAGTATGGTGCCTTGCAGCATGTGACTGGCCTGCAGGCTGGAGGGGAGTGACTTAGGACTGGGACTTGGGGCTACTCCCATCTGCCCTCCCAGGAAGCACAGGCATGGGCTTTGGTAAGTGACTTTTTGGTTTGAATTTTCCTTGACTGATTTCTCTATTTTAACCTCTCCTTTGTTAAAAATTTCCACTGCCTCCTGAAATAGGTGGGGATTCCCCCTCCTAGCATGCAAAGTCCCCCTTGCTGGGCCCAGGCTGCATGTCCAGCCTCATCTCCTGTCACTGACATCTTCCTCTGCTCAGCTGCCATCCGGGTGCTCTGGTACAGTAGCAAGTAGGACAGGAAAGGTGTTCCCTCCCTGAGCAGAGTGAGGAGCAACATGGCAAAAATGTGCTTCTTTTACAAGTGGGAAAGTGGAGAGGTGAGAGTTGCCCAAGGGCATGAAGTTGATCGGTGGCAGAGGCAGGATTCCAACTTAAATCTCTGGATGGTTAGTCTGGGGTTTAATCCACTACACTGAACTCTCTCCTGAAGCCTTGGAGATTAGCTGAGGCTGAATCTCAGAGGGGGTCTGTGGCTGTGATCATCCTTCCAGGTTGTCAGCAACAAAACATTTATTTATTGAGTGCTGACCATGTGCCAGGCACTGGTTACATGCTTTACACAAACTTTATATAATTGAATCCTCACTTTACAGATGAGGAAACCAAAGCTCAGAGAGGATTTGCCTAAAACAAGTGGTTAGTAGCTTCATAGTTAAGAGCCAGACTGCCCAGGCTTAAATCCTGGCCCTGCCACTTAACAGCTATGTGACCTTGGGCAAGTTACCTCCCCTCCCAGTGGCCTCATTTATAAAATGGAGATGATAATGTCACCTAAACCCTGGGCCCTGGCACAGAGTAAATGTAAATGCTGCAGAGGTTGTAACTAGTGCTGCTATCTGGGGTGTCTACCTGCCTTCAAGGCCAGTGCTTTCTCTCCAAAGGGTGACTCAACAATCCCCTATGTTCCTTTTTGCTTTGTGCCTTTGCCTCTTCTTCCACCTCCTTGCATCTAGGCTGGCTCTTTGACTGGCTTTCACCACTAGATTATAGCAGAAATGACACTGTGTGACACCGAGGCCTGGAAGCCTCCATTTTTACCCTCTTAGAAGTCAGTTGCCATGTAAAGAAGCCCAGGTTTCCCTACTGTAGAGAGGCCATGTGGAAAGAGGCCCTGGAGGATGTGAGGACATGAAGAGAAGACCCACAGTGCCCAGGATGACAGCCAGCACCAATTGAGCTCCCAGCTGGATTCAGGTGACACTGTGTAGAGCAGAAGAACTGCCCTGCTGAGCCCAGCCAACCCACAGAATCATAAGCAATACTACAATGTTGATAATTTTAGTCATGAGTTTCTGGGTGGTATTTCACACAGCACTCAATAACTATAACATTCTCCACACTATCTGTGCCTCACTCTAAGTGTCAGACTTGTGTCAGAGAGATTTGTCATCAGAGGCAGAGCTGGACTTCATGCCCTGGGCCTTGCCCCCTAGACACCAGCTCTCTTGCTCCTTATTCTTCCTGTTGGCCTCAAGAACTTCAGGTACAGCCTTGACTGTCACTCTTAGAGCAGTTCAGAGCATGAGTAGAGCCATCAGGCTGAAGTTTCTGTCTCATTCACTGACCCCTGCACCTGGCATGGGGCCTGGTACACAGCAGGCACTCAGTAAACAGGTTTCAACTGACTGACTTGCCTGCCTGTAGTGTAGCTCCTTACTAGCAGTGTGAGCTTGTGCACGTTAGTTCACCTCTCTATAAAGTGAGGGTGACAGTAACAGAACCTGGTTCTTGGGGTATTTTTGAGGCTAGCCAAGCACTTAGCACAGAACCTGGCATAGTTAATATAGTGGTTTCTTATAATGATTGTTATTGTATTGCTGTTAGTTCCAGGAGCTGAGGCAAGGCCTGGCCTTCTTGGTGATGGACACTGCAGGACTGCAGGAGGGCACTTCTCCAGCCTGGCTACCACCAGCATGATTCACTTCCAATGGCCACAACAGCTGAGGGTGTCTTCTATTTCTGGGGGTGCCCTGAAAATCAGCTGCTTCAAGACTGGACCAAGGAAATCCAGGACACCATCTAAGATCCTACTCCATCTCAGCCCCCAAACACCCTCAGGACATGCACCCAGTACTGCTGAGACACTCAGGTAGCAGCTAAGCCAAACATGGCCACTCAAGATGTCAGGAGCCAGCAAGCCCCATGCAGGAGCAAACATTGGCTGAGCACCTTCTGTGTGCCAGGCTCTGCATGGCACTGTGCAGAGTGCAGGGATGCAGCTTGTTTCTCAGTCCTGGGGATGCCCCAGGTTAGTTCTGGAGACAGGCATAGACCTGGAATAGCAGCCTGTGATAGGACCCTTGACAGCAATAAAGTGGTTGGCATTACAGGTAGGGGGAGGGAAAGAGGACCTCTGTCGGGAACCTCAGAGTTATGACCCAGTTTGCCTGCTCTAGGCTTAGCCCTGACCCGGCTGCTGCTGGCCAGGGCACAGAGTTCTGCATCCCATCAGCCCCAATGATCTAGGGCCCCACAGAGGTTTCCCTGATGCACCTTGGATAACGACCACTGACTGGGCCAGGAACCATCCTAAATCAGCAGGACAGCATCCTTAAAGAGACAGTCCTCTAGGTTTTGGAGGGAGATTGAGGTATGCTACAAAGCTTTAGGGTACAATGGAAAGAGACTGTCTTGGGAGCTTAAAGACCTGGATTCAAATTCCAGTGTGGCCATTTGTGCTTACCCAGGACACAAAGGCTGGGTCTCACTCTCGCTCCCTCCCCTTCTCCCTCCAGCTTCTGCAGAGTTGTAGGTTAAATGTAGGATCTCAGGTTCCAGCCTCTGGGAAAGGAGACACCATGTCCAGGCTCTGTTTCCACCCATTGTTGGAGGGAGCATTGTCTTTCTTCCATGGCCACCTCCTCCCCACTCAGGTTCCCAAGCCCAGCTTGCAGCAGCCCCTGTCACCCCTATCTGAACAGAGGAAGGCCCCTCCCTTGCTTAATCCCTTTCCTGAGTAGAGCAGGGAGAGACATTTGCATTCTTGTCTCTCCTTTCATTTTTTTAAAACCTTGAACAAGGAGGACATCCTATTTTACAGAAGGGGCATCTAAGGCCCAAAGAGGTCACCTCAGCAAGGACTGCAGCCCAGGCCGATGTGCCTTGTGTCTCACTAAGCTGGTTCCTGAAGGCCCTGGGTGGAGTAAGGGCGAGAGAAGAGACTTTCCTGGGAAGCCAAGCAGCTCTAGGGGGATTTGCAAGGATTTCTTTCCCAGGCTTGTCTGGAACCACTGGCAGGCTGGTCCTTTCGGGGGCAGCCAGGGACGTTTAGGACCTGTCCATTGGGTCTGGGGAGAGAGAGTAAGCCTGGGTACAGCTCGAGGCTCTCTTTGGGATTGGGCTGACCCAGGGGGTGGAGGGTTGCCTCCCTGCTTTGTGGGATGTGCACTGCTGACCGGGGTGGCCAGGCTGTGGGCCAGCTCTCAGAGGAAGAAACAGAGGCAGCAGGCGTGGGGAGGCCCAGTGAGGGCCTTGCAGGGTCGGTGGGAGTCAGGCCCTGGAGCAGCTTCCCCTTGTTGTATCCAGAGAAGGCTCAGAATATGATCTACTCCTGGACTTAAAGAATCCTGGCTTGGCTGCTTCCAACTCTGTCACCTGGTGAAGGGCTGAGCCATCTGAGCCTGAGCTTCACTGTTTGGATAATCATGGAGATCGGATGGAAGAGGGGCTGCGCAAGAAGCAGCCCAGTGCTGCTGCAGGGGCTCCCACCCTCTGCCCACGGGGCTCCCCAAGTGGGAGTGTGGGATGGCCTAAGAATTGCAAGCCATTTGCATCCTTGCCCCGCTCCCCACTAAATGCCAGTGGCTTCCCCATTGTGACAGCCAGAAACTTCCCTGTCCCCTGGTAAGTGGGGTAGTTTCCCTGTTGAGAACCACTTCTCCCCATGGCACCGCCTGCTCTCTGATCCTGGTCATCCCTGCCTGGCTTCTGACTCCCTCCTGGTCTCCCCACACTACTCAGGCTGCCTCATACCCACGTTCCCATGTGGATCCTCATGGGCTGTACAGCCCGGCTTCCTCCCTCTGGGGTCTCTCTAGCCTGGGCCTGGCACACGTCAGATGCTCAGAACGTAGTCCCATGCTCAGGGGCAGCAGAGACCAGACCTGACCTGTGCAGAGACCAGCAGCAGAGACCAGACCTGACCTCTCTACCTGACC